>OX451739.1:344205699-345405699 GCA_948472305.1 Vicia faba
AGTTTACCATGTTATGATGATGATAATACAAACTTCATAGCAAGATAATCTTGCATCATTAAATCTTTCTCTCTCATTCTTCTTCTTCATTGTTCACCCTCCCCTTAATTTTATGTTCATCACGAGATTCTCTCAATCAAACATGGTATCATACACCCAAGGGGACCAAGTTCCTTTGTCTGCTTCATCATCATTACGCTCATAATCGATTGCACAATCCAGATTTAGAGAAGCTTCATCACTAAATCTGCAACAAGTTTGGTGGTTTAAAGATCAAGCTTCAAAGAAGCTCTAATGTCTGTTGTTGTATTCTCACCATTTGTAGTGCAACAAGAGGTGCAAATGTCTCAAACAATTTGAAATATTGTTGCGTTTTCATACATAACCAAAATTTTCATATAAACTTTCAATCAAACTTTAAAGAAACAATTTCTTGTTGTGGAATGTACAAGTAGAAGGAGTAATTCTTTCGTATAAACTCCACAAAGTGGTAGTTAATCCACAAATCCCTCCCATGTTCAAGAATGAACAAGATCGAATTGCTAACATCGTTTCAGAAAACTATGAGTCTTAGATTATGCAAGACCAAGCTTTGCTTACATGGATTCTTTCCACTATTTCTGAATTTATTTTGCCAAAAGTTTTATCCCGCAAGCACTCATATGAGGTTTGGGACAAAGTACAGAAGCATCTCAACTCTCATATGAAGACTTGTATGCACTAACTCCGTTTAGAACTGAAAACAAGCAATAAGGGTTCATAATCTATCTCATAGTATGTGTTACGTTGTTCAAGCTATTACAAATTCACTTATGGTAGCAGGAGATTCAATCTATGAACGTTTTCAAGTTGATGCAATTCTACAAGGCCTACCTAAGGAATAAAATCTGTTCATTATGATGTTGTATAGAAAAGTTGAACTAATGGATATCTATGATGTCGAAGGTCTCTTGTACCTACAAGAAGCTCAGCTTGACAAATATTACCAAAAGTTATCATCCCCAAGTGCATAGCCAATGTGGCTCAAGAGTTTATCACACAAATACTGGCCAGGATACAAGCTCAGGTAACACACATCGATATTTTCGTGGTCGAGACAGTTCTTCTCGCGGTAAAGGACGTGGGCGCCAAACTTACCTACCAGATAATCTCTATACGTGTCAGTTATGCAATAAAGATGGCCATTATGCAGTTAAGTGTTGGCACATGTTTGATGAGTATTTTGAACATGTTCCACCCAAACCATATGCTTAAGCATATAAATCAAATAACACAAGCTCCACACAAGATGCACCCCAAAATCAAGAGGACACTGATGCACCAGCTACAACATACTTAGCTCATCAAGACTAGATGCAAATTCCATCACTAGAGTCCCAAGCATGATTTTCAGACTAAGGTGCATCTCACCATATTACTTCCATTCATCTTATAATGCATTGAATTGTATGTAGGTCCAAACAAAGTAGTGGTAGGTAATAGGCATAGTCTAGATGTTAAAAAAATTGATCACACTTTCTTTCACTCAAATCTAATGTCAAATTATATGCTAAAACTGACTGATTTGCTGCAAGTACCTAACATCACTCAAAATATCACATATGTTTCTAAATTTTCTAAGGATAAAAATGCATATTTCGAATTTCATCATAATCAATATTTTGTTAAATCTCAGACATCTAATCATGTTCTACATGAAGGTTTCCTTGATGAAAATGGCCTATATTTCTTCAACAATATACTATTTGAACCTTCCAGACATACCTTGTGTCACAAGTAAAAATCTTTACTTCCATTTGCTCATAATACAATTGTATCAAATCAAATAGCACCTAGTGCTAATACTACTTTCTTTCTTGCAAATAAAATGTCTCTTTGGCGTACTAGGTTAGGTCATGAAAATCATAAGACTATACATAATATTATTCAAATATGTAATATCTCATTCAATAATAAAGATTCATATAGTTTTTGTCAATTATGTTACCTTGGAGAATCACGTAGATTGTTTGCACCAGTGTCCATTACTAAGTACACTACTTTGTTTGAACTTGTATATATTGACTTGTGGCAGCCATCTCCTACACTATCCCACTATGGATACCCCTAATACATTACGTTTGTAGATGCATTTTCCAGGTACACGTGGTTATATATGCTCAAGAATAAGATTGATGCTCTCACTACATTCAATATGTTTTAAAGCAATGTTTCAACCCAATTAAGCATCAAGATCAAAGTTATTCAATCAGATTTTAGAGGAGAATTCAGGCCCTTCACCAAGTTACCTAATGAGCAAGGCATCTTGCATAGGCTCACTTATCCATATATATATATATATATATATATATATATATATAATATATATATATATATATATATATATATATATATATATATATATATATATATATATATATATATATATATATATATATATATATATATATATATATATATATATATATATATATCATCAAAATGGAGTTGTAGAGAGAAAGCACAGACAAATTATGGAAATGAGACTTACACTTTTTGCACATGCCTAAATACCAACTACCTCCTAGGATCACAGTTTCACCATTGTCGTCTATTTTATCAATAGACTCTCTACTAGTGCTCTATCATATTATATCACACCTTACCAGGCGCTGTGTAAAAAATAACCAGACTATACATCCATCAAAGTGTTTGCTTGTGAATGTTTCCCACATCTCAGGCCATACAACCATCACAAGCTGAAGTTTAGAAGTACTCAATGCACATACTTGGGAGTTTCACTAACCTGCAAGGGTCACAAATTCCTTAGCTTTTATGGCATAATTTATTTTATAAAAGATGTGGTCTTCAATGAATTAGACTTTTCTTAGAAAAACAAGCCATTACAACAAGACTACACGCAAACTCATACTAGCACGACCTTACAATTACCTAACCCTCAATCCATCAATTATAGCCAACTGGAACTAACATCAAGTGTGACTATCTTCACTAATCACACTGGTACATATTGATATATCTCTATCAGGTACCAGTCAAACATCATCTAGAGAACATCAACTTCCACCACATTCATTACCCGGTGAACATACATGTGTTTCAACTTTTATACCTGACACTTTACAAACTGATCAATGCACACTTATACCTCACAACATGTCATCATCACACATATTATTATCCGAGATTGTAGGTAATTTAAGCCCTAAGGAACCACAGTCCACCTCAACATCCTTATGTCCTTAATCAAAATTGTCCTACTCTAGTGACTCTATCTCACCTACAATTCACACTCAACTAGTTCCCCTTCCTCTATTAACCAATAGCCATCCAATTCTAACTAGAGCAAGACGATTAAATCTAAGACTAAAGTATTTATAGTACATAGTGAACCTGCAACTACCAAGTAAGACCTTACTTAGCATGAATGGTTCAATGTAATGAAAGATGAATATGACTCTTTAATAAAAATGATACCTGGATCCTTACGACTCTACCACCACAAAGGAAAAAATAGGGTGCAAATTAAGGAAAATTCAGATGGGAGCATCAATAAATATAGAGTTAGACTTGTGGCTAAAGGCTTCCATCAAAAACATGGGTTTGACTTCCATGAAATGTTCTCTCTTGTAGTAAAACCAAAAAACATTCACATCATTTTGACCCTGGCACTCACTCAAAAGTTGGAAGTTCAACAAGTTGATGTCAACAATTAATTCTTAAATAGAGATTTACAATAAGAAGTTTTCATGCAACAACATCCAGGTTTCTCCACCTCTGACCCTAACATGGTGTGAGAGGTGGAGAAACTTCATCAATTTGCTATATATTTCCCGAAAAGCTATATATGGCCTGAAAAAGCGCCACGAGCATGGTATGAGAAACTTCATCAAGATTTAATTAGCTTTGGTTTCACTTTAATCAAATGTGGTCGCTCTCTATTCATCTACAATCATAATCATGTCACACTATATGCATTATTGTATTAGATAACATACTCCTCACAGGTTCATCGCATACTCTTCTTCACAATCTGATATCTAAACTACATGAAAAATTTACACTTAAAAAGTTTGGCATCTGTCAATATTTATCAGGAATTGAAGTTTAGTATCAAACAAATTGCTTAATGGTGCTCACACAAACCAAGTACATCAAGGACATATTGACTAAAGTTAATATGGATAAAGCAAGTGTAGGAAGAACACCTATGTTTAGCTCATGTAAACTAAGTAAGCATTGTGAAGATAAAATATCATATCCTCTACTTTACCAGGTCCATTGTTGGAGCATTGCAATATGTGACTCTTACAAGGCCCACTTTGTCAGCTATCTACAACCCGCTTTATTGTGTGACAACCTCAGTACAATAATATTGTCACATAATCCTATACTACATGCACATACGAAGCATATTGAGTTGGATATCCATTTTTTCGAGAATGATTTGTATCATAATGCTTGCAAAATCCAGCATGTATCACCGCGTGCATAAATAATTGACATCCTCACAAAATCGCTTCCAATATATCTCTTCTCAAATTTCGGTGACAATCTCAAATTTGATTCTTTCAAACCACCATGAGCTTGAGTGTGTGTATTAGAGTATTTGACTAAAGTTAGTTGAGAAATTTAATTGTGATAGTTAAAAGTTAGTTAAGTTAGTTATGGAGTGTAACTAACATTGAGTATGTAACTAAAATTGTGTATGTAAGGACATGGACGAGTTCACCATATTATGATGATAATACAAACTTGATAGAAAAAGGATCTTTCACCATTCAATATTTCTATCTCTCACTTTTCTTCCTCATTCTTTACCCTCACCCCAAATCTTCATCATGAGGTTCTCTCAATCAAACATCATTCTAATGGGTTTTTACGATACGCGTTATGGGTATTTTTGCAGGTACCCACTAGTGATGGGTCAAGTTGTTATCCTTACACGTGGGACAATCAAGAAATTTACAAGATCCCATTTCTCCACAAATACTTGGACTCACTAAAATATATCAAATAAGACACCATTAATAAAGTCATATATGTATTTGAAGTCTGAAAGCTCCATACGATGAATGGTGTGTTCCCCAATGTTGATATCTAAGGTTAGTAGGATACTCTACAGGAGATATATATTGGTCTAGTCTATCAATAAGAATAGCAAGGAGAAAATCATAAGCATGTGCTACTTGCAAATAACCAAAACCTACTTTCTGTCTTGTGGCCATGTTAAACTTTACATCCATTTCCTGAACACTTTTACTAAAATGGGAATTCGTCAAAACATATTGTGCTTTAGAAGAGACAGTGTCCTTACCAGTAAAACTTAAGGTCAAAATCTGAAATCGCAACACTTAAAATAATTCAAAACTCTGTCAAAATCAAAGTCCATACAATATATTCTATTGTCTCTCATTATATAATTCAATAACATCCAAGACTGGATTTTTTTTTCCGGTTCGAATATAGAATCTCACACATTTATAATAATGATTAATTATTAATATGTTGAATATGGTAAGAAGAATTAACCTTTTTTGTAATAATAATACTATTAAATTTAATGGATTACTATTTCAAAAACAGTTAAGTTTGCTTTTTAAATAATCATATGTGACTTCATTTTTAAATATGTTTATGGATGACAATTAAGTGTGTAATCGGATCGGTTTGAACTAATTTTAGGTTAAAAAAGGTTCGAACTAATGATATTTTTTTTCGGTTTAGTTTGATTTAGTTTTTTACATTTTTCAAAAATGAAACTGAACCAAACTAACCAGTTTGGTTTGGTTTGGTTTGATTGATTGGTTTACAATATATTTTTTCAAACATTATATTCATCAGCGTATTCTCCACTATCATGTTTTTCGGTGTATTTTATGCTATTATTTTTAAAGTAATAAATTTTATATAATTTATTTCATGCTCTATTTTTTTCAAACAAATTACAAGTTGCTTTAATCTATACGAAACAATGACATGATTTTCATTGCATTATGAAATAGCTTCCCTATCAAGTATACAAGTTAACACTTGGCATCAGAATGTTAGAAAGGGATTTAAAAGCTTAACAAATAGAACACAATAAAACACAAATTAATTAACATGTTTCACACCTCAAACACTCATCAAAACTATTTTGTAAAAAAGACTAAAAAGAATTTTGTTGAGGAAGAAGAAACAAGAAAGGTAAAAAAAATGAAAATAATGAAGAGAACTTGAACACGAAGGAGGTGATCATAACATATCATAATGACGGTAGTGAGAGCAACAATGGTGGCGGGCAGGGAGAGCAACATCTCAGTGAAAACACGTTTTTTGTGACTTAATGATTTCGACTTTAATATTTTGGAGTTTGATTCTAGATGTGTGTTTTACTGAAAGGAAGGAAGTGTAAACAGAGATGAAGAATGGTTGGACCGATAAAAAATTTAGGCTTAATGATGGATGAAATAAAAGATTTAGTAGCATAATTATGAAATAAGTTCAGTTCGTCGGTTTCGCAGTTCCTAAAATTAAAACTGAGAACCGAACCAAACCACATTAGTTTTAATTGGTTTGGTTTGATTTTAGAACCGGATCAAAAACAATAGATTTTATTTCATTTTAGTTTGGATTATCGATTTAATTGGATTTTTCTGATCTGCTTACATCTGTGATGATAATGGGTAGGATTTGGGTAGGATACTATAGTACACATCCTCATACCCGCAATTTAAATTTTTTTCTTTCCATATTCTAACTCATATCAGCGTGGACATCAATATTTGTACCTGTACTCTATGAGTACCTAAATATTTGTATTCATCCTCGTTTATCCATATTTCTAATAAAAAAACTATTGAGCAATTATAATTTATCATATCAATTTAATTTATTTAATAATATTTAATAAAAATTCAAGGATGTTGTTATTGGGTTAAGAAGTAAATAAACATATATAAAATATGTACAAGTTTAATTGTGTTGTATTTAATAAAATTTATAAAAATTATATATGTATACAGTTATAAAAATAAATATATAAATATATATTGTGAGAGTATGAGTCGGGTGGGTACGAAGATATCCATATACGTTTATTTTAGTAGATAATTGTCTACAATCATACCCATACTTATTTTATGGATTTTTATTTTATTCATTGTGTGTAATTTTTACGAATGACTACTCAGAAGAGTCTAATTACTATCCCTAAATATATTTGATATCTAAAAATTATTTTTAATTAATAAAAGACCATTTAAAAGCAGAAGAATACTTAAATACAATTTCATATGTACGGTTCATACTTTTTTCCAATAAAAATATGACAAATACACTTAAATATTTTTTAAGGAATAAACATAGGAGGAAATTGCATATGTATAGAAGAAAATTATACATTTATTTATATTTTCATTAGGAAAAAATATAAATCACAGCTAAAAAATTATACTTTAAGTTTTTTTCTCTTAAAAGTGTTATAAATATGATTTATATGATTAAATATATTATGAGACTTTTGACATGTAGAAATCGATTTTTAAATTCACAATATCACTCTTTTACTCTTTTCACTAGATTGCTTATAAAAAAGTTCACTCTAGATTTTTTCTTTAAAAAAAGAAAAGGATTTAAGATGTAGTTTATTTATCATCTAAAATAATTAGACTGTAACACTATTAAATCATAACAATTATTAGGGCTGTTCAAAATCGAACTGACCTAATATAAAATTGTCAATTGAATTGAATCAAATCAAAAATTATAAAAAATTGTTTTTAGTTTGGATCTTAGATCATTTTTTTAACAAAACTATACGATTCAGTTTAATTTACGATTTGTATTTTGTAAGCTGAACCAAACTGCATTAAATTACAAAATCTTACAAATAATTATATATTTTTATTCTTCAAAGAAATCAATAAATATTATATTTATATTTTATCGTATTTTTTGCATGACATATATTTATTTTTGTTTTTATCTTTAATTTATTGACGTTGATAGGGATAAAATTAAAAGAAAATTTTTAATTTACATTAATTTATATCTCTTTATATATAAAATATTGATAAAAATAGAAAAGAACTTATAGTGTTAGAAGGATGGTATAGTGACATGCATATACTTGCTTATAACTATAGAATGTAGTATGACATGCGTAAAAATTGGAGTTCGGCTTTCCTCCATTTACCGTATTCTATTTACTCCATTGCACCGTACATATGTATGACGTGTGTAAAAAATAAATAAATCAAATGACAATTAAACAATCTTGTAAAATCTAACAGCACGTTCCAATTTTTATTTCTATTTATTCATAAAATTTTAATATTTTAATTACAACCACTTGATTTGTTATATATATATATATATATATATATATAATATATATATATATATATATATATATATATATATATATATATATATATATATATATATATATATATATATATATATATATATATATATATATATATATATATATATATATATATATATATATATATATTATATATATATATATATATATATATATATATATATATATTATATATATATATATATATATATATATATATATATATATATATATATATATATATATATATATATATATATATATATATATATATATATATATATATATATATATATATATATATATATATATATATATATATTGTAATGGAATAAATGGAGCAATGCCAACTTCATAAAATTGTAAGACATGATTCATATTTATATATTAAATTATAAATTTATTTTGAAAATTATAAACTTATTTTATAGTAATGTATGAATGAATAAACACAAAATTACATTTTTTTTATATTAAAAGTTTAAAATAATTCAAATACAGTATGGAAGTTACAGGAAGCATTACGTCAAAACATCATATCAAAAAAGCATTTCTGAAAAACAGAAAATTAAAGTTTGCAAAATGGAAATTGATTACCCTTAATGGGGAAATCGATTTCCCTCACTATTTTTTGTTTTCTTCTTGTTTCTATTTTTCTGGTTTTAAGTTGAGGAAATCGATTACCCCCATATGGAAAATTGATTTCCTCCCCGTGTTTTTGAATTTTTGCTTTTTTATGGGGCTGTTTTGGTTCCAATTTATTTTGGTTTATATCCTATATTAATCCCTCATTGTAACATATTGTGACTAATATCATATTTTACATATCTCCTCAATTAATCTCTCTCTCTCTCTCTCTCTCTCTCTCTCTCTCTCTCTCTCTCTCTCTCTCTCTCTCTTGTAATCTCCAAACTCTCTTTAACTTCATCTTATCCAATTAACCATTTTACTTCATTGGTTCACCAACTGATTTTGTTTATGTTCCAACATTTGGCATCATGAGCCTGATTATGATCCATTAATTCGCTGCAAACATGATTACTGTTTCCAATGATCGTGTCCCTACCAATCTTTTAACCCTTGATTCAAAGAACTATGATAAATGGTGCAAACAAATAAAAGTTTTGTTTGGGTATCAAGACGTTCTTGAAGTGGTTAATGATGGTGTTACACCACTTGGGAAAGAAGTTATCGAGACTCAAAAGGTTGAATTTAAGGAAGACAAGAAGAAATATTACAAGGCACTCTTATTGATACATTCTTGCGTCGATAATGACAACTTCAAAAAGGTTGACGATTGCGACTCGACGAAGCAAGCATGGGAGATCTTAAAGGAAGCTTACGAAGGGACTGATAAAGAAAAGGTTGTGAGGTTACAAACTCATAAGAGACAGTTCAAACTGGTGCAAATGAAAGAGAATGAGTTGATATATGATTACGTTATGCGTATTACACGTTTGGTGAATCAAATGAAATCTTGTGGTGAAATCGTTTTGGAGCAGAATGGTGTATCAAAGATCTTACGTTCTTTAACGTTAAGATTCGACAACATTGTGATTGCAATCGAAGAATTGAAGGACCTTTCTACATTGATAAAGGAGGTGCTTCAAAGCTCACTTGAGGCTTATTAACAAAGGATGTATGAAAGGGGAAATGACAAAGCCAAGGCGGAGATTGCATTGCAAGCACAGTTCAACAAGAAGAGTAAAAGATCAAAAGGAAAGTGGTCTTTAAAGGGGAAGGCAAATTTCCAGAATTTTGGTAGAAAAGATTCATAAAACTCAAAGGCTTCAACGACACAAAGAGGTGAAAGTAGCTTCAAAGGTAGTTGTCAAAGAAACTTCACCAAGAAGTTTGACAAGAGTTGTGTGAAGTGTTAGAATTGTCATAGGCTTGGCCATTTCACAAAGGAATGTAATGTGAAACTGATAGAAAATCAAAGTGATGAGGCTAAGGTTGCTCAACAAGAGGTGGATGATGATAACACACTTCTGGTCATGATCATAAAGGAGAATTATGGCAAAGAAAAGCTACTGGACAGCAGCAGTGATAGCTGTCAGTGACTGGACAACAATGTCTACAGCGCAAAAAATGTTGCAGAAACGCATTTGGAGCAAAACGTAATGGTAATTGTTAGAGATAGAGTTCAAGGAATTGATGAGTGGTACTTGGATTCCAGTTGTTCAACACATATGACGAGTAGAAAGGATTGGTTTTTCAGAATCAATCAAGCCATAAAGAATAAAGTGAAATTTGCAGATGGCACCACTTTAGCGGTTGACAATGTCGCTGATGTTTTCATCATGAAAAAAGATGGGGGTCATTCCTTGATCAAAGATATGATATACATTCTTGGAATTAAATGTAATATCTTGAGTATTGGACAATTACTTGAGAAGAACTACACAATTCACATGGAAAACAAGATTTTGCGTGTTTTGGATCGAAATGGAGTTTTAGTCCTTAAGGCACCCATGGCTGCCAACCATAATTTCAATATAGAGTTGAAAGTGATGGAACATAGTTTTCTTGCTACAACGACAAGTTGTGATGAATGGTTGTGGCACTATCGTCTTGGACATCTCAATTTCAGAGATCTCGACGCGTTGCAAAGGAATGGTTTGGTAACTGGGTTGCCTAAAATCAATGTTCCAGCTGAGATTTGTGAAGAGTGTGTTTAAGGGAAGCAACACAAGAGTAGTTTCAGGAAGGATATGGGTTATAAGACCAAACATCACCTTGAGGTGGTGTATTCCAATATGTATGGTCCAATGCAAGTCAACTCGTATGGTGGCAATATGTATTTTTTCACATTTATCAATGATTTTAGTAGGAAGCTATGGACATACCCAATCAAGAGGAAGGATGAAGTATTTTATGTGTTTAAAAGGTTCAAGTCCATGGTTGAGCGACAAAGTGGTCACAAAATCAAAATTCTCAAAACAAAAGGTGGAGGTGAGTATACCTCGAATGAGTTTGTGAATTATTGTGATAATGAGGGTATAATGTGTGAGGTTGTTCCACCTTATACGCCTCAATAAAATGGTGTGCCAAGAGGAAAAATCGTTCGATAATGAACATGGTTCATAGAATGTTGATGGGAAAAATCTTGTTGAAGGAATTATGGGGAGAAACCGTTTCTACAGCCGCCTATCTTTTGAAACAGTGCCCCACAAAGAAGATGGACAAGGTGACTCTAGAAGAGGTATGGTATGGACTTAAACCAAGTTTAATTCATTTGAAAGTTTTCAGTTCGGTAGCATTTCAACATATTCCAGGTAAGCTTCGAAAGAAGTTGGATGATAAAGAAGAGATGATGTTTCATGTTGGTTATCATCCTACCAGATGTTATGAGTTATTTGATGTGAAAAACAATAAGATTGTAATAAGCCGAGATATGGTAGTAGATGAGATAAGGTTGTTTGATAGTAGAAAAAAGGTCATAGTAATTGAGGAAATCGATTTCCTAGATGAGGGGAAATCAATTTCCTAGATGAGATGTGATTTTTGCATACAAAAGCTATTGGAACTGGTTTTTCAGAAGGGGAAATTGATTACCCTCCTTCTGGAAACCGATTTCCATAAGAAAATGCAGAAAATATGGATTCTGCAGATCCTGTGCAGTAGTCGGTTAAAATTGAAATCAGTGAATCCAGTAGAAGTCCAACAAGGAGAAGAGGTCTACTTCAGAGGCTCAAAGATTGTGAAGTATTCCATGATAATGAGATCAATAATGATGGTAATCTTATTCACTTTGTGCTTATGGCCGAATTCGATCCCATGAGCACGAAGGAGGAATTAAGAGATCCAAAGTGGGTTTGTGCGATTAAAGAGGAGCTGGAATCGATTGAGAAAAATAGTACTTTGGAGCTGGTTGATTTATCAGAATGAAAGAAGCCAATCAGAGTGAGATGAGTCTATAAAGTAAAGGCAAATCCAAAAGGCGAAACTGTCAAGCATAAGGCTCGACTAGTTGCGAAGGAATTTTTGCAAAGAGAAGGTATAGACTATGATGAGGTGTTTGCACCAGTAGCTAGAATAGAAACAATACGACTAGTTATTGGTATTGTGAATAGCAAGAATTGGTCGATGTATCAAATGGATGTGAAATTCGCATTTTGGAATGGTCCACTTGAGGAGGAAGTTTATGTAGAGTAGCCCCCCGAATTTGTTGTGATGAATCAAGAGGGAAGAATCTACAAACTGAAGAAAGCACTTTATGGTTTGAAACAAGATCCTAGAGCTCGGAACAAACACATTGATGATTTCCTAGTTGAAGTTAGCTTCAAGAAATGTGTTTCCGAACATAGTGTCTATATGAAGACGAATGCAAGCAAAGATGTGATCATACTTTGCTTATATATTGATGATTTATTGATCACGGGTAGCAATGAAGTGAGTATTTCTAAGTTCAAGAGTGAGCTTATAGAAGAATTTGAAATGAGTGACCTTGGAATCATGACTTACTTTCTTGGCATTCAGTTCCACAAGTCAAAAATGGGACTGCTCATGCATCAAAGAAAGTATGCTCTTGAGATTTTGAAAAAGTGTGATACAGAGCATTGTAATGCTGCCAATACACCTGCTGAAGCAAGGTTGCAGCTGTCCAAAAGTGATGACGAGCATAATGTGGATCCAATGCAACTTAGGAGGTTGATTGGATCATTACATTACTTGTGTAATACGCGGCTAGATTTGGCATTTAATGTCGGTATTGCGAGTAGATTCATGGAGATATCAAAGGTTCTCACTTGGAATAAGTTAAGAGGATCCTAAGATACGTCAAAGAAACTATTGGCTGTGGAATTCTCTTTCCCTCAGCTGATACGGGCAGAAAGTGTGAATTACTCAGTTACACGAATTCCAATCGGTGCAAAGATAAGAACGGTCAAAAGTCTACGAATGGTTATGTATTTATGTTTGGAGGAGCTCCAATCTCTTGGTGTTCTAAAAAGGAACTTGTGGTGGAACTCTCTTATTGTGAGGCCAAGTATATCGATGTGTCGTTGTGTATGTGTTAGGCTATGTGTCTTGTGAATCTACTAGAAGAGTTGGGAAGTAAGGTTGAAGAAGTTGTTACACTCTTGATTGCTAATGTTTCAGCCATTAATCTTGCTAAGAATCCCATAGCACATGAGAGGAGAAAGTATATTGAGATGAGGTTTCATTACTTGAGGGATCTGGTGTGTGCAGGCCAACTGAGGTTAGGATACTGTCGAAGCGAAGAACAAGTTGTGGATTTGTTAATGAAAGGTGTAATAAATGTGGTGTTCAAGAAACTTGTGATGAGTTTAGGCTTGAAGAGCTTGGAGCATTTGAATTAAGGTGGTGTATTGGAAGTTTAGAAATTCAAATGCAGTATGGAAGCTTTGTGAAGCATTACGTCGAAACAACATATCAGAAAATACTTCTGAAAAGTAGAAAACTGAAGTTTACGAAATGGAAATCGATTATCCTTAATGGGGAAATCGATTTCTGTCACTGTTTTCTGTTTTCTACTTGTTTATGTTTTTCTTGTTTTTAGTTGAGGAAATCAATTACCCCCATCTGGGAAATCGACTTCCTCCCCGTGTTTTTGAATTTTTGCTATTTTATGGGCCTGTTTTAGTTCCAATTTATTTTGCTTTGTATCCTATATAAACTCCCTCATTGTAATGTTTTATGACTAATGCCTTATTTTATATTTCATTCACATTTAGATTTTACTCTCTCTCTCTCTCTCTCTCTCTCTCTCTCTCTCTCTCTCTCCTCTCTCTCTCTCTCTGTACAATTAACCATTTTTCTTCATTGATTCACCAACTAGTTTTGTGTATGTTCCAACATTTTTTATGTGTTGACTCAATCAACCAATCTAAACCGTATTGATTTGGTTTGATTTGATTCAGTTTTATTTTTAAAAGTCAACTGAACCGAACTAAACCGCATAATTTTATCTTCTTGCAGTTCAAATAATTTTTAGAGTAAAAATTGCACAAACCGCAGAGCAAATACCCTTAACTAAGAGAAAATAATATGCATCCAAATACTTAAAAATTTATGAAAACCACTTCAAGAATTCTAACTAAACCACCACAATATGCACGCAATCCATTTATTTTATTTCTCTAAAAAATATTGTCACGAGAATTATACTTAAATCTAATTATGCATGGTAGAAAAAAATTAACTTGAGATGTTGAGATACTTGAGGGAATTATTGTGGTATTACATTGAAGATCTTATAATTAAATGAGTGGTGGTTGCTTGGGTACAAAGAGAGGATAATTAGTTAAACAAGTTGTTTCAATGGTTGTTAATGGGGGAGATGATTCGTGTTTATGTTAATTAATTCATATAATTATAATTATGACACCTAATTATAATTATAGAGATGGAGAGTAATAAACATTTTCACTCATTGCTGTTTTACTCCCTTCCCTCGAACATCACGATGACAAGGTTTGATAGATTACAAGTTCAAAAACGGACCATAGGAGACGAGGACTTTTAAAACTAACTAAAATATTAACATTAATTTAGTTTTGAGGCAAAAACATGTTTGATTTGGATGGAACATTTTTTCCACATATTGTTGACAAGTGAATATTTAAAAGAGAATTTTGATATGATCTTGGGCGTGGAGGGTGGATCTACGAATATTTTGTCGCTCAAATCAATTATGATTGTTGTTTCCTATGGGAAACAAAAATAGATATGGTCATAGAAGCTGCGGCAATAAAGAGTTTTCAATGCGACAGAATATATATATATATATATATATATATATATATATATATATATATATATATATATATATATATATATATATATATATATATATATATATATATATATATATATATATATATATATATATATATATATATATATATATATATATATATATATATATATATATATATATATATATATATATATAAGATTAACATTCAAATGTTCAAGTTAGTGTGTGAATGAGAGAAAGAGAGAGTCTTCAAATTGTGTTCGAAAACTGTTACATGAAATGACGCCAACTACATATATAGAGGAGTTGAATAACTAACTTGCTAACTAACCGGCATGAGATTGGACGACCGTTGGATATGTTGGAGGGATGAATCTTCTGCTTCTTGATCACTGAAGGTTTAATAGTCAGAGGAACATTCTAGAAGCCTTATTGTACGCTTGAGATAGATCCAAAATGTTACGCTCGAAGGTGACCTAACTGGAGATGAGACCTGCTTGGATCAGATTAATCTGGAGAGTTATTTCTTTGCGGTAGCCAGGTCTCTGGAGGTGGGGCCGGATCCCTGATGTGATACGGTGGGAGAACTGACTTGAGGTTTTTGCGTTTCTTCGCAAATGTCGCGGTTTAGCAAGAGTCGCCACCGACTTTTATTTTATCCAAAAGGATAGGTAAAAAAGCACAGGAAAGACCTTTGAGATGTTTTCTTGAGTTCGGGGGGTAGATTATGTAAAGGGAAGGTGCTAGCACCCTTTTCATCCATGGTTTTCCATGGGCTCTTAGTTACTTGCTTAGATCACTTGCTTTGATTTTGAAATTGTTTGAAATGGTGCTTTGTGTTGGGTGTGGTTTTGAAAGTATTTTGAAAAGAGGCCATCGTTTAGGCAATCTTTGTAATGATTCTCGTTCGTAAGAATGTATACAAAGATGTTTGTCTTTTGAAAAATGTTTCAATGTTTTGTAAGGTGTTTTTTTGAAATGTGTGTGTGTGTGTTTTTGAAAATAGCAAGGATTGTTTTGAAGTGGAGCAAGTAACTTAGAAGCTATCTTCCTACTCAAATGTCTTTCTTGTGCATTTTTATTCCTTTGACATTGTTGATTTACCATTGATTTGGTAAACAACCCTATCTTTGTATGTTAAACGGGACGGGCGTGGGTTATCATATGACCATGATAACAATGTTGCCAAGTATCTTAGCATTTTTGAGGGACCAAGATCATTTGTTTAGGCAACCTTTGTCTAGCGTCATCGAGGGACTATGATCTTATTTTTGTTTTGTTTTGCCAAGATACTTCGCATGCGTAACATGGTCATTTAAATTTAGGCAACCAAGTGGGTGAAACCCTAAGGGTGCTTGTGTGCAATGTGTGTCATTTTTTATGCATTTGATTTGTCTTGTATTAGATCTTTTTTATTTGTTTTGTTTTTGGTTCTTGCCATGCAAACCCTAGTTTACTAAACATGGTATAAATGCGATAAATTGCGTAAATGTAAACTAAGCTATTACAACAATTATTATGGGAGGGGGATACAAGTTTTTGAATGGGGATATTGCACAAAATAAACCCTAAAAATACTATTATAACCCAATTGAATATTGTGCGAATTAAATAAATGTACAAATATTTAAAATGCAATAAAAATGTATTTATGCAAAATGTTTTGTATTTGATTTTTGTATGAGAAAAATGATTTATTTAAGCCCTAAAAATAAGAGAAAAAATATTATTATTTTTGAAAGGGTGAAACCCTAATTTTAAATTAAAATAAAATATATGTTCTATATTATTATTTTGTCCATTTTTTGTACAAGGAAATAATAAATAATATTATATGTCTATATTAAAAATTAAATATGTATGAAAATAAATATTTCATGTGTATGGATAATATAATAAAAATGTATAGTATTTTTAAAATGTATTTACAAATTATTTTAAGAAAATAAAAATGTATTTGTCCTAATAAACTATTTTTCATGTGAGAAAATAATTAAAAAAAACAAAATAAAAGTGTGAAAATAAATAAATTATTTTTGGGTATTTTTTATCATTAGAAAAAATAAATGCAAGTAATAAATATGAAAATATGCAAGAAAAATACAAAAATATAAGAAAATGGCCAGGGGGGTGTAGCAGTAATTCAGGGGGTGTGAATAACAAAAGCAACAGGCCCAAGGCGCCAAAGGCCCAGAACATCATCCCTGTCCTCCAGCTTCCTCCCTGCGCGCGCGTTTTTCTTCAAATCTGTATCTTTCATATGCTTGCACAAAAATAAAATCTTATAACATGAAACATGTAGCATTTAATCTCACGATTCCAACCATGTAAAATTTATAAACTCTCAAAGATCAGAGAGAATTTTGTCAGCCCTAATTCGTGACCTAGAAATTTCAGCAACTTCAAGCTTTAAATTCTCACAGAACAGTTAATATAAATGGAAAATATGCATATGTACAACTTCACCATGTTATAGACTACATTTTTTCTTCACAAATCGTGGCTTGAGGATGCCTAAATAGAGAGATAGAGTTTTGAAAAATACCTCCTTCAGCTGGATTTGGATATGACAATATAGAGACTTTGAGGGAGGCCTGAGGATCGTGTGAGCTTCCTTGAACTTCCTTCAAGCTATTCCAATGCCTAGCTCGCTTTGTGGATGGCCAGAAGTCTCTGCACAAGTCAAGTTGCAAGCTCCAAGTTTGAAAATGGCAATGGCTGAAACAGAGCTTACAGAACCAGGGTAAGGGCTTGTATAGCTTTGATATGATATAGATAAGATGTTTTAAGTGTTGAAACAAAAAATGCACGAGCCAAAAATGAAATGGCTATGGTTTTGCAGCAACTGGATGTTTTGGCAGAAAAATGAAGTTTTTCAGTTTGGGAGTGTTTTGGATGTCAAGCAGTCGTGTTTTGCGTTGAAATGACTTTGTATATTTGTATAGAATGATACAAAGTCTACTCCTTATTAGCTGTACAAGTTCTGACCTCTTTTACAACTTTTCTTGCATTTGAAGAAAAGTGAAGTGACCAATGCAAACATGCTTGTACTGGCTAGCTTGTGAGCTGCAGAGAGTTTTTATACTTTGCTTGATACCTGTGGAAGTTTCTTGCACCAAAGGGACAGGTCCAAGGCTCAAGTTGGACAAAATTGCAAAAGCTTACCTTTATGAAAATGGCAATGTGAACTTTATGCCTAAAATTGAATTACAACTTGTGTAAAGTTCCAAAAGCAAAGATAAAGCATCTAACCTCTGAGTTTGTATTTAATTATGGAGTGTAAAATGAGTTTAGGACCTGTAAAGCAAGGTACAAGCATCATGGATTTGATTTGCAACTTGATACTTTGTGAAAATGGCATGAACAGAAGTTATAAAATGCCAACTTCCCTTCTTCGATTCTCCCTAACCAAAAATGATCTTGGAGAGTTCTTGGACATTTTGGAAATCTTGAAATATTCTCTACAATCCATATTTGAAATGAATTTTGAGATACCTCTTGGAACTAGGTGAAAAATGTCCATGAAGTTGGGTCAAAAACCTGCCTAAATTAGGGCAAATTTTCACTAAGTTATTTAGTTCATGGACCTATGTTCACAAATTCATAACATGAGATCCAAGAATCTTTTGGGAAAAGTTTGTGAATAAAAGTTGTAGATTTCATGGAGGACTACAACTTTCATGTTGGAAGTTTTCTTTTAATCAAATTGCATCATGGTGAAAAAGTGGTGAAAAGTTGGGAAAAAATAAGAAAATTTTCATACTTAGAAAACTTCTAAGTTATGAAAATTTTCAAATTCAAAACCCTAATTTTCAAAATTGGTTTTCTTGGTGAACAAGTTTCATATTTTGACATATCTTTATGAATTATGACCCTTGGCACTTGATTTTGACCAAAAAGTCAAAGTTTGACTTTTTAGTGTACAGTTGACTTTTGATCAGTTGACTGGAAAATTCATCTGTCAATCCAATGAACTTGAGATCTTTTGAACCATGTAATTAGGTCAAGATGATGCCATTAGATACTTGAAATCATGTTTGGACTCAATTGGTCATTGGCTAGGTTAAAAATCAGAAATTGCCCTTTCTCAGTCAAAACCCTAATTTTAACCATTTTGCCCTTTGATGATTTGATCAAATTTCTTGACGAGTTGTGATCCAAACTTGATCAAATGATACATATGAGTCTAAAATGTTGATGTGGATGAAAAATTATGAAGTTTGACTGTAAATTGGCCATGGTTGACTTTTTCCCCAATACAGTTGATTTTTAGGTCAACTGTCCAATTGACTGATAAAAAATGTGGTTCAAGGCTTGAAACTTAACATGAGCAATCTTAGGGGTCCAAGATGGTGTATGAAAGTCACATGAAGCATTGATGATCCAAAAATCCTTATGCAAACTCAAACCCTAATTTTGGGTTATCAGTGCAAGGGGATGTCTTGAGCTGACCAAATCCTAATCTTGTGAGGAAAATCTTGATAAATGAGAGGGCAAATTTTGGGGTACAACAGCTGCCTCTGTTCAATCTTCTTGAATCTGAAGAGTTAGATTGGCGAGTTTTGCCGTTCGTGACTCGAAGGTAAAAGATGATTGGACACTAGAGTGCCCGTAAATTTGCACTCGTCAAAGTGTAGTTGAGGGAATGGGCTTAAAGATGCCATTTGGAGAGGTGATAGAATCTTGTTGGAGATGGGCTTGTAGATGCCATCCAAGAATGTTTGTTGAATTGTAAGTTGTAAGTCAAAAGAATGAGTATCAGAATGGTGTCCGTATCTGGAACGTATCTGAACTGTATCTAGAGACTGAATCTGTACGAGCAATGGAATAACGTCCGTGTCTGGAGCGTATCCGAGCTGTATCTGTATTTGAATCTGAATGAGTAACAGAATTACTTCCGTGTCTGGAGTGTATCCGTATTGTATCTTGAATTTGAAATCTGAATAAGCGACAGAAAGGCATCTGTATCTGGAGCGTAACTGAACTAGGATCTGAATAAGTGACAAAATGACTTCCGT
Source organism: Vicia faba (assembly GCA_948472305.1). NCBI lineage: Eukaryota > Viridiplantae > Streptophyta > Magnoliopsida > Fabales > Fabaceae > Vicia > Vicia faba. The sequence continues at coordinate 344,225,792 of OX451739.1, forward strand.
GTCTAGAGTGTATCTGGACTGTATCTTGAAGTTAAATCTGAATGAGTACCAGGATGACATCCGTATCTAGAGTGTATCTGAACTGTATCATGAACTTGGAATTTGAATTAGTGACAAAATGGCATCCGTGTCTGGAGCGTATCTGGACTGTAATCTGAATAAGTGACAGAATGACTTCCGTGTCTGGAGTGTATCCGTACTGTATCTGAAATCTTTGAACATTGTTAATGATAATTGTTAATCTTATCCTGAAAAGGGTAAAATGTTAGCTGAAACACAAAGTTATGTTGCATGAAATGTATGATGCAATAAATGTGCTTTATCAATGTTTATGATATATGAATGTAATGTGTGCGCATGTAAGCTGATTAGCTGTTTTGCTGAGGAAAATAAATCCTTGATTGCTGCCAGGGGAAATAAATCCTTGACTGCTGAGGATAAGAAATCCTTGGCGACTTCTCTGGGGATGTAGAGATTCTTCATGTCTTGAAGTTGGAGTATTGACAAAAATTCCGTTGTGAGAGTAATGCCATGTACGGCTTGAGTAATCTGCTTGGGGAATCCAGAGAACTTTGATGACCTCTGCTGGGAATTAAGAATGAGAGTCTTCATTCTGTCCGGGAGCAATGAAAACTCTATGGGGAAGAAATCTATCCTGCTGGGGAGTAGTGTAGACTCTGGGAAAAAGCTTATTCCTGTTTGGGAGAAAGTTCAGGAGTTTGGGTTGTATGCCACTATACTGGGGAGTTATCAGAAGTTGTTGTCTGGTTTTCAGGCTTCAAGATAACTTGCTGGGGAATTTGGAGAAACTGGATGGTTTCCGCTGTGGATCGATAGTTGGAAATTTTGGCTCCGCTGGGGATTAATAGTTTGAAGTTTTGGCTCTGCTGGGGATCTTAATGGCGTACTGTAGGGATTGTTCATGGAATAGCCTGCAGATGTTTTCCTAATCTTTCAACCTGTCAGTAATTATTCTTTTCTACTTCGTTTATTTATAAACAGTAATTATGTTCAAATGCATATGTTCATTAATGAATCATTGGACGTTTTTGTAAATAAAACACAAGTGTAAAAGAAAAGACAAAATGGTTTTCTGCACTTTTAAAGAGATATCTTTGTATTTACTTTGAATGAGTATTTTGTACAAAGGAGATAAACATCCTAGTAAGAGGATGGTGTCATAAAAAATGAGAAAAATTTTATACGAAGAAAGATAGCTATGTATAAAAAATCCCATGGGGTTCCCATTCTGCTATAGCCTTCGTATCTCCGAATATCTTGTCCATTCGTTGCTTCGTCCGAAGATGATTGGATTGATCAGAAGCTCCAGGTTTGTCCGTGAAGAGATTGTCCTTAAAGTGATCCGACGAGACATAGTCATACGCTTTAATTCCCTAACTTTTGCCTGGACCGCCCTTTCGGGTTTTCGATCCACTAGGAAAACCTTTTTTACCCAAGTCGCCCTTTCGGGTTTTCAACTTTCCGGGTGTACAAATTTTTTATTTTATCCCTAATTTTTTCCTGAACCTTTTGGTTCACCGGGATGCCCTTGTTTTGCCTAGGTGTGTCAACCTAGCGGGTCTCTTATACGTAGTATCTTTTGACTATGTCTGCGTTCGCAGGGTGTGGCAGGTCGTCTCCGTCCATGGTGGTTAAGATCATTGCCCCACCAGAAAAAATGTTCTTGATTACAAATGGTCCTTCGTAGGTAGGAGTCCATTTGCCTTTGGGATCACTTTGTGGCAAGATGATGCGCTTGATCACTAGATCTCCAACTTGATACACTTGGCGTCTAACTTTCTTGTTGAAAGCCTTGATCATCCGTTTTTGATACGTCTGACCATGGCAAACAACAGTAAGTCTCTTTTCATCAATTAAGTTTAACTGATCAAGTCGAGTCTGGATCCAATCTCCTTCACTCAAACCTGCATCCTTCATGATTCTCAAAGAGGGGATCTGAACCTCAATAGGTAAAACAACTTCCATGCCATAAACCAAAGAATAGGGTGTTTCCCCAGTTGATGTGCGAGCCATGGTATGGTACCCATGGAGAGCAAATGGTAGCATCTCATGCCAGTCCTTGTAGGTGACTGTCATCTTCTGTATGATCTTTTTAATGTTTTTGTTCGCAGCTTCAACTGCACCATTCATCTTTGGCCGATAGGGGGATGAATTGTGATGTTGAATCTTGAACTGCTTGCACAGGGAGGTGATCATAGTATTGTTAAGGTTTGTACCGTTGTCAGTGATGATCCTTTCTGGGATACCGTACCGGCAAATGAGATTCAGCTTGATGAAGCGGGCAACAACATTCTTGGTAACGGATGCGAAGGAAGCTGCTTCGACCCACTTTGTAAAGTAATCAATGGCCACTAGAATGAAGCGGTGTCCATTGGAGGCTGTAGGCTTGATCTCCCCAATCATATCGATTCCCCACATAGCGAAGGGCCAAGGAGCTGTTAAGACATTTAGAGGAACTAGAGGCACGTGCACCTTGTCTGCATAGATTTGACACTTATGACAAGTCCGGGAGTGTTGATAGCAGTCTCTTCCATGGTAGACCAATAGTAGCCTTCCCGTAGAATTTTATTTGCCATCGTATGCCCGCTAGAGTGAGTGCCAAAGGTACCTTCATGCAGTTCAGCCATAATCCTTTTAGCTTCAAGCTTGTCCATACAACGGAGCAGAATAGAATCATGATTGCGTTTGTACAGGATGCCATTACTTAGGAAGAACTTAGCTGAGAATCTCCTTAAGAACTTTTTTTCATTGACTAAAGCTCCTTCTGGGTATTCTTGAGCCTCGAGATACCTTTTGACTTCATGAAACCATGGTTGGTCCACTACTTCTTCGATATTAATCTCGTGACAGTGTGCGGGTTCGTCCATTCGTTCAATGGTGATCTGGGGAGCATCGTTATCCCAATTAAGTTTAAACATAGATGACATTGTAGCTAGAGCATCTGCTAGCTGGTTTTCTTCTCGCGGGAAATGCTCGAAGGTAATCTGCTCGAAATGAGGTAACAATGTCAAAACATGTTCTTTGTAAGGGATAAGGTTTGGCTGCTTAGTGTCCCATTCTCCTTTGATCTGACTGATGACCAAAGCTTAATCCCCAAACACAACTAAAGATTTGATTCCCAAGTCTATGGCAGCCTTGAATCCAAAGATGCATGCTTCGTACTCTGCCACGTTGTTCGTACAGTTGAAGCAAAGTCTGGCAGTAAAAGGAGTATGGCATCCTTCCGGAGATATAAGCACAACGTCGGTACCATTACCAAGTGCATTGGAGGCCCAATCAAAGTACAGGGTCCATCGGGATCCTTGTTCAGGTCCGTCATATGGTCTGAAATCTTCAACATTGTCCAATGTCATGATGTCTTCGTCAGGGAAGTCAAACTTCATGGATTGATAATCTTCTACAGCTTGATGGGCCAAATGATCAGCTAGCACACTGCCCTTTATATCTTTTTGGGTCGTGTACTGTATGTCATATTCTGTTAGGATCATCTGCCATCTAGCTATCCTTCCAAACAAAGCAGGCTTTTGGAAGATGTACTTTATCGGATCCATCTTAGATATCAGCAAAGTGGTATGAGTCAACATATACTGTCTTAGCCGGCGAGCAGCCCATACCAGAGCACAATAAGTTTTCTCGAGCAGTGAATATCTGGTTTCATAGACAGTAAACTTTTTGCTCAAGTAATAAATGGCATGCTCTTTTCGGCCAAACTCGTCATGCTGCCCCAATACGCACCCCATTGAATTCTCTAAAACGGTCAGATACATGATTAGCGGCCTTCCCTCGACTGGTGGCATCAAGACAGGAGGTTCTTGTAAATACTCCTTGATTTTGTCGAAAGCAATTTGATGGTCATCATTCTATCTAACTACCGGATCTTTCTTCAACATCTTGAAGATTAGTTCACAAGTAGATGTTAGGTGAGAAATGAACCTAGCAATGTAGTTTAGGCGTCCCAAGAACCCTCTGACTTCCTTCTCAGTGCGAGGAGCAGGCATTTCTTGTATAGCTTTGACTTTGGCAGGATCAACCTCGATGCCTTTGTTGCTGATAATGAAACCTAAGAGTTTACCGGACCGGACTCCGCATGTGCACTTGTTAGGGTTTAACCTTAGCTTATACTCATTTAACCTGACAAACAGCTTTTGCAAGTGATCAAGGTGTTCTTCTTCAGTTTGTGATCGGGCTATCATGTCATCTACGTAGACCTCTATCTCATGATGTATGATATCATGAAACAAAGCTACCATGGCGCGTTGATAGGTTTTCCCGGCATTCTTCAGTCCGAATGGCATCACTTTGTAGCAGAACGTACCCCACTGTGTGATAAAAGTAGTTTTCTCCATGTCCTCAGGTGCCATTTTGATCTGGTTATAGCCTGAGAATCCGTCCATGAAAGAAAATACTTTGTGCTGAGCTGTATTGTCAACCAAGATGTCGATGTGCGGAAGTGGAAAATCGTCTTTAGGGTTGACCCTGTTTAAATCCCTATAATCCATGCATATTCTCACTTTGCCTTCCTTTTTAGGCACGGGAACAATGTTAGCAACCCATTGTGGATATGAAGTAACAGCCAGAAATCCAGCATTGAACTGCTTCATAACTTCTGCTTTGATCTTTTCTGACATGTCAGGTCTCATGCGGCGGACTTTTTGCTTCACTGGTGGACAGTCTTCTCTTGTGGGTAGATGGTGTACCACGATGTCTGTATCGAGTCCTGGCATATCTTCATATGACCAAGCAAAGATCTCAACATAATCATGCAACAGCTGAATCAGACGCTCCTTGACACTCGACTCTAGATTGGCACCTACTCTGATTTCTTTTCTATCTTCCTCGGTGCCCAAGTTGATTGTGTCTAACAACTCCTCATGAGGCTGAATAGCTCTTTCCTCTTGTTGTAGAAGCCTGGCCAATTCCCCTGGCACCTCACAATCTTCCTCACCTTCGTATTCAGCTTGGTAGATCAGATCTTCAGAGTTACTGAAGGCTATAGCAGTATCGTTACCCATGGGATCGGGAATGGAAGGGTACCTGCATTTGTGAGTGTGGGTGTGTGTAAGGGTATAGCCATCTTAAAACAACAAAATGTAAAAGAAAGACAATGAGCACAAAAGGTTTGTATATGAAAAAGCGTCCATGATTCATTAAATGACATATGAAAATGAAATAAGAACCCTTACAAATGGTCCGTTGTGCCTCGGGTAAGACACAAGGTTGAAAAAGTACGAATTGTTTGTGAATTATTACAAGTCCAACAGAAATGTAAAAGGTAAATTACTGCGATATGAAAGTAATTGGGATGAAGTCTTTGGCTTCCCAGTTGCACAGTCCTCCGCCGACAGTAGGAAATATCCAGTCTTCCAAGTTGCCATCTTCTTCACTGTCCTCTAGCGCATTAACCCATTGGTGGCTGATCTTCACAGGTGGCCCTCTGGCGCGGGCGTGACACACAGCTTTCTGAGCGGTTGAAGTAAACCCCAAGCCGAACTTGTCTGATTTGTAGGGAAAGTCTAGAAGCTGCCCCCAGATGGTGGATCTGCCTTCTTCCACTACTGCCTTTGCATCTTTTAGAGAAGACATCCAAGGTAGAGGTTTTGTGAACATAGGAACTGAGGATACCTCCTTGGTCGCTTCTATTTCCTGAGAGACTTCCTCAAAATGTTGGAAAGGGGTTTCAATGAATTCGCCATCCAATTCTACATATCGGAAAGAATTCAGATGACTAATCATGTATTCCTCTTCCCCATGGACAGTTGTGATCTTCCCTTGGACAGGGTACTTCAGCATCTGATGCAAAGTGGAGGTGACAGCACCGACATTGTGAATCCAGGGGCGCCCCAACAGACAAGATTAAGAAGGAAGGATGTCCATCACGTAGAAAGTTGAATTAAACGTCTGGGTTCCCACCTTGATCGGGATGTCCACCTCCCCATGGACCATCCTTTTAGAGTCGTCAAATTCTCTCACAATTATATTACTGGGTTTAAATGTCAGCCCCTCACAATCCAGTCTATCAAGGGATTTCTTTGGTAAGACGTTTAAAGATGATCCAGTATCAACCAAGACATGGGCTAGGGTGGTTCCCCTACACTCCACTGAGACATGTAGTGCATCGTTGTGTTTCCTCCCTTTGGATGTCAAGTCAGCATTGGAGAAACCCAGGCCATTATCAGCTGCATGACTAGCCACACACTCTTGGAATTGGTCAGCCGATGTCTCTTGCGGTACGTGAGTTGTCCTCAAAAACTTTACCAAAGCTTTAGCATGTGCCTCAGAGAACAACAACAATGCTAACATAGATATTTTGGAGGGGGTCTTCCCCAGTTGTTCAACCACATCATAATCACTCTTCTTAATTATCCTCAAGATTTCTTCCATCTCCTTCTTGGATGTTTCAGGAATAGCTAGTGATTGAGCCTTCATCAGGACAGGCTCCTCTTGAACATTCTTTCCTTTATTCTCAGTAGTGGAAGTAGGGATAGGAATTGTATTATCTTTGTCGGTAGGTACACTTGCGGGTATAATCACCGGTGTAGAGGTAATCTTCGGAACAGCCGCGGGTCCAAAGACTGCCTTTGGAGGGGCAATCTCTGGAGAGAAAATTCTTCCACTACGGGTAATTTTGCTTGTTCCGACAATGTTACTGATGTTGGAATTGTCCTCTTCAGAGCTCTCTTCTTCGGAAGTCTGTTCAATCTGTTTGACACCATGGTAGTAGATTTCTCCACCATAATTCCATGGTACCGTTTTATCTGATTTGTATGGGGTCGGTCCGGGCATTGTTATCTTAAGCGGAGTACTCATAGGAGCAGATGTAATCCTAACGGGTCTTTTAGGGACCCTGGAAGGATTGGCGTATATGGTTATTATTGAAACTTCTGGAACTAGAATGGGTGAAACATGATCTTTCTCAAACAAGATTTCTTGATTATCAATCAGTTGTTGGATACCTTTTTTCAACAGAGGGCAGTCAAATGATGAGGATCGGCAAACATAGCAAATTTTGTCACATTCTGGGAACTCACCAGCCTTTAACAAATTCAACTTGATGTTCGAGAGTGGAGTCAACAATTCATCCACGATGTCAACAAATAAGTCTTCCTCAATAGCACTGACATTGTGTCCATGCCTAGGCATTGGAGCGGAGATAACATTCGGTTTTTCAGGCGCTTCAAATTTAACTTCCTTTGCGTCTATCAGATCTTGAATTTTGTTCTTCAGAGCCCAACAGTTGTTGGTGTCGTGCCTTGGACTTTCAGAATGGTATGCGCACCTGGCATTCGGATGGTAGTGGGGAGATGTAGTATTGGGATTTTTAGGGGCCTCTTTTAACATGGCAAGATTCAACTTCAGAAGATGTGGTAGGACTTGAGCTGGAGTCATGTTAATCTTGGTGAATTGCCGTACTGGCCTTTCTACCCTTTGCTGATTATTTCTCGGCTGGCCTGATGCAGGCTTTTGAATCATAACGGCCCCCACCGTTGGTCGGCGCTCGTTTCTTCCCTGATTTCTCTATGCATAGACAACAGACACTTCCTTCTTTCCAGTGAAGGGCTTTTTTGCAACTGTAGAGGCAGATGCGTCTTTCTGAATTTTCCCACTTCTAATACCGGCTTCCACCCTCTCGCCAGTTAAAATCAATTCAGTGAATCTTGTAGAGGAGCTCCCAATCAGATGATTAAAGAAAGGACCTGATAGGGTTCCCAGGAACATGTCCACTAGCTCCCTTTCAGATAAAGGTGGTTGCACCCTTCCGGCTAAATCCCTCCACTTTTGGGCGTAGTCTTTGAATCCCTCATTGGATACCATGGCCATACTCTGGAGTTGAGTACGGGTTGGTGCCAAATTGGAGTTATATTGATACTGTTTATAGAAGGCTGCTGCCAAGTCTTCCCAATTATGGACATCAGTCCTTTCCAACTAGTAGAACCAATCAAGCTGCGTTCCTGATAAACTGTCCTGGAAAAAGTGAACCCATAAATCTTTGTCAGCAGAATGTGGCTGATTCTTCCTGACATAAGATCGTAGGTGCATCTTGGGATAAGACATCCCATCATACTTGGCAAATAGTGGCACCAGAAACTTGGGTGGGATTACAATTCCAGACACCAACCCTAACTCCTCAAAGTCTAGCCCCGGTACTCTCTGTATCTCCATAGCAGTTAGGCGTTCTTCCAAGTGTTTGTATTTTTCATCGGCCAGAGGGTATTGCTGTTCAGAGTAGTCCTCTTCCTCCTCTTCTTGTGCTTCATAATCTGAGGGTACTGTCGTCTCTTTTCCTTTTCTCTCCCCTTCATCATAGGTTGTTGGAAATTCTAAGGTCCGTCTAGCTTGTCCCTGAAACCTTCTGCCCATGATAACCACACCGGCTGGCTTCTTCTTCTTTTTCTCTTTCTCTTTCTCTAGCAGAGTCTTTAGCTCCTCCTGCCCCTTGGCCAAGGTTAAGAGTAACTGTTGAAATTGTGAATTCTGAGCTTGCAAGTCTTTAACCGTTTGTTCTAGATCCATCTTGCTGAAATAAACAGCAGAAGGATGAGGAAACTTGTTGCAAAGACCTGTTTATGCTCATGATGAATGATATGTATTCATGCAATGTTTTCAAGGATTTGAAAATTCAAATTTGTGTCAAACAAAAAGGAAACACACGTTATATTAATAAAATAGAATTTGAATACATCAATGCCCCTAGGGCAAAATAGTACAAAATCCTAAGATAAAAAGACGTTGCGCATCCTCTTTGGTGTAATGTAGGTGTTGAGAGTCTGCTCTTCGTGAAGTAACTGAGTGAGTTCCAAAACCTTCTTCTCGCTTGCGTAGAATTGGGCTTCGAAAGTATCACGTTCTCCCTTGAGCTGTATCCAACTCCTTTGTAAGTATTCAAGTGATGTTGGCATGTCAGGATGTAGGAGGGTGTATGGAACCTCTCCTTCCTTAACAAGCTCTATAATCACTGGGAGTATGGAGGGGTAAGGCATCATAAGACTTTGGGTGTGGGTTCATACCCACTTGAGGTAAGGCTCAAGAGGGATGAAATTCTTGTGTCCCAAGGTCTTACTGTCTACCTTGTTGGGCATCCTCCAAGCTCGGATGAACCTTTGACGAAGTCCTTGATTGTCATTGTCGAAGTCGAAAACCAAGCCTTGAATCAGCATATCATGTGGGCCATCCCTTCGGGCATAACCAAACTGTCTTAGAGCCAAGCATGGGTTGTAGGTGATGCCTCCCCTAATGCCAAGTAGAGGGACATTAGGGAATTCCCCACAACGGTCGATAATGATAACATTCTCTTTGGATCGAGAACACCAATGAATATCTGAATGTGTAAGAGTCATCAACCTTTGTGACCACCTCAAACCTTGCTCATTCTTCAAGACTGATTGGGGAAGATGAGAAATAAACCATCTTGTCAGTAGAGGAGTGTAACACATGATAACACCTCTTTTCCTCATTGTACGAGTGTGAAAAGAGTGTAAGATATCTCTAAGCAAAGTAGGCACCGGATTACGTGACATGAAGATTTTGACAACACTCACATCTATGAGTTGGTCAGGATTGGGGAACAAGACCATCCCATAGATGAGAAGAGCTACAATCTCCTCAAAAGCTTGCAAGTCTAGAGAATTCCAACAACTTTGGGCCTTCTCAAACAAGAACTTTGCCAAGAAACCTTTGACACCACTTCTAGTTTCCCGATGGGATGTGACATCAGATGAGTGCAAGTGCAGGGCTTGAGCAATCTCTTTTGGCTTTGGATCTCTTTCCGTACCATTGAAGGGTAGTTGATTAAGAATGGGAATACTCAAGAGTTGAGATAATTCTTCCAAAGTAGGCACAAGCTGGTAGTCAGGAAATATGAAGCAGTGGTGCAAAGGGTCAAAGAACTGGAAGAGAACCTTCATCATGTCTTCCTCTGTGTTGGAAATGACTAGGTTGAGTAGAAGACCATGCCTCTCGGTGAATGGAGAATTCTCAGGAATCCTTGAAGCTAGCTCCTTGAGTTGTGGAGGAATTCTTACAAGGTTGACTTGGATAGTTTTCCTGCGAAGTGAATCCATAACCTACAAAACAAGAACAAAGATGAATTTCCAAAAAATCCTTGAAATGGTTAGTGGTTGCAAATGATGCTCATGATGTCCATGATGTTATGCAAAATTATATATGTACAAGCAAATCACACAAGTTCCTAGTTTAGGCTTGCATGGGTTTTCATAGGTAAGTACCCTCTTGAAGTTTAGTTGGCTTAACCTGTCCTAGTAAATAGTAACCGGGTTCTAAGGAGCTCAATATCACTATATTGTTTCCTTGTTCATTGTTTCAATTCAAGCCTCTTGACTGGCGACCGAAATATTCCAAGGAACCAACCCTTAATAAGTGTAGTATCGAGTATCTACCAACTTTGGACTGCACCAAAGCCGGTCATCTCACTACATCCTAAAAGGCCAAGTTGGTTAAGTAAAGGTTCTAGAAGTTCGTTAGTACTTCATGACATCACTCAGCGGACCCGTATTCTCTTTGATTGACTCAAAGGATACCGGTACCCACAAATATGTCACACTAACATAGCTATTGCTTAGACCGTGTCGGTATACCCTGCACAGTTTCCACAATGTATTGTTATTTACCTATAATGTTTCCCAAATCCGGGTGGAGGATTCAAACCCAAACAATAGAACCAAGATGTAAAGCAAACAAGTCAAATAAGGTAAGCAAATAAATGTGATCTAAACCCTAAGGTAACCCCACTTTTATAATTACCCCCAGCAGAGTCGCCAGTTCTGTGATACGGTGGGAGAACTGACTTGAGGTTTTTGCGTTTTGTCACAAATGTCGCGGTTTAGCAAGAGTTGCCACCGACTTTTATTTTATCCAAAAGGAAAGATAAAAAAGCACAGGAAAGACCTTTGAGATGTTTTCTTGAGTTCCAGGGGTAGATTATGAAAAGGGAAGGTGCTAGCACTCTTTTTATCCATGGTTTTCCTTGGGCTCTTAGTTACTTGCTTAGATCACTTGCTTTGCTTTTGAAATTGTTTGAAATTGTGCTTTGTGTTGGGTGTGGTTTTGAAAGTATTTTGAAAAGAGGTCATCGTTTAGGAAATATTTGTAATGATTCTCGTTCGTAAGAATGTATACAAAGATGTTTGTCTTTTGAAAAATGTTTCAATGTTTTGTAAGGTGTTTTTTTGAAATGTGTGTGTGTGTGTTTGAAAATAGAAAGGATTGTTTTAAAGTGGAGCAAGTAACTTAGAAACTATCTACCTACTCAAATGTCTTTCTTGTGCATTTTTATTCATTTGACATTATTGATTTACCATTGATTTGGTAAACAACCCTATCTTTGGACGTTAAGCGGGATGGGCGTGGGTCATCGTATGACCATGATAGCAATGTTGCCAAGTATCTTAGCATTTTTGAGGTACCAAGATCATTTGTTTAGGAAACCTTTGTCTAGCGTCATCGAGGGACTATGATCTTATTTTTTTTTGTTTTGCCAAGATACTTCGCGTGCGTAACATGGTCATTTAAATTTAGGCAACCAAGTGGGTGAAACCCTAAGGGTGCTTGTGTGCAATGTGTGTCATTTTTTATGCATTTGATTTATCTTGTATTAGGTCTTTTCTATTTTTTTTTGTTTTTAGTTCTTGTCATGCAAACCCTAGTTTACTAAACATGGTATAAATGTGATAAGTTGCGTAAATGTAAACTAAGCTATTACAATAATTATTATGGGAGGGGGGATACAAGTTTTTGAATAGGGATATTGCACAAAATAAACCCTAAAAATACTATTACAATCCAATTGAATATTGTGCGAATTAAATAAATTTACAAATATTTAAAATGCAATAAAAATGTATTTATGCAAAATGTTTTGTATTTGATTTTTGTATGAGAAAAATGATTTATTTAAGCCCTAAAAATAAGAGAAAAAATATTATTATTTTTGAAAGGGTGAAACCCTAATTTTCAATTAAAATAAAATATATGTTCTATATTATTATTTTGTCCATTTTTTGTACAAGGAAATAATAAATAATATTGTATGTCAATATTAAAAATTAAATATGTATGAAAATAAATATTTCATGTGTATGGATAATATAATAAAAATGTATAGTATTTTTAAAATGTATTTATAAATTATTTTAAGAAAATAAAAATGTATTTGTCCTAATAAACTATTTTTCATGTGAGAAAATAATTAAAAAAAAGTGTGAAAATAAATAAATTATTTTTGGGTATTTTTTTATCATTAGAAAAAATAAATGCAAGTAATAAATATAAAAATATGCAAGAAAAATGCAAAAATATTAGAAAATGGCCAGGGGGTGTAGCAGCAATTCAGGAGGTGTGAATAACAAAAGCAACAGGCCCAAGGCGCCAAAGGCCCAGAACATCATCCCTGTCCTCCAGCTTTCTCCCTGCGCGCGCGTTTTTCTTCAAATCTGTATCTTTCACATGCTTGCACAAAAACAAAATCTTATAACATGAAACATGTAGCATTTAATCTCACGATTCCAACCATGTAAAATTTATAACCTAACTCTCAAAGATCAGAGAGAATTTTGTCAGCCCTAATTCGTGACCTAGAAATTTCAGCAACTTCAAGCTTTAAATTCTTACAACACGGTTAATATAAATGGAAAGTATGCATATGTACAGCTTCATCATGTTATAGACTACATCTTTTCTTCACAAATCGTGGCTTGAGGATGCCTAAATAGAGAGATAGAGTTTTGAAAAATACCTCCTTCAACTGGATTTGGATATGACAATGTAGGGACTTTGAGGGAGGCCTGGGGATCGTGTGAGCTTCCTTGAACTTCCTTCAAGCTATTCCAATGCCTAGCTCGCTTTGTGGATGGCCAGAAGTCTCTGCACAACTCAAGTTGCAAGCTCCAAGTTTGAAAATGGCAATGACTGAAACAGATCTTACAGAACCAGGGTAAGGGCTTGGATAACTTTGATATGATATATATAAGATGTTTGAAGTGTTGAAACAAAAAATGCACGAGCCAAAAATGAAATGGCTATGGTTTTGCAACAACTGGATGTTTTGGCAGAAAAATGAAGTTTTTCAGTTTGGGAGTGTTTTGGATGTCAAGCAGTCGTGTTTTGCATTGTAATGACTTTGTATATTTGTATAGAATGATACAAAGTCCACTCGTTATCAGCTGTACAAGTTCTGACCTCTTTTGCAACTTTTCTTGCATTTGAAGAAAAGTGAAGTGACCAATGCAAACATGCTTGTATTGGCTGGCTTGTGAGCTGCAGAGAGTTGTTATACTTTGCTTGATACCTGTGGAAGTTGCTTGCACCAAAGGGACAGGTCCAAGGCTCAAGATGGACAAAATTGCAAAAGCTTACCTTTATTAAAATGACAATGTGAACTTTATGCCTAAAATGGAATTACAACTTGTGTAAAGTTCCAAAAGCAAAGATAAAGCCTCTAACCTCTGAGTTTGCATTTAATTATGGAGCGTAGAATGAGTTTAGGACCTGTAAAGCAAGGTACAAGGATCATGGATCTAATTTGCAACTTGATACTTTGTGAAAATGGCATAAACAAAAGTGATAAAATGCCAACTTACCTTCGTCGATTATCCCTAACCAAAAATGATCTTGGAGATTTCTTGGACATTTTGGAAAGCTTGCAATATGCTCTACAATCCATATTTGAAATGAATTTTAAGATACCTCTTGGAACTAGGTGAAAAATGTCCATGAAGTTGGGTCAAAAACCTGCCTAAATTAGGGCAAATTTTCACTAAGTTATTTAGTTCATGGACCTATGTTCACAAATTCATAACGTGAGATCCAATAATATTTTGGGAAAAGTTTGTGAAACAAAGTTGTAGATTTCATGGAGGACTACAACTTTCATGTTGGAAGTTTTCTTTTAATCAAATTGCATCATGGTGAAAAAGTGGTGAAAAGTTGGGAAAAAATAAGAAAATTTTCATACTTAGAAAAATTCTAAGTTATGAAAATTTTCAAATTCAAAACCCTAATTTTCAAAATTGGTTTTCTTGGTGAACAAGTTTCATATTTTGACATATCTTGATGAATTATGACCCTTGGCACTTGATTTTGACCAAAAAGTCAAAGTTTGACTTTTTAGTGTAAAGGTGACTTTTGATCAGTTGACTGGAAAATTCATCTGTCAATCCAATGAACTTGAGATATTTTGAACCATGTAATTAGGTCAAGATGATTCCATTAGATACTTGAAATCATGTTTGAACTCAATTGGTCATTGGCTAGGTTAAAAATCAGAAATTGTCGTTTCTCAGTCAAAACCCTAATTTTGACCATTTATCCCTTTTGATGATTTGATCAAATTTCTTGAGGAGTTGTGATCCAAACGTGATCAAATGATACATATGAGTCTAAAATGTTGATTTGGATAAAAAATTATGAAGTTTGACTGTAAATTGGCCATGGTTGACTTTTTCCCCAATACAACTGATTTTTAGGTCAACTGTCAAATTGACTGATAAAAAATGTGGTTCAAGGCTTGAAACTTAACATGAGCAATCTTAGGGGTCCAAGATGGTGTATGAAAGTCACATGAAGCATTGATGATCCAAAAATCCTTATGCAAACTCAAACCCTAATTTTGGGTTATCAGTGCAAGGGGATGTCTTGAGCTGACCAAACCCTAATCTTGTCTTGAGTCCAAGAAGTCTTGTGAGGAAAATATTGATAAATGAGAGAGAAAATTTTGGGGTACAACACCCGAGCATGTGGCTGACTCAGAACAATTTTCCTACAAGCTGTCGCGTTTAAGGAATAAGTGCAAGAATTTGAAGGATCTCATACATCGGTGACCAGTCACACTTCTTTTGCCTCGACCACTTTATAACTTTGTATGCCTTTTGGATGAGTGGTTATGACCTTTCTATGGAAATGAAACCCTTAAGTATTATGTGCAAGTAAAGTGACTAAAAAGACACATTTCTCTTAGTAAGGTCATATCATAAATGATAGAAGAATCAAGTCCATCTTTGTTCTAGGTTTTCTTCCATCTTGTTTTTGAACTACTAGGTTTTAGTTTGTTGGTTGCATTTTGTTAGAACAACTAGTTTAACAAGTTGTTAGACAAGATGTTGGACAAGATGTTGTGACATGTTGGTACAACATCCCAACCTATATTGTTTCTATTTTTAGAAGATTTGTTTTTTGTGTTTTAGAAGATTTGTTTGATGTTTTGTGTGGACCAAGCTGTGCATATGGAGATTTGATTCACTGAAGATTTGTTTCAAGCAAGAAATATATGAATATTTGGTTCTCAAGATTGGATGTCAAAACATTAATGAGAACACTATTTTCTGCACCAGAAGATTTGATTTGATATGATTTGATTTGCAAATTATTTGATTTAGCCATATTTATTCTCCAAGCCCATGTGCTTCTATGACTATAAAAAGAAAGACTCTAAACCTAAAGGATTTACTAAGCTGCATGTGAAAGAATATACTTTAAAGTTCCGTCTGTTCATTGTTTTTGTGAGCCATTATTGCATTATGTTGATGCTTGAATTGGACTAAGTTTGAAATATTATTTGTGAATCACTCGTAAGCTTTTAATCAAGAGTGAATTTTGTTTAATTGGAAGTCTGACTTCTGGTTATTGCCATTGTTGTTATTATCACAATTGTGTGATTGAGGGGGAGTGAGATGGATCTCATGTCTAGGAGTTCTTAGATAGAAATAACATGGGTAGTGATTAGGTGCGAAGTTTGTAAAATCAGATGTTATTTAAAACTTCAACCTAATACTATTATAGTGGATTTCCATCCTGGCTTGAATGTCCCCAGATGTAGATGACATTGCACCTAACTGTGTTAAATATTGAAATGTGTTATTTTCTTCCTGCAACTATATTTAATTTGTTAATTATTACTTTTGTTGTTACAATGTTTTAACATTGCATTCGACATTCTAAACGTTCTGGCTTTGTATACGATATCTATTTTGTAAAGTATTAGAATTTCAATTGGAATCAGACCAGACATCTTGTTCTGTTTTGGGTGAGCTCCATGGAAGATTTTTTTTCTGGAACTATGGAAAAGGAAGGAGGAAATACTAATAGACCATCTGTTCTGGATGACACCAATTATGACTACTGGAAAGCATGTATGGTGGCCTTTCTAAAATCTAGGGATAACAAAACTTAGAAAGTTGCCATCAAGGGCTGGAAACATCCCGTGTTGACAGACAAAGATGGGAAGGACACCACTGAATTAAAACTAGAAGATGATTGGTCTAAGAAATAAGATGAACTTGCTCATGATAACTCCAAAGATTTGAATGTCTTGTTCAATGGTGTTGATAAAAATATATTTAAGTTGATAAATACTTGTACTCTGGCTAAACATGCATGGGAAATTATCATAACCACTTATGAAGGCACATCAAAAGTTAAAATATCAAGACTTCAACTTCTCACCACTAAATTTGAGAATCTCAGGATGAAGGGTGATGAGTGAATTCATGACTTTCACATGATTATTCTTGATATTGTCAATTCAGCTAGTGCTTTGGGAGAGAAGATATCAGAAGAGTAGTTGGTTAGAAAAATTCTCATGTCTTTGCCTAAGAAGTTTGAAATGAAGGTCACAACTATTGAAGAAGCCCAAAATATTTGTAATAAGAAAGTGGAAGAGCTGATTGGGTCACTCCAAACTTTTGTACTGGATGTGAATGATAGATCAAAAAATAAAAACACAAAAGCATAGCTTTTATCTTTAAAAGTGATGATTTTAGCGGTAGAAATGTTGAGACTAAGCAATTGGATTGATTTAACTCACGCAGATTAAATAAAAATCATCACCGCACTTTATTGTTTCCAAAGGAATGAGAAAAGAGCGAATAACCCAAAAAGAGGGGGAGAGAATCTAACTTTGGGAGTTGGTTATGCAAAGGGAAGGTATTAGCATCCTAAACAGATACGGTACTCTGCAGAAACCTCTTTGAAAATTTGTGTATTTTGGCTATAAATGTTGTATACAAAAATAGATGGTGAAGATGAGAAAAGAAGTATTTTTTTACAATTTTTGCACCCGCCGCAGTTGGTAACCTTTAGTGCCTACGTACCACCTTCCGTGCAATAGGGGATTAAGGTACTCGTAATTCACCTTTAGAAAATTTTAAAACACATGTGTGTTGGTTAATTTTAAGAGACGAGACATTATCGTCTTATCTGAGTGGAAGAACATACTTACTACCCACGATCATAAGAAAGGAGAATTTACATTATCTCAAAGTGGAGGATATGGCTTGGATTTTAAAATCAACAAAGCCTCGCTCAACACTCAAGTGGAAAATATCTCACTTCACTATATATCATAGAAGTATAGTAGCTTGCATCACTACAAGGATTGACAAGAGTCTAATCTTTTGAGAATTTTTTTAAGTAAAAAGCCAAAATGGAAAAATGGTTTGAATGAGATTGATTGACTTTTAGTCTTCTCACAAAAATGTCAGAGTATCATTAAGTTGTTTAAAGTTTGATTAAGAAAATATTTTGAAAATGCTTGGACCTAAGTCCAAGTTTATTATGAAAGAGGTTCAAGTTTAAAAACAAGAATAGTTTTGAAAGGAGAGAGAATAGTTTTGAAATTAAAGAAGGTGGGAGGAGATGAAGGGACTATCCTAAAGCATAAGGTAAAAGCTAGGAAAAGAACCATCTAACCAATAAGAAGCCAACACTTGACACCATGAGTCAATGTAGAATTCCAATCCTTTGGATTTGAAACAAACAAGCAAAAACAATAAACCTCTTGAGAAAACCAAACATTAAATGCATTAAGTCTTCTAAAAAATTAGGAAAAGTAACTGTTGTATACAAATGAATTTCCGGTCACAGACAAGACATGTAATCAAAATAATCTGCACACAAAGAAAACAAACAACCCAATGTCTTGGGGTAAACCCCAAGAACTCCAGACAAAATGATAATAGAAGTCACAAGGTCTCAAGGTAGGTAAATGTCTTCTAATCCTAAGTCCAAGAAGTCCATAACTCCAAAATTTCAAGGATAGTAACCAAACAGTCCAAGTAACATTAAAGTTTTTATGGTTCAAGTTGATTATTATGTATCCTCAAAAAGAAAATGAAAAGCTCAAGTGAGCAAAATAAAAAATGACATAAATATAAATACTCAAATGAGAAAAGATGAAAATAGATGAAATAAAAATGCTAAAATAAATGTGCTTAAAGTAAAAAACCATAAAGTAAAAGCATAAAAATAAAGTCAATTGTTAGAAATTAGAGGTTAGTTGAATGACCATCTTGAAACTTGTATTTGAAAACTCATTAGAATATTGATAAAATTAAAGCCTCTCAACAACAAGTTTCATTTGCTTTTTGTCAAATATATCTTTCATTTCAAAATCTCAAGGCAACAATAAATGATTAACAATATTTAAATGATTCACTTAGTTCCAAAATTTATGAAGATTCATTAGAGGATTGATAAGACCAAAGCCTCCTAACAATGAACCTCAAGATTATTGGATCAAAGGTTTCAAATTAAACATCCTTGGGCTTGCAAACATATGTTTGGACCACGAATGATCATTTTTCGAATCGGAACAAAATTTAGTGCTATGTTAAGCAATCGTAAATGAATTTATATAGAAGTCGCACATATTTTGAGGCTGGTCAATAGCAATCTATGTACCATATGTTTAGAGAGATGATATGTAAATCATCCTCTAATAACATATAATACAAGAGAGAAGGGGTTAAGATGAAGATGGAGGGGAAATATTTGGATCAAAAAATTTAATCTAAACTATCATTAAAATCATTCATCCATTTTAGTGGAGTTAAACTCATCACTTAAGATCCAATGATGTTAATGAAGTTTTTGATCAACAATCACATAGCCAGAATATATAAAATAAATAAAGTGCATTTAATGAATAAAATAATGACAACTAAAAAAGAAAAAAAGTATTTTTTATGATTAGTTTTTTATGTAAGGAAAATTCTAGAAAATTTAAAGAATTAATTCCTAAAAATTCCTATTTATTCTATCACATTTTTTATTGTTTTTATTACATTTTTGCTATATATAAAAAAATGAAAGAAGAAATTAAAAAAGATATAAAAGGAAAAATAGAGAAATCAGGCGGTGTAAGCAGATTCCTGGAGCTATGATGCAGTAAAATAAGCGTAATTGCCATTGAATTTCAGGTCCACAAAGAGCTTTATTTGCAATGCTATCAGACTACCAAAAAAACTAAAAAATGGGCCTATGAAGTATACAGACTGGTCCAAGAGCTTCTTACGTTCAGTCCAACACCAACAATCATTAATCCACTATTTTTCAGCATCATTATTTTTTTATTATTTCGGTTATCATTGCTATTTTTTATTACATTGAATTAAAGAAGAAAAAAAAAGAAAGGAAAAGAAAAAAAAGTGGAAAACGACGCATTTTGTGGGACAATTAGGGTTCACAAGAGTGCCGATTCAGTTTCCATATGAAAACACAAAGCTTCTTCGCTCTTCCGCCGTAAACACCTTGAACTTCCTTCTCCTTCGATCAATTCAGTCTCGTCACCATCATGTTCACTTCTACTCATGGATTTTCTAATCCTTTCCGTCAAAATGCTATCATCAATCACACTATAGTTTCACTCTCAGGCTCCTCTCCAATTCGCTTTCATTTCGCTTCGTATCATTACTCATGGCTCCGGTCCCGGTCCTCCGATTCTGATTTCAACACTATTGATCTAATTCCGACGACGCCTTAGATTTGATAACCGTGATTAAAATACTCCTAAGTACAATCATAGCAACAAGAAGACGTGAAAAAAGAAAAAAAGAACAACGTCTTACCGACCGGAGTAGCTCCGACGACCCTTGGATCTTGATGCTGACGCAGAAAATCAGAGCTAAGATTTCAACCAGGTATGATTATGATGAAACTTTTGACTCCGATCTTCTTCTTCTACCTTTCCTGCATTCTTAAACTTCGCTCTTGGTTCAAACGGTGAAGGTGCAATTATCATCAATGTGATGATGATGATGTTGTTCGTTGATGCAGAGAGAAGGAGTATCCATGGTGAAGGAGATGATGGAGGTTTTTACAGAGGTGAAGGTGGAAGCAGAAGGTTGAAGCTGGAGATTATTGAGAGAGTTTGAGAGAGTTTATGAAATTTCTTTGTGATTGTTCAGCGGATTGAAGAATTATGGAAGGTGTTTGGAGAAGGAAGCAGAGATAAGAATTTTATAGAGTTAGAGAGGTAAGAATTTTTCAGCCTTGGTTATTCCTCTGAAGGTGATGATGAAGGATCTTGAAGAGTTGCCGAGAAAGTCCGATTGAAAGGTAAGTATTCTGTGATTTTTTTATGACTTTTTTTGGTGAATGAATCCCCTCCCTTTTTGTTTTTTTTCCTCCCCTCTGTTATCTGCTATGCCAGTTGAGAAGCTTGTTAGAAATTCTGAGAATTTAGTTGAAGATTCTGTTAGAAAACAGTTAGGGTGAAATTTAGAGGTTTTTTATTGTTACCACTGTTAGATGGATCCTGAATTGGTTATAGTAAAATAGATCCGAGCCTTTGATTTTTTTAGAAATAAGCTAGGGAGTGAATGGTGTAGATTTAACAGTGAGCTGTCATGAAAATTTGTTAGAAGTTAGTTGGGTAAAAACAGAAACCGGTTAGTTGTTAAGTTATAATTCCTGTTTGAGCGAGCTGAGATAATAAGAAGTTCTGCTGTGGTTTTAGAATGGTTTTGAATAGTTTTCTAATGCAGGCTGGTATTGTTGGTGTATGAACTAGCCTTGATAATTGGATGTGGGTACTGAAAAATTGGTTTTATTGTGGGTTAAATGAGAACAGTTTCTTTTCTTTCGAATTTATATGAACTAGTGCTAAGGCAGGATGAATTGTATGTGTTGTACCCCAAAATTTTCCCTCTCATTTCTCAAGGAATCACCCTGGATCCTCAAGTTTGGCTTCCATCAAATTTCCTAGCCTTGAATTATCAAATTTTCCAAGAGAATCGTTCACAAGGGCAAAATGGTCATTTACACACCAAAGGAGTCAAATTATGACTTTTGAATCAAAAATCAAGTTCCAAGAATCATATTTCATTTAGACATGAAGTTGGTTCATCAAAAATCAAAAGTCAGAAGTTACTTTGAAAATCAAATTTTCTAAACATTTAGAAAATTTTCCAAGTGTCTAGAGAATATGACACTTCAGAACTTCTGAGCCAGCCTCTATGCAAGTGCAGTCAGAATTTGCAAACACCGTTCAGAACATGACGCTTCAAACAGAACATGCAGAAGTGATGCTCTTTGGTCAGAACATGATGCTTCAGTCAGAACATGATTCTTCATCATATGGAGGCTTTGTTCAACGCTCTGGTCAGAAGATGCCCCTTCAGCATTTGGAGGTTACGCTTCTGATCTTATGCGATAAGAACATCACCAAAACCTCGTTTAAGTAACCTGCTTCCCTACTATGGCACAGTCCTGTAACCAGCTACCACAATGCTCCGAATTGCTGCTCTCCCAGTTCATGTTTGCACTTTGTCAAACCCCATATTTGCATCAGATTAGCATACGAAAACTATGACTAAAAAGCAATGGAACAGTATACCAAAAAGGTTTGAATCCCTCCCCCCCCCCCCCCCAAAAAAAAAAAACCACAACAAACCCATCTATAAATACTTTTCTCCATCACACGTTCAAGAGGCTGGCTTTTGGAGAGAGGTTGGTAAAAAAGGAGAGAAAACAAAGTTGTGAAACCTTCATAAAAAATCAAGAAATCCCAAACAGAAAGCCAAACCTTTGTTCTTCCCTTTGAATCAAAGAGCTTGACGTTTCCTCTTTCGTTGCTCTTGCTGACTCAGAACATACAAAGGCAACCACTCAAAGCTCCAAGCACGCTCCAGGTTCAAGGTAAGTCTTTCTGACTTTACTTATTTTTCATTCTGAACATCATTAACATGTAAATATCATAGTATTAATGTTGTCCATATCATTGCATAAGTAGAAAAACTGTGGATAAGAATTTCTTGATTAAGGGCAGGCTCATAATCAGGATTAAAACTTCTATAAACTGTTGTGCTGTTATCCTTCTGACTTGCTGTTTTGTTAAAAAATGAATAAGTTATTGTTGTGCTGATTAATATGAGGAAAAATGTCAAAATGTAACACAGAGCTTATGTTTTTCACTCAACATTTTAACACACAAAACTTCTAGGATTTTTTCACTGTTAACACACACTGAACTTCTGATTCTTACATGCTGATAACGTATAAAACTTATGATGATTCACTCACTGTTTTAACACAACACAGAACTTCTGAGTTCTCCTTACATGTTAAATACACTGAACTTCTAATGTTTCCATCAGCTGTTTTTTAAACACTCAGAGTTTCTGATTTTTACATGCTGATAATGCACTGAACTGCTGACGTTTACTCACTGTTTTAGTGTAATACAAAACTTCTAACTTGTGGCCCACTGTCTGAATGCAACCCAGAATTTCTGTGTATGTCCTCTAACGTGTCTTGCAGGACCTTAGAGTTTACCAATTCAGAACTTATGAACTTCTGATGCCCACTGACGTTCCTCTCTGAGTTATCACACACCTGGCTTCAGAACTTCTGATCCTTGTTTCCTTGTTTTCAGTAACACGCTGTTTCTATCTTTCATTTATTTTCTTTTTCATCATTTTTAATATTAACTCTTTTTTTATTAACCTAAAAAAACATAAAAATATTTTCCTTTTAATTTATTTCCTTAAGACAAAAACATTTTCTAAACAAGTCCATTTCTTTCTTATATTGCACATTTCAATATGGTTGTAATAGTAACTTAGGACTTATTTTTACTTGCAATCCCCATTCATAAATTTGTACACCTCATCCCCCTAAATATTGTAATAGCGTAGGACTTTACATTTCTGCAATTTATCACTTTCAAATGTAAATGCTAGTAATTAGGGTGTATATGGCAAGACGTGAAAATCAACAAATAGATCACCCTAATCAAGACTAAATGCATGCAATCAAACACTTTGCACACACACACCCTTAGGGTAATCCCACTTTGTTGCCTATCAGAAAAATAGTCATGTCCCTCGAACATGGACGTTTTAGCAAAGACCCTCGATAAAAGATCATAGTCCCTCGATGACCCTCGATGTTGCCTTCGGTAAACGATCTAGTCCCTAAAACGACATTGCTAAAACGTCCCATATTTTGCCTTCTATGACTATAAAAACGTCCCAACGCTCGTCCCTTCACATCCAACGATGGGGATTCTTACCAAATCAATGGTAAGATAGTAACATCTAAAGGAGGAGGAAAATCACATCTAAGACCTTTTGAGTAGGTAGGTTCGCCCTTAGTTACTCGCTTTCTCACAACAAAAACATTTTATACACCAACACTTTCATTTTGAAACATTTTTAAAAGACAACACTTTGTAGGCGTTCTTGTAGAAACAAGAACCATTACAAAGACACCTTTTCAAAATCACTTTCAAAAACAAATCTCACAAACACCTCTTTGAACTATTTTTGAAACAAACACTTTGTATGCGTTCTTATAGAAACGAGAACCATTACAAAGTTCCATTTTCAAAATACTTTCAAAAACCACACCACAAGCACATTCAAACAAAAGCAAGTGATCTAGCAAGTAACTAAGAGCCCATGGAAAACCATGGTTGAAAAGGGTGCTAATACCTTCCCTTTTCATAATCTACCCCCCGAACCCGAGAAAACATCTCTAAAGGTCTTTCCTGTGCTTTTTCACCTTTCCTTTTTGGATAAAAGAAAAGTCGGTGGCGACTCTTGCTAAACTGCAAAATTTGCAAACACAAACGCAAAACCTCAAATCAGTTCCCCCACCGTATCACAGAACCGGCGACTCTGCTGGGGAAATTTCTAAAAGTGGGGTTACCTTATGGTTAGATCACATTTACTTGCTTACATTGTTTGATTTGTTTGCTTTACATTATGGTTCCTTGTTTGAGTTTGTTTTAAATCTAACACCCGTATTTGGGGACACCTTTTAGGTAAGTAGCAATAAACTGTAAGGGAATTGTGCGGGGGTATACCGACATAGTTGAAGCAGTAGCTACGTTGATGTGGCACTTTGGTTGGTACCGGTAACCCTTGAGTTGAATCAAGGAGAGTACGGGGCTGCCGCATGGTTTCGTGAAGCACCAACTGACCTTAGAACCTTACTTGACCAACTTGGCCATTAGGACGTAGTGAGATAACCGGTTTCGGTGTAGAGCTGAAAATTGGTTGATACTTGATACTACACTCATTGAGGCTGGACTTTTGGGATATCTCGGCCGCAAGAAAAGATTGATTGTGCTGAGACAATGCCTAAAAGAAAGGTCAGTGATATTGAGATCCCTTAGAACCCGGTTACTATTAACTAGGACAAGTTGAGCCAACTAAACTTCAAGAGGGTACTTACCTACAAAAATCCATGCAAGCCTAAAACTAAGGATTTGTTTGCTTTGTGTGAATATGATTATTTGTATATAAACTTGCTTACCTCGCATATCTGTACATAACATCATAATGTCATACCATAGCATTTTAAATAACATTGAACCATAGCATTTCAAGGATCTCAAGGGCCTTCGATGTAGGGTCACGTTGAACCAGACGTCTACCAAGGGACAAGAGGATTTATTTTCCTCTGACCAAACACCGTCAAAGATCAAATACAACAAACTTGAGTCAAGGGCTATGACCCACTCGATATGGTGAGCTTGACTCTCGAAGAAGGACTCTCAATGACATGAAGTTTCTTCAATCAAGCTGCAATCAAATTCTAACAGTTTCTTGTTTACCCCGCGAGATCCTTGAAAACATTGCATGCATATCATACACATCATTACAAGTACCATTACGGGTTTCTCATCTTCTTCGCTGTCAAAAAATGTCTTCCGAACAAAGCATCAAGGACCTTCAGGCACAAAACACCCAGTTCCAGCAAATGTTCATAAATCTGGCAAAAGGGCAGGAGGATATGAAAACCCTCATCCTAAAAGAGAAAAAGATAAAGAAGAAGGCTGCCCGTATTCTGAATATAGGCAGAAGGTTTAGAGGGTCGTTGAAGCAACAAGTCGATATGACCTCTTCATTTAAGGAAGGGGAGAATCAAGAAGGAGAGAAAGACCCCAGTCATGCAGTGTCTGACAATGATACTGATTACAATGATGAGCAATATCCTCCTGCCGAGGATAGATACAAACAGTTGGAAGATCGTCTGAGTGCCATGGAAGTTCAGAGGATACCTGGATTGGATTTTGAAGAATTGGGTTTGGTGTCAGGAGTGGTCATCCCGCAGAAGTTCAAAGCTCCAGTTTTTTCCAAGTATGATGGGGTGTCCTTCCCAAAGCTCTACCTCTGTTCCTACGTCAGGAAAATCCAGCCCCACACCGCTGATAGAAATATGTGGGTTCATTTCTTTCAAGATAGTCTGTTAGGGACTCAACTTGAATGGTTCTACAAGCTGGAGAGAGCCAATGTCCGAAATTGGGAAGATCCGACTGTTGCTTTCTATAAGCAGTATCAATACAACTCCGACCTTGCTCCTACTCGTACTCAACTCCAGAGTATGTCCATGGGAGCAAGTGAAGGCTTTAAATACTATGCCCAGAAGTGGAGAGACCTGGTTGGAAGAGTCCAACCCCCGTTGTCTGATAGGGAGTTGGTTGATATATTTCCGTGTATGCTATCTGGTCCATTCTTTAATCATTTGATCGGTAGCTCGTCAGCAGGTTTCACCGAGATGATTCTGACTGGAGAAAGAGTAGAAGCTGGGATCCGGAGTGGCAAGATCCAGAAAAATACCTCTTCAAGTACAGAGAAAAAGTCATTTGGTGGAAAGAGGGAAGCTAATGTTGTGCATGGCCAGAAGGGACATAGCAAGGAAGACTACCACTAATCTGTGGGGGCAGCATTGATCTCTAGTTCGGCACGCACACAACGACCACAACAACGAAACAATCAGCCAAGGGTGGAAGGACCTCAAAGGCAGTTAACCCAAATCAACATGCCATTGTCACAAGAATTGCAACATATGTTGAAGATGAATCTGATTATGGTGATAAACCCTCATCCGAACCCTAAGACTTCCTCTCCTAACTACAATCCGGGTGCAAGGTGTGCTTATCATTCTGGTAGCCCAGGGAACGATACTAACGATTGTTGGGTGCTGAAATACAAGATTCAGAATATGATTGACGCCAAGGAGATCGAATTCGACCCTCCTAAGACTTCGAATGTGATCACTGCTCCCTTGCCAAAACATGGATATGATTGAAAGCATTTTTGTTCATTTGAATTCTGAAGTTGTATTTTCTCTACTTATTCGAACAATTATTGTCATGTCAAACTTTATTATTTCATTAATGCATTACACATGTCTGTCTTGAATTAATTTGTTTTCATTATGCTTAAATTGCTTTATATTTCCTTTTTGTGATATTCAACTCTCGACTAAAAAACTGTAAGCCTTTAGAGGGAGGATGACGAAAACAATGCCATTATCTCATACAGTATGCTTTTGAACATACCTTGTTGACGATGTACAAGCATTTTTTTCAAATCCTAAACACTGGAGTTATAAGGAAGATAATCCCTAGTCAACCCCTTCGAGCCAAAGAAGTAGAAGTTTTTTGTTTTAACATAAATTGAAACCTTTAATTAAAACCTGGGATAGGGTAGTCTCTCAGTTAATTCAAACGTGCGTTAAGCCGCAAACTCTCATCTCGTAATACAACGAATGACATCAAGAAACATTCCTCTGGAATCAAAAGATGGTGATGGTTCCCTATCACATAGCCAGTCATTATCTCTCAAAAAAATAATCCCACTAAGTCAAAACCTACAAAGGAGACTTGAGAAAACTGGGGCATCCCGCTGACTGTAATCTCAAAACAAGAACAGTCAGGCAAAAATCAGGGATAACAAATCAAAAGAAAGAGGTCACTACAAATCCTTAACAACACGAAAAATGTTGCAAAAATGTTTTCCTTCCGATAAACTTAACTTGTCTGAACCATCACCAAAACGTCATTCCAGACTCAATTGGAGTTCAAACGTACAATTAACTGAGTTTAGGACTGAAGAACATCACGAAGAATGGGTGGGTACAAATATACTTTGAGCCTTTATCCTTTGTTTCTTAAACCGTGAACCAAGCCACGTTACAACCCTTCAAAAGTCCTAATTGAAGCATGGGTTAGTTCGAAAGCATACTGTTACAAAAGGTTTCCTGACTCCTGTAAGGCTTTACTCAAAATCCAGAGTTGAATTACAAACTTCTTTACTTGCTAAAAACGCACTTTCAAAACTTCAAGACAAGCATAAACTTTGCATTTATTTGAATATCACTGTTTGCATATGGCTATTTGTTTGACAGTGGGGAAATTCACACAACGAATATCCGATGAACGAAAGCTCTCTTAGTGAACAAAATCACTTCAAGTGGGATGACACTTCCATTGTCAAAACTCTTATCAATAGGGGGACATGACATGTCACTATCCAGCACACCTGGGGCAGTCCATTCAAGATTCCAGGAAATCTGTCAAGAAGTGCAGAGTAACCAGGGGCAGGTTTCCATCTCCATCACTTGGGGCATTGAACGTCAATCTCAGCAAAGGGTTACGTACAATCAAACATTTTTTGGAAATGCCACAAACATTTGCTGCTAGGGGAAATGACAAGTCTCCCCAAAGTCCTTCTAATAGGATGGTTTCTCAGCAAGAGTTTAATCTCTGAAAACCTTCCCCCAACGAAGTCGTCACCTCTCAAGCAGATCGACAACAGGGTTTATTTCCCCAACAAACGGTAGGATTCCGCAACTTGAGTTTGCCTCTCTGAGTACTAGAAATCAAAGGACCACGTCTCCTCTTCCCCAGTAGACTACTCTATAATCCCCGACAAGTTACTATGAAACCTGGACCCGACCAGATATTTGTTCAACTTCAACTCCCCAGTAGAGCAACAGACGACTAAAACTCCTGAACTCTTTTTCCCAAGCAGGAAACAATACTCTCCACATAGTTCTCAACTTTCCCCGGTGGAGTTCTCCTCAACAAAACAGGAATCCTTGGTGGAAATATTCTAAGAAAGGTTTGAAGACTCACCTACTCTTCAACAGCAGTCATGGATTTATTTTCCCAAACTCGGACGTGTCACAATAGCATTTCATGTTCATACATCATGATGTGCGCACACATATCGCATACAATATAATCTCATTTGTTTTGAGAACATCGTCATACAATGCATTTCATGCATCACATATAATTAATCATGTACCTTTTCAGGAAAGATGGTTATCATCAACAATTTCCAGCAGGTCCAAGATTAGCTCATGAAACTAAACAGAGTAATTATCTGCACGACTAAATGCAGCCCTCCACGGGTTTGTCATGAAGAAATCTTACATGGGTTTCTCCTAAATGCAGCTTCACACGGGTTTATATTGAAAAAATCCCACACGGGCCCCTTCTCATACATTTCCAAATAAATTTTTACACAGACTTATCCCGAAGCAACCTTACCCAGGTTCCTTCTCGGTCCCGATGTAGTTTCATCCGGACTCATCCTGAAGCAACCTTACTCAGGTTCCTCCTTACAATTTCCCAATGTAGTTTTACCCAAACTCATCACAAAGCAGCCTTACCCAAGTTCCTTCTGAAGTCCTACACAAACTCATCACAAAGCAACCTTACCCAGGTTCCTCCTGAAGTTTCACACGAACTTAGCCCAAAGTAACCTTACCCAGGTTCCTTCTGAAGTCCTACACAGACTCATCACAAAGCAACCTTACTCAGGTTCCTCCTTACAATTTCCCGATGTAGTTTTACCCAAACTCATCACGAAGCAGCCTTACCCAGGTTCCTTCTGAAGTCCTACACAGACTCATCACAAAGCAACCTTACCCAGGTTCCTCCTGAAGTTTCACACAAACTTTGTCCAAAGTAACCTTACCCAAGTTCCTTCTGAAGTCCTACACAGACTCATCACAAAGCAACCTTACCCAAGTTCCTCCTTACAATTTCCCGATGTAGTTTTACCCAAACTCATCATGAAGCAGCCTTACCCAGGTTCCTTCTGAAGTCCTATACAGACTCATCACAAATCAACCTTACCCCGGTTCCTCCTGAAGTGTTACACGAACTTATCTCAAAGTAACCTTACCCAGGTTCCTCCTGAAGTTTTACACGAACTTATCACAAAGAAACCTTACCCAGGTTCCTCCTGAAGTGTTACACGAACTTATCTCAAAGTAACCTTACCCAGGTTCCTCCTGAAGTTTTACACGAACTTATCCCGAAGTAACCTTACCCAGGTTCCTTCTGAAGTTTTACACGAACTTATCCCGAAGTAACCTTACCCAGGTTCCTCCTGAAGTTTTACATGAACTTATCCTGAAGTAACCTTACCCAGGTTCCTCCTGAAGTTTTACACGAACTTATCCCGAAGTAACCTTACCCAGGTTCCTCCTGAAGTTTTACACGAACTTATCCCGAAGTAACCTTACCCAGGTTCCTCCTGAAGTTTTACATGAACTTATCCCGAAGTAACCTTACCCAGGTTCCTCCTGAAGTTTTACACGAACTTATCCCGAAGTAACCTTACCCAGGTTCCTCCTGATGTTTTACACAAACTTATCCCGAAGTAACCTTACCCAGGTTCCTTATGAAGTTTTACATAAACTTATCCCGAAGCAACCTTACCCAGGTTCCTTCTGAAGTTTCACTCAGATTTATCCTGAAGCAACCTTACCCAGGTTCCCTCTCAGTTCTGGTGCAGTTTTACGCAAACTCCTCACAAAGAAACCTTAGCCAGGTTCCTTCTCAGTTCAGATGCAGTTTTAACCAAACTCCATCATCAGGCAACCCTACACCGGTTCCTTATCATTTCCAAGATGCAGTTTTACACGGACTCATCACCAGGAAACCCTACACCGGTTCCTTCTGATTTCCAAGATACAGTTTCACACGGGCTCATCATCAGGCAACCCTACACAGGTTCCTCCTTTACGAGATGCAGTTTTACACTGACACATCATCGGGAAACCCTACACAGGTTCCTCCTTTCCAAGATGCAGTTTTACACGGACTCATCATGAAGTAACCCTACACAGGTTCCTTCTCAAGAAATTTCAGATACAACTTTACACGGACTCATCATCAGGAAACCCTACACCGGTTCCTTCTCTTTGCAATATGAAGTTTCACACAAACTCATCATCAAACAACTGAACCTTCTGATACAGTTCAGATACACTCCAGACACGAACGCCTTTCTGGAAATCATTCAGTTTCAACTTACAAATTACAATTCAATAGGCATTCTTGGATGGAATCTACAAGCCCATCTCCAACAAGATTCTATCCCATCTTCAAATGGCATCTTTAAGCCCATTCCCTACATAATCAACTAACACATCTTCGAGTGAAAATTTTATGGGCACTCTACTGTTCAATCATCTTCCACCTTCAAGTCACGAATGGCAGATTTACCAATCTAACTCTTCAGGTGTAAGAAGATTGAACAGAGGCAGCTGTTGTACCCCAAAATCTGCCCTCTCATTTCTCAAGGAATCACCCTGGATCCTCAAGTTTGGCTTCCATCAAATTTCCTAGCCTTGAATTATCAAATTTTCCAAGAGAATCGTTCACAAGGGAAAAATGGTCATTTACACACCAAAGGAGTCAAACTATGACTTTTGAATCAAAAATCAAGTTCCAAGAATCATATTTCATTAAGGCATGACATTGGTTCATCAAAAATCAAAAGTCAGAAGTTACTTTGAAAATCAAAATTTCTAAACATTTAGAAAATTTTCTAAGTGTCTAGAGAATATGACACTTCAGAACTTCTGAGCCAGCCTCTATGCAGTGCAGTCAGAAGTTGCAAACACGGTTCAGAACATGACGCTTCAATCAGAACATGCAGAAGCGACGCTCTTTGGTCAAAACATGATGCTTCAGTCAGAATATGATTCTTCAGGATATGGAGGCTATGTTCAATGCTTTGGTCAGAAGATGCTCCTTCAGCATTTTGAGGTTACGCTTCTGATCTTCTGCTATCAGAACATCACCAAAACCTCGTTTAAGTAACCTGCTGCCCTGCTATGGCACAGTCCTGCAACCAGCTGCCACAACGCTCCAAATTGCTGCTGACCCAGTCCACACCTGCACTTTCTCAAACCCCATATTTGCATCAAATTAGCTTATGAAAACTGTGACTAAAAAGAAATGGAACAGTATACCAAAAAGGTTTGAATCCCTTTTTCCCCCCTAAAACCACAACAAACCCATCTATAAATACTTTGCTCTATCACACGTTCAAGAGGCTGGATTTTGGAGAGAGGTTGGCATAAAAGGAGAGAAAACAAAGTTGTGAAACCTTCATAAAAAATCCAGAAATCCCAAACAGAAAGCCAAACCTTTGTTCTTCCCTTTGAGTCAAAGAGCTTGACGTTTCCTCTTCCATTGCTCTTGCTGACTCAGAACATTCAAAGGCAACCACTCAAAGCTCCAAACACGCTCCAGATTCAAGGTAAGTCTTTCTGACTTTACTTGTTTTTCATTCTAAACATCATTAACATGTAAATATCATAGTATTAATGTTGTCCATATCACTGCATAAGTAGAAAAACCGTGGATCAGAATTTCTTGATTAAGTCTAGGCTCAGAATCAGGATTAGAACTTCTATAAACTGTTGTGCTGTTATCCTTCTGACTTACTATTTTGTTAAAAAATGAATAAGTTATTGTTGTGCTGATTAATATGAGGAAAAAGGTCAAAATGTAACACAGAGCTTCTGTTTTTCACTCACCATTTTAACACACATAACTTCTAGGATTTTCTCACTGTTAACACACACCAAACTTCTGATTCTTACATGCTGATAACATACAGAACTTCTGATGATTCACTCATTGTTTTAAAACATCACAGAACTTCTGAGTTCTCCTTACATGTTAAATACACTGAACTTATGATGTTTCCATCAGCTGTTTTTTAAACACTCAGAGTTTCTGATTTTTACATGCTGATAACGAACTGAAATACTGACGTTTACTCACTATTTTAGTGTAATACAGAACTTCTGACTTGTGGCCCACTGTCTGAATGCAACCCATAATTTTTGTGTCTGTCCTCTAACGTGTCTTGCAGGACCTCAGAGTTTACCAATTCAGAACTTCTGAACTTCTGATGCCCACTGACGTTCCTCTCTGAGTTATCACACGCATGGCTTTAGAACTTCTAATCCTTGTTTCCTTGTTTGCAGTAACATGTTGTTTCTATATTTCATTTATGTTCTTTTTCATCATTTTTAATATTAACTCTTTTTTTTATTAACATAAAAAAACATAAAAATATTTTCCTTTTAATTTATTTCCTTAAGACAAAAATATTTTCTAAACAAGTCCATTTCTTTCTTATATTGTACATTTCAATATGGCTGTAATAGTAACTTAGGACTTATTTTTACTTGCAATCCTCATTCATAAATTTTTACACCCCATCCCCCTAAATATTGTAATAGCGTAGGACTTTACATTTCTGCAATTTATCGCTTTCAAATGTAAATGCTAGTTGTGATACGGTGACAGAACCAACTGTTTTGGAAAATGCTGGTTTGCATTTTGCGTTTTGTATTCACAAAATGTCGCGGTAAGCAAGAGTCGCCACCGACTTTTATTTTATCCAACTGGAAAGGAAAAAAGCACAGAAAAATTCCTTTTTCGAGATTTTGAGTACGGGGGGTAGATTATAGAAAGGGAAGGTATTATCACCCTTTCTATCCGTGGTTTTCCACGGGCTCTTAGGTGCTTGCTCATTATTTTAAAAATCACTTGTGTGTGTTTGTTTTGAAAAGTTTTTGTTTTACTTCATTTTAACCCTTATATCAGTCCTCAAGAGTGTTACGAAGTGTTTTGAAAACTTTAGTTTGGAAAGTGTAAGTGCGAAAAAGTTTATTATGAGCAAGTACCTACTAGCATCTACCTACTCGAAAAAGAATTATTTCTGTTCTTATTTCCTTTAGACCGTGTTATCCTTCTATTAGTGAGTAGGTAACCCTAGTCGTTAGAGTTTATAAGGGTCAATTCGAAAAGGGACGTACGATCACTAAAGCAATGTTAGGACGTCTTAGTAATAACCCTAATGTCTTAAGATCATATTCGAGGAAACATTTCTGAGGTAACCTTTCCGAACGAGACTTTTGATCTTTGTTTAGACAAGAGAGCGACCACTAAAACACCCTATACTTAATGACCGTTTATCGAAGGCAACCGAAGTGAGAGTATACCCTATGAGTGCGCATGTGCGAGTGATTTGATTTCAGTTATTATCTTTGCACATTTAGGGTTTGCTAACCATTTTAAAATTAACATACATTCTTATCATGCAATCCTATTATCATACATCTAACAGTTAATGTTTGCGAAAATTAAAATGCAGAAAAATAAAACTGCACTATTACAAGGCTTCGGGGAGGGGGATTAATTACATAGCCAAAAATCCGCAAGATGATAAATAAGCGAAAAGTCCTAATTAAACTATTACATCCCATGAGCAGTTACATTAATATTTGCAAAAAATAATAAATTCGCGATGAATCAAGAACGAGAAAAAAAATTAGGGTTTTGACCCCGTCTAGACCTAATTAGAAGAAATGTCATTTTTTTGTTGTTTTTGATTATTTTTGAAAAAAATAAGGTTTTAGTTAAATAAAAAACCTAATTACTAATTAATTTAAATTAAGAAAAATAATTAACTTGACCTATTTTTGCATTTTTATTATTTTAAGAAAAGAAAATAAAAATTAAATCAAAACAAATCCTAATTTTCTAATTGATTTTAATTTATTTACAAAAAAAAGTTATAATTACCCTAGAATTAAATTAAACTAATTAAATTAAATTTGATAAAAATAAAAGTAAAACCTAAATCTAAATTGGTGAAATTGATTTTTTATGATTTTCGATTGGTCAATTTAAAAAAAAAACAATTTTAGTATTGATAAAGAAAATAATAATAAAAAAGGAAATTAAAAAGGTAAAAACAAAATAACCCAAGGGTCTGCTGTCAGCGGCGCTGATCAGAGGATGATGGTCCAGAAGACGGTGACCCTCAGAAGATGGGGACATGTTGGATCTAGTTCTGAATGGGATCCAGAAGATGATGGCCTGCACGTGCTGGATCTGGTTCTGATTGGGATCCAGAAGATGATGCACGAGATCTGATCCTGTCTAATGGGTAAGAAAGATGATGTACTGGATCTGCTGCTGGCCGGTGGATCCAGAAGGTGGTGATCTTCAGAAGATGCACATGCTGGCTCTGGCGAAAACAAAGGAGAATATATCGAAAGCTCCTGCCTGGGGTCGAACCCATAACACTAAACTTCTGATTTCCTTCTTCTGACCAACTGCGCTGGATGTTAGTTCATTAATATAATAGAAACAAACAATATATCAGATATACAGGTTTCTGGCCAGAATAACACGCCAGAATTTAAATCATCCAGTCTGGCTATGACATGCTATCGTTCTCTTCCCTGGAACCGTCGTTTAAAGCTCTGAACTTTTACCTACAGACACATGGGCATAGGTACAACCCCGTGTTTCTCCAGAATTCCATATAAGCATGATAAATGCAAAATGATGCTACCAATCAACTCGTGACAACTTCACGAGTATTGTGGTACCCTTATCTATGGCCAATTGTACCTGTACATAAAAACCCCAAAAATGCAACAAGAACCCTAGCTATGGCATCTTGATGTATAGTCAGAAAAAATGCAATTAAATATAATCAGTAGCTTGCAAATGACTCAAGGATTAAGAATATGCAAATGAATCATGCTGAAAGTGCCAGAATCATGATATACGATTTCAAGAAAACGTGAAAACTGTATGGTACTTACAGCGTAATTCTGGACGTTATGAGGCTTGTTAATGATTGCAACATGGTCCTGGGATGTCCAGCAAACGTTTGGGATGCTTAGAACGTTTTGAACTGGTCTGCAACTTAGAAATCAGTGTGCCACTTTTCTTAAGTTTTTGCAAATTCTTTCTCAGCTTCTCACGCCTCTCACCCTTTTGCTTTTGGTCTTGATTTGTTCTATATGTACCCTTGAGTGAATTAGGTTTACAAGTTTGCATCAAATCTTTTTCAATTAAGGTGATTGAATCATGATTTGATTCTTATTCAAATCTTTCTAAATCAAGCAAAACTCAATCTTTTTGTGTACAAACAAGCCTTGCACGATTTGATCCCATTTCCACCTATTCATGGACCTGAAATATGCACAAAATCTCAAGGCTTAAATGATTTTGATATTTTCATGATTTTATTTTGATTTAATTTGATTTAAATGAAATAAAAATCAAAATAAATGACAAAAATAAAATAAAGGCAAGTGGGATGGATCATGGGTCGTGGATCATGTTGTCAACTCAATGCAAGCAGAAAAAGTTGGGCCCATTTTGGCAAAAATTGCAATTTGAGACATATTTGACTTTTGGCAATTTTGCAAAAAAGGCCAACTTCACTAATGCATAACTTCCTCTATTTTGACCTTAGAGATGTGTTCTTGGACTTTTTAGAGATCTCAAGATGTCCTCTAAGCAACCCTTTTTGTCTCATCTCAATTGAGTCTTTCATGTTCATGTATGAAGCTTTGGCAAAATAGGTGTTTTTGTTGACTTTCCAAAGTGACCTATAATGTCCAAATTTACATCTTCTTGTGAGTGCATTTTTTGAACTTGGAAGCTGAAGGTGGATTTTAGGGAATTGCATCCTCTTCAAAATGAGCTTTGGATGGGTCATTTCTGATAGTATGAGAAAGTTATGCTTGGTCAAAGTTGAGTTAACTTTTCCTACAAAACCCTAATTTGGCAACTTTTGGGTTTTGATGAATTGTGAGCAATCCTTGAGGAATCATGATCAACCCTTGATCAAATTATTAATAATACTTCAAAATGAGAATTTTGACCAAAAATCTTGAAGTTTGACTGTATGTGGGGCACAATTGACTTTTGCCCTAGCACAGTTGATTTTCAGGCCTTTGAGCAATTGACTGAGCAAACATTCTCTGCAAGGCTTGAAACTTGACATTGATGATCTTGAGAAAATATTAGGATAATGGTGAGAATTTGAGACCCTTTGGACTCAAGCATCTTGATGCAAACTGAAACCCTAATTTGAGGTAGACTGCCTTAGGAGAGGGTTTGTCTGGTCAACCTTTGGACTACCTTGAGCAATTTGAGGACTCCAGTTGACATGTATTAAGAAATATGGGAGGGAAAATTTTGGGGTACAACACTAGTAATTAGGGTGTGTATGGAAAGAAGTGAAAATCAACAAATAGATCACCCTAATCAAGACTAAATGCATGCAATCAAACACTTTGCACACACGCACCCTTAGGATAATCCCACTTTGTTGCATATTGGAAAAATAATCATGTCCCTCGAACATGAGCATTTTAGCAAAGACCCTCGATAAAAGATCGTAGTCCCTCGATGACCCTCGATGTTTCCTTCAGTAAACGATCTAGTCCCTAAAACGACATTGCTAAAACGTCCCATATGTTGCCTTCTATGACTATACAAACGTCCCAACGCTCGTCCCTTCACATTCAACGATGGGATTATTACCAAATCAATGGTAAGATAACAACATCTAAAGGAGGAGGAAAAGCACATCTAATACCTTTTGAGTAGGTAGGTTCGCCCTTAGTTACTCGCTTGCTCACAAAAAAAACATTTTATACACAAACACTTTCATTTTGAAACATTTTTAAAAGACAAGACTTTGTAGGCATTCTTATAGAAACGAGAACCATTACAAAGACACCTTTTCAAAATCACTTTCAAAATAAATCTAAAAAACACCTCTTTGAATTATTTTCGAAACAAACACTTTATATGCGTTCTTATAGAAACAAGAACCATTACAAAGTTACATTTTCAAAATACTTTCAAAAACCACACCACAAGCACATTCAAACAAAAGCAAGTGATCTAGCAAGTAACTAAGAGCCCATGGAAAACCATGGATGAAAAGGGTGCTAATACCTTCCCTTTTCATAATCTACCCCCGAACCCGAGAAAACATCTCTAAAGGTATTTCCTGTGCTTTTTCACCTTTCCTTTTTGGATAAACGAAAAGTCGGTGGCGACTCTTGCTTAACCGCAACATTTGGAAACACAAACGCAAAACCTCAAGTCAGTTCCCCCACCGTATCACAAGATGTATAGTTGGTTAGTCTAAAGATTAGTTATGAATTAGTTAGGAAGTTGGTTGTCTCAATGTGAACTTGTGTTTTCTGTTTATGAATATCTGTCAGAAGTTTTTCTTCTTCTGCTTTTCTGTTATCCTTTTTTCTTCTGTTATGTTTCTGTTGTATCTCTTATGCAGGTTGCTGAGAAGTTTCGTTAAGAAGTTAGTTAGGAGTTTGTTAGAAAACTGTTAGAGGTTAGTTATATGGTTTTTGTTTTTGAGATAACAGTTAGGGAGCTGAGTTGGAAATTCGGTTGGATGTTAGTTAGAGGTTTGGAAAATGGTTAGAGAAGTTAGTTGGATTCTGTTTAGGTTTGGTTAGCAATTCTGCAGCCTAGGATTCTGGAAATTAGCAAGAGTTAGAAGTTATTATTTTTTCCTCATTTGGTGTGAATTGTTGTTCTGAATTGGTTTTATTATGTAGGGTGCTTGTACTGATATTTTTCTCTTTGAACTTTGCAACCAGACATTGCAGTAATATGGAACTCAAACGGAACTCCGCAAGATCTGGCGAAATCTGAAAGCCGTTGTCCTACAATATGAAGTCCTCCACCGCGAGCATGAAGTGATTGGGAACCATCAACACCTGTTACTCAAATGAAAGGGGGTCCGCCAGGTCTGTGTGCAAGAGCTTGAATAAGTAAATGCCATTGTGTGCCTTGTGCAATTTGGAAATCAATTATATGAATCCGGGATTCATTTGCCATTGTTTCATGAATAACAACATTTGCAGATACATATGCAAATTTAAAACATGGGAAAATCTGATACAGTGTGTGCATGTAACTCATTAACTCTTTGCTTATTGGTTGTTCACATTTCAAGGCCTTGTAGATCAAGATTCCGGATGATTCCAACATTTCTCTAAGCCCTTCCAACGAGTAAGCACTTAACCTCTGGATTGGTTCTCCGGCTACCGACACCATCTTCACCAATACATCATCCATCCAGCCTCTTGCTGTGTGAATATCACAATCAGACACAACTTGTGCACATAGCAAGAGGACTTCTTTCAAGTCAAGCTTTGGAATATAACTTGAAACATGAAGTAAGGGAATAAAAAGTGGAGATTTGGCATGAAGATTTTGAAGAAGATTGATGACACTTGGATGGAGTTTTGGTAGATTTAGGCTTTATGTCTTAATGCTTTCTTGTAAATTTTTTGATGTATTAAAATATGACAGGAATGTAACTTTGGAAAATACTTGAAATGATGTAATGATTTATGGTGTAAATGGCCATGACTTTTGGAAACTTTGAGATGGCGGTGTTGTGCTAGAATAGTTGATATACTTAGCTTGTATGATGAAATTGCGTGAATCTTGATTACTATTGAATCTCTTTTAATACTTGGTGGAAATTTGAATGAACCTTGAATGTTCTTGAATGATCATGTCTTAAAAATTTGGATTGAAGCTTGT
Source organism: Vicia faba (assembly GCA_948472305.1). NCBI lineage: Eukaryota > Viridiplantae > Streptophyta > Magnoliopsida > Fabales > Fabaceae > Vicia > Vicia faba. The sequence continues at coordinate 344,264,556 of OX451739.1, forward strand.
GACTTGTTCTTTGATTTCAAGATAAACCAGGAATGGATTACCCGTACTTTAAAACTTTGATCATCTTTACAATTCCGCAATTCCAAATCTCCATGAAAAGTTCAAATCACTTTGAGATCTCAACTTCCAATTCCAAATTATCATTCCATTCACAAACCCTTGACTTGACAACCAATACCACATCAATGCCTTAAAGAACCATCGAGAAATGAATATGGAAGTATATATGACCAGGATAGCTTTGACATGAACCTCTAATGAAACTTAGTTGATGGGTATTGCCAGCTCAAAACTCCATGAATAAGAAACCATAATTCTCTCGACTCGGGTGCCTTTTGAATGAAGGAACCTCTTGAGATATTAACCAGAACCAAAATATCAACCTAATAAGATCCTTAGCTAATGGTGACAACCATGTAGCTTGATGGGGGAGAAATTCCCAATAATCAAGAATCTAAGCCCTAGTCCTACAAACCACAGTTATTGGGAAACCAACTGATTCAAGCCTGAGTAAAGGTGTGAACCAACAAAGCCATAGAATCCCTAATCCACAATATCATCGATCTTATGCCAAATTATTGATTAATGAATGAATGACGTGTTAGATGACTTATTGGAGTTATGTACATGAAAAATGAGAGATGCGTAAGCCAGATTATCCTTATAAAGAGGTAGGACAAATCTGGGGTATTACAACTGCCCCTATTTAGTCATCTTAAACTTGAAAGTACGATTGGCGTGTGCCTTTCAGAAGTTCAAGGTTGAAGATGATTAAATACCAATGCCAAAAATTTGTTATGGGAGATGGTGTGAGTATTTTTTATTTGCTGGGGGAAAGAATTATTTTGTTTTTTCAGTGAAGAGATGGAGATTGGACTTGTAACGTGGCGTGATGCCAATACAAGGAAGGTATAACACGGACGAGTGTTTGAATCAATACGGACAAGTATTGAAATAAGATACGGACGAGTATCAAAGGTTAAACACGGACGAGTGTTTGAATCAATACAAAAGAGTATTGAAAGAAGACACAGACAAGTATCAAAAGGTTAAACACGGACGAGTGTTTGAATCAATACGGACGATTATTGAAAGATTAAACACAGATGAGTGTTCGGGAGACTGACATGGATGGGTTTTTAGGAATTGACATAGACGCGTGTTTAGAAAACTGACACAAACGAGTGTTCAGGGAACTGACATAGACGAGTGTTTGAGAAACCGACACAGACGAGTGTTGGAAGACTAAATTATTTGTCAGATGAGACTGACTACCAGACAAAAACTGGGTTTAGAATGATAAAGTGTATTGATTTTGCTGGGCATTGTGAAGGAGAAGGTCATCAGCTGGGGATTTGGGAAGTGATACCCTCTTATGGGGATGTATTACTGTCTTTGAATGATTCAGGCCTTTCATGTAGGGTACCTGATATGGCTTATGCTTCGTATGCATGTTTGAATTTCTTTTGCCGCAACGATCCATTCTGATGGATCGGCTACGCGCTTTTGAGGATGCAATGTTATGCAGTGATAACTATATGCAATGCAAAGAAATATACTTCATGGGGATAAGAGAAGGCCTGTTAGGAACTGTTTCTTATTACTGGGGATGCCAATACATATCGACGCTGGAAGTCGGCAGTACCGAAGATCACTGTGGATACCGATAAAAATTTGCACTGGGGAGCCCATGATACCGAAGATTGTTGATGACTCTGCTGAAGATTGAATTGCTGAATCGTACCGTTGGGAAAGAGATAATTTGGACAGACTTCCATATATCCTGAACGGTCGAGGGGATGATAGAACTGAATATACCGAAAAATGGATACTGAACACCATGTGAATCTCTCCGAATACATGCCCCAAGTTTACGCACACCGGGGAATTATCTCTTAAATCACTTGGGGATAAGAGATGGGCATGAACACCTAAGAATGCCCCGGTTTTGCTCTACGAATGCCCCGGTTTTGCTCTGCGAATGCCCCGGTCTAGCTCCGTGAACGCCCCAGTTTAGCTCTGCGAATGCCCTGGTTTAGTTTCACTGGGGACATTCTTGATTAACTTCACTGGGGATGCACTTGCGCGTGCCGAGTCAAATGACGACTCCGAACTTTCTGAACTCACTTGGGGAATCAGAGTTGAAGTTGTCTATAGTAGATGAAGGCGACTTTGCGCATTGGCTAGGTCAGGGTGACCGTTACAAATTGCTACCTGCAAGGAAAAACAACACTTGGAATGCATACGACATTCCCACATGGTTATACATTGATGTAAAGTCAAGTTTTATCTCGGCTTGAGAATTTTATTCCCTATGTTTCAAATGCCATGTTTAATAACAAATAAAACATATTATGCATACAAAAACATTTCGTGATAATAAGAGACAATTTTGATGAAAGCAAATTTTATTGATTGGCCTGTGAATAGGCATTTGTACAAGGATGCAACTCCTATATGAGGTAGCTGCGAAATAGAAACGAAAAATACAACAGGTATAAATGGCAATGAGAGATGCTCGAATTTCCATTAAAATCGGTATTGCTACAATTCCCATATCCTAAGTTGTCTCAATGCCTTGCCTCTGAAGAGTAGTAGTGGGACCAGTCAATTCACCGCCAAGGTTCTATAGATGTGCATGTGTCATTCGTGAAGAGCATTCAAACTACAACCTCTCTCTTAAGATCCCTAATTTTTGCTAGGATTTCCCTTTCGAGTTTTCGACCCAACGGGATACCCATTTTTGCCTAAGTCGCCCTTCCGGATTTTCAACTTAGCGGGTTGTTATCTTTTTCATTTTATCCCTAACTTTTTCCCGGACTTTCGTATCCACCGGGATGCCCATTTTCTTCCTAAGTCGCCCTTTCGGGTTTTCGACCTAGCGGGTCTCTTCATGCGTAGAATTTTTTGACTGAGTCTGAATTGACTGGGAGTGAAACGTCTTCCCCATCCATGTCTGTCAGGATTAAGGCACCTCCTAAAAAAGCTCTCTTCACGATATATGGTCCCTCGTAATTAGGAGTCCATTTGCCCCTTGGGTCGGAATGGCTTTGCATAATGACCCTTCTCAAGACCAGATCACCAGAATAAAACTTTCGAGGACAAATATTTTTGTCGAATGCTCTTTTCATCCTTTGTTGATACAATTGGCCATGATAGATGGCCGTCAGACGCTTTTCATCAATCAGATTAAGTTGGTCGAACCTTATCTGAACCCATTCTGCCTCATCAAGCTTGGTCTCCATCAGAACCCTCAACGAAGGAATTTCTACTTCGACAGGAAGCACGACATTCGTGCCATAGACAAGCGAAAATGGAGTTTCCCCTGTTGAAGTGCGCACATACATTCTGTAGCCATGTAGAGAAAAAGGCAACATTTCATGCCACTCTTTGTACGTTCTGACCATCTTCTGGATGATCTTCTTTATGTTCTTGTTAGCAGCTTCGACTGCGCCGTTCATTTTTGGTCAATACGATGATGAATTGTGATGTTCAATTTTGAACTCTTCACACAATTCCTTCATCATGTTGTTGTTAAGATTAGAACCATTATCAGTGATGATTCTATGAGGAACTCCGTAACGACATATGATTTCTTTCCTGATAAAGTTCGTAACGACCTGTTTGGTTACATTCTTGTAAGAAGCTGCTTCCACCCATTTGGTGAAATAGTCAATAGCCACTAGGATGAATCTATGACCATTCGAAGCACTTGGTTCAATCCTTCCAATCATATCAATTCCCCATATCGCAAACGGCCACGGGGAGGTCATAACATTCAGAGGAGTTGGAGGAACATGAACTCTGTCTGCATATACTTGACATTTGTGGCACAATTTCGCATATACACAACAATAGCTCTCCATTGTTTTCTAGAAGTATCCTGCTCGTAGGATTTTCTTCGCCATAGAATTCCCGCTCGAATGAGTCTTGAAAGAACCCTCATGGATTTCCTTTAGGATCGAATCTGCTTCGTGTCTATCCATGCATCTGAGCAGAACCGAGTCATAATTTCTCTTATACAAGACGTCTCCTGATAAGATAAACTTGGATGCTAACCTTCTAAGCGTACGCTTATCACAAATTGTAGAATTTTTGGGATACTCTTGCTTCTCGAGGTACCGTTTAATGTCGTAATACCACAGCTTCTCATCCAACATATCCTTGGTTGAGAGACAATGGGCAGGAAAGACATGTGCCGGCTCTTTGTACATGAGGATGCGTATATTAGGCCCATGATTTGGAAAGCTCACCGAAAACATAGATGCTAGTGTGGCTAAAGCATCAGCCAGCTGGTTTTTGTCTTTGGGAATATGTTCAAAGGTGATTTCATCAAAAGCGGGTATTAGCTGCAAGATGTAATCTTTGTACGAAATCATACTGAGGTGTTTCGTCACCCAATCACCTCGTACCTGATGTATAACCAAAGCAGAGTCTCCAAAGACTTCAAGGATTTTGATTTTAAGGTCGATAGCTTCCTCTAGGCCCATTACACATGCCTCATATTCTGCCACATTATTTGTACAATCGAAACATAACCGGGCTGTAAACGGTGTATGAGTATTACGTGGAGAAGTCAGTATTGCCCCAATGCCATGGCCTGCAGTGTTTGAGGAACCACCAAACGTAAGAGTCCATCGCTCTTCTGGATCGACCCCATCATAATCATCAAGCTTCATAACATCTTCATCAGGGAAGTCAAATTTCATTGATTGGTACTCTTCCAACGGATGATGAGCAAGATGATCTGAAAGAATGCTACCTTTGATAGCCTTTTGTGTAACATACTGAATGTCATATTCCAATAAAAGCATCTGCCATCGAGCAAGCCTGCCTGTGAGTGATGGCTTTTCAAAGATATACTTTATCGGATCCATTTTTGATATTATAAAGGTCGTGTATGTCAGCATATACTGCCTCAGACGTTGAGCAGCCCAAGCAAGCGCGTAACAAGTTTTTTCAAGTAAAGAATGTTAGAACATAGTTTGATTCTACAACCCTTGGTTAGAGTTTTGATGATAACAAATACAAAGAATAAATCATAAAATACAAAGAACAAATATGCACCTTAAAAATTATATTTTATGTATGGAGAAGTTCTGATTATATCAGCATCAGAAGATAAGCCATAAGTGCTACACGCTGAAGCAATCGGAATATATGCTGAAGATTGATGACCAGAACCTGCGCTTAATCAAAGTAAACTCTGACTCTGAACAAGAACATATCAAATCAAGTCATCAATATTCTGAAGCGTCATCAGCAGTAAGGAGAAAAGATTACGAAGCGTTACTGATCATTCAAGACATCATCAATTCCAACGGCTTCCTTCAGACAGGATCTTCTCCAAAAGGAAAGTGTGTTAATGACATTAAACATGCTTTATGATCAAAGTCATTCCACTCCCTATATAAACAAGTCAGCTTTCAAAAATGAAGAACCAACGCATGAACAACGATTTTTCTAAGATAACCACTCACACATATTCAGCTGCAAGCAATTCCATTTTACTTTTCTAAGCTATAAACCTGTGTAATTTATCACAGTTGTGACAAACCGTTTTTGTTAGAAAAACAACAACACATATTGTTTAAGTATATTGAAAAAGAGTTCCTTGAGATTAACCGGATTGCGGTTGTACTCAAAAAGACTTTAACAGTTGTTAAGGTAGCTTTTGTAATCTTGTTGAGATTAGTGGATTAAGACCTCGTTGGAGAGAGGCGAAATCACCTTGACGGGTGGACTGGAGTAGTTTAAGATCAAACGAACTAGGATAAAAATACTGTGTCATTAAGCTTTTAGATTCAAGTTTTCAATTCAACCCCCCTTCTTGTGTTTTTCACATCTTCAATTGGTATCAGAGCGCCTGGTTCTGAGCTTAAACACTTAACCGTGTCAGTACAAGATCCAAGCATCAGAAAAACACTATGGTGGGACCAAGCCAAAACATCAACAATGACAACCATGAAGACAAGGACAGATTCAGTGGCAAACCTCCAGTATTTGATGGGGAAAACTTTGACTACTGGAAAGACAGAATTGAGAGTTTCTTTCTGGCTCATGATGCTGATCTGTGGGACATGTTGACTGATGGATACACGCACCTAGTGGATGGACGTAGTCAGAAGATAGACAAAAAAATGATGTCTGATCAGTGAAAGCGTGAATTCAGAAACCACCACAAGGTCAAAATAATACTTCTCAACGCCATCTCATATTCAGAATATGAGAAAATATCAAATAGAGAAACTGCCAAGAATATGTTTGAATCTATGAGAATGACGCATGAAGGCAACATTCAAGTCAAAGAAACCAAGGCCCTTGCGCTCATTCAGAAGTATGAGGCATTCAAAATTAAAGATAGTGAATCAATAAAAACTATGTTTTCAAGATTCCAAATCCTTGTTGCTGGTCTAAAAGTTCTTGACAAAGGATACTCCACTACTGATCACGTTAAGAAGATCATCAGAAGCTTGCCCAAACAAAGGAGGCCAATGGTCACAGCACTTAAGCTAGCCAAAGATCTCAACAAAATTTCTCTGGAGAAACTTGTTAGCTCCCTTAGAAGTCACGAGATAGAGCTAGAAGAAGACGATCCTCAAAAGCAAGGTAATCCATTAGCTTTAAAATCTAACATAAAATCTGACTCTAAGGTTTTGCAGGCTGTGGAAGAAACTTCTGATGGATCCTCATCAGAAGAAGATGAACTGTCTATCCTCTCCAGAAGGGTGAACCAACTGTGGAAGCAGAGACAAAGAAAGTTCAGAAATCCCAGAAGATCAGAGAATCATAATGAATCCTCCTCCAGATACAGAAAGTCTGAATCCTCCTCTAGACATAAAAGATCTGAAGGTTCATCGGGATACAGAAAGCCAAACAACAAAGACATCATCTTCTATGAATGTAACGAGCAAGGGCACTACAAAAGTGACTACCCAAAGCTTCAGAAGGAAAAGCCCAAAAAGAAGTTTCTCAAGGAAAAGAAGTAAAGCCTCATGGCTACATGGGATGATTCTGACACATCTGAAGCTGACTCAGAATTAGATGAGGAAAGAGCAAACATAGCTCTCATGGAAAACGTATCAAAAGACAATGAAGCTTCTGGTTCAGACTCAGAGTCAGACACTGAAGAGGTATTCCCTGACTTTACCATAAACTTTACTAAGGGTGAACTTGCTGAAAGTCTAAATTAAATTCTGGAAAGGTATCAGCAAATCAGAGTCAAATTCAGGAACCTGAAAATGAATCTTGCCTCTGACTCTGAAAAGACTGAGAGTCTCAGATTGGAGAATTCTGAGTTAAGAGAAAAAATTTAAAAACTAGAAAACGATTTGCAAAACTCTCAGAAGGAAACAATCTCTGAAACTCCCAGCAAGGCTGATGAGATCATCAAAGAGTATGATCACAACTTTCAGAAGTTTCTAGCTAAAAACATAGACAAAAGCAAAATGGCTTCAATGATCTATGGAGTTAGCAGAAATGGCAGAAAAGGGATAGGATATCAAGGTAAGGTATCCACACTAAAAACTTCCATGGACTTAGTTATAAAACGCACACCACTCAATTCACATTTTATATATGGGCACACACATGACATAAAATACACAAGTAGTGATTATTCTGTGAAACCAAAATTCAATCAGAGTTTTGGCAAAACTAACAAATCAGGACCCAAGAAAATATGGGTACCTAAGGATAAAATTATACGTGTAGCAGATATCTTTAGCAGCAATGCTAAGACACCATTCATGGTACCTGGACTCTGGCTGCTCGTGATACATGACATGAAGAAGGCATATGTTCCAAATCCTGAAACTTAAGCCTGGAGGCTACGTGGGCTTTGGAGGCAATCAGAGAGGAAAAATCATTGGCTCTGGAACAGTAGGTAATGGAAATCATCCCTCTATAAATAATGTATTATTAGTTGATGGATTATTGCATAACTTGTTATCCATAAGTCAATTAAGTGAAAATGGTTATGATATAATCTTCAATCAAAATTCATGCAAAGCTGTTAGTCAGAAAGATAGGACTATCCTATTTAATGGAAAGAGGAAAAACAACATTTATAAAATAAAACTTTATGAACTAAAAAGTCAGAATGTAAAATGCCTACTTTCTGTTAACAATGAGCAATGGGTCTGGCACAGAAGATTGGGACATGTTAGTATGAGAAGAATATCTCAGATTAACAAACTCAATCTGGTTAGAGGACTTCCTAATTTGACGTTCAACTCAGATGCTCTGTGTGAAGCATGTCAGAAAGGCAAATTTACAAAACCTGCTTTCAAATCCAAAAATGTTGTTTCCATCTCTAAGCCATTAGAACTTTTGCACATTGACTTATTTGGACCTGTAAAAATTGCTTCAGTCAGTGGCAAGAAGTATGGGTTAGTAATCGTAGATGACTATAGCAGATGGACATGGGTAAAGTTCTTGAGACACAAGGACGAGTCACACTCTGTGTTTGTTACCTTCTGCAACCAAGTTCAGAATGAAAAGGATCTTAGAATTGTCAAAGTCAGAAGTGATCATGATGGAGAATTTGAAAATAATTTTTTTGAATTATTCTTTAATGAAAAAGGAATTCTGCATGATTTCTCTTGTCCTAGAACTCCCCAGCAAAATGGAGTTGTAGAACGAAAGAACAGAACATTGCAAGAAATGGCCAGAACCATGATTAACGAGACTAACATTGCTAAGATCTTCTGGGCAGAGGCAATTAACACATCGTGTTACATTCAGAATAGAATCTCCATAAGACCTATTTTGGAAAAGACTCCATATGAATTGTGGAAGAACATAAAGCCCAACATTTCTTATTTTTACCCTTTTGGATGCATATGCTTTATTCTGAATACAAATAATTATTTGAACAAGTTTGACTCTAAATCACACAAGTGTATTATGTTAGGATACTCTGAACGCTCAAGAGGGTATAGAGTATACAATACAAAAACACATATTATTGAAGAGTCAATAAGTGTTAGGTTTGATGATAAGCTTGACTCTCAAAAGTTAAAGCAGAATAAACTCCTTGCAGGTATGGAAGTTGAACTCACAGGTACTGAAGACAACACATCATAGGTTCTCAACAGAGACACTTCCTCAATAGCCGAAAGAGTCACGACAAGTAATCCAGCACCTTCTGTTGATCAACTTTAGAAAAGACTATCCAGAAGCAGCATTGATCACCTAAAAGATACAATACTGGGAAAGAAGGAAGATCCAATCAGAACAAGATCAACATTCAGAAACTCTGAAGAATCCCTCATGGGACTGGTCTCTCTGATTGAACCAACAACAATTGATGAAGCACTTCTGGACAATGACTGGATTCTGGAAAAGCAAGAGGAACTAAATCAATTCACCAGAAATGGCGTATGGGATCTGGTTCCCAAACCAAAAGGATTCAACTTCATTGGTACAAAATGGGTGTTCAGAAACAAACTGAACGAGCAAGGTGAAGTCATTAGAAACAAAGCACGACTGGTAGCACAAGGTTATAGTCAGCAAGAGGGGATAGACTATACAGAAACCTTTGCTCCAGCCGCCAGGTTAGAATCTATCAGACTTTTAATATCATTTGATGTTAATAAAGGCATCATTCTATATCAGATGGATGTCAAAAGTGCATTCTTAAATGGCTATATATATGAAGAGGTATATGTGCATCAACCTCCTGGTTTTGAGCATTCCAAAAATCCAGAATATGTTTTCAAACTAAAGAAGTCACTCTATGGTCTGAAACAAGCTCCCAGAGCTTGGTATGAAAGACTAAGTAACTTTCTGTTAGAAAAGGAATTCACCAGAGGGAAAGTGGACACAACCTTGTTTTGTAAGACATTTAAGAATGACATGTTAGTATGTCGGATTTATGTTGATGACATCATATTTGGATCTACTAAACCCTCTATGGGAAGAGAGTTTTCTAAATGTATGCAGGCATAGTTTGAGATGAGCCTAATGGGGGAACTTAAATTCTTTCTGGGCATTAAGATAAATCAAACTCCAGAAGGAACTTACATTCATCAAAGCAAATATGTCAGAGAACTTTTGAAGAAATTTGATCTCTCAGAATGTAAGCCCTCAAAGATTCCAATGCATCCCACGTGTATTTTGGAAAAGGAAGAGGTAAGTAAAAAGGTAGAACAGAAGGTCTACAGAGGTATGATTGGTTCTATTCTCTATATGACGACTTCAAGGCCTGACATTCTATTCAGTGTTTGCATTTGTGCTAGATTCCAATCAGATCCTAGAGAATCTCACTTAACAGCAGTTAAGCGAATTTTCAAGTATCTGAAAGGTACTGCTAATCTGGGTTTATTTTATAGAAAATCAAATGATTACAGCTTAGTAGGATATTGTGATGCTGACTTTGCTGAAGACAGAGTAGAACGTAAAAGCACTTCTGGAAGCTGCCAGTTTCTGGGAGAAAATATGATCTCATGGTCCAACAAAAGACAATCCACAATAACACTATCAACAACAGAAGCTGAATACATAGCAGCTGCTGGATGCAGTACACAAATGCTCTGGATGAAAAGTTAACTTGAAGACTTCAATATATTTGAGAGTAACATTCCCATCCTCTGTGACAATACTTCTGCTATTTGTCTAAGTAAAAATCCTATTTTGCATTCTAGGGCTAAGCATATAGAAATAAAACACCATTTTATTAGGGACTATATTTAGAAAGGGATCCTTAACTTAAAATTCATTGACACAGACCATCAATGGGCTGATGTCTTTACAAAACCTCTTTCTGAAGATAGGTTTAACTTCATTCTGAAACATCTCAGCATGAAGCTTTGCCCAGAATAAATTATTTTATTTACATATCTTAACCTTCAGAAATTTGTTATTTTTTGTGAACTACTGATCAACCTGCCTTCAGAGTTTTATAAGTACAGATTGCATTAGAGTCTATCCATAAAGATCTGAACGTTTCATTTCAAGGATAGAAGTGTGCTGTTCACGTAAGCAAACAGTTGTCATCCATTCATCAGCTACCTTCTGGGGCTGAACACGTGTTCACTTTTCTGAAAGGTCAAAAGCGCTGATTGGGTGCATTGAGACACATGTCATGGGTAACCGTTCCGGTATCTTTCTGAATCCCCTAAAATCAGCTGTCATTAATGCTTATAATCATGACTAATTGTTTCTCTCTCTTACTATTTATGCTTTCAAGAAAATCTATTTAAACTCAAATTTCACTCTTTACAATCTTTCACTTTTTACTCTCTCAATACTTTCTATTGTTTCCGATTCATACTTTCTAAAACCTTTCATCTTTCTAAAACATTCTTGTGTGAACATGGCTTCTTCAAGCGTCCAAAACATCAGTACTCAGGAAACTACTTCTATGGAACAGTACGAAGAACCATACAGAATGCTACTCACTCCCATTGATAATCTGGAAGTTCTTTCAGAACTAATTGTTGACTTTGAAAGCTTACATGAAAACAACTTCAATCTGAATGAAGACGTCAATGCTCAAGGTTGGAACATATATTTTGATCGTCTTCTAGGGCCAACATTTCCAATTCTTGTCAAAGAATTCTGGATACATGCTGTGATATGGTGGGAGAACTGACTTGGGATTTTGTGTTTGTGTTCGCAAATGTTTCGGTTTAATAAGAGTCGCCACCGACTTTTTATTTTATCCAAAGGAAAGGTCAAAAAGCACAGGAAAGACCTTTGAGATGTTTTCTTGGGTTCGGGGGGGTAGATTATGAAAAGGGAAGGTGCTAGCACCCTTTTCATCCATGGTTATCCATGGGCTCTTAGTTGCTTGTTTTAGATCACTTGCCTTTGCTTTTCAATTGTTTGAAATGGTGCTCTTCAATTGTTTGAAATGGTGCTTTGTGTGTGATTTTGAAATATGTTTTGAAAAGAGATGCCCTGTCTAGGAAACCTTTGTAATGATTTTCGTTTGAATATATACAAAGGTGTGTGTCTTTTAGAAAAGATATTCCAATGTTTTGAAAGTTGTTTTGAAATTGTTTTGACGTTGTGTTGTGAAGTGTGTTTGAAAAATGGCAAGGATGTTTTGCAAGATTTTTGATCAAGTAACTAAGAGTTGTCTACCCTATTTTACTCAAAGATCTTTCTTATGTTTTTAACCCTTTTAACAGTGTTGTTTCACCATTGTATTTGGTGAACAACCTTGTGTTAGGATGTTAAACGGGACAGGCGCGGGTCATCGTATACAATCATTGAAAGCAACTTGTGAGACGCTCTAGCAATTTTGTAAGGGACGAGATCGTTTTATCAAAGGCAACATCGAGGGTCATCGAGGGACTACGATCTTTCTTTACCAAAGGGGCATTTGCTAGAGTGTCTCATACTCGAGGGACATGATTGCATTTTCCGAGGCAACATGCGAGGTTACCCTAGAGGTGCAAGTGTGAATTGTGTATTGATTTTCATGCATTTATCTTGTATTAGGTTATCTAGCGATTGATTTTGAATCTTCGCATACAAACCCTAATTACTATACAGTATATTGAAAGCGATAAATTGTCGGAATTTAAAGTCTAAATTATTACAAAACAGTATCCGGGGATGGGGGTACAAATGTTTACAAATGGGGATGAGTCTTATCAAAATAATAATGTCCAAGTATATACATTACAACCAAATCGAACTATCGTATTTTCAATGTAAAATTATAACATAGTATAAGATAGTGAAAATCAAAGAAATATGAGATGTGTATATTTATTTACAAATGAATAAACAAAATTTAACCTAGTGAATATTACGTGTGATTATTACCTTTTTTATAAATTATGTAAATAAAGAGTTTTAAAGAAAATAAAAATTATTTAAGTTAATGCTTTTAAGATCATTTTTGTATTTTATCAATCAATAACTAGGTTTAAAGAAAACCAAAAAATATTTAGACTAAATATTCTTTTCTTTTTTGTATATTTTTTTTTATTATGAATAAGATTAACAATAACTTAAAAAAGAAATTAACACCAAATTAAATTAGTATGTGAATTAATTAAAAGAAAGAAAGTAATCTAAAGAAAAAAGAAAAAAATTAGTTTTGATAGTAAAAGGGATGGGCCCATGATTGGTATTTGGCCTATAGTAGAAAATGAAGGAAAACAAGGATCAGGGGGGTGCAGGCGCTAGGAAATGATTGGGCTCACTGGTTTTGGTTTGGGCAAAGGCCCATGATGAATATTGAACAATTTTTTAGGGTTCAGAGTTATGTGAGTTCAGAAGTTAGGGTTTGCAATTTTGGTTATACAGCGCCGCTCCTCTCATCTTCTTCGTATCTCTTCCTCATTCTCAACCATGCTTTGTATTTCTCTCTCCCGCCCAGCTGCCGGTGTGTTGCCTCCGCCCTCTCTTCTCCACGACTGTACAAGGCGGTGATTTAAAAGGTATCTTTTTCGTTCTAGACGCGTTTTTTATAGTTTCTTGTACATTTATTGCTTGCATGTTTTCATTCTTATGGTTTGTTTTTATATTTATGCGTAGTAAAAGCTTGAGGGTTTGAGAGACGTACCTTGAACGTCTTGCTTCTGTAAACTGAAGGAGAGAGGGAAAGGGCTTGGTGGCGCCACCTTGGTGGCCGGAGCGGAGGGAGGAGCACGATGATCGCTTGTTGGTATTTTGTATCTTTACGTTGTTTGATGATGAAAATTGACAAGCCTTCTTGCTTGTAACTTGGTTTATCTCTGCATTGTACTTGCTTCCATATTTCCTGCATTGTATGCTTTCTTTGACAGCTTTGTGTACTTTCTTGGACAACTTTGTGTACTTGCTGTGACAGTTTTGAAACTTAGTTTGCTTTGTGTGCAGCCTTGTGCCTTTGGTTGACTAATGTAGTTTGGAATTCAGTTTGCTTTGCCTTGCTGCCTTATATCTTTGCATTTTGAAATAATTGTATGCTTGCAAATTAATTTTTACTTTTCTCTTTGTGAACCAAGAAGAGAAATCTTCTTGTGATTTGCAAAGAGAACAAGTAAAAACATGATGAATCCAATAGCATTCTGATTCCGGCCAACAAGCTTTAATGATGATTCTTTTATTTATCTGCTTCTGCTTGAAAATTCTTATACTAACTTCTTTCCGTCTTTTGTAGGTAAGTAACAATTGGATAATGGAGGGAACAGTATAAGTAGAAGTCAAATATCTCCGGAGATTTAGGCTTAGATTTATTATATTGTTTTTCTCATATATTGTAAACAAATATTACTGTAAATACTGCAAATTGTAAATTCACAATATTCGAATAAAATTTGTATCAACATTTGAAATAAATAAATAAAAAAGTCTTTGTCAAATAAGAATTTTCTACTGTCAAATATTCCAATCTTTCCTTGTACTGTCTATTTAATTATTTAAGACTCTTAAATTAAAATAGCTGGAAATGTATCCCAATGACTTTAATCCAGATAAAATAAATAATCAACAAACTTTGCAGTCTCGCAATCTCGCATTAATCACAATATGCCTGGCATTCCAATTAACATATGCTTTGTACAGTTAAACAAACAAGCATTTCATACACTTTTCACTCCACTGATCAAACCAATGCCTCAAAGTTCCAAACAAAAGTCTCAGCTCCTACCCCAGATAACTAGGTTTTGAGAAATAACCAGCAATCTTGAACAAGCGTAAAAATGATGTAACAGTCAACTGAATTTCTGGGGATTCAGTTTCTTCTGAGAAATGCGAGTGCAAACCCTAATCCTGGGTTACTGTCAAAGAAAGATCTGTCTAATCGATTCTTGAGTCAACTTTAACAAATCAGAGAAAACCTTAATTCTGGATTACTGCCAGAGAAAGATTTGTCTGATCAATTCTTGAGTCAATCTCAACAAAATCAGTGGAAACCCTAATTCTGGATTAACTGATAAAGAAGAGTCTGTTTGACCGATTCTTGAGCCAAATCTGAAAAATCAAGGAAAACCCTGAAGTTGTGATTTCTTGTGAAAAAGGGAGGGAAAATTTTGGAGTACAACAGTTGTCCCTGTTCAATCTTCTTGATCCTGAAGAGTTAGATTGGCAATTTTGCCGTTCGCGACTCAAAGGTAAAAGATGATTGGACACTAGAGTGCCCAAAAATTTTCACTCGTCAAAGCATAGTTGAGGGAATGGGTTTAAATATGCCATTTGGAGATGTGACATAATCTTGCCGGAGATGGGCTTAAAAATGCCATTTGCAGATGTGACAGAATCTTGTCGGAGATGGGCTTAAAGATGCCATCCAAAAATGTTTGTTGAATTGTATGTTATAGGTGAAAGAATGAGTATCAGAAAAGTATCTGTGTTTGGAATATCTCTGAGTTGGGGGTCTGAATAAGCAATAGATTGACATCCATGTTGGGAAGCATCCGTAAACTGTTTTCAAAAGTTGAGGTCTGTATGAGTAGCAGAATGACTTCCGTGTCTGGAGTATATCTGAGACTATAACTGGGATCTAAATAAGTGACATAATGACTTCCGTGTCTGGAGTATATCTGAGACTGTAACTGGAGTTGAGACTGTTGGTGTAAAGGCCAGAATGGCATCCGTGTTTGGAGCATATCTGAACTTGAAGTTGATAGTTGAATCTGAATGAGAGATAGAATGGCCGCCGTGTCTGGGGTATATCTGTACTGTATTTGACTAATAGTTAACGATAGCCTTTTAATCTTATCCTGAAAAGGGTAAAATGTTAGCTAAAACATAAAGTCATGTTGTATGATGCAATGTATGTGTCATATAAATGTAATGAATGTGTATGTAAGCTGATCAACCGCCTTGCTGAGGAGGATAAATCCTGGATGGCTGGAGGTAATAAAATATTTGACCGTTGTCGGGGAAAGTAAATCCTTGACTGCCACTGGGGATTGAAAATCCTTTGATCAATGAAAATGAGAAGTCCTGGGACCACTGTTGGGGAAATTAGGAGTTTGGATTGTACGCCAATCTACTGAGGATTCCTGTTTTGAGGAGATCTTCGCCGAGGAATATCTGAAAAACTCTGGGAGGATTTGAGAATGAGAGTCTTCATTCTTCTTGGGGAATTAGAATTCTGTGGGGAATAGCCATACTGTTGAAAAGTAGTTATCCTGTTAGAAAGTAAAAACTCAGGATTCTGGAAAAAGCTTATTCCTGTTTGGCAGAAGTTCAGGTTTTAGGTTGTATTCCACTTTAAGAATGAGAATCTTCACTCTATTGGGAATATCATAAATTCAGATGTTATACCACTTTGAGAAATGAGAATCTTCAATCTGTCGGGAATATTAAGAACCTAGGTGTGCGCCACTTTGAGAATGAGAATCTTCATTCTGTTGGGTTAGGAGGTTAGGTGTATGCCAATCTTCTGGAAAAGCAAGAATGGGAATCTTCATTCAGGCGTTTGGGTCAGGAGGTTGGGAGTATGCCAATCTTCTGGGGAAGCAAGAATGAGAATCTTCATTCAGGCGTTTGGGTCAGGAGGTTGGGAGTATGCCAATCTTCCGGGGAAGCAAGAATGAGAATCTTTATTCAGGCGTTTGGGTCAGGAGGTTGGGAGTATGCCAATCTTCTGAGGTTTTAAGGATGAGAATCTTCATTCTGTTAAGGGTCAGGAGGTTGGGAGTATACCAATCTCTTGAGGTTTTAAGGATGAGAATCTTCATTCTTGAGAGAAACAGATTTTTAGGAGCTTCAGTTGTCCGTTATTCTGTTGGTGGCTGTAACTTCCAACAGGTGATGAAGGAAACTTTGATGACGATCGTAACTTCCAGCAGGTGATGAAGGAAATTTTGATGACGACCGTAACTTCCAACAGGTGATGAAGGAAATTTTGATGACGACCGTAACTTCCAACAGGTGATGAAGGAAATTTTGATGACGACCCTAACTTCCAGCTGGTGATGAAGGAAATTTTTAACGTCCGATTAATTTGAAATGTAATTTGTTGTGGAGAATAAATCCTTGACAAATGTTGGGGAAATAAACCCATGACTGCTGGTCTGCTAGAGAGGTGATGAACTTCTCGAGGACGCTTGAACTTCTTTTCAGAAAGATTTCGGAGAGATTCATCATTGCCCCTAGTATCATATGCTCGTGGCACTGCCAGGAAGCTTGGACTGCTCGTAACCCTTTGATGAGATTAGCTTTTTAAATGCCCTTAGTGATGGTGACAGAGATTTGCCCTAGGTTAATCTGTAATTGAGAGATTTCTTGAAATCTTGACTGGACTACCTCAGGTTTACTGTACATTGAAAGATCTGTTGAAATCTTGACTGGACTGCCCCAGGTTTGTTGGACAATACCAAACCAAGTCCCCTTCTTGTTGATAGGAGATTTTTGTAACGGAAGTGTCGTCCCACTTGAAGTGATCTTATTCACTGAGAGAGCTTTCGTTCCTCCGAACATTCACTGTTGTGAATTTCTTTGCTGTCAAACAAATAAACATGTGCAAACTACGATATTCGAATAATGCAAAGATTATGCTTGTCTCGAAGTTTTGAAAAAAATGCGTTTTTTAGCAGAAAACTTTTTATAAGAAAAATTACACACAAGATTTAGAGCAAAGCCTTACAGGAGTCAGGATACCTTTTGTAACAGTATGCTTTCGAACTAACCCATGCTTCAATTAGGACTTTTGAAGGGTTTTAACGTGGCTTGGTTCACGATTTAAGAAACAAAGGATAAAGGCTCAAAGTATATTTGTACCCACCCGTTCTTCGTGACGTTCTTCAATCCTAAACTCAGTTAATTGTGCATCGAACTCTATTCGAGCTAGGAACGATGTTTTGGTGATGGTTCACACAAGTTGAATTTTATGGGAATGAAGTCATTTTTGCAACATTTTTCATGTTGTTGAGGATTTATAATGACCTCTTTCTTTCGGTTTATTATCCCTAACTTTTGCCTCACTGTTCCTGTTTTCGAGATTACAGTCAGCGGGATGCCCCAACTTTCTTAAGCCTCCTTTGTAGGTTTTGGCTTAGTGGGCTTTTCTATTTTGAGACATAATGACTGCCTATGAGATAAGGAACCATCACTGTCTTTTGGTTCCAAAGGAATGTTTTTGATGTCATTCGTTGTATTACGAACTGAGAGTTTGCGACTTCAATGTGCATCTTTTGAATTAACTGAGAGACTACCCTGCCCCAGGTTTAAATCAAAGGTTTCAATTTGTGTTTAAAACAGAAAACTTCTACTTCTTTGGCTCGAAGGGGTTGACTAGGGACTATCTTCCTTATAACTCCAATGTTTAAGATTTGAAAGAAACGCTTGTACATCGTTAGCAAGGTCTGTTCAAAAGCATACTGTATGATATTATGGTATTGTTTCGTCATCCTCCCCCTAAAGGCTTGTAACTTTTATCAAGAGTTAAATATCATAGAGAAAGTAGGAAGCATAATTCAAGAATAGTGAAAACGAATGGATGAATTCAAGACAAACATATGCAATGCATTAATGAAACAGAGTTTGACATCAACAGGTAATTGTTTGAATAACAAAAGAAATTACAACTTGAAAATTCAAATGAAACAAAAGTCTCTTAATTCGAACTTGTCATTTCAGGTGGAGAACCCTTAGAGGAAGATTTTCATCTCGCCATCCGGCATGAATTTCAGCACTCCATTGTCAATCAAGTCTTGGATCTTATTTTTCAAAGCCCAACAGTCGTCGGTGTCATGTCCAGGACTATAGGAGTGGTATACACAAAATGCATCGGAGTGATAGCTAGGAGCAGAGGTATTGGGCTTTCGAATCCTTTAAAGCAGTCAGATTGACCTCCAACAAGCATTCCAGTATTAAGATGATGGTATGTCAGTCTCAGTGAATTGTCTTCCAGACGTATTTTGCTTACGCTGATTACCCCGTTGACGCTGGCGAGGTTGTTGCTGGGCTTGCGACCTTGAAGCAAGCTGGGGAGCTTTTCCCTTGTCTTCTTGTCTCAAAGGAGGTTGAATGATGACTTGATCTTCAACCCTAGTTGTTTGCCCCACTTGGTTATCTCGAAGCAGTTTGTTGACGAGAACCCTGAGCTCTTCTTGTCTTTGAGCCAGGTCTTGAATGAGAGCCATCTGGCCCACCAGTTGTCCCATCATCTGGACCTTCATTGTTGCCAGCTCAATCTGCAGTTCTTCCAACTGATCATTCCTGACGCCACCTGGATTTCCTAGGACCACGCCCCTTGTGAGGAGAGCTTTCACTTCTTGCCCTTGGGACAAATTCAAGAACAATTCTTGAAGTTGAGCGTTTTGAGCCTGGATGTCTTCGATGGTCCTTTATAGAGCCATCACTACTAAAATAAACAGTAGGAGAATAAGGAAACCCGAAAAGGAAAACCTGTTATGATACAATGCATGATATGTGGATGCATGTTTTCAAGAATCTCTCGGGGTAAACACAAGAAAATGTTAGAAATTGAACTTGGATCAACAAATATTTGATTGGAGAGCTTTGTATTGGTGGATGTCTTTCCACGAGAATCAAGCTCACCATGTCAAGTGGGTCATAGCCCCCGATTCAAATTGTTTCACTTGATTTTTGACGGCGTTTATTTAGAGGAAGATCCTCTTGCCCTTTGGTGGACGTCTGGTTCAATGTGACCCTGCGTCAAAGACCCTCGAGATCCTTGAAATGGTCATTGAAAATGCTATGGTATGATGTTATGATGTTATGTACATGTATGCAAAAGTAGGCAAGTGTATATACAGATAATCATATTCATACGAAGAAAATAATTCCTTAGTTTTAGGCTTGCATGGGGTTCGTATGTAAGTACCCTTTTGAAGTTAGTTGCCTCAACCTGTCCTATATATAGTAATCGGGTTCTAAGGAGCTCAATATCAATGGATTATTTTCTGTGTTCATTGTTTTGGTTTAGCCACTTAACTGGAGACCAAAATATTCCAAGAAAAAACCCTCAATGAGTGTAGTATCGAGTATCTACCAACTTCGGACTGCACCAAAGTCGGTCATCTCACTACCCCTAAAAAAGGCCAGGATGGTCAAGTAAGGTTCTAAGAGTTCGTTAGTGCTTCACGACATCACTCAGCCGCCCCGTATTCTCTTTGATTGACTCAAAGGCTACCGGTACCCACAAATATGTCACACTAACGTAGCTACTACTTCAACCATGTCAGTATACCCCACACAGTTCCCTCACAGTTTATTGCTATTTACCTAAAAGGTGTCCCCAAATCCGGGTGTAGGATTTAAAACAAACCCAAACAAGGAACCCAAAAAGTAAATCAATCAAAGCAAATCAAAGTAAGCATGTAAAGGTGATCTAAAACCTAAGGTAACCCCAATTTCAGAAATTTTCCCCAGCAAAGTCGTCAGTTCTGTGATACGGTGGGAGAACTGACTTGGGATTTTACGTTTGTGTTCGCAAATGTTTCGGTTTAGCAAGATTCGCCACCGATTTTTTATTTTATCAAATGGAAAGGTCAAAAAGCACAGGAAAGACCTTTGAGATGTTTTCTTGGGTTCGGGGGGTAGATTATGAAAAGGGAAGGTGCTAGCACCCTTTTCATCCATGGTTATCCATGGGCTCTTATTTGCTTGTTTTAGATCACTTGCCTTTGCTTTTCAATTGTTTGAAATGGTGCTCTTCAATTGTTTGAAATGGTGCTTTGTGTGTGATTTTGAAAGATGTTTTGAAAAGAGATGCCTTGTCTAGGCAACCTTTGTAATGATTTTCGTTTGAATATATACAAAGGTGTGTGTCTTTTTGAAAAGATATTCCAATGTTTTGAAAGTTGTTTTGACGTTGTGTTGTGAAGTGTGTTTGAAAAATGGCAAGGATGTTTTGCAAGATTTTTGATCAAGTAACTAAGAGTTGTCTACCCTATTTTACTCAAAGATCTTTCTTATGTTTTTAACCCTTTTAACAGTGTTGTTTCACCATTGTATTTGGTGAAAAACCTTGTGTTAGGATGTTAAACGGGACAGGCGCGGGTCATCGTATACAATCATTGAAAGCAACTTGTGAGACGCTCTAGCAATTTTGTAAGGGACGAGATCGTTTTATCGAAGGCAACATCGAGGGTCATCGAGGGACTATGATATTTGTTTACCAAAGGGGCATTTGCTAGAGTGTCTCATACTCGAGGGACATGATTGCATTTTCCGAGGCAACATGCGAGGTTACCCTAGAGGTGCAAGTGTGAATTGTGTATTGATTTTCATGCATTTATCTTGTATTAGGTTATCTAGCGATTGCTTTTGAATCTTCGCATACAAACCCTAATTACTATACAGTATATTGAAAGCGATAAATTGCGGGAATTTAAAGTCTAAATTATTACAAAACAGTATCCGGGGATGGGGGTACAAATGTTTACAAATGGGGATGAGTCTTATCAGAATAATAATGTCCAAGTATATACATTACAACCAAATCGAACTATCGTATTTTCAATGTAAAATTATAACATAGTATAAGATAGTGAAAATCAAAGAAATATGAGATGCGTATATTTATTTACAAATGAATAAACAAAATTTAACCTAGTGAAGATTAAGTGTGATTATTATCTTTTTTATGAATTATGTAAATAAAGAGTTTTAAAGAAAAGAAAAATTATTTAAGTTAATGCTTTTAAGATCATTTTTGTATTTTATCAATCAATAACTAGGTTTAAAGAAAACCAAAAAATATTTAGACTAAATATTCTTTTCTTTTTTGTATATTTTTTTTATTATGAACAAGATTAACAATAACTTAAAAAAGAAATTAACACCAAATTAAATTAGTATGTGAATTAATTAAAAAAAAGAAAGTAATCTAAAGAAAAAAGAAAAAAATTAGTTTTGATAGTAAAAGGGATGGGCCCATGATTGGTATTTGGCCTATAGTAGAAAATGAAGGAAAACAAGGATAGGGGGGTGCAGGCGCTAGGAAATGATTGGGCTCGCTGGTTTTGGTTTGGGCAAAGGCCCATGATGAATATTGAACAATTTTTTAGGGTTCAGAGTTATGTGAGTTCAGAAGTTAGGGTTTATAATTTTTGTTTTACAGCGCCGCTCCTCTCATCTTCTTCGTCTCTCTTCCTCATTCTCAACCATGCTTTGGATTTCTCTCTCCCGCCCAACTGCCGGTGTGTTGCCTCCGCCCTCTCTGTTCTATGACTGTACAAGGAGGTGATTTAAAAGGTATCTTTTTCGTTCTAGACGCGTTTTTTACAGTTTCTTGTACAATTATTGCTTGCATGTTTTCATTCTTATGGTTTGTTTTTATATTTATGCGTAGTAAAAGCTTGAGGGTTTGAGAGACGTACCTTGAACGTCTTGCTTCTGTAAACTGAAGGAGAGAGGGAAAGGGCTTGGTGGCGCCTCCTTGGTGGCCGGAGCGGAGGGAAGAGCGTGATGATTGCTTGCTGGTATTTTGTATCTTTACGTTGTTTGATGATGAAAATTGACAAGCCTTCTTGCTTGTAACTTGGTTTATCTCTGCATTGTACTTGCTTCCATATTTCCTGCATTGTATGCTTTCTTTGACAGCTTTGTGTACTTTCTTGGACAACTTTGTGTACTTGCTGTGACAGTTTTGAAACTTAGTTTGCTTTGTGTGCAGCCTTGTGCCTTTGGTTGACTAATGTAGTTTGGAATTCAGTTTGCTTTGCCTTGCTGCCTTATATCTTTGCATTTTGAAATAATTGTATGCTTGCAAATTAATTTTTACTTTTCTCTTTGTGAACCAAGAAGAGAAATCTTCTTGTGATTTGCAAAGAGAACAAGTAAAAACATGATGAATCCAATAGCATTCTGATTCCGGCCAACAAGCTTTAATGATGATTCTTTTATTTATCTGCTTCTGCTTGAAAATTCTTATACTAACTTCTTTCCGTCTTTTGTAGGTAAGTAACAATTGGATAATGGAGGGAACAGTATAAGTAGAAGTCAAATATCTCCGGAGATTTAGGCTTAGATTTATTATATTGTTTTTCTCATATATTGTAAACAAATATTACTGTAAATACTGCAAATTGTAAATTCACAATATTCGAATAAAATTTGTATCAACATTTGAAATAAATAAATAAAAAAGTCTTTGTCAAATAAGAATTTTCTACTGTCAAATATTCCAATCTTTCCTTGTACTGTCTATTTAATTATTTAAGACTCTTAAATTAAAATAGCTGGAAATGTATCCCAATGACTTTAATCCAGATAAAATAAATAATCAAAAAACTTTGCAGTCTCGCAATCTCGCATTAATCACAATATGCCTGGCATTCCAATTAACATATGCTTTGTACAGTTAAACAAACAAGCATTTCATACACTTTTCACTCCACTGATCAAACCAATGCCTCAAAGTTCCAAACAAAAGTCTCAGCTCCTACCCCAGATAACTAGGTTTTGAGAAATAACCAGCAATCTTGAACAAGCGTAAAAATGATGTAACAGTCAACTGAATTTCTGGGGATTCAGTTTCTTCTGAGAAATGCGAGTGCAAACCCTAATCCTGGGTTACTGTCAAAGAAAGATCTGTCTAATCGATTCTTGAGTCAACTTTAACAAATCAGAGAAAACCTTAATTCTGGATTACTGCCAGAGAAAGATTTGTCTGATCAATTCTTGAGTCAATCTCAACAAAATCAGTGGAAACCCTAATTCTGGATTAACTGATAAAGAAGAGTCTGTTTGACCGATTCTTGAGCCAAATCTGAAAAATCAAGGAAAACCCTGAAGTTGTGATTTCTTGTGAAAAAGGGAGGGAAAATTTTGGAGTACAACAGTTGTCCCTGTTCAATCTTCTTGATCCTGAAGAGTTAGATTGGCAATTTTGCCGTTCGCGACTCAAAGGTAAAAGATGATTGGACACTAGAGTGCCCAAAAATTTTCACTCGTCAAAGCATAGTTGAGGGAATGGGTTTAAATATGCCATTTGGAGATGTGACATAATCTTGCCGGAGATGGGCTTAAAAATGCCATTTGCAGATGTGACAGAATCTTGTCGGAGATGGGCTTAAAGATGCCATCCAAAAATGTTTGTTGAATTGTATGTTATAGGTGAAAGAATGAGTATCAGAAAAGTATCTGTGTTTGGAATATCTCTGAGTTGGGGGTCTGAATAAGCAATAGATTGACATCCATGTTGGGAAGCATCCGTAAACTGTTTTCAAAAGTTGAGGTCTGTATGAGTAGCAGAATGACTTCCGTGTCTGGAGTATATCTGAGACTATAACTGGGATCTAAATAAGTGACATAATGACTTCCGTGTCTGGAGTATATCTGAGACTGTAACTGGAGTTGAGACTGTTGGTGTAAAGGCCAGAATGGCATCCGTGTTTGGAGCATATCTGAACTTGAAGTTGATAGTTGAATCTGAATGAGAGATAGAATGGCCGCCGTGTCTGGGGTATATCTGTACTGTATTTGACTAATAGTTAACGATAGCCTTTTAATCTTATCCTGAAAAGGGTAAAATGTTAGCTAAAACATAAAGTCATGTTGTATGATGCAATGTATGTGTCATATAAATGTAATGAATGTGTATGTAAGCTGATCAACCGCCTTGCTGAGGAGGATAAATCCTGGATGGCTGGAGGTAATAAAATATTTGACCGTTGTCGGGGAAAGTAAATCCTTGACTGCCACTGGGGATTGAAAATCCTTTGATCAATGAAAATGAGAAGTCCTGGGACCACTGTTGGGGAAATTAGGAGTTTGGGTTGTACGCCAATCTACTGAGGATTCCTGTTTTGAGGAGATCTTCGCCGAGGAATATCTGAAAAACTCTGGGAGGATTTGAGAATGAGAGTCTTCATTCTTCTTGGGGAATTAGAATTCTGTGGGGAATAGCCATACTGTTGAAAAGTAGTTATCCTGTTAGAAAGTAAAAACTCAGGATTCTGGAAAAAGCTTATTCCTGTTTGGCAGAAGTTCAGGTTTTAGGTTGTATTCCACTTTAAGAATGAGAATCTTCACTCTGTTGGGAATATCATAAATTCAGATGTTATACCACTTTGAGAAATGAGAATCTTCAATCTGTCGGGAATATTAAGAACCTAGGTGTGCGCCACTTTGAGAATGAGAATCTTCATTCTGTTGGGTTAGGAGGTTAGGTGTATGCCAATCTTCTGGAAAAGCAAGAATGGGAATCTTCATTCAGGCGTTTGGGTCAGGAGGTTGGGAGTATGCCAATCTTCTGGGGAAGCAAGAATGAGAATCTTCATTCAGGCGTTTGGGTCAGGAGGTTGGGAGTATGCCAATCTTCCGGGGAAGCAAGAATGAGAATCTTTATTCAGGCGTTTGGGTCAGGAGGTTGGGAGTATGCCAATCTTCTGAGGTTTTAAGGATGAGAATCTTCATTCTGTTAAGGGTCAGGAGGTTGGGAGTATACCAATCTCTTGAGGTTTTAAGGATGAGAATCTTCATTCTTGAGAGAAACAGATTTTTAGGAGCTTCAGTTGTCCGTTATTCTGTTGGTGGCTGTAACTTCCAACAGGTGATGAAGGAAACTTTGATGACGATCGTAACTTCCAGCAGGTGATGAAGGAAATTTTGATGACGACCGTAACTTCCAACAGGTGATGAAGGAAATTTTGATGACGACCGTAACTTCCAACAGGTGATGAAGGAAATTTTGATGACGACCCTAACTTCCAGCTGGTGATGAAGGAAATTTTTAACGTCCGATTAATTTGAAATGTAATTTGTTGTGGAGAATAAATCCTTGACAAATGTTGGGGAAATAAACCCATGACTGCTGGTCTGCTAGAGAGGTGATGAACTTCTCGAGGACGCTTGAACTTCTTTTCAGAAAGATTTCGGAGAGATTCATCATTGCCCCTAGTATCATATGCTCGTGGCACTGCCAGGAAGCTTGGACTGCTCGTAACCCTTTGATGAGATTAGCTTTTTAAATGCCCTTAGTGATGGTGACAGAGATTTGCCCTAGGTTAATCTGTAATTGAGAGATTTCTTGAAATCTTGACTGGACTACCTCAGGTTTACTGTACATTGAAAGATCTGTTGAAATCTTGACTGGACTGCCCCAGGTTTGTTGGACAATACCAAACCAAGTCCCCTTCTTGTTGATAGGAGATTTTTGTAACGGAAGTGTCGTCCCACTTGAAGTGATCTTATTCACTGAGAGAGCTTTCGTTCCTCCGAACATTCACTGTTGTGAATTTCTTTGCTGTCAAACAAATAAACATGTGCAAACTACGATATTCGAATAATGCAAAGATTATGCTTGTCTCGAAGTTTTGAAAAAAATGCGTTTTTTAGCAGAAAACTTTTTATAAGAAAAATTACACACAAGATTTAGAGCAAAGCCTTACAGGAGTCAGGATACCTTTTGTAACAGTACGCTTTCGAACTAACCCATGCTTCAATTAGGACTTTTGAAGGGTTTTAACGTGGCTTGGTTCACGATTTAAGAAACAAAGGATAAAGGCTCAAAGTATATTTGTACCCACCCGTTCTTCGTGACGTTCTTCAATCCTAAACTCAGTTAATTGTGCATCGAACTCTATTCGAGCTAGGAACGATGTTTTGGTGATGGTTCACACAAGTTGAATTTTATGGGAATGAAGTCATTTTTGCAACATTTTTCATGTTGTTGAGGATTTATAATGACCTCTTTCTTTCGGTTTATTATCCCTAACTTTTGCCTCACTGTTCCTGTTTTCGAGATTACAGTCAGCGGGATGCCCCAACTTTCTTAAGCCTCCTTTGTAGGTTTTGGCTTAGTGGGCTTTTCTATTTTGAGACATAATGACTGCCTATGAGATAAGGAACCATCACTGTCTTTTGGTTCCAAAGGAATGTTTTTGATGTCATTCGTTGTATTACGAACTGAGAGTTTGCGACTTCAATGTGCATCTTTTGAATTAACTGAGAGACTACCCTGCCCCAGGTTTAAATCAAAGGTTTCAATTTGTGTTTAAAACAGAAAACTTCTACTTCTTTGGCTCGAAGGGGTTGACTAGGGACTATCTTCCTTATAACTCCAATGTTTAAGATTTGAAAGAAACGCTTGTACATCGTTAGCAAGGTCTGTTCAAAAGCATACTGTATGATATTATGGTATTGTTTCGTCATCCTCCCCCTAAAGGCTTGTAACTTTTATCAAGAGTTAAATATCATAGAGAAAGTAGGAAGCATAATTCAAGAATAGTGAAAACGAATGGATGAATTCAAGACAAACATATGCAATGCATTAATGAAACAGAGTTTGACATCAACAGGTAATTGTTTGAATAACAAAAGAAATTACAACTTGAAAATTCAAATGAAACAAAAGTCTCTTAATTCGAACTTGTCATTTCAGGTGGAGAACCCTTAGAGGAAGATTTTCATCTCGCCATCCGGCATGAATTTCAGCACTCCATTGTCAATCAAGTCTTGGATCTTATTTTTCAAAGCCCAACAGTCGTAGGTGTCATGTCCAGGACTATAGGAGTGGTATACACAAAATGCATCGGAGTGATAGCTAGGAGCAGAGGTATTGGGCTTTCGAATCCTTTAAAGCAGTCAGATTGACCTCCAACAAGCATTCCAGTATTAAGATGATGGTATGTCAGTCTCAGTGAATTGTCTTCCAGACGTATTTTGCTTACGCTGATTACCCCGTTGACGCTGGCGAGGTTGTTGCTGGGCTTGCGACCTTGAAGCAAGCTGGGGAGCTTTTCCCTTGTCTTCTTGTCTCAAAGGAGGTTGAATGATGACTTGATCTTCAACCCTAGTTGTTTGCCCCACTTGGTTATCTCGAAGCAGTTTGTTGACGAGAACCCTGAGCTCTTCTTGTCTTTGAGCCAGGTCTTGAATGAGAGCCATCTGGCCCACCAGTTGTCCCATCATCTGGACCTTCATTGTTGCCAGCTCAATCTGCAGTTCTTCCAACTGATCATTCCTGACGCCACCTGGATTTCCTAGGACCACGCCCCTTGTGAGGAGAGCTTTCACTTCTTGCCCTTGGGACAAATTCAAGAACAATTCTTGAAGTTGAGCGTTTTGAGCCTGGATGTCTTCGATGGTCCTTTATAGAGCCATCACTACTAAAATAAACAGTAGGAGAATAAGGAAACCCGAAAAGGAAAACCTGTTATGATACAATGCATGATATGTGGATGCATGTTTTCAAGAATCTCTCGGGGTAAACACAAGAAAATGTTAGAAATTGAACTTGGATCAACAAATATTTGATTGGAGAGCTTTGTATTGGTGGATGTCTTTCCACGAGAATCAAGCTCACCATGTCAAGTGGGTCATAGCCCCCGATTCAAATTGTTTCACTTGATTTTTGACGGCGTTTATTTAGAGGAAGATCCTCTTGCCCTTTGGTGGACGTCTGGTTCAATGTGACCCTGCGTCAAAGACCCTCGAGATCCTTGAAATGGTCATTGAAAATGCTATGGTATGATGTTATGATGTTATGTACATGTATGCAAAAGTAGGCAAGTGTATATACAGATAATCATATTCATACGAAGAAAATAATTCCTTAGTTTTAGGCTTGCATGGGGTTCGTATGTAAGTACCCTTTTGAAGTTAGTTGCCTCAACCTGTCCTATATATAGTAATCGGGTTCTAAGGAGCTCAATATCAATGGATTATTTTCTGTGTTCATTGTTTTGGTTTAGCCACTTAACTGGAGACCAAAATATTCCAAGAAAAAACCCTCAATGAGTGTAGTATCGAGTATCTACCAACTTCGGACTGCACCAAAGTCGGTCATCTCACTACCCCTAAAAAAGGCCAGGATGGTCAAGTAAGGTTCTAAGAGTTCGTTAGTGCTTCACGACATCACTCAGCCGCCCCGTATTCTCTTTGATTGACTCAAAGGCTACCGGTACCCACAAATATGTCACACTAACGTAGCTACTACTTCAACCATGTCAGTATACCCCACACAGTTCCCTCACAGTTTATTGCTATTTACCTAAAAGGTGTCCCCAAATCCGGGTGTAGGATTTAAAACAAACCCAAACAAGGAACCCAAAAAGTAAATCAATCAAAGCAAATCAAAGTAAGCATGTAAAGGTGATCTAAAACCTAAGGTAACCCCAATTTCAGAAATTTTCCCCAGCAAAGTCGTCAGTTCTGTGATACGGTGGGAGAACTGACTTGGGATTTTACGTTTGTGTTCGCAAATGTTTCGGTTTAGCAAGATTCGCCACCGATTTTTTATTTTATCAAATGGAAAGGTCAAAAAGCACAGGAAAGACCTTTGAGATGTTTTCTTGGGTTCGGGGGGTAGATTATGAAAAGGGAAGGTGCTAGCACCCTTTTCATCCATGGTTATCCATGGGCTCTTATTTGCTTGTTTTAGATCACTTGCCTTTGCTTTTCAATTGTTTGAAATGGTGCTCTTCAATTGTTTGAAATGGTGCTTTGTGTGTGATTTTGAAAGATGTTTTGAAAAGAGATGCCTTGTCTAGGCAACCTTTGTAATGATTTTCGTTTGAATATATACAAAGGTGTGTGTCTTTTTGAAAAGATATTCCAATGTTTTGAAAGTTGTTTTGACGTTGTGTTGTGAAGTGTGTTTGAAAAATGGCAAGGATGTTTTGCAAGATTTTTGATCAAGTAACTAAGAGTTGTCTACCCTATTTTACTCAAAGATCTTTCTTATGTTTTTAACCCTTTTAACAGTGTTGTTTCACCATTGTATTTGGTGAAAAACCTTGTGTTAGGATGTTAAACGGGACAGGCGCGGGTCATCGTATACAATCATTGAAAGCAACTTGTGAGACGCTCTAGCAATTTTGTAAGGGACGAGATCGTTTTATCGAAGGCAACATCGAGGGTCATCGAGGGACTATGATATTTGTTTACCAAAGGGGCATTTGCTAGAGTGTCTCATACTCGAGGGACATGATTGCATTTTCCGAGGCAACATGCGAGGTTACCCTAGAGGTGCAAGTGTGAATTGTGTATTGATTTTCATGCATTTATCTTGTATTAGGTTATCTAGCGATTGCTTTTGAATCTTCGCATACAAACCCTAATTACTATACAGTATATTGAAAGCGATAAATTGCGGGAATTTAAAGTCTAAATTATTACAAAACAGTATCCGGGGATGGGGGTACAAATGTTTACAAATGGGGATGAGTCTTATCAGAATAATAATGTCCAAGTATATACATTACAACCAAATCGAACTATCGTATTTTCAATGTAAAATTATAACATAGTATAAGATAGTGAAAATCAAAGAAATATGAGATGCGTATATTTATTTACAAATGAATAAACAAAATTTAACCTAGTGAAGATTAAGTGTGATTATTATCTTTTTTATGAATTATGTAAATAAAGAGTTTTAAAGAAAAGAAAAATTATTTAAGTTAATGCTTTTAAGATCATTTTTGTATTTTATCAATCAATAACTAGGTTTAAAGAAAACCAAAAAATATTTAGACTAAATATTCTTTTCTTTTTTGTATATTTTTTTTATTATGAACAAGATTAACAATAACTTAAAAAAGAAATTAACACCAAATTAAATTAGTATGTGAATTAATTAAAAAAAAGAAAGTAATCTAAAGAAAAAAGAAAAAAATTAGTTTTGATAGTAAAAGGGATGGGCCCATGATTGGTATTTGGCCTATAGTAGAAAATGAAGGAAAACAAGGATAGGGGGGTGCAGGCGCTAGGAAATGATTGGGCTCGCTGGTTTTGGTTTGGGCAAAGGCCCATGATGAATATTGAACAATTTTTTAGGGTTCAGAGTTATGTGAGTTCAGAAGTTAGGGTTTATAATTTTTGTTTTACAGCGCCGCTCCTCTCATCTTCTTCGTCTCTCTTCCTCATTCTCAACCATGCTTTGGATTTCTCTCTCCCGCCCAACTGCCGGTGTGTTGCCTCCGCCCTCTCTGTTCTATGACTGTACAAGGAGGTGATTTAAAAGGTATCTTTTTCGTTCTAGACGCGTTTTTTACAGTTTCTTGTACAATTATTGCTTGCATGTTTTCATTCTTATGGTTTGTTTTTATATTTATGCGTAGTAAAAGCTTGAGGGTTTGAGAGACGTACCTTGAACGTCTTGCTTCTGTAAACTGAAGGAGAGAGGGAAAGGGCTTGGTGGCGCCTCCTTGGTGGCCGGAGCGGAGGGAAGAGCGTGATGATTGCTTGCTGGTATTTTGTATCTTTACGTTGTTTGATGATGAAAATTGACAAGCCTTCTTGCTTGTAACTTGGTTTATCTCTGCATTGTATGTGCTTCCATATTTCCTGCATTGTATGCTTTCTTTGACAGCTTTGTGTACTTTCTTGGACAACTTTGTGTACTTGCTGTGACAGTTTTGAAACTTAGTTTGCTTTGTGTGCAGCCTTGTGCCTTTGGTTGACTAATGCAGTTTAGAATTCAGTTTGCTTTGCCTTACTGCCTTATATCTTTGCATTTTGAAATAATTGTATGCTTGCAAATTAATTTTTACTTTTCTCTTTGTGAACCAAGAAGAGAAATCTTCTTGTGATTTGCAAAGAGAACAAGTAAAAACATGATGAATCCAATAGCATTCTGATTCCGGCCAACAAGCTTTAATGATGATTCTTTTATTTATCTGCTTCTGCTTGAAAATTCTTATACTAACTTCTTTCCGTCTTTTGTAGGTAAGTAACAATTGGATAATGGAGGGAACAGTAGAAGTAGAAGTCAAAGATCTCCAGAGATTTAGACTTAGATTTATTATATTGTTTTTCTCATATATTGTAAACAAATATTACTGTAAATACTGCAAATTGTAAATTCACAATATTCGAATAAAATTTGTATCAACATTTGAAAGAAATAAATAAAAAAGTCTTTGTCAAATAAGAATTTTCTACTGTCAAATATTCCAATCTTTCCTTGTACTGTCTATTTAATTATTTAAGACTCTTAAATTAAAATAGCTGGAAATGTATCCCAATGACTTTAATCCAGATAAAATAAATAATCAACAAACTTTGCAGTCTCGCAATCTCGCATTAATCACAATATGCCTGGCATTCCAATTAACATATGATTTGTACAGTTAAACAAACAAGCATTTCATACACTTTTCACTCCACTGATCAAACCAATGCCTCAAAGTTCCAAACAAAAGTCTCAGCTCCTACCCCAGATAACTAGGTTTTGAGAAATAACCAGCAATCTTGAACAAGCGTAAAAATGATGTAACAGTCAACTGAATTTCTGGGGATTCAGTTTCTTCTGAGAAATGCGAGTGCAAACCCTAATCCTGGGTTACTGTCAAAGAAAGATCTGTCTGATCGATTCTTGAGTCAACTTTAACAAATCAGAGAAAACCTTAATTCTGGATTACTGCCAAAGAAAGATTTGTCCGATCAATTCTTGAGTCAATCTCAACAAAATCAGTGGAAACCCTAATTCTGGATTAACTGATAAAGAAGAGTCTGTTTGACCGATTCTTGAGCCAATCTGAAAAATCAGGGAAAACCCTGAAGTTGTGATTTCTTGTGAAAAAGGGAGGGCAAATTTTGGGGTACAACACATGCTTCCTCCTCAAATAATCAAGTTACCTCTTATGTAACGGGGAAGAAGATTGTCATTACAGAAGACCTAATTTCAAGGCTTATTGGTTACAATGATGGAGGTGTCAGATCTATTGACATG
Source organism: Vicia faba (assembly GCA_948472305.1). Taxonomy (NCBI): domain Eukaryota; kingdom Viridiplantae; phylum Streptophyta; class Magnoliopsida; order Fabales; family Fabaceae; genus Vicia; species Vicia faba. The sequence continues at coordinate 344,297,098 of OX451739.1, forward strand.
GCTGAAAGATGTTCTGATGTAGCTTCTATTGCAAGGGAAATATTTACTCTTGGCCTTCCCTCCAGCAAGATTAGGGATCTGAAGGATTATCACAGAATTCGGGCTAAAATAATTATGGGATGCATCAACCACAGGAAGCCAACTAGCTCTCTTGACTACATAAACATTGATCAGCAGTTTCTGATCTATTTTATCTTAAAGAAGACTAGGGTAAACCTCCCTCACATGCTGTTTAATCATCTGAGGACCAATGTAAAGGAAACAAGAGAAGATGAATGTACCAAAAGGGATTGGATACCCCTAGGAAGACTGATATTAGATATTCTGACAGAGAATAGGCTGATAGAGCATTTGACTGAAGCACAGGAAATCAGCTCACTGGAAGCAACTGTTGGGAAGCCTCTGAATGCAAAAAATCTGAAAAAGATGAAAATCATTGAGAACATCAAGAAGGAACCCAGAGTTACTTCTTTTGCAACCATCACTTCCAGAAGAATTCCTCTGCATGATTTTCCTCTTTTCTCTGAGATTGACTCCAAGCCAGAGATAATTGTCAGATATATGGATGTATGTAAGGCAGATGACACTGCACCAGAAATACATATCCAGGACTAGTATCAAGCTGCTCCAGAAGTTATTCTGAATCAGACCAAGAAGAGGAAAGCTGCAACATAAGGACCATATCAGAAGACTCCAAAAGCTTCCAGAAAGAAAGGTAATCCTTCCTCTGTTACTGTTTTAGAATCAATAACTATATCAACATATGAAACCATAACTACCCAACCAGAAAATCCAACTCCACAAACTTTTGATGACTTTGACATAGGGTTTGATCCATCAGAAAATCTAAGTCTAAATGAAACTGACTCCCTTCCTCTTAATCTAAATCCTGAACAAACTCAACCAGAACTTGCCAAAGTTCTGTCTGATATTGACTCATTTGACCAAGACATTTTAGCTCCCAAACCACAAAATCCAAATCCTCAAATCCCTGATAATCCAAACTCTGAAACTACAACAGATGTTCCACAGGATATTCCACAACCTGAAATTCCTCTTCACCAAGACATTCCTCAATCAGAAATTCCACTACCTCTCTCTCCACAACAAGATATTCCTCATCCACCATCACCTCAACCTGAACAACAACAACCTTCTGAGAATCAACCATCTGAGACCCATGAACCAGAACATCACCATGTTTCAACCAACCAATCTGAAGAACCTCATCCAAATTCTGATACGATCCCTATACCAGGAATCACTGAACCACTTGCTATTCGCATGCCTCTCACCTTCCTGGACATTCTACAAATTCCTTCTTCTCTGGAATCCACACCATCAAACTCTCCTACCAGTCCAATTATCATACCCGACTCTCCCACTCCTTCAACCAATAGTAATCCAGCTAACTTCGTAAGACTTGTCATTGACCCAGTTGTGCTGGAAAGACTAGCGGCTATCTCTCACAAAACTGCCATTCCCAAACCAAAACCAACTGAAACCACATCAGATGTTGGTACAAGTTTGTTGATGTTTAAAACAGGAATACAGGAATGGATAACCTCTTTGAAGCATGCTAGTCAGGAGATGACTAATCCTGTTGCTTCTGATTATATATCGACCAAATTCAGAAATTGGCTTAATTTTGAAACACAGAAGCTGAAAGAACAGAGCTATGAACAGGTTCAACAGAATTTCAGTGCTAAGCTAAAGGCTTTTAAAGACCAAGTTCTGAGCCATCTGCTCAAGAAAGATATTCTCTCTCTAGATAATGCTCCCTGGTCAGAACATCATCCCTCAGATGAAGTTCAACCAGAATCAGAAGGTCTCTCCCTTACTGCTGCTCCAGAAGAGATGATCTCAGTAGAGGAAATGGTTCAATGTGATCAAGCTACAGAATTCTCTGAGAAGCATCCAGATACTGAAGAATCTCCAGCACCTTCCTCAGTCATGCAAACTCTGGAAGAATTGAAGAGAGCAAATGTTGTTATCCAGGAAAGGTTGGATAAACAGGAGGACACAAACAAAGAGATCAAGAGCATCTTGGGCAAACAAGAAGAATCTAACACCTAGATCAAGTGCTTGCTGGAAGCTTTGTTTACACGCCTTCCTCCTCCCTCTTAGATTCTTTTCTGTTTTAAATCTGTTTATTTGTAAAGTTTTGTTTTACCACTTCTGTTCTGAAACTCATCATTGCTTCTTATTTTTAATATAATTCAACTATTTTGGCTCTGATTATATTTCCTTTTTGATAACTGACAAAAGGGGGGGAGAAAGTAAGATGTTTTCAATAATGGTTTACTGAGACAAATGTCTCAAACATTCTGGACTACTTAACCTCTATCTTCTGAACGCTTGAACATGTACAAACTCTAAAGAAAGATATAGTTAAACTCTGATGCTCAAGGAACTTAAGTTAAACTCTGATGCTCAAGGAACTTAAGGGAAGTAATCAACTCAGGGGGAGTTTTCTTCTAAACTTTTTATTCTTTATTTTTTATTGAAAAATCTAGTTTTTGTCATCATCAAAAAGGGGGAGATTGTTAGAACATAGTTTGATTCTAAAACCCTTGGTTAGAGTTTTGATGATAAAAAATACAAAGAATAAGTTATAAAATACAAAGAACAAATATGCACCTTAAAAATTATATTTTATGTATGCAGAAGTTCTGATCATATCAACATCAGAAGATAAGCCATAAGTGCTACACGCTGAAGCAATCAGAACATACGCTGAACATTGATGACCAGAACCCGCGCATAATCAAAGTAAACTCTGACTCTGAACAAGAACATATCAAACCAAGTCATCAATATTCTGAAGCGTCATCAGCAGTAAGGATAAAAGATTCTGAAGCATTACTGATCATTCAAGATAGCATCAATTCCAACGGCTTCCTTCAGATAGGATCTTATCCAAAAGGAAAGTGTGTTAATGACATTAAACATGCTTTTTGATCAACGTCATTCCACTCCCTATATAAACAAGCCAACTTTCAAAAATGAAGAACCAACGCATGAACAACGATTTTGCTAAGATAACCACTCACGCATATTCAGCAGCAAGTAATTTCATTTTACTTTTCTAAGCTATAAACCTGTGTAATTTATCACAGTTGTGATAAACCGTTTTTGTTAGAAAAACAATAACACATATTGTTTAAGTATATTGAAAAAGAGTTCCTTGAGATTAACCGGATTGTGGTTGTACTCAAAAAGAATTTAACAATTGTTAAGGTAGCTTTTGTAATCTTGTTGAGATTAGTGGATTAAGACCTCGTTGGAGAGAGGCGAAATCACTTTGACGGGTGGACTGGAGTAGTTTGAGATCAAACGAACCAGGATAAAAATACTATGTCATTAAGCTTTTAGATTCAAGTTTTCAATTCAACCCCCTTCTTGTGTTTTTCACATCTTCAAAGAATACTTGGATTCACAATCGATAAACTTTTTACTCAGATAATAAATGGCGTTCTCTTTACGTCCTGTTTCATCCTGCTGCCCGAGCACACAACCCATGGATCCTTTCATCACCGTCAAGTACATGATGAGTGGCCTCCCAGGAACTGGAGGGATAAGGATTGGTGGCTCTTGGAGGTACTGTCTGATTTTTTCAAAGGGTTTCTGGCAATTATCATCCCATCGGACATCTTGATTCTTGCGCAACAATTTAAAGATGGGTTCACAAATAGTTGTGAGATGAGAAATGAACCTGGCTATGTAGTTCAATCTTCCAAGAAACCCCTTACTTATTTTTCATTTTTTGGTGCTGGCATATTCTGTATTGCTTTTACTTTCTCGGGATCTACCTCAATTCCTTGTTGACTTACGATAAAACCGAGTTGTTTGCTGGATCGCACCTCGAAGGTGCACTTATTCGGATTGAACCTTAGTCTAAACTTTTGCAGACGCGCAAATAACTTTCGCAGATGGACCAAGTGTTCGTCCTCGGTTTGTGATTTTGCAATCATATCACCAATATATACTTCGATCTCCTTATGAATCATATCATGGAAGAGCGTCACCATGGCACGTTGATATGTTACACCAGCATTTTTGAGGCTAAAAGGCATGACCTTATAACAGTAAGTACCCCATGGAGTAGTGAATGTCGTATTTGTCATGTCTTCCGGGGCTATCTTTATTTGATTGTATCCTGAAAAACCATCCATGAAGGAGAAAACCGAGGACTGAGCTGTATTATCAACCAATACATCGATGTTCGATAACAGGAAGTCATCTTTTGGGCTTGCTTTGTTCAAATCTCGATAGTTTACACACATGCGTACCTTCCCACCTTTCTTAGGGACATGTACAATGTTGGCAATCCAATCTGAGTATTCACATACCAGCAAAAAGCCTGCGTTCAACTGCTTCTCAACTTCTTCTTTGATTTTGAGAGACATATCTGGACGAGTTCTCCTCGGCTTTTGCTTTACTGGAGGACATTCTGGTTTGAGCAGCAGGTGGTGCATGACTATATCTGTATCTAGAACAGGCATATCTTCATATGACCAGGCAAAAATGTCGGAGTACTCTCTGAGAAGCTCAATCAACCCCTTCTTTACGTCATCTTGCAAAGCGGCCCCTATCTTGACCTCCTTTTTTACTGTGTTAGTGCCGAGATTGATGACATCGATAACCTCTTGATGAGGCAAGATCGTTTTCTCTTCTTGTCTCAACAGAATTTCTAATTCCTCTGGAATTTCACAATCTTCCCCACTACCCTCATCGGCTTGGTCATTCGGATTTCCGAGGATATTGGTGCAAGGAACTGTAACATCATCGTTTTTTATGGAATTCGAGGCAGACCTGCATGATTGATGAATCATGCCTTATTTTATAATATGGATGCGAATTGGAGAAATGGTTAAAGAGTTAGAAGGAAAAACATTGCCATTTTTATTTTGCAAAAATAAGAAAAGATAGAGAGCAAAAAAAATTGTATGCAAAAACGACATTTTATTCAATTTTTAAACAAACATAGAAACATGAGAGGGCCCTTTTCACAAGCCGTTAACATGCTTCGGGAAAAAGCATGCAACTTATTTAAAACAAGAACATTACATGTCAAAGAAAACCACTTCGGGAATATTAGTGGCAGTCCAATTGCCGAGCTCCTGATCAGGCGCAATCTGGTAGATGTACTGAGCCATGTCCGCATCATCTTCATCATCCACTGCATGGATTTGTCCTTGAGCCTCCGGACCGGCCTTAACAAATACCTCTGAAAGTAGAGGAACTTGTTTTCCTTTGAGCATAATTGGACCCGTGCCAACACAGTCTGAAAAAGAGGACCCGAACGCAAGTCCAGACTTGTCCTGCTTTTCGCGCACCACCATCATTTTGCCCTAGTCTTCATTAGGAATCCCAGATTCCACAATGGCTTTAGCATACCTCAAAGAAACCATTAGAACTCTAGAATTCTTTGTAGTTTCTAGTAGGGCAGAGAATCTGTCAGCAGAAATGGTTTCCAAGGCTTGGAAAGGGGTTTCATGAACTCCCCCCTCCACTTCGGCATAACAGAAGGAAGTAACATTGTTGATCACGACATCTTCCTCTCCGCCAATAATGATGACCTTGTCTTGGATGATGAACTTCAAACGTTGGTGCAGGGTTGAATAACGGCCCCTACCATATGGATCCACGGATGTCCCAGTAAGCAAGTGTAAGATGGACGAATTTCCATGACATAGAACGATAGGTAGAACACATGGGGGCTGATTTTGATGGGCAAGTCAACTTCCCCTTCCACAGATCTCCTCGACCCATCAAAAGCTTTGACTGTCAGCGTGCTGGATTTCATCATTACCCCGTCCATGTTCAGTTTGAATAGAGTATGCTTAGGCATCACGTTCAAAGAAGACCCAGTGACTATTAGGACTCGAGACATTATAGTATCTAAGCATCTGATGGAAATATGCAACGCCTTATTATGAGCTCGACCCTCAGGAGGGAGCTCATCATCACTGAATCCCAGACAGTTTCCTGCAGAAATATTTGTAACAACCCCTTCAAATTGGGCCACAGAAATTTCAGGGTTAACATGGGAACCATGTAGAGTTCTCATCAAGGCAGTTCGATGAGCTTCGGAGTACAGGAGGAGGGATAAGATTGAGATCTTTGCAGGCATCTGATTCAGCTGGTCAACCACCTTGAAATTGCTCTTCTTGATTACCCTGATTAGCTGATCCACTTGTTGTTTAAAAGACGTCCCAGGAGAATCACTAACTACCCGTTTCCCTTAATCTCTCACAGGAATATCTTCGATAACTTCTTCAGGAGGTGGTGGAGTAGGAGTGAAGCCTCTCCCGCTTCGAGTGATTCTACTAGTCTCGGCAACATTGGTTACATCCTTATTTTCAATCGGAGGACAAACAACTTTCTTTCCCCAAATGTAAATGACATTATAGTCCCATGGCACCGCTCTGTTATCAGTTAATGGATCAGGAACTGAACTTGGAAGTGTTGATGTTTGGGTTGGCAGGGGAGCAACCGGATTCTGATTTGGCGCAGGGAGCGTCGGAACCTGTATAACCAATGGGACTCTTGAAGTATTCCTCCGAACCTTGGCCAGATAATAAGGAATCTCCAGAATAGCGACATTACATTCGGGGATGACTTTCTCAACTCTAACAACCCCTAAGTCCATCAGTTTTTGAATGGAATTTTTCAAATCCGCACACTCGTTCGGATTGGATGAGCATTTCAAACAAAAGTCGTGAAGCTCTTGTAGAACTTCTTGCTGTAAAAGATGATCTCTCAAAAGTGTCATTGACATGTGGATCTCTTCAACGTGAGTCAGTAAGCCATGGCCATCATTCAACCCAATAACATTGATAGCAGCCCCATGATGAGGAGGCATAGGATTGTTCTGAACATTAGGGCCTATAGGCGTGAAGCTTAGCTCCTTGGCATCCAAAAGAGATTGTACCTTGTATTTTAAAGCTCTGCAGTTTTCAATCGAGTGACCGGGAGCACTCGAATGAAATTCACAACGTGCATTAACATCATAACCCCTTGGAAGTTCTGCCGGTGGGGGAGGTAACTCCGGAAGTTGCACCAACTGACCAGCTAGAAATTGTGGGATTAATTAAGCGTACGACATCGGGATTGGATCTAACCTCCTCTCGGGATACTTTTGCAGCCTCTGTTGACCCCTTTGTCCTTGGGGCCTTTGGTTCTATTGATAGTTTCACGGCGGTGCATATTATTGTTGTGGAGAAGCAATAGGGGCTTGATAATATGGAACCTGTACAATAGATTTCCCCTTATCATCAGAGGCGTTGCTCACCTCTCCTTCCTTTTTCTTGATGAAACCTATAGAGTACAGTTTCTTCCCACCACCCGAGTTGTTGTTACCATTCGTGCCAGATGCACCCATAATAGTCCCTACTTTAATACACATTTCAACCCGCTCCCTGATGATGACCATATCTGAAAACGAATCAGAAGTATTGCTGAGCATATGTTGCAAATACGGGCCTCAGAGGGTACTCATGAACAGATCTACCAATTCCCGATCTAGAAGAGGAGGTTGAACTCTTGCGAGCAAACTACGCCATTTCTGGGCATACTCTTTGAAAGACTTGCCAGTCTTTTGAGACATACTCTGCAGTTGTGCACAGCTAGGTGCCATGGCGGTGTTATAGTGATAATGTTTTAAGAAAGCATCAACAAGCTCACTCCATTTACTAATATGAGTTTTCTCCAACTGTATGTACCACTCTAATGGAGCTTCAGCAAGACTGTCCTAAAAGAAATGCATAAGCAACGACTCATTGCTAGCATAAGAAACCATCTTTCTGCAGTAAGATCAGAGATGAGTCTCTGGGCATGTAACTCCCTTATACTTTTCGAAATCAGGTAGCTTAAACTTTGGTGGAATCACAACCCCTGGAACCAAACACATGGCAGTGGCACTGAATCCTGGTTTCTTAGAAGTCTCCATAGCCTTCAAGCGTTCTTCCAAAGCCTTGTACATCTTAGCAGTTTCCTAAAAATCAGCCGTAGAATCCTTTGGAGGGTCATCGAGATCGATGACATCATGGTGGTCATCCACAATCAGTCGTGGGTTCTCCTTAGGAATCCCCCCGTGGTCGTTCCTGGGTCCGCCATCCTCAACTTGTTGGCTCGAGTGTGGTAAGGATGTAAGGAACTTGCTTGTAGATTCTGATAATAAGAGGCAAAACCATTAGATAAAAATCCCGCAAGAAAACCTGCAATTCATGAAATGCATGATTTGTATGATGTATGAAATGATTGTCCATTCCGGTTTTTCACGGTTCAATTACCGTCAACAATAATCGAGCAACATGATGGTAAGAATGACCATATAAAGAAAATATCCAGAAACAAGAGAAATTCCCGCAGAGTTGAATACATAAAAGTTATAGGATTACAAGATGAGCAACTCCGCCTAACAAGCTTGTCGGTGATTGAAGTAACAATATAATAATCAATCCAAATGCAGGATACCATTCTTCTATCTCATATCATCAAGGCCCAAATAAAGTGCCTCAGTGATAGTTTCAAAATCATGCCCATTCGGACTAGCAACAAGTGTGTGCTCGACAATCTTGAACAAACGAGAGTATTTTTTAGGAGTTGGAACAATCTGATAGTCCTGGGAGGTGAAATAGTGTAACTCGTGGTTGTAAAACTGAATCAGGGTCAAAGCATCATCATGTTTTCTGATAAGATCTTTTTGCATTAGGGCGGACTAAACGTTCTTTTAAACTTTTCAAAAAAGGCCAAGAACTTGAGCGGAAGGCTTGGGTAGCACGGATAAGTACAATCGTCCCTCCTGATCCTCTTGAGAACATCATTGTTGCTATACATCACTGACGAAAACTATAACATCATGAAGTAACCCAGAATAGACGTGTACATGCAGGGTTAGTATATAGTTTTATTTTTCTGACATTTCTTTTGAAAAATAAATATGATATGATGTGAGTGAAAATGATCACAGGGTTACTACTTCCATGATACCGGTTTCTATTGTACTGTTTCTGCAGTCTGTGAGTACCAAGATCATAGGTCCGGAACATAGACCAAAGAACCTCATGAACAGATTCGGAGCCCAGAAAATAAATATGAGATTTCCCTATTTGCTGATAGAAATCTAGGACATAACCATTAGAACCAATAGTCATTGTCTGAGCATGGTCACCATCTGAATATGATCAATCATCTGAACATAGTCACCAACTGTACCTGTGATAATAATTCCCTCCCCACTCACGGGTGAAAACTAGGTCAGGGTAAGGTCATGGTAACTCATAATCGAGGGTACTCCTGAAAAACTATTGCCGTATCACCTACGTGAAAACGATAGCCCCTCATTTGTACCTCATCTGAGCGTGGACGACATGGCAGCGATAGTGAGACCTAAGTTAACTAGCCGTTCATGTTCCACTCTATTTCTAGGTTCCTATGGTATACAACTCTGGCCTAGGCATTGGGCCTTTTACCTCATATTAACACCCACCCAATAAGAAGCAGATCCAGTATAACAGTAGTATATGGAAGACAATAAAATGCAATGCATACATATGCACAAGTATATACAAAATGAATAAATAAACTGAAAGCATAAAGATAAACACCAAAAGAAAAGAAATCAAGAGCTAGGAGAGACTCTGGGATGGACCATCATTCGGTCAACCTGTCCCCAGTGAAGTCGCCAGCTGAAACAACAGGCTGAAAATCATCAAACAATGAAGTCGCCATCAAACGTCTTTTATCCCACATGTAGGGAAAGGTAAACATCGAGAAAACCTGAGAAGGGAGAAGTCACGGTCTTGCGACCGAGAGATCGGGTAAGGGAGTCTGTTACGCGAGGGGAAGGTATTAGCACCCCACACGCCCGTAGTACTATACGGTATCCACTCTTGTTATCTATCTTATGGGTGTGTTTAATCTATGCTTACTGTCTACTATACTACTGAAGGGGGAATACATGCAAAATAAAAGAGAAAAGAATGTAGGGAAAATAAAATTGTGCTCTCCTGGGCCGTACCCCAATGCCTACATATCCTTTTTGAGGAATCAGAGCTACCGTAGTTCGGCTCACATGTTTTTGTTTGTTTGTGTTTTTTTAATGGACAATCTTAATCCCGCCTTCTGCCGCAGCTCAACCTTTGGAGACTTATGCATTGTCACATAAGTAAACTAAACATGTCCTTACCTGAAAAGGGTTTTAGAGAAATGGTGCTCGAGCGCACAAAATGGTTTGAATTGGTTTGTGTTTTATTACCTTGAAAAAGGGTTTAAGTATGATTAGCATGTTTTTGATTTTCTAAGAAGAGAAATTTTTGTTTTAATGCAAGGATGCAAAAAGGGGAAGAAAAGAGTCTAAGGGGGACTAGCCTATTTCTAGCCTAATATTATCATACAATGGTAGCCCTATAGTTTAGATGAAAGGGGAAGTTTCTACCTAATGTCAGCATGCATGGTTTACAACCTAAGGTCTGACTTACGTCTGAACGGCGCAAGCGCATCCTAAGGGAACATGTTATGTACAAGAATAAAGCAAGCAAGCTAATAAACTCAAGAGAGCGCACCTAGAAAGGTCCTATCTAAGTTAGAATGCCAAAGAAAGTCTAATAAAACTATCCTATAGGGAACATCCAATGAGAGCGAAGTCGTGATCTCAATTTCTAAATTGAGTGACTCATCGATCAACAAGAAAGAAAGGAAAGTGATAAAATCCTATAGGGAGCATGCACTGAGAGCGAAGTCGTGATCTCAATTGCTAAATTGAGTGACTCATTGATCAACAAGAAAGCAAACAAACACAAGCACAACACATATAGAAAATGAAGTGCGGAATGCCTGCTACAGGTCTTTAAACAGCGACTTCGAGCGCACGATCTTTATTTCCTACTACACATGATATCTAGAAAGCGATAATGAAATGCAATAAAGTGCGAAGGAGTACAAGGGTAGTAGCGGGGTCTACCAAAGCAAGCAAGTCGTCAGGAGCAGACGAAAGTACTGAAAAAGCAAGGAGTACGCATCGAGCAAGCTTCATCAAGAAACAAACAAAGTCATAAACAATATCCAACTAAGATAATGGCAAACGCTTATTGCGAATGCAATGTGTAATTGGAAGTTCCTTGCACAATGAACAAACGAATCAAAAAATAACATGGAAAAGAGACATGAAAATACGGATGACAACTAAAAAAGAAAAAAGTATTTTTTATGATTAGTTTTTTATGTAAGGAAAATTCTAGAAAATTTAAAGAATTAATTCCTAAAAATTCCTATTTATTCTACTACATTTTTTATTGTTTTTATTACATTTTTTCTATATATAAAAAAAATGAAAGAAAAAAATAAAAAAAGATATAAAAGGAAAAATAGAGAAGTCAGGGGGTGTAAGCAGATTCCTGGAGCTATGATGCAGTAAAATAGGCGCAATGCCCATTAAATATCAGGTCCACAAAGAGCTTTATTTGCAATTCTATCGGACTACCAAAAAAACTAGAAAATGGGCCTATGGAGTATACAGCTTGGTCCAAGAGCTTCTTACATTCAGTCCAACACCAACAATCATTAATCCACTATTTTTCAGCATCATTATTTTTTTATTATTTCGGTTATCATTGCTATTTTTTATTACACTGAATTAAAGAAGAAAAAAAGAAAGGAAAAGAAAAAAAAACATGGAAAACGGTGCGTTTTGTGGGACAATTAGGGTTCACAAGAGTGCCGATTCAGTTTCCATATGAAAACACAAAGCTTCTTCGCTCTTCCGCCGTAAACGCCTTGAACTTCCTTCTCCTCCGATCAATCCAGTCTCGTCACCGTCATGTTCACTTCTACTCATGGATTTGCTAATCCTCTCTGTCAAAACGGTATCATCAATCACGCTATAGTTTCACTCTCAGACTCCTCTCCAATTCGCTTTCATTTCGCTTCGTATCATTACTCATGGCTCTGGTCACGGTCCTCCGATTCTGATTGCAAGACTATTGATCTAATTCCAACAACGCCTTATATTTGAGAACCATGATTAAAATACTCCTAAGTACAATCATAGCAACAAGAAGATGCGGAAAAAGAAAAAAAAGCACAACATCTTACCGACCAGAGTAGCTCCGGCGACCCTTAGATCTTGATGCTGACGAAGAAAATCAGAGCTAAGATTTCAACTAGGTATGATTATGACGAAACTTTTGACTCCGATATTCTTCTTTTACCTTTCCCGTGTTCTTTAACTTCGCTCTTGGTTCAAACAATGAAGGTGCAGTTATCATCAATGTGATGGTGATGATGTTGTTCGTTGATGCGGAGAGAAGGAGTATCCATGGTGAAAGAGATAATGGAGGTTTTTGCAGAGGTGAAGGTGGAAGCAGAAGGTTGAAGCTCGAGATTGTTGACAGAGTTTGAGAGAGTTTATGAAATTTCTTGGTGATTGTTCAGCGGATTGAAGAATTGTGGAAGGTGTTTGGAGAAGGAAGCAGAGAGAAGAATTTTGCAGAGTTAGAGAGGTGAGAATTTTTCAGCCTTGGTCATTCCTCTGAAGGTGATGATGAAGGATCTTGAAGAGTTGTCGAGAAAGTCCGATTGAAAGGTAAGTATTATGTGATTTTTATATGACTTTTTTTGGTGAATGAATCCTCTCCCTTTTTGTTTTTTCCTCCCCTTTGTTATCTGCTATGCCAGTTGATAAGCTTGTTAGAGATTCTGAGAATTTAGTTGAAGATTCTGTTAGAAAACAGATAGGGTGAAAGTTAGAGGTTTTTTTTTGTTACCACTGTTAGATGGATCCTGAATTGGTTATAGTAAAATAGATCTGAGCCTTTGATTTTTTTAGAAATCAGTTAGGGAGTGAATGGTGTAGATTTAGCAGTGAGCTGTCATGAAAATTTATTATAAGTTAGTTGGGTAAAAACAGAAACCGGTTAGTTGTTAAGTTATAATTCCTGTTTGAGCGAGCTGAGATAATAAGAAGTTCTGTTTTGGTTTTAGAATGGTTTTGAATAGTTTTCTGATGCAGGCTGGTATTGTTGGTGTATGAACTTTCCTTGATAATTGGACGTGGGTACTCAAAAATTGGTTTTATTACGGGTTAAATGATAATTGTTTCTTTTCTTTCGAATTTATATGAACTAGTGCTAAGACAAGATGGATTGTATGTATAGTTGGTTAGTCTAAAGATTAGTTATGAATTAGTAAGGAAGTTGCTTGTCTCAATGTGAACTTGTGTTTTCTGTTTATGGATATCTGCCAGAAGTTTTTCTTCTTCTGCTTTTCTGTTATCCTTTTTTCTTCTATTATGTTTCTGTTGTATCTCTTATGCAGGTTGCTGAGAAGTTTTGTTAAGAAGTTAGTTAGGAGGTTGTTAGAAAACTGTCAGAGGTTAGTTATATGGTTTTTGTTTTTGAGATAACAGTTAGGGAGCTGAGTTGGAAATTCGGTTGGATGTTAGTTAGAGGTTTGGAAAATGGGTAGAGAAGTTAGTTGGATTCTGTTTAGGTTTGGTTAGCAATTCTGCAGGCTAGGATTCTGGAAATTAGCAAGAGTTAGAAGTTATTATTTTTTCCTCATTTGGTGTGAATTATTGTTCTGAATTAGTTTTATTATGCAGGGTGCTTGTACTGATATTTTTCTCTTTGAACTTCGCAACCAGATATTGCAGCAATATGGAACTCAAACGGAACTCCGCAAGATCTGGCAAAATCTGAAAGCCGTTGTCCTACAATCTGAAGTCCTCCACCGCGAGCATGAAGTGATTGGGAACCATCAACACCTGTTACTCAAATGAAAGGGGGTCCGCCAGGTCTGTGTGCAAGATCTTGAATAAGTAAATGGAATTGTGTGCCTTGTGCGATTTGGAAATCAATTATATGAATCCGGGATTCATTTGCCATTGTTTCATGAATTACAGCATTTGCAGATACATATGAAAATTTAAAATATGGGCAAATCTGATACAGTGTGTGCATGTAACTCATTAGCTCTTTGCTTGTTGGTTGTTCACATTTCAAGGCCTTGTAGATCAAGATTATGGATGATTCCAACCTTGCTCTAAGCCCTTCCAACGAGTAAGCACTTAACCTCTGGATTGGTTCTCCGGCTACCGACACCATCTTCACCAATACATTATACATCCAGCCTCTTGCTGTGGGAATATCATAATCAAACACAGCTTGTGCACATAACAAGAGGACTTCTTTCAAGTCAAGCTTTGGAATATAACTTGAAACATAAAGTAAGGGAATAAAAAGTGGAGATTTGGCATGAATATTTTGAAGAAGATTGATGACACTTGGATGGAGTTTTGGTAGATTTAGGCTTTATGTCTTAATGCTTTCTTGTAAATTTTTTGATGTATTAAAATATGATAGGAATGTAACCTTGGAAAATACTTGAAATGATGTAATGATTTATGGTGTAAATGGCCATGACTTTTAGAAACTTTGAGATGGCGATGTTGTGCTAGAATAATTGATATACTTGGCTTGTATGATGAAATTTCTTGAATCTTGATTACTATTGAATCTCTTTTAATACTTGGTGGAAATTTGAATGAACCTTGAATGTTCTTGAATGATCATGTCTTAAAAATTTGGATTGAAGCTTGTGACTTGTTCTTTGATTTCAAGATAAACCAGGAATGGATTACCCATACTTTAAAACTTGATCATCTTTAAAATTCCGCAATTCCAAATCTCCATGAAAAGTTCAAATCACTTTGAGACCTCAACTTCCAATTCCAAATTATCATTCCATTCACAAACCCTTGACTTGACAACCAATACCACATCAATTCCTTAAAGAACCATTGAGAAATGAATATGGAAGTATATATGACCAGGATAACTTTGACATGAACCTCTAACGAAACTCAGTTGATGGGTATTGCCAGCTCAAAACTCCATGAATAAGAAACCATAATCCTCTCGACTCGGGTGCCTTTTGAATGAAGGAACCTCTTGAGATATTAACCAGAACAAAAATATCAACATAATAAGATCCTTAGCTAATGGTGACAACCATGTAACTTGATGGGGGTGAAATTCCCAATAATCAAGAATCTAAACCCTAGTCCCACAAACCACAGTTATTGGGAATCCAACTGATTCAAGCCTGAGTAAAGGTGTGAACCAACAAAGCCATAGAATCCCTAATTCCACAATATCATCGACCTCATGCCAAATTATTGATTAATGAATGAATGATGTGTTAGATGACCTAATGGAGTTATGTACATGAAAAATGAGAGATACGTAAGCCAGATTATCCTTATAAAGAGGTAGGAAAAATTTGGGGTATTACATCGGCATGCAAAACAGCAAAAGAAATATGGGATACCTTGGTACAAACTCATGAAGGAACTGTTGAAGTTAAAAGATCAAGACTAAATACCCTGAGTCAAGAATACAAATTATTTCGAATGCAGCCCGGAGAAACCATTCTTGACCTACAAAAGAGATTTTTACACTTGACAAATCATCTAAGTGTTGTTGGTAAGACTTTGACGAATGATGAACTAAATCTGAAAGTACTTAGGTCCTTAACCAGGGAATGGCAACCAAAGGTAACAACAATTTCAGAAAATAAAAGTATCTCCTCCATGACATCCGCAACATTGTTTGGGAAACTTCAAGATTATTAAACGGAACTCAGAAGACTTGAAAAACATGAAAATCAAGAGAATAAATCCAAAAATATTGCTTTGAAGATAGATTCCAAGGAAGTTGAAAAGGAAGACAATCCGGAAGAAGATGAAAATTTTATGCTTCTTGTTAAAAGGCATGGTAAGTTCTTTGGTAGAAATGACAAATCCTTTTCTCATTCAAAAGGAAAGAAACAATTTAAGAAAAAGGAAGCTTCCATATCAACACAAGAAGTCACATGCTATGAATTTGGTAAGCAAGGTCATATCAAGCCGGATTGTCCGAAACTTTCCAAAAAAGGTGGCTACAAAAGCAAAAAGGGATTCAAGAACAAAAAGGCCTATGTTGCATGGAAGAATAATGAAATAAGTTCCTCATTCGATTCTGATAGTGATGAAAGTGAAAATCAAGCATTGATGGCCTCACACCATTCCGATGATGAAGACAATGAGGTTAGTAATGAATTTTCTCTTTTTGATAGTGATGCACAAGGTGCTATAGATGAACTATTGAATGAATGCAAAATTATGTATACAAATATTTCATCACAAAAGAAACAAATCTCATCCTTAGAAGAAAAATGTGAATCTATGGAAAAAGATTTCAAAGAAGAAAAACAAAAATTAAGTGATGAACAAAAACAGAATTTTGTTTGCAAAAATTGTGAATCACTCTCTTTCCAAATTGTCCAATTAAAATGAGGCATTGAAAGATATGAAAAAGGCCAAATTGGATTGGAAGGTGTTCTTAGCCAACAAAGATACTCCAATGATAAAAGTGGACTTGGATATTCAAAGTTTTCAAAACCAAGTTATAATAAAACTATCTTTGTTAAGGCTAGTGTTCAATCATCCAAAGAGAAAGTGAACAAACCTAAAATAGTTCATCACTATCCTAAAAAAAAAACATTTACTAAGAAGAAATCCTATCCTTCTAGATATAGAAGTAACTTTGAACCTACTTGTTTTTATTGTGGTATTAAAGGCCATACACCTAATGCTTGCTATGTTAGAAACTTTACTGTAGCAAGTGGGCATTATGTGTGGGTAAAGAAAGGCACTAATTATAAAGGACCCAAAGCAACTTGGGTACCTAACAAAGCCTAATTTGTTTTGCAGGTATGCTTGAAGACCACATGCAATCTTTGGTATCTTGATAGTGGTTGTTCAAAGCATATGACGGGAGACATAAACCAATTTTCAAATCTAGTGCTAAAGGCCAAGGGTTTTGTCACTTATAGAGACAATAATAAGGGAAGAATCCTTGGCAAAGGCAAATTTGGTGCTCCACCTTTCACATCCATTGAAGATGTTCTTTATGTTGAAGGACTAAAGCACAATCATCTTAGTATTAGCCAACTTTGTGACAAAGGCTTCAAGATCAAGTTCACCAAGGATGAATGCTTGATAGAAGACGAAGTCACACATGAGGTTATACTTAAAGGTAAAATAATCAATAATATATTCATGATTTCCCTTGATGATCAATCTTTGAAGGAAAAATGTCTCATGGCGAACAACGATGATTCATGGCTGTGGCACAAAAGAATTGCTCATATTCACATGGAATACTTGAATAAACTAATCAAGCATGATCTTGTCATTGGGTTGCCTAAGAGAAATTATGTCAAAGATTGACTTTGTGATACTTGTCCAAAAGGGAAACAAACAAAATCAACTTTCAAATCTAAGAATATGGTGTCTACTACAAGACCACTACAATTGTTACATATGGACTTATTTGGTCCATCAAGAACAAGAAGTTTCGGAGGTAATGTATATGCTTTGGTTATTGTTGACGATTTCTATAGATATACTTGAACATTCTTTTTAGTGCAGAAAAGTGATGCATTCAAGGCATTCAAGAAGTATTCTAAACAAATTCAAAATGAGAAGTCTCTAACAATTTCCTCCATAAGAAGTGATCATGGCGGAGAATTTCAAAATGCTCTATTTGAAGAATTTGATGGAGAACATGGAATATCTCACAACTTCTCGGCACCAAGGACTCCTCAAGAAAATGGAGTGGTAGAAATAAAGAATAGGTCTCTTGTGGAACTCGCTAGAATGATGCTTAGCGATTCAAATCTTCCAAAATATTTTTGGGGGGATACGGTGAGCACGACATGTTTTGTTAGCAATAGAGTTAACATAAGACCGATCTTAAAGAAAACTCCATATGAACTCTTCAAAGGGAGTAAACCAAACATTGCCTTCTTTCACATCTTCAGATGCAAATGCCTTGTCTTAAACAACGACAAAGATAACCTTGGTAAGTTTGATGAAAAATCCAATGAAGGAGGATAATATTGTTTGTGATGATGATGATGATGAAATACTAGAAGGTCCTCAAGAAAATACTTCCAAAGATCAACCAATTCAACACGAAGAATCACCCCAATAAGAATCAAATCTCAATGATCTACCAAAAGAATGGAGAACTCATAAAGATCATCCTATCTATAAAGTAATTGGTGATATAAGTCAAGGTGTGTCAACAAGATTAAATCTCAAAGATGCTTGCCTAAACATGGCGTTTGTCTCTCAAATTGAACCTTCCAAAGTTGATGAAGCCTTAGGAGGCGACCAATGGATTATCGCTATGCAAGAAGAATTAAATCAATTTGAAAGGAATCAAGTTTGGGAACTTGTCCCTAGGCCAAGCAACAAACACATAATTGGAACAAGATGGGTGTTTAAAAACAAACTTGATGAAAATGGAATAATTGTTCGGAACAAAGCAAGGTTGGTAGCACAATGCTACAATCAAGAAGAAGGAATAGATTTTGAAGAAACTTTCACTCCGGTTGCAAGGTTAGAAGCTATTCGTCTCCTACTTGCATATGCTTGCTCATTAAATTTTCAGCTTTTCCAAATGGATGTCAAAAGCACATTCTTGAATGGATATATCACTGAAGAAGTCTATGTTAAGCAACCCCCGGGGTTCGAAGATTTCAAGAATCCATCTCATGTATTTAAATTGATAAAATATCTCTATGGGTTGAAACAAGCACCAAGGGCATGGTATAATCGTTTAAGCAACTTCTTATGCGAAAAAGGTTTTGAAAAGGGAAAATTTGACAAGACTCTATTTATCAAGAAAATCAAAGATGACACTTTGCTAGCTCAAGTCTATGTTGATGATATCATTTTCGGATCTTCAAACCAAGAAATGTGTGAAGAATTTTCAAAAATGATGCAAGGAGAATTTGAGATGTCCATGATGGGTAAAATGAATTATTTTCTTGGACTTCAAATCAAACAATTAAAAGATGGCATCTTCATCAACCAATCCAAGTATTGCAAGGAACTCTTGAAAAGATTTGACATGGATAACTGTAAGGCAATGTCTACACCAATGGGTTCCGATACATATGTTGATCAAGATGAATTAGGTGTTTCCATCGACATTACAAAGTATCAAGGTATGATTGGATCCTTATTATATTTGATGACAAGCCGTCCTGACATAATGTTTAGTGTTTGCCTATGTGCTCGCTTTCAAGCAAATCCAAAGGAATCTCATCTCACGGCGGTGAAGAGGATCATGAAGTATCTAAAAGGAATAACAAATTTTGGATTATGGTATCCGAAAGGTAGTGTTTGCAACTTAGTTGGTTATTATGACGCGAATTATACAGGTTGTAAAACTGGTAGAAAAAGCACAAGTGGTACTTGCCACGTCCTTGGAAATAAATTAGTATCATGGGCCTACAAGAAACAAGCATGCGTTGCTCTTAGCACGGCTGAAGCAGAATATATTGCAGCGGGTAGTAGTTGCACTCAAATTTTGTGGCTCAAACAACAACTTCGTGACTACGGACTCGATCTAGGATGCATTCCTCTACGGTGCGACAATACAAGTGCAATAAACATTACGAAGAATCCAGTCATGCATTCAAGAACCAAACACATAGATATACGACATCATTTCCTTTATGATCATGTTCTTTAAGGAGATGTCGAGGTAACTTTTGTAGATACTCATAATCAACTTGCTGATATCTTCACTAAACCTTTGGCAAGAGAACCGTTTTACAAGATTCAAAGAGAGGTTGGCATTCTTAACGAACAAGACATATAAGGTTCTTTCTATCCTTGTTATGATTTTATATATATGTTTTTAACCATGAAATATGTGAATATATATGTTAAGTGGTGTTTAAATTTAAGAAAAATGTGTTTTTGGTCATTTTTGGTTGATGCAAATCGATTGCACAATAGTGTAAATCGATTGCTCAGTGAGTGTTTTTAATTTTGACCTTTCTGTTTTAGTGAAAAACGATTGCACCATAAGTGCAAATCGATTGAACTCTGTGTGTTTCAGTTTTATTTTGTTTCAGTTTTATGTGCAAATCGATTGCATGTGTATGCAAATTGATTGCACCTACTGTAACATGCTTTTATGACAGAAATATTTATTGGTCAGAATTCCTCTCTCTCTCATATTCCTAAGCCAATTAAACTTCATTACATATAATACAACCCACTCAAATCATATCTAAACTTCAACTCATCAAACACCCTTATCTCTCAAAAACCTAAAACCCTCAAAACCCTAAAAATACCTTACCCATGGCTTCAAGACAAAAAAGAAAGGTGTCAGCTTCAGAGAAAGGGAAGAAGAAGGTTGATTCATCCTCTAATCCATTAATTTTATCTCTCTCGGAAGAACAAGAAGCCAGATTAACAAAGGACTTTCAAAGAAAAATAGTGTCCAATCCTAAATATGCTCCTTGTACGACCCTGAAAACGAGGCATGGGATGACTACCGGAAAAGGATTTTTATTACAGCATTGGGAGATTAAGTGAATCTGAATTCCATGCCAAAATGATTCATGGTCTAGGCGAAGTGATTCCATCTAGAGACTCATGGAGTGCAGGTAACTTTTATATAGACGATCGACTATTTCATTACTTTATGGTCTATATTATGTTTCCACGGGCTGGAAACCACTGCACTGTGACTGACTTAGAAATGCAGCTGATTTATGCAAGAAAGAAAGGAATAAGTGTTAATTGGGCAAGACTCATAATGGTTCATATGCTAAGAGTCGATGCAAAATCGAAATTTCTACCATATGCTTATTTTGTTACATTAATTATGGAAGAATTCGGAGTGGATTTTGCTGGGTTTGAGAAAGTCAATATGGATCCAAATCTACATAATATTTCCATCAAGAATGTTGACTCAATAATGGGCGTTCATTATAATCCGGAAACAAAAACTATCACTTACATTGGTGAAGATGTGGTTGGTGATGAAGGGAACGATCAAGAAGTCGAAGGTGGTGAAGTTTTACCTCCTCCACCTACTGCTCCCTCTGGTCCAAGCAATCAAGATCTTATGGATTTCATGTCTCAACAATTTGCTTCCATGAACACCAATATCAACAACCAATGGAATGCTATCATTGATTCTACAACAACCCGGATTAATGACTTCCACACAGATGTGAATCAAAGATTTTCTTACCTTTACTCTCATCTTCACATTCCACCATATGACCCAAATAATCCAGCTGCACCTCCAGAACATTACACAGAACCTCCTCTACAACAAAAATTTCCGAATCAAGGATCTTGGTCCTATAACAATCGGGACATGCATCAACCATAAAGTTCTGTCCAACTTTATTATGTCTTCTATTTTTCTGTTATGTCCTTGTTCTATTATTCTATGTTTTGTTTGTTTTTAAATTTCTTTGTAATCGTTAGACAATTTGTGATGCATGTTTAATTAAAGTTTTTCCTCAAAATATTACTTTATTACTGTTGTTTTTGCATATTTCCCTTCTTTTTGATAATGTCAAAGGGGGAGAAGAATGTGGTACTTTATGCTTGTATATTTCCTTGTCTTAACTTTTTAAGGTACTCTTTAACCAAGATGAACAAATTCAAAGGATTCCAACCTTCTCATACATAGGGTGAGTTATGCATCTTAGAGGGAGAAGCTCTTTCCGGAAACTACAACACATTAAGCAAGATTGTTTGTCATCATCAAAAAGGGGGAGAATGTAAAATCAAGCTTCTCAAATGAAATTTTGTTTTGATGAAGACAAACCATGATTGACAAAGAAGGCAAAGATTTTGATCAAAGCTAAAAGCATCTATGGATAAAGTCTTCAGTTCAAGCACTTAGCAAATTTCAAGCTATAATGATAATACTTACTTTGAACGTAAGACATAGATGCTCAATGGTAAAAAGAAATATTTTTATTGTCTAAATCCTTACTCAAGCTTTTCTAAACTAAAAATTCATTTTTCACTTGAGTGCAATCGATTTGCATATTAGTGCAATCGATTGCATGCTTCAATTTTCAAAAAACATTTGCTACTGTTTCTCATTGCAATTGATTTGCATTGTTTATGCAATCGATTGCACTCAATCAATTTTTTCTAGTGACTTCACATGAAATCGATTTAAATTCTTGTGCAATCGATTGCACACTTAAAACTTTTGAATTTCTAGCTGTTGAAACCCCATGCAATCGATTTACACAAAGGGTGCAATCGATTGCATGCTGTACGATTTTGAAAAATAGCAGCTTTGCACATGCCTGTTCATAATACCTTTTCATGGAAACCTTTCACTCAATCTTGGAAATTGTTCATAATTCATTTACAGAACTTTATGATGTTTTAAAAAGGTGCTATGAACATATAAATACTCATTTTCAAAATCATTTTCAACACCTCTTCCAAATATATTTTCTGAATTTTTAAAATACAAACTCAAGCTTTTCTTCACTTTCATACATAAGTTTTCTACATACTTTCACATATTGTTAACCAAAAAACGTTGAGCATTATATATCTTGAGTCATTGTATAATATTATCATTGGAAGAGAAGATCATTCATTGATTAAATCACTCTAAGTGATCATTACTACTCAACTCACTCAAAATCAAATATTGATAGATACTTACTTATTTTTCCAGGATTGTTGGAAATAAGTTTAAGTGGTTTTTTAAATCTTGTCTTTCCAGGATTGTTGGATACAAGTGAAGTCACTTTGAGAGGATTGTTCTCATTGTTGACATAGTGAAAATCCAAGAGGATTGTTCTTGGTCCAAGAGGATTGTTCTTAGTTTTTGGTAGTTCTTGTTTAAGTTTTCCACAATAAGGAAATCTCTTTCACGTTGAAAGGGGACTGGAGTACTCTCGGACTGTGAGGGGAACCAGGATATATCGCTCGTGTCTCTTTATTTTTCTACACTTTACTCTTTCATAAACTCATCATAATCCAGAAAAATAATATTTATCATCACTAAAACCATAATTTTTAAAGTACATAATTCACCCCCCCCCCCCTCTAAGGTGCACTTCGTACTTACACAAAGATCAATTGATTGATAATTGAAATTCAATCCACTAATAGAAAGTCAACTGATACACTTAAAAGTTAAACTTTGAGTTTTTGATCAAAATCAAGTTTCAAAAATCATATTTCATCAAGAGATGTCAAAATATGAATTTTGTTCATCAAGAAATCAAAAAGTCAAATTTTATTTTGAAAAGTCAAAATTTCCAAGACTTAGAAATTTTTCCAAGTTATGGAAAATTTACTTTTTTCATAACTTTGTGCCAAATTTTCACTATGATGCAAGATGATTCAAGAAAAACTTCCAACATGAAAGTTGTAGATATAAATGAGATCTAAAACATTATAGGTCAGGACTTTTTCTAGAAATGCTTGGATCTCAAGTTATTAATTCATAAAGACATGCTCATGAAACTAAAAACACTTAGTGAAATTTTGTCTTAGTTAGGCAGATTTTTGACCTAACTTCATGACAACCTTTCACCTAGTTCCAAATTGAATTTTCAAAAATGTCCAACATGAAGGATGTAGGGGATGTTACAAGCTTTCCAAAATGTCCAAGAACTCATTGAGATCATACTTGAGCTAATAGAATCAAAGAGATAAAGTTAGGGTTTTATTCTTGAATTATAGGTCATTTTGTGATATGCAAGAACTCAAATCTCAAGCCCATGCTGCATAATATTTGCTTTGCAGGCCTGAAACTTTTGTTTCACTCCATAATTAATGGTTTACACAACTGGTTGAGACATTATCCACTTGATTCAAGCTTTATCCAAATTAATTTTCCATTTTGGAAAGAAAGTAACATATCCATTCTTGTAAAGCAAGCTTTATGCACAAAGTTAGCTTCTTGAGCTCTTAACTTGTTTACTCTGATTGCACTCCATCTACAAAGTCAGAGGCATTGTGTTTAAAGTGGTTAATAACTCCACGGACAAAAGTACAAGGCATGGAAACTTGTTTTGTCAAGAAAATCACATATTGAGTTTAAACATGGCTTCTGAATTCAGATCAACGTAAGCACTCCAAACCTTTTGCTTATAAATAGAGACACTACTTATGAGCTAAGACACAATTTTGCAAGCCCTAAAACTCCCTAAAACTCCTCAAAACCAGAAATTGAAACATAAGCACAAAAAATTGTCATTTCTGATTTTTGAATCCAATCTCCAAATCCCCTCGTGCGTTTCTTGGCCAAACCATCCATAAAGCTTCCAATACACATATAGAAGCTACCCCAACCCCTGTTTTCAAAATGTAACACCATCTTTACCAACCTCCATTTTCAAAAACAGGGCATTGCAACTTGACTTCTCCATACCATACCAGCCATCCATAGCTTAAGCTAAGCATTGCATTAGCTTCCTGGAGACTTGAGGAAGCAAACCTGACCATCACAACTCCTTGAAAGCTGCTCAAACTCCCTACACGATTTCCAATTTTGAGGTAAGTTTTCTCAACTTTGAACTCCTCATACAAGCATCATTAATGGTTAATTTGTGAATGAAAAATGTAGATACCATTTCCCTGAAGCTAACCATGTCCATAGTTTTCATTTATATTGCTTGAGCTTAGAGAATTTTAAGTTTAAATCTCCGAAAAAATTAGGTCAGAATTTGGCACCATTTAAAATTCGTGTTCATCTTTGAGTGTTAGCTTAAGTTATTTACATGGTTGGATTCGTGATAAAATTTCCAGTAACTTTCATGTTTATACTTTTGAAAATGGTTGAGAAATGAGAGAGATAGCAATTTCAAAAAATCATGTTGAAGGTCTGGCGCGAGGCTGAAGATGATACAGGCCTAGGAACGTGTTTCAAATATATGTTTATGGTTTTGTATTAATAAACGGATGCATAGCCACCCCGATGGTAAGAGCGTGCGCCTGTGACTATAGGGACCCGGGTTCGAGCCCTAGTGGTACCCTTTTTTTTCTCTTCATATTTTCTATTTCAGATTCAGTGTAAGCTGATACCAAAGCGCGCGTGGTACACTTCTCCTCTCAGCCATCTGATCATCATGTAAAGCAAATCCAACGCTCCAGTGCACATCCCCTTGATACACCTTTACATGGCCTCCCCCATTGGATACAAAAATAGGCGTTGGGGTCATTGTATTGGGCCTGGAATTTTTTCTAATTTCTCACCCCCATTTTACTTTTGCAATACTGGCCCATTTTATTTTATTTTTTCTCATTTTTTTATTTGTTTCTTTTAATATTTATATTTAATACTAAAAAAAATCATAAAATCGTAAAAAAAAATAGATTTAGAATTTTATTTAATTTAATTAATTTTGACATAAAAATAAATTTATTTTAATCACCTTTTATTTCATCTTTGATAACTAATTTGTAAATTAATTAGAATTTAGGATTTTTGATTATTATTTTCACACATTAAAAATATTATCTTAAAATAAATTTAATTATTTTATTAAATAAATTAGTAATTATATTTAAGTAATTTATTTTCTTTTAATTAAAATTTAGAACTTAGTTTTTTTCTTTTAATTAAATAATTTTTATACTAGTTTAATTTAATTAAAACTTTTTTCACAAATACAACCCTAAACAACATATTTTATTTGATAAATTAATCTCTTTTATTAACTTAATTTTAATTTTTTTTTTAGTTAATTATTTTTCTTTTAAGTTAATTAAAGTCTTAACAAAATCCATTTCCTATTCCATTTATATCCTTGTACATTCATTCATTCTTGTAAATATTCAATATGGTTGTAATAGATAATTAGAATTTAAATTCTTGCAATCCCCATTTATAAATATGTATACCCCATCCCCAAATGATGTAATAGCGTAGGATATTTACTTTTCACAATTTATCACTTTCATATAAATGCTAGTAAATTAGGGTTTGTATGGAAAGATAAAATCAACACTAGAAAACCCTAATTCAAGACAAAACAAATGCATGAAATCAAAACACTTCCACACTTGTACCTCTAGGGTTTAACTCCACTTTGTTGCCTTGAGAAAAATGGTCATGTTATGCATGTGAGACATCTTAGCCAAAACAAATCAAAATACAAGATCATAGTCCCTCAATGACGCTACGAATGTTGCCTTACAAATGATCTTAGCCCCTTAAGAGAAATGCTAAGATATCTCCCAACATTGTTATCCATGACTATACGATGACCCATGCCCGTCCCTTTACATCGAAAGATAGGGTTACTTACCAATCAATGGTGAGATAATAATATCAAAGGAAGAGTGAAATGAACAAAAGACTTTTGAGTAGGTATAACGTTCTTAGTTGCTTGCTCAGAATCCATCTTAAAAAAACAAACATATTTTTTTAACACACCAAACACTTTCAAAACATAAAATATTTTCAAAAGTCTAACATTTTGTATGCATTCTTATATAGACGAGAATCATTATAAAGTTTGCCTAAACGAAGGCACTTTTCAAAAATACTTTCAAAATCCACCACAAACACATTTCAAACAAAGCAATTTTCAAGTGATCTAGCAAGTAACTAAGAGCCCGTAGATAACTATGGATGAAAAGGGTGTTAACACCTTCCCTTTTCATAACCTACCCCCCGAAATCAAGAAAAATTCTCAAAGGTCTTTCCTGTTCTTGAGTTTGGGGGTAGGTTATGAAAAGGGAAGGTGTTAACACCCTTTTCATCCATAGTTATCTACGGGTTCTACAAATAATAATAAAATGCAGAAAGATAAGATCCTACACTATTACAACCATATTGAATTGCATAAAAATATAAAGGCAAAAATAAAATAAAGTCAAGAAAAATGAGGGTCTTTCGATTGAGGCAGAAAACCCTTCGATTCTGCACTTTCTGGCTCTCTTCGATTTGACCTGAAAGGGGTG
This sequence comes from Vicia faba, assembly GCA_948472305.1. NCBI lineage: Eukaryota > Viridiplantae > Streptophyta > Magnoliopsida > Fabales > Fabaceae > Vicia > Vicia faba. Next base: position 344,323,922 of record OX451739.1, read on the forward strand.
AAGGAATGACCTTCGACTGAGGCCTGGGGGTCAGCATGTTGTGTCTTCCAATTGGGCCTAGAACCAGTGCATGATGAAATCTGCCTTTCTTCCTCCTTCGACTGAGGGTTGAAAGCAGTGAGGGAGTGCCTTTCGTTTGGGCCTGAACTCAGTGCAGGCGTGACTTTCGTCTGGGCCTGGAAGTCAGCATAGTGTGCTTTCTGGCCACCACTTTCGTTTGGCCTGGAGGTCAGCATGGAAGCCAAAGGCTTAGTTCCCTACTTCCTGTTTTCTATTTTCCTTCGTTTGAGATGTTAAATAGCAGCATGGCCTAAGGCCATGCTAGCACTGCTTTAGGGCCAGGTTAGTTCTTAAAACATTTGAAAGAAACCAAAGAGCAAAACCAAAAGGAAAGGAAATAAAACAAAACTATAAGGGTGTAAACGAAAGGGGGACAAATGCTATATATATGCTTCAAACGAAGAGGAATTTTATTTACATGTTGTGCTGTAAACGAAGGAATCAAGGTTAAGGATGACTTACCTTGATGGAGGTTGGAGCATGTGCTGGACTTTTAGGTTATTGTCTTGAGCGTCCATGGAGTCGAAGAGAAAAACAAATGAAATGTTTTTCTTGTTGGATTCGAAGGGTAACAAGATGTAAGGATGCTTCAGATTCGAAGGGGACAAGTGTTTGGGATTTTGGGTTTGTGTTTTCAAAAATGTTTAAGTGTTTGAGAACTTATGGTGTTTGAGAAATTTGGAGATTCCTTCCTCTGGCCAAATAGTCCTCCCTTGAGCTTGCAAATTCTTCTCTATTTGTAGAGAAAAGAATGGATGTGTTTGAAGTAACCAGGTTTGTATGATAACAAACCATGGTTTGGTTAAAAATGAAACAAGTCTTGTCCCTTTTCGTGGATTCCCAGTTTCCAGTACAAGTGAGGGCCTGCTGGCAGGAGATTTGACATATGCTTTTGGCATTACTTGTGTTCAGACAAAAATCAGATTAGAAGCTAACTTTGTGATTAAAGTACTTTTTATGAAAAAAAGGGTACGTAGCTTTTTTCATTTCATCCAAGAATGTTATTATCTAGTAAACAAAGCTTCGAACCTTTATATAATGTATCACAAACTTGTGTAAACCTCTGATTATGTGAAGATTTGAAAGTAACATAGCTTGACAAGTGAGATTTGGAGGATAAGGCTATGAGATTTGCTCAATGTTCTTCAAACAGGCTTGCTTCAAATTGTTCTGATTGGATTAGAAGTATGCTGCTTCGAAGTGAACTAATACTCCAATCGAAGCTTTGCGTGAAGGTGGCTTCTGTCCAATCGAAGGCTCGCTTGCCAGAGGTCACATGGCCAAACGAAGGATGCATGCAGAAGGCCACTGCCTTGTGCCTGCTGGCTTGAAGGAAATCCTGGCTTTGTGGTGTCAAAGGCAAACATGTAAGGGGTCAATGGTGCAATCGAAGGAAACTTTTCAGAAGGTTATTTCCTTCTAAATCAAAGGAAGCTTTCAGAAGATTATTGACTTTCTAAATCGAAGAAAACCAACATGAGTCCTTTACTTCCTGAATCGAAGGACGCCGTTTCAAAGGGAAACAAGACTCAATCAAAGCTTGTATGAAGATCATTTCCTTCTGAACCGAAGGAATCTTTTCAGAAGGTCAATGCCATGTGCACCAAAAGCCATCTTGTGAGGGTACATTGGTGTAATCGAAGCTTGCATGCAGGAGGCCACTTGCTTTATGGGTGTTAGCATGAAGGGAAACCAATGCTTTGTAATTCATGTAGGAGGCCAATGCTGAAGGTGGATTCGAAGGAGGAACAAAGGATGCTATTGTCTTATGAATTTTAGGAGACATGAAGGAAGTCCTAGTCCAATCGAAGCAGAATTGAAAGAGACTAAAGTCCAAACGAAACAAGGGAAATCGAAGAAGGCCTGAAGGAGACCAAAGTCCAATGGAAGCCTTATGAATCGAAGTAAACTTGGTTTTTTTTTCAATTTTGTCAAAAAGATTATTTTTATCTATTTTTACCCTTTTTGACAGTTTCCTTTTAATCTTGGTACTAGAAAATCCCCATGTACTTGTGCAAGCTTGAACCTTGAGAATCCTTGTGAGAAAGGCCTTAAAAAATGAGAGGGAAAATTTTAAGGTACAAGAGCTGCCCCTGTTCAATCTTTTTAAACCTGAAGAGTTAGATTGGCGAGTCTGCCATTCGTGACTTGAAGGTGGAAGATGATTGAACACTAGAGTGCCCAGAAATTTGCACTCGATGATGTGGTGGTTGATTGTGTAGGGAATGGGCTTACATATACCATTTGGAGGGATGATGGAGACAAGCTTATAGATACCATCCAGAAAAACGTACTGAAGGAGCCTCAAAATGACATCTGTATTTGGGTCGTATCTGGACTGTATTTGAGAGATGTGCTGAATGAGTGTCAGAATGACATCTACATCTGGATCATATCTGGACTGTATCTATAAGAGTGTTTGAGAAGGATCCCATGTAGGATTACTTCAACTGGTCGTGTAGTCGCTCACAGATAGTTTTTCTGTCTGATTTCAGGTATTAATCTGGAACTTGAAAATGCTGGTCGTTGAGATAGTTGTCCTGTCTGGTTTCAGGTATTAATCTTTGACCTGAGAAAGAAATATAGTTTTCCTGGCTTGTTACAGGTATTAATATGGAACTTGAAAATGTTGGTCATTGAGATAGTTGTCCTGTCTGGTTTCAGGTATAAATCTCAACAGATGATGAAGGAACCAAATACGATTACTACCTTAGAAGATGATGAAGGAATCTTGGACGATTACTACCTCAGTGGATGATGAAGGAATTTGAAATGATTACTACCTCAACAAATGTTGAAGGAATCTGAGACGATTACTACCTCAGTAGATGATGAAGGAATCTAAGCCGATTACTACCTCAATAGATGATGAAGGAATCTTGGACGATTACTACCTCAATGACTGGTTTTACAGTTTCAGGATAAATTAGCAGACAGACAAACACCATAAACTTATACAGCAGATCAAAGATTTTCTCATGCCAAACAAGCATCTCATGCTAGTCTTTGTATATCACCGTCATCTTCTGTATGATTTTCTTGATATTTTTGTTAGCAGCTTCTACAACTCCATTCATCTTCGGTCGGTAAGGAGAAGAGTTATGATGCTCAATTTGGAATTGCACGCAGAGCTCGGTGATCATTGTCTTATTGAGATTGTACCATTATCTATAATGATTCTTTCTGGAATACCGTACCGACAGATAAGGTTATGTCTGATGAATCAAGCCACAATTTTGTTGGTAACAGAAGCAAATGAAGCTGCCTCGACCCACTTTGTGAAGTAATAAATGGTAACCAGGATGAAGCGATGTCCATTAGAAGTTGTCGGTCTAATCTCTCCAATCATGTCGGTGCCCCACATTGCGAATGGCCAAGAAGCAGTCAAGACGTTTAGAGGAACTGGAGGTACATGTATCTTATCCAGCATAGATCTGGAATTTGTGACAAGTTCGCGAATGCTGATAATAGTCTGCTTCCATAGTGGACCAGTAGTATCCTTCCCATAGGATCTTTTTAGCCATCGTGTGCCCACTAGAATGGGTGCAAAAGGTACCTTCATGCAAGTCAACCATAATCTTTTCTGCTTCACTCTTGTTTACACACCGAAGCAAAGTAAAATCGTGATTGCGCTTGTAGAGGATCCCGTTACTGAGGAAGAACTTAGCAGAGAACCTTCTTAGGAACTTCTTATCATTGACCGAAGCTCCCTCAGGATACTCTTGGAGTTCGAGATATCTTTTGACTTCATGGAACCAAGGCTTGTCCACTATTTATTTAGTACCAATCTCATGACAGTATGCTGGTTCATCCATCCTTTCAATAGCGATATGAGGAACTTCATTATCCCACCTGACCTTGAACATGGATGACATTGTAGCTAGCGCGTCCGCCAATTTTTTTTCCTCTCGTGGAAAATGCTCAAAGGTGATTTATTCAAAATGTGGGATCAGTGTCAACACATGTTCCTTGTAAGGGATGAGATTAGGATGCTTCGTGTCCCATTCTCCTTTGATCTGGCTGATTACTAAAGCCGAATCTCCAAATACACTAAATAATTTGATCCTCAAGTCGATAGCAGCTTTGAGACCCATAATACATGCTTTGTACTCTGCCATATTGTTGGTGCAATTGAAACATATCTTGGAAGTGAAATGAGTATGACTTCCTTCAGGATATATGATCACAACACCTATGCCATTTCCAAATGCATTGGAAGCTCCGTCAAAAACCATAGTCCATCAGGATCCTTTTTCAGGTCCTTCATCCGGTCCAGGTCCTTCACAATCAGTTACTAACATGATGTTCTCACTCGGGAACTCAAATTTCATGGATTGGTAGTCATCCACAACCTGTTGAGCCAAATGATCAGCTAGTACACTTCCCTTAATTGCTTTCTGGGTTGTGTACTGAATGTCGTATTCGGTCAGGATCATTTGCCATCTTGCTATTCTTCCGGAGATAGCGGGCTTCTCAAAGGTGTACTTGATAGGATCCATTTTAGATATCATGAAGGTAGTGTGAGTCAACATATACTGTCTTAGTCGGCGAGCATCCCATGCCAAAGCGCATCAAGTTTTCTCGAGCAATGAGTATCTTGTTTCACAGTCGGTAAACTTTTTGCTAAGGTAGTATATTGCATGCTCTTTTCGACCAGACTCGTCATGCTGTCCCAGCACACACCCCATTGAGTTCTCTAATTTTGTTAACTACATGATCAGAGGTCTTACTTCGACTGGAAGCATAAAGATTGTAGGCTCTTGAAGATATTCCTTGATTTTGTAGAAGGCATTCTGGCAATCGTCATTCCACTTCACTGCTTGATCTTTCTTCAGTAATTTGAAGATTGGCTCACAAGTAGCTGTCAGATGTGAAATGAATCTGGCTATGTAGTTCAAACGTCCCAAGAATCCCCTAACTTCCTTCTCAGTGCGAGGAGTCGGCATTTCTTGTATATCTTTGACCTTTGCAGGGTCTACGTCAATACCTTTGCCACTGACAGCGAAGCCTAAGAGCTTACCGGATCTTACTCCGAAAGTGCACTTATTCGGGTTTAGCCTCAGTTTGTATTTCTTCAGCCTGTCAAATAGCTTATGTAGGTGATCAAGGTGCTCCTCTTCAGTCTGAGACCTGGATATCATATCATTAACGTAGACCTATTTCTCGTGATGGATCATATCATGAAACAAAGCTACCATCGCACGTTGATAGGTTGCCCTGGTGTTCTTTAGTCCAAATGGCATAACTTTGTAGCAGAAAGTGCCCCACTGTGTGACAAAGGTCGTCTTCTCCATGTCCTCAGGTGCCATTTTGATCTGATTGTATCTGGAGAAGCCATCCATGAAGGAGAATACCTTATGTTGTGTGGTGTTGTCAACTAGAACATCAATATGGGGAAGCGAAAAGTCATCCTTGGGGTGTTGTACCCCAAAATTTGCCCTCCCATATTCTTCAAGATGTGTCAAGATCAATCTTCAAATGGTTCAAGATTTCTCAAGGTTTGCACAGTCAAACCATCTTCTAAGCCAGTCAAAATTAGGGTTTTGGTTCTTGCAAGGAATTTGTGGTTTTCAATAGCTCAATCAAGTTATATAGGCTTATATACATTGCCAAGCATCTACATGCCAAGTTGCAAGACTCACAGCATCAAATTGCACAGTCAAAAGCCCTATTTGGTTCATAATCAACTGTAGGGGTAAAATGGTCATTTGGCAGTCAAAAGTCAGAATTTTTGGTCAACATCTTATTTTGAGCACACAATCATCATTTGATCAAGTCTTGATCATGATTCCACAAGCATGGCTCAAAAATCATCAAAGATGCAAAAGTTACTATTTTTGGACAGCTGAAAAGTCAACTGTAACTTGACCAAGGCATAAATTTTTCATGGTTCATAAGAGAAATCCCATCCAATTCTCATTTTGAAGGGGATGACATTTCCTACAACTCATCTTCATATTCCAAGTCCAAGAAATGCTCTCACAAAAAGTTATCAATTTCTACATTATAGGTCAATTTCAAAAGTCAACAAAAAGGCACTTTAAGTCAAAGACCATAACTTGATATTGGTAAATAAAAATGACATGGTACCAAAGGCATTGGTTAGAGGACTTCAATACCTTTCCAAAATGTCCAAGAACATGTTCATATGATCAAAATTGAGCAAGATATGCATTGGAGAAATTGGGAAATTTTTGTGAATTTGCAAAAGTCAACTTTGCTCAAAACACATCATTTTTGCTAATGGGCCTCAAATTCCTTCTTGAAACATTGTCCAAGGCCTATTCACGACCCATTGAGCTTAAATTGATTTATTTTCTTATTTTTAATTAATTAATTGGATTTTTTATTAATATTAATTCATTTAATTGATTTAAAATGTAGGAAAATATCAAGATATGTTTTTCTCAATCTTTTGTGAAGCAAATAAACTCAGGGCAAGCTGGCAAATTCGTGTATCAATCAAGGACATCAAAATCTCAATGTTTGGCAAGTTTTCTCAATCAAAAAGATTGAAAAATATTTGATTTTTAATCAAATATTGAAACATCAATGCAAGGGATTTCTTGTGCAAGATTTACCCTAGTTTCATTCCACTACATATGCTGAACCTAACCCTAATGCTATGAACGTGAGATTGCTGCATACAGAGCCATAACCATATTCAAAAAATCAAGAACAAAGTCAAAACTGTTTTCTCACTTCCAGACCAATTCAAAGCCTTAGAGCGATTCAAACATATTGCTGGAACTCTCAGGAATCTTTTGGAATCAAAACCAAGGGCTGAAGCTTGAGAAATCACACCAAACAGAATCACGGTTTGTCAATATTTTTCAGAATTGAAACTCACGATTCATGAGCATTTGATGTAATTTATGGTTTGTTTTGTATTGCTTGCATCCATACAAAGCTATTGGTATTGATTAATTGGATTATCATGCACGGAATTATGAATTGCCATTAACGGTTTTTAGGTTTTTTGAGTTCTCAGATTAGGGCTTTTCAGCATAGGAAAAATCAAGCCTTCTAAGACCCATGGTTGAATTCGTTGCAACCAGACGAATCAGAATCCATGCTCGCGAACAATTTATATTGCACACACGCCTATTTGCTATTTTTCATTGATGCAGGTTGTGGGAGTTAAAAACCCCCGCTATCTAACCTTTGCTTTGCAGGTTTAGGGAAGACGATGATGAGTTGTTGCCATGCCATTGGTTCATTCAAACGCGCGTGCTATTTTGTTTTCTCTTTCCAGCATATGATTGTTTCTATATATTATTTTTAATTGTTAATATATTATCAAACACAGGCACATGGCTCAGTGGATAATGAGGTGTCCAAGAACTATTGGGACCTGGGTTCGATTCCCAAGTCCCCCAAATTCCTTGTTTCTATTTTTTTCAATGAGTTCACATGCAGCTTCCTAAACGTGTTCCACCATGTGCCTCCAACCAACAACGCGCCATGTGTCCTTGTGCATCAATCTAATGGTCCAGATGGGAGGACTATGGTATTCCTGGTCAACGCGTACCTGGACAATCCCAGAAGTCAACAAAGGCTTAAGCTTAATGGGCTGGAAATTTGCTAACAAAACCTCCTAAGGGTCCAACACCCCCCTGGTTTCTATCTCCTTTTTATTTTTATTTTCTTTCTTTTTTTATTTCCTTTTAATAATTATTATTACTATTATTTAATTAATTCATAAATTATTTTTCATAATAAAATCAGAAACTTAAAATATTATTTATTTTTATTAATTATTAATTTCACTTTAATTATTATTTTGTAAATAAATGTAAATTAATTAATTTAGTTTAATGAGATCAACTTTAATCTTTTTCACAATAAATAAAAATAGCCTAGAATTAGGGTTTTGATAATTTTAATTTCTTTTTATTTTCATTTTCATTAAAAACATAAAAAACACAAAAACATTTTTTCTTTTAATTAAATAATTAATTAGTTATTAGGTTTAATATTTAATTTAATTGCAAAAAAAGGACAAATTACTTTCTTTTCTCAAAAAGGGTCAAAACCCTAAGACGTTCCCAATTTAATTTCTTTCGCGCTTTAATTCCTTTTGATTATATTGATGTAACTGTTTCCGAGGATGTAATAGTTAATTAGGTCTTTTACCTCTTTCTTTACTTTTCTCGCATTTATTTTCCAAACGGGTTTTGTTTTTGGCGATGTATAGACCCGCGCCTTGTAATAGCATAGATTTACCTTTCCGCACTTTATTTCCCGCACAAACTATTAACTCTTAATTATGCCTGCAAGACTTGTATGACAAATAAAATCAATCCGTAGCTCACAAATGCATGTTCAAAGATAAACATTAACTGAAAAACAACACTTCATACACTCTTGAGGACAGATACAAGAGTTAAATCGAAGTTTTCAAACAAACTTTTTCAAAACCCACAAACACAAGAAAAGCAAACATTTTTGAAAACATATTGAGCAAGTACCTAAGAGCCCGTGGATAACCACGGATAAAAAAGGTGCTAACACCTTCCCTTTCTATAATCTACCTCCCGAACCCGAGAAACATCTCGAAAAAGAATTTTGCTGTGCTTTTGTCCTTTCCTTGTTGGAGAAAATAAAAGACGGTGGCGACTCTTGCTTACCACGACATTTTGCTAAACACAAACGCGAACCAGCATTTCAAAACAGTTAGTTCTATTTCCACCGATCACAGAACTGGCGACTCTGCTGGGGAATTTAATAAGTGAGGTGCACCTTAGGATTAGACCACTCTTATGTTTTCAATTGTATGCCTTGTTTGATTTATATTTGTGGGCTTGCCTCGGAGTTTCATAGATCCTAACCCGGATCTGGGGAATACCCTTTTAGGTAGCATAAGCTGTGAGGGACCTGTTCAGCGTAGACCGACACGGGTGAAGCAGTGGCTACGTTGGTGTGACACCTTGGTTGTACCGATATCCCTTGTGTTGGAACGAGGAGAATATTGGTCTTTTGAGGAGTCATTAAGCACCAACCGACCTTAGAACCCTAAATTGACCCAACTTGGCCATAGAACAGTAGCAGTATGCTACACTCATTGAGGCTAAACTCTCGCGATGGTTCTGGCTGCAAGAAAAGGTTGCGATGCTGGAGTTATGACCGATCGAGGGTAGTCGATGATATTGAGATCCTCTAGAACCCGGTTACTATTTTCTAGGACAGGTCTTAACCAACGAAACTGATAGAGGGTAGTACCTAAACTTCATGCTGGCCTAAACTCTAAGGACTTTATGGTGTGACTTGTGTGCCTTAAAACTTGAACTACTTGCATATCCTTATCTGACACATGAGTTTCTTGCCGGTTTTGTTCACAGTCCTTAACCTGGACTCATAACAGGGTTCACTTACATCACTCCACGCATAACATAACATCATACCATCATACCATTTCATACATCCTGCATAAGGACTGATCCATTTCAAGGATCTCAAGAGTCTGTGATGCAGGTCAGGATGAATCAAAATATCTAGCAAGGGGCAAAGGGGATTTATTTTCCTCTAGCAAGAGTTGTCCAGAAATCCAAGCACGATGACTTGAGTCAGGGGCTATGACCCACTCGATATGGCGAGCTTTGACTCTTGAAGAAGGACTCTCAACAACATGAAGTTCCTTCAATCAAGCTATCATTCTAACAATTTTCTTGTTTACCCCGCGAGATCCTTGAAAACATTGCATGCATACATACATATCATTGCATTACAGGTACCCTTTTTACAGGTCACTTATCTTCTTCGATGTTTATTTCAGCAATCATCATGTCTTCTGAACCTTCCGCTGGACAAGCTATAAAGGCCCTCCAGGCCCAGAATGCCCAGTTCCAAGAGTTGGTTATGAGCCTAGCCCAGGGTCAACAGGAGTTGAAGACTCTGATACAGAAGAAGAAGAAGAAGAGGACTGTTTTGTTCAATCCTAGACGTAGATCTGGGAATGGATCACAAAAAGAGGCTGAGCTGACTACCTCATCTGTGGGCAAAGACAGTCCCCAAGAGAGAAGGGTTCCTAGTCCCGTGGTCTCCGACAACGAGATGGATTTCAATGATGAACAGTACCCTCCTGCTGAGGACAGGTACAAGCAACTAGAGGACCGTCTAAGTGCTATGGAAATTCAACATGTTCCTGGGTTGGATTTTGGAGATCTAGGTTTATCTCCTGGGGTGGTGATCCCACATAAGTTCAAGGCACCTGCTTTTACGAAATATGACAGAGCTTCTTGTCCTAAGCTGCATCTCAGATCATATGTAAGGAAGATCCAGCCTTACACTACAGATAAGAATTTATGGATCCATTTATTCCAGGAAAGTCTTTCAGGAACTCAACTTGAATGGTTCTATCAGCTGGATGGAGCCAGTATTCGTAACTGGGAGGACTTGGCTACTGCGTTCTATAAGCAATATCAGTACAATTCCGACCTTGCTCCCACGTGTACCCAACTGCAGGGTATGTCACTAGGGACGAGTGAAGGTTTTAAGGAGTACGCGCAAAAGTGGAGAGACCTGGCTGGCAGGGTGCAGCCACCTTTGACGGACCGTGAGCTTGTCGACATGTTCTTGGGGACCCTGTCTGGTCCGTTCTTCAACCATCTGATTGAGAATTCTTCTACTGGGTTTACAGATCTGATCTTGACTGGTGAGAGGATAGAAGCTGGTATCAAGTCGGGGAAGATATAAAAAGGTGACTCCTTGAACACTGAGAAGAAACCATTCAAGAAAGAATCTAGTGTTGTCTATGGTTCAAGAGGGCAGAATAGGTCCGAGCACCGCCAAGCTGTCAACGCGGTAGTTATTTCAAAACCGGCCAGTGCTCCTCAACATCGCAACCAACAAAGGGAAGAGAGACCTAGAAGGCAATTCACTCCCCTCAGCATGACCTTGTCCCAGATATTGCCAAAGTTGCTGGAGAACAATCTGATAGCTCTAAGGGACCCTCCTAAGAATCCCAAGAAGACACCTTCAAGGTATAACCCCAACGCCCGCTGCGCTTATCATTCTGACATCCCGGGGCATGCTACAGATGATTGTTGGACTTTGAGGAACAAGGTTCAGGACCTAATCGATGCAAAGGAGGTCGAGTTCGAAGCGCCCGAGACTCCCAATGTGATCACTGCTCCCTTGCCAAAACATGGCTAGGATGAAAAAAAAAACTTTTGTTCATTCGAATGTTTAAGTTGTATTTTTCTTTGATTGCTCAAACATTTATTTATGTCAAACGTTGTTATTTCATTAATGCATCACATTTGTCTGTTTTGAATCAATATATTCGTATTCACTATATTCAAACTGCTTTCATTTTTTTATGATGTTTAACGCTCGATTAATAATTCTATGCCTCTTGAGGGAGGATGACGAAAACGATACCATGATCTTTACAGTATGCTTTTGGACAAACCCCGCTGATGAGGTACAGGCATTGTTTCAATTCCTAAACACTGGAGTTATAAGGAAGATAATCCCTCGTCAACCCCTCTGAGCCAAAGAAGTTGGAGTTTTTCTTTTCAAAAATTAAAAACCCTTAATTATAATCTGGGGCAGGGTAGTTCTCTCAGTTGATCCAGGTGCACGACGAATAGCATCAAAGAAGTCCTTCCGTAACAAAAGACGGTGATGGTTCCGTACAATCGTAAGGACAGGCAGTCATTGTCTCTCAAAAATAAAAGCCCATTAAGTCAAAACCTATGAAGGAGACTTGCAAAACTGGGGCATCCCGCTGACTGTAAATACAAAAAGAAACAGTTCAGGCAAAAAACAGGGATAATGAAATAAAAAAGAAAGAGGTCCTACAAACCCTCAACAAAAAAGAAATGACTGCCTATTCAAAATAAACTATCAGTATCCGAACCGTCACTGGAATATCAGAGCAAAGATTCAAACAAGATCTAATGCACGATTAACTGAGTTTAGGATCGAAGAACATCACGAAGAATGGGTGGGTACAAATAAAATTTAAGCCTTTGTCCTTTGTTTCTTAAACCGTGAACCAGGCCACGTTATAACCCTTAAAAGTCCTAGCTGAAGCATGGGTAGTTCGAAAGTGTACTGTTATAAAAGGTATCCTAACTCCTGTAGGGCTCGCTGTAAAATCCTGAGTTGACATCACATTTTACAAAAATCACTTGTTTTATTGAAAACTGCATTTTCAAAAAATTTTCAAGACAGACATAAGCTTTGCATTCTTAAAATAACATTGTTTTCATATGGCTATTTGTTCAAACAGCAGAGAAATTCGCACGACGAATATCTAGTGAACAAAAACCTTCTCAATGAAAAGAGTCACCTCAAATGGAAAAAACACTTCCAATCAAGGGGCACGACATGATCATTGTCCATCATCTGGGGCAGTCAAGTCAAGATTCAGGGAATCTCTCAAAATGCCAAATAACCAGGGGCAAATCTCCGCCTGAGTCACTTGGGGCATTGGACATGAATTCCAGCAACGAATCTTGCATGATCAAACGAAGATCTTCTGGTAGTATGGCAACTCAACACTACTGACAGTGACAACTCCCTACATTCTGAGAGCGTGGACATAGTCGGAAAAAATACTATGCATAATCAAAGACCCGCTAGGTCGACTGACATAGGTAAAAATAAGGGCTTCCCGGCGAACCAAAAGGGTTCGGGCAAAAATAAGGGATGAAAATGAAAAAATTTGTACACCCGGCAAGTCGAAAACCTGAAAAGGCGGCTTGGGCAAAAATGGGTATCCCGGTGGACTGAAAAACCGAAAGCGCGGTCCAGGCAAAAATTAGGGATCAAAGCGTACGACTATGTCCCGTCATCTCGTCACTCACCTACTAGAAGAAGATTTGTCGATCGGCAGTCATCAAGCACCTCCACAGGTACCTTCTCCCGCAGAAACTGGGGCAATAAAAATTGTCCGAACTGTACAAGCTGCTCTGTCCACCAGGTACAAGGTAGATTCAGCTGAAGAACACTACCAAGATACCTTCACTCCCCACAGAGTAAGACAAGAATCAGCCATTCTCTCCCCAAGCAGAGTTGGTCTCCCGTCAGCCCTGTAAAGGCACAGTATCTCCAGCAAATCAACAACACTCTCCCCGAGCAGAGTTAGGCTACTGTCAGCCCTGAGGAAGTTGGACATTCCCAGAAGATCTCAACATTCCCCAGCGGAGTATACAGATGTTCCTAAGCAAGCATCCCCGGCAGTCTTAATATTCCTCAACGGAAATATAAGATTGTTCCCCGGCGGAATACAGACACCCAAGTGGAGCCATTTCCCCAGTACAATCCAAAGTTTCCCCAGGAGAGTTGAATCAACCTCCCCAGTAGATTCTGGAAGCTTATCCCCAGTAGATTCTGGAAGCTTATCCCCCGCAGAGTGCAAAAGCCTCTCCCCGACTTTATTCAGAAGGTTATCCCCCACCAGAGCCTATAACTGGGCTATCCTCAGCAAATTACAACGGTAAGATTGTCCTCGGCGAAGTTCTTCCTATCCCCCAGCGGAGTTCATCAAATTCCCCAACATAACTTGTCAACGGGAATCCCCAGCGGAGTTCTCATTAAAATCTCAGCAAAGCATCTCTTCCCACAGAGTATTTCCCCGCAGAGTAATCTCTTCAACAAGTTTATTCCCCAACGAAGTCATCTTCTCCTACCGGTTTATTCTTGCAACCCTCATCCAACGGAAACGAAGAACTATACTCTTCAGCATCAGCCCAGGATTCAACTTCCCGACATGCGTCAAGGATTTATTTTCCTAGACGAAAATTCATAAACATCACATTGTTATACATCATGATATATGCATATACACATCATATCATGCAATCTCATTTATGTCGAGAACATCATTGCTTGATCCATATCATGCATTGCATATGACTGACCTTTACCTTTCAGGAATGATACATTTAAATGATCAGATATGTCAAAGTAGACAAATACAGTCAAAAGAGACCAATCCAGTCAAAAGAGGCAATCCAGTCAAAGAAGACAAGTCCAGTTAAATTAATTCCTAAAGTCAAAGAAGACGGCCCGTCATTATAGACACCCGTCGTTATAGACACCCGTCGTTATAGACACCCGTCGTTATAGACACCCGTCGTTATAGACACCCGTCGTTATAGACACCCGTCAATATAGACACCCGTTGTTATAGACACCCGTCGTTATAGACACCCGTCGTTATAGACACCCGTCGTTATAGACACCCGTCGTTATAGACACCCGTCGTTATAGACACTCGTCGTTATAGACACCCTACATTATAGACACCCGTCTTTATAGACACCCGTCGTTAAAGACACCCGTCGTTGAAGACACCCGTCGTTATAGACACCCGTCGTTATAGACACCCGTTGTTATAGACACCCGTCAATATAGACACCCGTCGTTATAGACACCCGTCGTTATAGACACCCGTCGTTATAGACACCCGTCGTTATAGACACCCGTCGTTATAGACACCCGTCGTTATAGACACCCGTCGTTATAGACACCCGTCATTATAGACACCCGTCATTATAGACACTCGTCGTTAAAGATAACTCGTCGTTGAAGACAACCTGTCATTGAAGATAATCTGTCATTGAAGACCACCTGTCATTGAAGACAACCTCGTCGTTAAAGACAACTCGTCCATGAAGACAAACTGTTCAAAGAGAAACCTCGTCAAAGAAGACAAAACTTCCCCTGGTTTAGTTAAATCGGTTCCTAAAGATTTTTCTGAGATAACCTGTCAGTAGAGACAACCCATTAACCTTTTGAAGCTCCAGATTCGATACCTGTACCTAGCCAGGGCATATCTGTGAGCAATTGATTGTAGATTCGATACCTGTATCAACCCCTGTAACAGGCCAGGAAATTATCTTTCTTTCTCAGGCACGCTAGTTCTCGCTAAGGAATCTCTTATGCGATCGACACTTCCAAATGGCATCTATAAGCCCATTCCCGACAAGGTTCTGTCACATCTCCAGATGGCATCTATAAGCCCATCCTCCTATCCAGCATCTCTCCAAATGGCATCTGTAAGCCCATTCCCGACATCACATTGTTGATACCATACTATGTGAGTGCAAATTTCTGGGCACTCTAGTGTTCAATCATCTTCCACCTTCGGATCACGAAAGGCACGCAAGCCAATCTACATCCTCAGGTTTAAGAAGATTGAACAGGGGCAACTGTTGTACCCCAAAATTTCCCCTCCCATATTCTTCAAGATTTGTCAAGATCAATCTTCAAATGGTTCAAGATTTCTCAAGGTTTGCACAGTCAAACCATCTTCTAAGCCAGTCAAAATTAGGGTTTTGGTTCTTGCAAGGAATTTGTGGTTTTCAATGGCTCAATCAAGTTATATAGGCTTATATACATTGCCAAGTATCTACATGCCAAGTTGCAAGACTCACAGCATCAAATTGCACAGTCAAAAGTCTTATTTGGTTCATAATCAACTGCAGGGGTAAAATGGTCATTTGGCAGTCAAAAGTCAGAATTTTTGGTCAACATATTATTTTGAGCACACAATCATAATTTGATCAAGTCTTGATCATGATTCCACAAGCATGGCTCAAAAATCATCAAAGATGCAAAAGTTACTATTTTTGGACAGCTGAAAAGTCAACTGTAACTTGACCAAGGCATAACTTTTTCATGGTTCATCAGAGAAATCCCATCCAATGCTCATTTTGAAGGGGATGACATTTCCTACAACTCATATTCACATTCCAAGTCCAAGAAATGCTCTCACAAAGAGTTATCAATTTCTACATTATAGGTCAATTTCAAAAGTCAACAAAAAGGCACTTTAAGTCAAAGACCATAGCTTGAGATTGGTAAATAAAAATGACATGGTACCAAAGGCATTGGTTAGAGGACTTCAATACCTTTCCAAAATGTCCAAGAACATGTTCATATGATCAAAGTTGAGCAAGATATGCATTGGAGAAGTTGGGAAATTTTTGTGAATTTGCAAAAGTCAACTTTGCTCAAAACACATCATTTTTGCTAATGGGCCTCAAATTCCTTCTTGAAACATTGTCCAAGGCCTATGCACGACCCATTGAGCATAAATTGATTTATTTTCTTATTTTTAATTAATTAATTGGATTTTTTATTAATATTAATTCATTTAATTGATTTAAAATGTAGGAAAATATCAAGATATGTTTTTCTCAATCTTTTGTGAAGCAAATAAACTCAGGGAAAGCTGGAAAATTCGTGTATCAATCAAGGACATCAAAATCTCCATGTTTGGCAAGTTTTCTCAATCAAAAAGATTGAAAAATATTTGATTTTCAATCAAATATTGAAACATCAATGCAAGGGATTTCTTGTGCAAGATTTACCCTAGTTTCATTCCACTACATATGCTGAACCTAACCCTAATGCTATGAACGTGAGATTGCTGCATACAGAGCCATAACCATATTCAAAAAATCAAGAACAAAGTCAAAACTGTTTTCTCACTTCTAGACCAATTCAAAGCCTTAGAGCAATTCAAACATATTGCTGGAACTCTCAGGAATCTTTTGGAATCAAAACCAAGGGCTGAAGCTTGAGAAATCACACCAAACAGAATCACGGTTTGTCAATATTTTTCAGAATTGAAACTCACGATTCATGAGCATTTGATGTAATTTATGATTTGTTTTGTATTGCTTGCATCCATACAAAGCTATTGGTATTTATTAATTGGATTATCATGCACAGAATTATGAATTGCCATTAACGATTTTTAGGTTTTTTGAGTTCTCAGATTAGGGCTTTTCAGCATAGGAAAAATCAAGCCTTCTAAGACCCATGGTTGAATTCGTTGCAACCAGACGAATCAGAATCCATGCTCGCGAACAATTTATATTGCACACACGCCTATTCCCTATTTTTCATTGATGCAGGTTGTGGGGGTTAAAAACCCCCGCTATCTAACCTTTGTTTTGCAAGTTTAGGGAAGACGATGATGAGTTGTTGCCATGCCATTGGTTCATTCAAACGCGCGCGCTATTTTGTTTTCTCTTTCCAGTATATGATTGTTTCTATATATTATTTTCAATTGTTAATATATTATCAAACACATGCACATGGCTCAGTGGATAATGAGGTGTACAAGAACTATTGGGACCTGGGTTCGATTCCCAAGTCCCCCAAATTCCTTGTTTCTATTTTTTTCAATGAGTTCACATGCAGCTTCCTAAACGTGTTCCACCATGTGCCTCCAACCAACAACGCGCCATGTGTCCTTGTGCATCAATCTAATGGTCCAGATGGGAGGACTATGGCATTCCTAGTCAACGCGTACCTGGACAATCCCAGAAGTCAACAAAGGCTTAAGCTTAATGGGCTGGAAATTTGCTAACAAAACCTCATAAGGGTCCAACACCCCCCTGGTTTCTATCTCCTTTTTATTTTTATTTTCTTTCTTTTTTTATTTCCTTTTAATAATTATTATTACTATTATTTAATTAACTCTTAAATTATTTTTCATAATAAAATCAGAAACTTAAAATATTATTTATTTTTATTAATTATTAATTTCACTTTAATTATGATTTTGTAAATAAATGTAAATTAATTAATTTAGTTTAATTAGATCAACTTTAATCTTTTTACAATAAATAAAAATAGCCTAGAATTAGGGTTTTGATAATTTTAATTTCTTTTTATTTTTATTTTCATTAAAAACATAAAAAACACAAAAAGATTTTTTCTTTTAATTAAATAATTAATTAGTTATTAGGTTTAATATTTAATTTAATTGCAAAAAAAGGACAAATTACTTTCTTTTCTCAAAAAGGGTCAAAACCCTAAGACGTTCCCGATTTAATTTCTTTCGCGCTTTAATTCCTTTTGATTATATTGATCTAACTGTTTCCGAGGATGTAACAGTTAATTAGGTCTTTTACCGCTTTCTTTACTTTTCTCGCATTTATTTTCCAAACAGGTTTTGTTTTTGACGATGTATAGACCCGCGCCTTGTAATAGCGTAGATTTACCTTTCCGCACTTTATTTCCCGTACAAACTATTAACTCTTAATTATGCCTGCAAGACTTGTATGACAAATAAAATCAATCCGTAGCTCACAAATGCATGTTCAAAGATAAACATTAACTGAAAAACAACACTTCATACACTCTTGAGGACAGATACAAGAGTTAAATCGAAGTTTTCAAACAAACTTTTTCAAAACCCACAAACACAAGAAGAGCAAACATTTTTGAAAACATAGTGAGCAAGTACCTAAGAGCCCGTGGATAACCACGGATAGAAAGGGTGCTAACACCTTCCCTTTCTATAATCTACCTCTCGAACCCGAGAAACATCTCGAAAAGGAATTTTGCTGTGCTTTTGTCCTTTCCTTGTTGGAGAAAATAAAAGACGGTGGCGACTCTTGCTTACCGCGACACTTTGCTAAACACAAACGCGAACCAGCATTTCAAAACAGTAAGTTATATTTCCACCGATCACATGGGGCTTGCCCTGTTCAGGTCTTTGTAATCCACACACATACGTACCTTAACATCCTTCTTAGGTAATGGAACAATATTGGCGACCCATTATGGATAAGACGTGACAACTAAGTAACTGACATTGAACTATTTCATAACTTCAACCTTGATCTTTTCTGACATATCCAGTCACATACGATGAACCTTCTGTTTCACTGGAGGGAAATCCTCTTTTGTAGGTAGGCGATGAACCACAATATCAGTGTCAAGTCCCGACATGTCTTTGTATGACCAAGCAAAAACCTCAACATAGTCATGTAGCATCTGAATTAAACGCTCCTTGACACTATGCTCCAGATCGACGCCTATTTTGACTTCTTTCTTATTCTCTTTAGTACCCAAGTTCACTGTCTCAACTGGATCCTCATGAGGCTGTATTTCCCTTTCTTCCTGTTGTAACAGTCTGGCAAGTTCCCCTGGTACTTCACAATCTTCCTCACCTTCGTCCTCAGCTTGGTAGATCAGATTTTCAAAGTCATAACTGGCAATAGCAAAACCATTACCAATGGAATCCATAGTGGATGTGGATCTGCAGTTTGATACGTGGGTGTGTGTAAGAGCATATATGTATATTTTTGATAAAGTAATAAGCAGAAAAGAAAAACAAAGAGCGTAAAATTTGTATGCGAAACGTCCAATGTTTTATTAATGACATATGGGAATGAAGTAATGACCGTCACAAATAGACCATTGTGCCTTGGGTAAGACACAAGGCTTTCATGTTTCAATTGTTCAAATATTACATTTCCTCAAACCTAGTTACTAGCAGTTAATATGTACAGATAAAATGTGAAGTGCGAAAATATAACCCTACGCTATTACTTGGCTTCGTGGAGGGATATTTACAATGTACAAAACTTGGGGGAAGAAAAATAAATAAAGCGGTAAAAATCCTAATTAGTCTATTACATCCAGTATACAAGTACAATAA
Organism: Vicia faba; assembly: GCA_948472305.1. NCBI lineage: Eukaryota > Viridiplantae > Streptophyta > Magnoliopsida > Fabales > Fabaceae > Vicia > Vicia faba. The sequence continues at coordinate 344,343,399 of OX451739.1, forward strand.
TGTAAAAATGCGAGAATAAATAACGCGGGAAAGGTAAAGACGTCTAAAACCTAAGGCAATTCTAAATGAAATAAGAAAATCTTTTTTTTTTGTTTATTTTTTTTATTTGAGAAAATAATTAAATTAATTATCCTAAAGTCTATTTAGAAAATAAAGTTAATCAAGAAAAATAGTCTAAGTTCTTTTTTTTTTATAGTTTTTTTATTATGAAAAGAAATTAATTAAATCTAAATCAAGTCCTAAGTTTTAATTCATTTTAAATTAAAGAAAATAGTTAAAATATTTATTTAATTTATTAACAAAATTAGTTTAATTAAAAAATACTAACTTAATATTTTTTTGTGATTTTTCTGATTATTTGTTTAATTAATAAATAAAGAAAACAAAAATAAATAAAACTAAAACAATACAACAAAAATGCTAGATGGGCCTGATTGCAAAAAAAGGGGGGGGGGGGCTATTTGAAATTCGCTGGGCCCAAAGCTGTGAAGCCCAGACTTCATGACTGATCCTGTGTGGACAAGTCTTGAAGGCATATGATATGCTGCGCGCTTGGATATGCTGGCTTGGATCAGATGTACATCTGATGGCCTAGGATGAGGGTGCATGGTGCACATCTGACCATGCTTTACATGGGATCTGCATGAATATTGTTAGAAAAGTGAGAAAATGCTAGACCTGGGACTCGAACCCAGGTCCCTTCCTTCACACATACGCGTCTTTACCAGCTGAGCTACCCTGTTCATTCGTTTACATAACCAAAGTATAGTATTATATATAAAACAAAATCAAATATATTAAAAAAAAACCGCGCTTATTTGAGTGGCCCAATGGGAAGCTGCCACACCTTGTCTTCTTCCACGCTCCGTCGTTTTAGGTACAGAGACCTATAGTGACAGTTTTGTTTGTCACTAAAACACCTACACTCTACAAAATCCATAATACGCAACATAAATTAATTATGAGGCCATGGATCGATTGCCCTCAACCTCCTGAGCACGATAGTACCCTTGGTTTGGGATAATTTTGGCTTGTGCAAAAAACCTCAAATCGGAGGTATAAACCCTAACCATGGTAAAACATCATTCCTGCATCAAAACTTAAATACAACTATACAGAAAGCTTGCACACACTCATATGAACAATAATGCATGGTCAAAACAGATTTATATTACATGAATAAAAGAAAAAAAGTTTGAAAAAAATGAAAAACGTGAGCCACTGAATTAGGTGTTTCGTGATGCTTCAATGTGTTCTGATGATTGGAAAAGCTTCGGGAGGCCTCCAGGAATGTGTTTGAATCCTTTGTTTGGACTGAGGATGGCTAGAAACGTGTTTTAGAATTTGACAACTTTGCTTATTTTTGCAATTTCGTATCTCTTTCAGGCTATATCTATGCGTGTCTGGAGCTTGCTAGTGTGCTCTTTATATAAAGGGGGTGAAGGGGACAAGAGGGAAAAGGAATAAACAACCATTAAGTTGGTGTTTTAAGGCCATGAATATCACTTTGAAACTTTGCCAAAGACATGGTTTCTTGTCCATTTTTGAATTTTCTATGAACCTGGACATGCTTGCATGAATTTTTGGGCCTCTAAGTTGTCCAAAACATCAACCCAAATGCTCAAAGCCTATTTCCAAATATTTTATAAATTTTATTTTATATTTATTTGAATAAAATAAAATAAATATGTACAAAATGGGTAGAAAATGGAAGGAATGGTAAGAGTGATTTTATAGGACTCTATAAGCTTAGGAAGATGCTTGAAGTCCAAGAAATTAAGCCATTGACCTAAAACTTCAAGTTAGCTCAATGCATAATTCTTGAAATTTCCCAATTTTCACAACTTGGGCAAGCCATAACTTGCTCAATTTGTATCTCATGATGATGATCTTTGACTTTTTGGAAATACCAAGATGTGTACTTCAATCCCTATGTTGATAAAAATTTTATTTGAAGACTTTATCTTGAGGTAAAAGGTCTTGGCAAAAAGTTACTTTTGTTGACTTTCTGAAAATGACCTGTAATGTATAAGATTGTATCGTTCAAATGGTGCATTTATTGGAATTGAGGGATGAAGAGAAGTTATAGGCAATTGGATCCTCTTCAAAATGAGCTTTGGTTGGAGAAAATGGATGAAATATGTGAAAGTTATGCCTGGTCAAAGTTCAGTTGACTTTTCCTATAGAAAGCCTAATTTAGCAATTCTTGACTTTTGATGAATTAGGAGAATTTCTTAAGGAATCATGATCAACCCTTGATCAAATGATGGATATTACTTCAAAATGTTTATGTTGACAAAAAATCTTAAAGTTTGACTGTATATAAGCCACATTTGACTTTTGACCTAACATAGTTGATTTTCAAGCATTTGAGCAATTGACTGAGCAAACTTGTAGTGGAAGGCATGAAATTTGTCATGGACAATCTTGAACGAATATTAGGACAATGGAAAACATTTGAGACCTTTGGAACTCATATATCTTGATGAAAAGTGAAACCCTAGTTAGAGGTTCATTGCTTAGGAGGAGAATGTGTCTGGTCAATTCTTGGTCATCCTTGAGCAATTGAGAACTTTAAGAGCATGCCTTGAGTAAAAGTGGGAGGGAAAATTTTGTGGTACAACAATCGTCTACCAACAAAGGAAGAATTCCCTCCTGTTAAGCAAAAGGTTTATCGTATGCGGCCAGACATGACTGAAAAGATAAAGGCCGAGGTAATGAAGCAATTTGATACAGGTTTTCTGGCAGTCACATCTTATCCTCAATGGGTTGTGAACATGGTCCCCGTGCCAAAGAAAGATGGAAAGGTTTGTATGTGTGTAGATTATAGGGATTTTAATATGGCAACACCGCTAAACATAAAGTCTTCTCCTTCATGGGTGGATGTTTTTGCTACAACCAAATCAAGATGGCCCCCGAAGACATGGAAAAGACAACCTTTGTTACACAGTGGGGCACCTTTTTCTACAAAGTCATGCCGTTCGGATTAAAGAATGCAGGGGGAACATATCAAAGAGCTATGGTAGTTTTATTTCATGATATGATTCTTCATGAAATAGTAGTCTATGTGGCTGATATGATTGCAAGGTTAAAAACCAAAGAAGAGCATCTCGATCACCTACACAAGCTATTTGAAAGGTTGAAGAAGTACAAGTTGAGGTTGAACCCTTATAAGTGCATATTCAGAGTAAGGTCTGGAAAGCTTCTAGGTTTTATCGTCAGTGGTAAATGCATCAAAGTTGATCCTGCAAAGGTAAAAGCCATTCAAGAAATGCCAGTTCCTCGCTCTGAGAAGGAAGTCATAGGATTTTTGGGTCGTCTTAATTACATTTCCTATTTCATATCTCACTTAACTACTACTTGTGAGCCAATTTCAAACTCCCGAAGAAAGATCAAGTAGTCAAATGGAACAACGACTGTCAAGCTATCTTTGACAAGGTCAAAGAGTATTTATAAGAACCTCCTATCCTTATGCCTCCAGTGGAAGGAAGACCGTTGGTCATGTACTTGACTGTGCTAGAGAATTCTATGGGGTGTGTGTTGGGCCAACATGACGAGTCTGGCGGAAAAGGGTACACAATATACTACATGAGCAAAAAGTTTACCGACTGTGAAACCAGACATTCACTGCTCGAGAAAACTTGTCACGCTCTGGCATGGGCTGCTCGTCGGCTAAGACAATATATGTTGACTCACACCACTTTATTAATTTCTAAGATGGACCATATCCAGTACATCTTCGAGAAGCCCGCTCTCTCTGTACGAATAGTTAGATGGCAAATGATTCTGACCGAATACGATATTTAATATACAACACAAAAGGCCATCAAAGGAAGTGTTTTGGCAGGTCATTTGGCCCATCAAGCTGTTGATGATTATCAATCTATGAACTTTGACTTCTCGGATGAGAATATCATGTTAGTGACTGACTGTGCAAAACTTGGACCCTATGACGGACCTGAACAAGGATCCTGATGGACTATGGTTTTTGATGGGGCTTCCAATGCTCTGGGCAATGGAATTGGTGCGGTGATAATTTCTCCTGAAGGTTGTCACACTCTTTTCACTTCTAGACTATGCTTAGATTGTACGAATAACATGGCTTAGTACGTGGCATGCATCTTAGGTTTGAAGGATGTTATTGACTTAAGGATCAAGCATTTGGACGTATTCGGAGACTCTGCTCTAGTGATTAGCCAAGTAAAAGGAGAATGGGACACTAAGCATCCTAATCTTATTCCTTACAAGGATATTGTGTTAACCCTAATACCATACTTAGAGGAGATCACCTTTGAACATTGTCCTAGAGAAGAAAATCAGTTGGCCAATGCCTTGGCAATAATGTCTTCCATGTTCAAGGTCAAATGGGACAACAAAGCTCTTATGATAACAATCAAAAGATTTGACGAACCTGCACACTGCTATGACCTTGAAACTAATGAAGAGAAACCATGGTACCATGAGGTGAGAAGATACCTTGAGGCACAAGAATATCCTGAAGGAGCTTCTGTCAATGATAAGAAATTCTTGCGAAGATTTTCAGCCAAATTCTTTCTAAGCAATGAAATCCTATACAAGCGCAACCATGATTCTATTCTACTCCAATGTATGGACAAGAAGGAGGCAGAGAAAATTATGGAAGATATGCATGATGGCCTCTTTGGGACCCACTCTAGTGGACACACTATGCCTAAGAAAATCCTTAGGGCTGGTTACTATTTGTCCACAATGGAAACTAATTGTCATCAACATTCAAAGACTTGCCACAAGTGTCAAATTTAAGCTAACATGGTCCATGTACCTCATATTCCTCTAAATGTCATGACTGCTCCGTGGCCATTTGCAATGTGGGGCATTGATATTATTGGAGAGATCAAACTTACTACCTCAAATGGACACCATTTCATCCTTGTTGCCATTGATTACTTTACCAAGTGGGTCAAAGTTGTCTCACATGCCTCAGTCACCAAGAACGTTGTAGCCAGGTTTATCAAGCATAACCTCATCTGCCGTTACGGTATACCAAAAGGATTATCACTGGCAATGGAACTAATCTCAACAACGCTACGATAATGGAACTCTACGCTCAGTTCAAATCAAGCATCACAATTCTTCTTTGTACAGACCCAAGATGAATGGCGCAGTGGAAGTTGCCAATAAAAATATCAAGAAGATTATGCAAAAGATGGTGGTAACCTACAAAGACTGGCATGATATGTTACCGTTTTCTCTCCATGGCTACCGTACTTCGACTCGTACGTCAACTGGGGAAACTCCTTTCTCTTTGGTCTATGGCATGGAAGTCGTCTTTCTTGTAGAAGTTCAGATTCCCTCTCTAAGGATAATAAAGGAAGCATATTTAGGTGAAGACAAATGGATTTAAACTAGGTTGGATCAGTTGAACTTGATTGATGAGAAGCGACTGACTGCTGTTTGTCATGGTCAGATATATCAAAAGCGTATGATCATGGCGTTCAAAAAAAAGATCAAGCCTCGAGTGTATCAAGCTGGTGACTTAGTAATAAAGCACATCATTCTTCCACAAGGCGACCCCAGGGGAAAATGGACTCCCACTTACGAAAGGCCATTTGTCGCAAAGAAAGTTTTCTCTGGTGGTGCGATGATGCTGACTATTATGGATGGCGAAGACTTCCCACATCCTATGAACGCGTACATAGTTAAAAAATACTATGCATGAAATGAACCGCTAGGTTGACACACCTAGGCGAAAATAAGGGCATCCCGACGAACCAAAGAGGTTCGGGCAAAAATTAGGGATATATGCAAAATAGGGTACACCTGACAAGTTGAAAACCCGAAATGGCAACTTGGGCAAAAATGGGTATCCTGGTAGGCTAAAAACCCAAAAGGGAGATCCAGGAAAAAGTTAAGGATTAAAGCGTATGACTATGTCCCGTAAAGTCTCTACAGTCAGCCTTATTACCAAAGTCCAAGTTCAAATGGTTCAAGATCAACCCAATCAACTTCTATTCAACATCAAGGGATAATATCTGAAGACATAGGGGCAATAGTGGGGTTGGAACACACTGAGATCACTTTCACATAGCTATTATTTTTTGTTTTTACTTTGTATTCTTTCCATTCTTTCAAAGATTTCCTCTTACTAGGATCTCGGTCTCTTTGTACAAAAATGCCTATTCATGGGCAAAACATCAATACAAATGTACTTTGAAGTGTAAACTTTCTGTTTTTCTGTTTTGAGTGCAAAAGTGTTCAATGACTAAAACTGAATGAACATATGCATATGAACATGATTAAACGTTTAACAAACGTATGCTTAAAAACAGTGACAAGAATCTCCTTAAATGCATTTGAGATATCCCCATAGAGTTATTTCAATAACATTATCTCCACAAATTTGGATTCATAAAATCCCCATCCAGGGTTTCAATCTCCGGAAGATCCTCTCCCAAACTAAGTTTGTTCTTAAAAGGAAGCCTTATGGAATTTTTCATAAAAAATATCCTCCCCAGCAATTCGTCAAATATCCTCTTCAACAGGGTTTATTTCCCCAACAAACTACACATTCCCCAACTTTAGTTTTCCTCTAGACTATTACAAATCAAGGGACCGCAACCCCTAATCCCCAATGAAGTCGCCAATAGAGTCATTGTTATCTCCGAAAGTTCATGTAAATCCTGGAACCCGACCAAGATAACAATCAACTTCATCCTTTCAAGAAAGTTACTATGAAGCCTGGACCCGACCAGGTACTAGTTCAACTTCATCCTACTCTCAATTTACTGTGAAGACTAGACCAGACCAGATAACATTAAATCTCAATTCCAAGTTACTGAAGCATGGACCCGACCAGATAATAGTTTAACTTCTCAAATTGCTTAATCCTGGACCCGAACAGATAATATTTTAACTTCTAAAATTGCTTAAGCCTGGACCCGACGAGTCAACCTTTTAAGCCTGGACCCGACCAGATACCAGTTAACCTCAAGTATAAATTATTGTAGCATGGACCCGACTAGTTAACAATTTAAAATTCTGAAGCCTGGACCCGACCAGATAACTGCTCCAATTTCTGAAACCTGGACCCGACCAAATAATAGTGAATCTCAAATTTAGTTTCTAAAGCCTGGACCCGACCATATATTAGTTTAACTTCTTTAACTGCAGAGCCTGGACCCGGCCAATTAGCAGTCCGAGTTGCTGAAACCTGGACCCGACCAAATAATAGTTTAATTCTTACTGATCACTAATAAAACTCCTCTTCCCTAGTAGAGTTTTCCACTATCCCAGTTATTGTACCCCAATTTTTTCCCCTAAGATTCCTCTATCATCTCATACCATCACAATGCAATCAGATCACAAAGTAGGGTTTAGGGTTTTTCTCCTACTACATCCTGTCTTAGGGTTTGCCTATGGAATCACCAAGCACCTTGAAGCACTTTTATTTGTATATATTGTACTTGTATGCTTCTAACTAACCTCAAAATGTGTATATGTTGTCTCTTGGAATATCATCTTGTAGGTCATGACACAATTGTAGTCTTCTCTCCATCTCCTAGCATAGATGATCAAAACTAGGGTTTGAAGTTTAATCAGGAGATATCTGAATTTGTGGGCAATTCTTGATACCACACTTCTCTACATAGTCATGAGCATCTATCATTGGAAGTTTTATCATCATTTTTTGCTTGAAAGGGTTCAATTGATGAAAAGGGGTAAATTGGTCATTTTATCAGAAGACAGTCAAAATCAGTTGTTGACCAAGTGGACTTTTGGTCAACCATCAATTCAATATCCATATTATCATATTTCATGGTCAATAGTGCAAAAATATCAAGAGGAAGTGTGAATTGGAGTTAACTTGTCAAGGAAGTTATTTGAAGTTTTGAAAATTTTTCTAAGTATCCATAGGGCTGAATTTTGACTAGCTATAACTTTCTCAATTTTTATTGAAAATATGCAAACTTTATATGCCCAGAAAGAGGATGAAAAATTCTCCAACTTTTTAGGAGTGGCCACAAGTCCAAAAAATGAAAGGAAAAAAGTTATGAAGCTTGGAAGATTTTGACACTTAGTGAAATTTTGGTTAAAAATGCAAAAATTTGACATCTTCATGTCCATTTTTAAATGACGATTTGGACTCAAATCAAAAAGTTGGCAGTATGAAAGTTGTAGATTGAAGCTTTCTCTTAATTTTTCATTCAAGAATCATCTCAAATGGTTAAGTGTAGAGAAATATATGGTGATTAGGATTCTGAGTTGAAAACTAAATTTTTGCCCAACACAAGGCAAGCCACGCGTGCTAGGCAGTCATTTCATCAAACATGTTGCGGGAGCACATTCATCAATACTTTTCTATGTGAAATATTCATTATTCTAAAAAATGTCCAACATCAAAGTTGAAGCCCTAAATGTGAGGAACAATGTTGTTTCATGAAGTTTCTCCAAATTCTCCATAAATTTTGAGATATAATTGAAGGAATATGGCATCATGCAAGCTGAAATGTTTTGCCCAGCCAAGCCTCACACGCGCGCAGAATGCCTAGTCATACCTGACATTCCATAAAACAGTTTGTGAGCACACATTAATATCCAATTATCTCATTGATCCAAGTTTCATTTTGGAATGTTTTGAACATCAAAGTTGGAGTATGAAATGTCCTCTCTATTTTTGATTCAAACTTTGTGACATTTCATGCACCATAGAGGGAGATATTAAGAGGTAAAGGCATGCTCATGAAATGGTAAGATTTTTCATGGACATGCATGATAATTTCGTGCCATCCAAATCCCCAACTGCCAACTCATGCCCCCAACACTTCTCACTTATTCAAAACGCACACTTTTCATCCCTCAAACCACATAAAATACAGCACCTCACTTTCACATCTCATTTCTTTATTTCTCTTACTCTCTCATTCTTCACTCTATATAAAGCAAGTGGTTATTTCAATCAAAGGGGTTGAAGAATCACAAGACAAAAGCTCTCTCTCTCTCTCTCACACACACATGAATCTCTTTTCTCTCTCTTTAAGTTGCAAGCTTCACTTCCACCATTGTAAAGAAAAATTTCCTCCATATCCAAGAAAGCTTCTTCGCATCTCTCTCTACTCATCATCTCTGAACATTCAAGCTTCTCTTAAGTTGATTGCTCTTTATTTGAGCCCATGCACCATTAATTTCGTTTTAAGATAGATGGTCCATCTTTTTTTCCTTAACTGCAGCCTTGCATTATTTATTTAATCCATGAGCTTGTTGAAATATTCAATGGCATATTCATGTTCATGGAATTTTTGTGATCAATTTTGGTCTATGGATCGAGTGATTTGATGGAGAATTGAGGGAGAAAATCAAATCATAAATCTCTTTGATGAATTGTGCAACTCAAAACCGTGTTCATGGAATCACTTTCGCGTGCTATTTTCTCCATTGTCAAAGCATCATTTCATAAATTTTTTGACACTATTGTGTTCAACACACTTTGATCTTGAATGTTAATGTTTACATCTTTGAATTTCATCAAGAAACACGCGAGATATTGTGGCTTGAAGTTGTTGTTTCAAAACTGAAGTTTAGAAAAAATATGGTTGTTTGGTAGGGGTGACTGCGTGGCGCGTTTTGATTGAACATGGCCTTATTTTCTTTTACAGCACATATTGAGAATAACAGGTGTAAAAAAGCTTCATATGTTAATTTTCTTTTGTTTTCTTAAATTTCATTTTAATATTTTCTTCGTTTCAAAAATTATCAAAAAAATATTTTAAACTCTTTTTTCAATATATTTTCATATTTTGTTTTTGATTTCTTTTTTTAATCATTTTTATTGATTAATTAAAATCATGTAATTAATTAGGTTTTTAATATTTCTTATAAATTTAGAATTTTATTTTCCTATTTTTATTAAATCTAAAATTACATAAAAAATATTTTCGGACTTCTCTGAGATTATTACATGAAAATATGTTTTGTCCTATTTTATAAGAAAATTTGGATTACAAATTAAATCATTTAATTGAGTATGTTTATATTTTCCTTGTTTTTTTTAATGATTTGTTTAAATAATTTTTTCTTATTTTTCCTTTTGTGATAAAATTCAAGAAAAATATGATTTATGATACTTAGAGTTTTCTTAACATTTAGATTATTTTACATCAAATTTATTTGACCTTTGGATCTAATAGATTAATTTTTGAACTTATTTTCCTTTTTTAGGGTTTTTGCTTGATCATGCACATTAATGGATTTAAATTTCTAATTTAACTTACCTATAAAATCAGAGATGAATTTTTTTTGGAGTGTTTGAACATGTTGAGGCCATAAAAATCATTTTCTGGAATTTTACAATGTGATTTCATATTTTTCACAAATTATTTTCCAAAACCATCTAGTTTAAGGCTTAAACTTGCTAGTTTCCAAGTTTGCATTTCTAAAGCAAATTTCCACCTCAATCCAGGGACTCCAAATTTTATTTCTGACTTTTATAGGAATTTAGGAAGTTATGGTTTTAATTTCATAATTTTTCAAGTCATTTTAATATATTAAAACTATTTTTAACTTAATATTTCATTTTGGGTTTTACCTTTGATTAATGCTTGTAATTGGAAACTTTTTACATGATTCTTGTTTGATTCTTGAAATAGCATGTGGTACTGACTTAGAGCATATCTTGAGACAAATTCTTCAACATCATTGGGTCTTGGGTGTTGATAGGTTGATAAACCAAATCCATTAAATTGGATGAATGATGTTGATGATATTTGAAACTCTAGTCCCTTCCCTCTTCATCTTATTCCCCTTTCTTATTATATTACATGTTATGGGATAATGATCTCTATATCATTTATCCAAACATGAAATACATAGATTGCTATTGACTGGCCTCAAAATAGGTGCGACTTCTATATAAGTCCAGTTACGACTGCTTAACATAATGCTAAATTTTGTCCCAATTCGAATAAATGATCATTCGTGGCCCAAACATAAGTTTGCAAGCCCAAGTATGTTAATTTGATCCCTTTGATCCAATAACCTCGAGATTTATTTTGTGGAGGTTTTGGTTCTACCAATCCTCTAATGGATCTTCATAAATTTTGGTCAACGCGGATCACTTAAACATCGTTGATCATTAAATGTTGCCTTGAGAATTCTTAAATGGATGATATACTTGACAAAAAGCAAATGCAACTTGTTGTTGAGAGGCTTTGGTTATACCAATCCTCTAATGAGTTCCAAATGCAAGTTTCAAGATGGTCATCCAACTAACCACTAATTCTTAATGTTGTACCCCAAAATTTTCCCTCTCATTTATCAAGACCTTACTCATAAGATCTTTTTGACTCTAGGCTAGATTAGGGTTTGGTCAGCTCAAGACATCTCATCATGCACTGACGACCCAAAATTAGGGTTTGATATTGCAAAAGTATTTTTGGATTATCAATGCTTCATGTGACTTTCAAACATCATTATAGACCCCTAAGATTTCTCATGACAAGTTTCAAACCTTGAACCACATTTTTGATCAGTAAATTGGACAGTTGACCTAAAAATCAGTTGTATTGGGGAAAAAGTCAACCATGGCCAATTTATAGTCAAACTTCATATTTTTTATCCATATCAACATTTTAGACTCATATGTATCATTTGATCAAGTTTGAATTACAATTCCTCAGGAAATTTGATCAAATCATCAAAAGGGCAAAATGATCAAAATTAGGGCTTTGATTGAGGAAGGGCAATTTCTAATTTTTAACCTAGAAAATTACCAATTGAGTTAAAGAATGATTTCAAGGATTCAATTGCATCATCTTGACCTAATGGCATGGTTCAAAACATTGTAATTTCATTGAATTGACAGATGAAATTTGTAGTCAACTGATCAAAAGTCAACTGTACACTGAAAAGTCAAACTTTGACTTTTTGGTCAAAATCAAGTGCCAAGGATCACAATTTATCAAAACATGTCAAAATGTGAAACTTGTTCATCAAGAAATCCAAGTTTGAAGATTAGGGTTAAAATTTGAAATTTTTCTTAACTTAGAAAATTTTCTAAGTATAGAAAATTTCTTATTTTTTCTCAATTTTAGGCCACTTTTTCACCATGATGCATAATGATTCAAAGAAAGTTCCCAACATGAAAGTTGTAGACCTCCATGAAATATACAACTTTTCTTCACACATGTTTCCCTAAATATGCTTGGATCTCAAGATATAAATTTATGAATACATGCTCATGAACTAAATAACTTAGTGAAATTTTGCCCTAATTTAGGCAGGTTTTAGACCCAACTTCGTGGCAATTTTTTACCTAGTTCCAAGAGGCATCTCAAAATGCATTTCAAAGATGAGTTATATAGAACATTTCAAGCTTTCCAAAATGTCAAAGAACTCCTCAAGATCATTTTTGAGTAGGGAGAATCGAAGAGATGAAGTTGGCATTTTCTCACTTTTGTCCAAGCCATTTCATGAAGAACAAAGTTCCAATCAGTACCTATGCTGCCTAATCCATGATTTACAGGTCCCAAACTTGTTCCTTACTCCTTAATTTAATGCTTACTCAGTTTAAAAAGCTTTGATCCATGCCCTAGAGCCATTATCCAAGTGGTAATTCCATAAATGGCATAAAGTGACCATTGCCATTTTGAAAAAGCTCAACTTTTGCCACTTTCCAATTCTTGAGCATTGCACCTGTCTCCATTGAACATACAAGTACCACAGACCTAAGGCAACTTGTATAGAACACATACCAACCCTAAGCAAGCCAGTACAAGCATGTAAAAGCCTTGTCTTGTCACTTTGCTTCAAAAGCAAGAAAGGTGGCCAAAAGTCTAGAACTCACAAACCTGTGGAAGAGCTGACTTAAGACCCTCTCCATACTAATATACAAACACAATACCACCCAAGACACGATTACTTGAAGGCTGAAACACTATCAAACTTAAAAACACCAAAAAACTGTCAAGACTTGCAGTTTTTGCATAAGCATACCAATCTCCCATTTGACTCGTGCGTTTCAAGTCTTGACCATCAAAACATCTTACCTACTTAATATCTAACCAATCCAAACCTTCATCCCTGTACTATAACCCCTTCTCCATCATCTACCATTTTTGTTTTCAAAGCTTGCAGGTTGACTTGGCCAAGGAGTTTCAGACACTTTCAAAGCAAGGCAAGGATTGGAATACATTCAGGGAAGTTCAAGGAAGCTCAAGCAAGCATCAGGCCTCCATCAAACTCACTCCAGTTCCATCCACGATTTCAACTGAAAGAGGTAAAAATCTCAACTTCTATCTCCTTGTACAGGTAACCATTGGCCACGATTTGTGAATAAATAATGTAGTGCTCATTACAACGAAACTGTACATATCATTATCTTGCATTTATTTGACCTAAGCTGAGAGAATTTATAACTTGAAGTTTCTGAAAAAATTAGGTTTAAATTTAGGGCTTTTAAAATTCTCTCCGATCTTTGATTATTAGTTTACATACCTTGTATGGTTAGAATTGTGAGATCAAATACTACAACTTTCATGTTATGAGTTTTCGTTTTCATGGAAGAATGAGAGAGTTACAGAGCATCCGACCAGCTTGGGGAAGAAGATGAAGTACATGGCAAGAACTTTGTTCATGTTATGTTATTTTCATTTCACTTAAGACAATGGATGTACAGCTACCCCAGTGGTAGAGTAGTGCGCTGGTAAGACCCATGTCCTGGGTTCGAACCTGGGCGCTACTTTTGTTTTTTCACATTTTTCTTCTTTCCACATTTTTTTTTTTGTTTTTGCAGGTTTGGGCTTAGTCCTTTGGGCCATTGTTTTTTTGCTAACATGCTATCTCTAGTTTGCTTGCTATACCCCCTGGTCCATTATTTCTCATACATTTTTATTTTGATTTATTTTTGTTTTCATTAATATTTTCTTTAATGTATAAATATCCAAAAAAATAGAAATTTCATAATATTGCATTTTAGTTTATTTTTAACATAGAAATATATTTTATTTTTAATATATATCATATATTTTCTTAATAAATTTGAAAAAAATATAGTTAAAATATATTTAGTTTAATTTATTTATTTCCTTTTTATCCCATACTTATAAATATTTATTTTTGCATATATAAAAACTTCATATTTTTATACAATATTATTTATTATTTCAATACAAAAAAATACATAAAAAATAGTATTAAGAACTTTATTTTCTTTTAAAATAATAATTAGGGTTAAGCCTCCCTTCTAAAAAATTTATTTCTTTTCCTTATTTTTAGGTTTAGATTAAATTTTCTTCTACATAAAAACAAGACAAAAAATCTTTTCTTACATATACATTATATTGCATTTTTAAATGTTGTATTTTATTTATTCCAATATTCGTACAAATTCGATTTGGTTGTAATAATTTATTTATGTTTACATTCTTGCAAATCCCCATTCAAATTTGTATTCCCTCCTCCCATAAAATTGTTGTAATAGCTTAGTAATATTTACATTACGCAATCTACCGCTTTACACGCCATGATTAATAATTAGGGTTTGTATGATAAGATCAAAACAAAGAAAAATAGAAAACCCTAAATACAAGATAAAACCAAAGCATGAAAATGATACACTTACACACAAGCATCCTTAGGGTTTCTCCACTTGGTTGCCTTATACAAAAATAGTCATGTTACGCATGCGAAGTATCTTGACAAAACAAACAAGTACAAGATCATAATCCCTCGATGACGCTATTCTAAGTTGCCTTACAAAAATGATCTTGGTCCCTCAAAAATGCTAAGATACTTTGCAACATTGCTAATCAAGGTTATACGATGACCCACGCCTGTCCCGTTTACATCCAAAGATAGGGTTGCTTACCAAATAAATGGTAAGACAACAATGTCAAAGGAATAGAAAATGCATAAGAAAGACATTTAAGTAGGTAGATTGCTTCTAGTTACTTGCTCTATTATCAAACAAACATCCTTGCTATTTTCAAAACAAACACGCACATTTCAAAAACATCTTACAAATGTTGAAAACATTTCCAAAATACAAACATCTTTGTATACATTCTTACAAACGAGAATCATTACAAAGATTGCCTAAACGAATGACCTCTTTTACAAAATGCTTTTAAAACCACACCAAACACATTTTCAAACAACAAAAGCAAGTGATCTAGAAAGTAACTAAGAGCCCATGGAAAACCATGAATGAAAAGGGTGCTAATACCTTCCCTTTTCATAATCTACCCCCCGAACTCAAGAAAACATCTCAAAGGTCTTTCCTGTGCTTTTTCACCTTTCCTTTTAGATAAAAGAAAAGTAGGTGGCGACTCTTACTAACGGCAACATTTGCGATAAAACGCAAAACCCTCAAGCCAGTTCTTCCCCCGTAGCCCAGAACCGGCGACTCTGCTGGGGATAATTATAAAAGTGAGGTTACCTTAGGGATAGATCACATTTATTTTCTTACATTTGTTTGACTTGTTTGCTTTACATTATGGTTCTTTGTTTGGGTTTGAATCCTTCACCCAGATTTGGGAAACATTATAGGTAAATAGCAATATGTTGTGGAAACTGTGCGGGGTATACCGACATGGTCTAAGCAATAGCTATATTAGTGTGACATATTTGTGGGTACCGGTAGCCTTTGAGTCAATCAAATAGAATAGGGGGCCGCTGAGTGATGTCATGAAGCACTAATGAACTTCTAGAACCCTTCACTTGACCAACTTGGCCTTTAGTATGTAGTGAGATGACAGGCTTTGGTGCAGTTCAAAGTTGGTAGATACTCGATACTACACTCATTGAGGGTTGTTTTCTTGGGATATTTCAGTCGCCATTAAAGAGGTTTAAGCTGAAACAATGACCAAGGAAACAATCCAGTGATATTGAGCTCCTTAGAACCCGGTTACTATTATTAGGATAGGTTGAGCCAACTAAACTTTAAGAGGGTACTTACCTATAAAACCCCATGCAAGCCTAAACTAAGAACTTTTTTGATTTGCTTGTATATGCATACTTGTGCATAACATCATGAGCATCATATGCATCCACTAAACATTTCAAGGATGTTGGAGATTCATCTTTGTTCTTGTTTTGTAGGATATGGATTCACTTCGCAGGAAAACTATCCAAGTCAACTTTGTAAGAATTCCTCCACAACTCAAGGAGCTAGCTTCAAGGATCCCTGAGAACTCTCCATTCACCGAGAGGCATGGTAGTCTACTCAACTTGGTCACCTCCAACACAGAGGAGGATATGATGAAGGTGCTCTTCCAATTCTTTGATCCTTTGGATCATTGCTTCACATTCCCCGACTATCAACTTGTGCCCACTTTGGAAGAATTCTCTCAACTCTTGAGGATTCCCATTCTCAATCAACTACCTTTCAACGGTATGGAAAGAGATCTAAAGCCAGAAGAGATTGCTCAAGCTCTGCACTTGCACTCATCTGATGTCACAACCCATTGGGAAACTAGAAGTGGTGTCAAAGGCTTCTTAGCAAAGTTCTTGTTTGAAAAGGCCCAAAGCTGTTGGAATTCCTTAGACTTGAAAGCATTTGAGGAAATTGTGGCTCTTCTTATCTATGAGATGGTCTTGTTCCCCAATCCAGACCAACTCATAGATGTGAGTGCCGTCAAAATCTTCATGTCATGTAATCCGGTGCCTACGTTGCTTGGAGATATCTTACACTTTTTTCACAATCGTACAATGAGGAAAAGAGGTGTCCTTATGTGTTGCACTCCTCTTCTGGCAAGATGGTTTATTTCTCATCTTCCCCAATCAGTCTAAAAGAATGAGCAAGGTTTGAGGTGGTCACAAAGGTTAATGACGCTCAAACATTCAAATATTCATTGGTGCTCTCGATCCAAAGAGAATGTTATCATTGTTGACCGTTGTGGGGAATTCCCTAATGTCCCTCTACTTGGAATTAGGGGAGGCATCACCTACAACCCATGCTTGGCTTTAAGACAGTTTGGTTATGCCCGAAGGGATGGCCTACATGAGATGCTAATTCAAGGCTTGGTATTTGACTACGACAACGACGATCAAGGTCTTCGCCAGAGATTCATTTGAGCATGGAGGATGCTAAACAAGGTGGATAGCAAGACTTTGGGACACAAGAATTCCATCCCTATTGAGCCTTACCATAAGTGGGTACGAACCCGTGCTCAAAGTCTTATGATGCCTTATCCTTCCATTCTCCCGGTGATCATTGAGCCTGTTAAGGAGGGAGAAGCTCCATACACTATCCTACATCCTGACATGCCCACATCTCTTGAATACCTACAAAGGGATTGTATACAACTCAAAGAAGAGCGAGATACTTTCGAAGCCCAATTCTATGCAAGCGAGAAGAAGGTTTTGGAACTCACTAGGCTACTTCATGAGGAGCAGACTCTAAATGCCTACATTGCACCAAAAAGGATGCGCACTGCCTTTTTATATTAGAGTGTTGTATTCTTTTGCCCAAGGGGCATTGATGTACTCAAACTCTATCTTATTAATATAATGTGTGTTTCTCTTTTGTTTACAACGAACTTGAATCTTTTAAAATCCTTGAAAACATTACATATGCACATATCATTCATCATAACATAAATAGGTCTTTTGCAACAAGTTTCCTCATCTCTCTACTGTTTATTTCAGTAAGATGGATCTCGAACAGACAGTCAAAGATCTTCAAGCTCAAAACATGCAGTTTCAACAGTTACTCACAACCCTGGCCAAAGGACAAGAAGAGCTGAAGACTCTGTTGGCAAAAGAGAAGAAGAAGAAAGAGAAGAAACCAACCGGTGTTGTAATCATGGGGAGAAGGTTTCAAGGACAAACTAGAAGAACCTTGAATTTTCCAGTAACATCTGATAAAGGAGAAGGGAAAGGAAAAGAAACAGCAGTTCCGTCAGAATCTGAAGAAGAGGAAGAAGAGGAAGACTACTCCGAGGAACAGTATCCTCCAGCGAATGATAAGTACAGACATCTTGAAGAGCATCTAAATGCTATGGAAGTACAGAGGGTACCGGGTCTAGACTTTGAAGAATTGGGGCTAGTGTCGGGAATTGTGATCCCACCAAAGTTCAAAGTGCCGTTGTTTGCAAAATATGATGGGGTGTCATGTCGTAAGATGCACCTCTGATCATATGTGAGAAAGATCCAGCCGCACTCCGTCAATAAAGACCTATGGTTGCATTTTTTCCAAGATAGTTTATCGGGAACACAACTCGATTGGTTTTACCAATTAGAAAGGGCCGACGTCCACAACTGGGAAGATCTTTCCTCAACTTTCTATAAGCAATACCAGTATAATGCAGATTTGGCGCCTACCCGTACTCAACTTCAGAGTATGGCTATGGCTTCAAATAAGGGTTTCAGAGATTACACATAGAAATGGAGAGATCTAGATGGAAGAGTGCAACCCCCTCTGTCTGAAAGAGAGTTGGTGGATATGTTCTTGGGCACTCTATCGGGCCCTTTCTTCAACCATTTGATTGGAAGCTCGTCTGCTGGATTTACTGAGTTAATATTAACCGGAGAGAGGGTGGAAGCCGGTATAAAAAGTGGAAAGATTCAGAAGGATCCATTTGCCTCTACAGCTGTGAGAAAGCCTTTCACTGGGAAGAAGGAGGTATTTGCCGTTTATCCACAAAGGAATCAAGGGAGAGCTGAACGCCGACCAATGGTAGGGGCCGTTATGATCCCAAAGCCTACATCTGATCAACCGAGAAGTAACCAACCGAGGGTGGAAAGGCCAGTCCGACAGTTCACCAGAATTAATATGACTCTAGCCCAGGTTTTACCACATCTTTGAAATTGAATCTGGCAACTTTAAAGGAGGCTCCAAAGAATCCCAACACTGCGTCCCCTCATTATCACCCAAATTCAAGATGCGCATACCATTCTGAAAGTCCGGGTCACGACTCTTACAACTGTTGGGCCTTGAAAAACAAAATTCAAGACCTTATAGATGCAAAATAGGTTGAGTTTGACTCACCTGAGAAACCAAACATCATTTCAACTCCTATGCCTAGGCATGATCATAACATCAATGCTATCGAAGGAAATTTGTTTATTACCACAGTTGATGAACTCTTGACTCCACTCCCAATCATTAAGATAAGCCTGTTGAAAGCTGGTGTATTCCCAGGCTGTAATAAAGACTTCCATCATTGCTTATCCTCACCAACTGTTTGCCCTTTGTTGAAGACATGCATTCAACGCTTGATAGACAACCTAGAGATTCTGTTTGAAAGTACTCCTGTTTCACCTATTCCTGTTGAAGACGTTTCAATCATAACCATCTCCGCCAATCCTTCCAGGGTCCCCAAAAGACCCGTTAGGGTTACATCGGTTCCAAAAACTACTCCTCTTAAAATCACAATGCCCGGGCCGGTCCCGTATGAATCAGACAAAACAGTACCGTGGAATTACAGTGGAGACATCTACTACCATGGTATCAAACAAGACAGGCTGACCACCAAAGAAGTCAGCTCCGAAGAAGAAGACTCCGAGATTAGCAATATTTCCGTAACCAGTAAGATTACCCGTAGCGGTAGAATCTTCTCTCCAGAAATTGCCCCTCCAAAGGCAGTTTTTGGACCCGTGGCTGTTCCAAAGGTTACCTCCATACCAATAATCATATCTGTAAGTGCTCCTACTAGAAAAGACGACACAACCCCTGCTGTTATCCCTACCAATACTTCTACTACTGAAATTCGAGGGAAAAGTATACAAGAAGAGCCTGTCCGGATAATGGCTCAACCACTGACCATCCTCGAAGCCTCCAAGAAGTAAATGGAGGATATCCTGAGAATAATAAAGAAGAGTGACTATGACGTGGTTGAACAGTTGGGGTAAGCTCTCTCCAAGATCTCCATGCTAGCATTGCTGCTGTGTTCCGAGGCACATGTGAAAGCTTTGGTGAAGTTTTTGAAGACAACCCATGTGCCATAAGAGACATCTGCTGACCAATTCCATGATTGTGTGGCCAGTTTGACAACTGATGACGTCTTAGGCTTCTCTGATGCTGATTTGACACCAAAAGGGAGAAAGCCCAATGAGGCATTACATGTCTCTGTGGAGTGTAGAGGAACAACTCTGGCCCATGTCTTGGTGGACATTGGTTCATCTTTGAACGTTTTACCAAAGAAAGCGACAGATTGGATTGCGAAGGACTAACATTGAAACCTAGTAACATAGTCGTAAGAGCATTTGATGGTTCAAAGAGGATGGTCCACGGGGAGGTGGACATCCCCATAAAGGTGGGAACTCAGACTTTCAACTCAACTTTCTATGTAATAGACATCCGCCCCTCTTACTCCTGTCTGCTAGGAAGACCCTGGATCCACAATGCCGTTGTTGTCACCTCTACACTGCACCAGATGCTGAAATACCCGGTCCATGGAAAGATTATCATTGTCCACGGAGAGGAAGAGTACATGATTAGCCACCTAAATTCTTTCCGGTATGTGGAATTGGATGGCGAGTTCATTGAAACCCCTTTTCAACACTTCGAAGAAGACTCTCAAGAGGTAGCAGTAACCAAGAAGGTATCCTCGATCCCTAAGATCATAAGACCTCCGCTTCAGATGTCTTCTCTAAAGGACACAAAGGCAGTAGTAGAGGAGGGTGGATGCACCATCTGGGGCCAGCTTCCAGATATTCCATATAAATCTGACAAGTTTGGCTTAGGGTTTACTTCAAATTCTCAAAAGGCTGTGCGTCGTGCCCATATTGGAGGGCCACCTCTCAAGATTAGCAACCAGGAGGTCAACGCAGTGGAAGGTGATGAAGAAGATGGTAGCTTGGAGGATTGGATATTTCATACTGTCAACGGAGGACTTCGCAATTGGGAAGCCAGAGACTTTGTCCCAATAACTTTCATTTCTCAGTAATTTATCTTTTACATTTCTGTTGGACTTGTAATATTCACAAACAATTCGCACATTTTTAACCTTGCGTCTTACCCGAGGCGCAATGGTCCATTTGTAAGGGTTTTTATTTCATCTTCATATGACATTCAATGAATCATGGACGTTTTTCACATACAAACTTTTTGTGCTCATTATCCTTCTTTTACATTTTATTGTTTAAAGATGGCTATACCCTTACACACACCCACACTCACAAATGCAGGTACCCCTCCATTCCGGATCCCATGGGTAACGATACTGCTATGGCGTTTAGTGACTCTGGAGATCTAATCTACCAAGCTGAAGACGAAGGTGAGGAAGATTGTGAAGTACCAGGGGAATTGGCCAGACTATTACAACAAGAGGAAAGAGCTATTCAGCCTCGTGAGGAACCGTTGGATACAATCAACTTGGGTACCGAGTAAGATTAAAAGGAAATCAAGATGGGTGCCAATCTAGAGCCGAGTGTCAAGGAACATCTAATTCAGCTATTGCATGATTATGTCGAGATCTTTTCCTGGTCATACAAAGACATGCCAGGACTTGATACAGACATCGTGGTACATCGTCTGCCAACGAGAGAAGACTGTCCACCAGTAAAACAAAAAGTCCTCCGCATGAGACCTGACATGTCAGAGAAGATCAAAGTGGAAGTCATGAAACAATTTAATGCTGGATTCTTGGCTGTCACTTCTTATCATCAATGGGTTGCCAACATTGTTCCCATGCCTAAAAAGGACGACAAAGTACGAATGTGCATGGATTATAGACATTTAAACAGGGCCAGCCCTAAAGATGATTTTCCACTTCCCCACATTGATATCCTGGTTGATAATACGGCCCAACACAAAGTATTTTCCTTCATGGATGGATTCTCAGGTTATAACCAAATCAAAATGGCACCTGAAGACATAGAGAAAACTACATTTGTCACACAGTGGGGCACATTCTGTTACAAAGTAATGCCATTCGGACTGAAGAATGCTGGGGCAACCTATCAACGCGCCATGGTAGCTTTATTTCATGATATAATACATCATGAGATAGAGGTGTATGTAGATGACATGATAGCCCGATCACAAACTGAAGAGGAGCACCTTGACCACTTGCAAAAGTTGTTTGAGAGGTTGAAGGAGTATAAACTAAGGTTGAATCCAAACAAGTGCACATTCGGAGTACGGTCCGGTAAAATCCTAGGTTTTGTTGTCAGCAACAAAGGCATCAAGGTTGATCCTCCCAAGGTTAAAGCGATACAAGAAATGTCCGCTCCTCGTACTGAGAAGGAAGTCAGAGGATTATTGGGATGCCTGAACTATATTGCTAGATTCATTTCTCACCTAACAACTACTTGTGAACCGATCTTCAAATTATGGAAGAAAGATCAAGTAGTCAGATGGAATGATGAATGTCAGTTTGCTTTTGACAAGATCAAAGAGTACTTACAAGAGCCTCCTGTTTTGATGCTGCCAGTCGAGGGAAGACCACTAATCATGTTGTGATACGGTGGGAGAACTGACTTGGGATTTTGCGTTTGTGTTCGCAAATGTTTCAGTTTAGCAAGAGTCGCCACCGACTTTTTATTTTATCCTAAGGAAAGGTCAAAAAGCACAGGAAAGACCTTTGAGATGTTTTCTTGGGTTCGGGGAGTAGATTATAGAAAGGGAAGGTATTAGCACCCTTTCTATCCATGGTTATCCATGGGCTCTTAGTTACTTGCTTAGATCAGTTGCTTTTGTTTTTCAATTGTTTGAAACGGTGCTTTGTGTGTGTGTGGTTTTGAAAATGCTTTGAGAAAAGATGCCTTGTCTAGGAAACCTTTGTAATGATTCTTGTTTGAATATATACAAAGATGTGTGTCTTTTTGAAAAGATATTCCAATGTTTTGAAAGTTGTTTTTGAATTTTTTTTGAAGTTGTGTTGTGAAGTGTGTTTGAAATTGGCAAGGATGTTTTGCAAGATTTGATCAAGTAACTAAGAGTGGTCTACCCTATTTTACTCAAAGATCTTTCTTATGTTTTTAACCCTTTTAACATTGTTGTTTCACCATTGTATTTGCTGAACAACCTTGTGTTAGGATGTTAAACGGGACGGGCGCAGGTCATCGTATAGACCATGATAGCAATGGTGTCAAGTATCTTTGGCAATTTTCTTAAGGGACTTGATCATTTTGTTTAGGCAACTCAGATAGCGTCATCGATGGACTATGATCTTTTGTTTTGTATTTGTTTTTCCAAAGTACTTGACATGCAACCATGACCCATTTTTGAAGGCAACAAGTGGATGAAACCCTAGGGGTGCAAGTGTGCATTGTGTTTGTTTTTCATGCATATTTATCTTGGATTAGGTCAAACTAATTGTTGATTTTATTTGCATACAAACCCTAGGTCTAAGCATGACATTATTGAAAGCTTTTAAATGTGCGAGAATTTAAATGCTACACTATTACAACATGATATAGGGAGGGGGGTACAAATTTGAATTGGGGATATTTGACAAGAAATTAAACCCTAGATTACTATTACAACCAAATTGAATGTATAAGATACAATATTTAAATGTACAATAATTGAAATAAATACAATAAATAAATGTAAATAAAATGTATTATGCCAAAATGTTTTTAGTATGTAAAAAGTATTTTTTCAATGTGAAATGTAAATAAAAAAAAGATCAATTTTAATTATTTTTCTATTTAGGGCAAGAAACCCTAATTCTTAATAAATAATATTATTTATTAATTTTATATTAACAAAATAAAAGTATATTGTAAAAAAAGTTGTTTTTAGTGTAAAATATCAATAAAAATGACAATGTGGTATTTTTGTATTTTTTGACCTAATTATTTGATAAAACAAATATATAAGTATATATATATATATATATATATATATATATATATATATATATATATATATATATATATATATATATATATATATATATATATATATATATATATATATATATATATATATATATATATATATATTAAACATATTAAATATAAAATTTAATTATTTACAAAAAATGGGTATTTTCAAGAAAATGTTTTCAAACATAAATAAAAATAATAAATGGAAATAAGTATTTTTTTTTTGTATTATTTTTGAGTTTTGTTAAAATAGAAAATAGTTTATTTACATATATGTATTTAGTAAAATAAAATAAATATGAAAAAATATAGAAAATTATTTTTTGCATTTTTTATACTTAGACAAAAAATAATAAAGTCAGAATAACAAATAAAAATGTCTAAATGATAAATATTTAAATAAAGGGCCAGGGGGGTGTAAACAGAAAATGGGGGTTTAGAAGTGAAAACAAACAGGCCCAGCCCATCCAGACTTCTTCTTCTTCCTCTTGTTCACAAAACACGCGTTTCTGTGCATCAATGGCTAACTCCTGATTCTTTGATTTTTTGACAAAACTCATAACATGAACATTGTAGAGAATTAAACAACGAAATCAACCATATAAAAAACTTGGATTAACTCTCAAAGACCAGAGAGAATTTCTCTGGCCCTAATTTCTAACCTAGTTTTTTCAGAAAGTTCATGAGTGAAATTCTCTTAGCACGATTAATGTAAATGAAAACTAAGCATATGTATGCCTTCAGGGCTATGAGTACAACATATTTCATTCACAAATTAAGCCTAACCATTCCTAAATAGGGAGATAGAAGTCCATGCAATACATGTTTCAGTTGAATTCGAGCTGGACAATGTAGGAACCTTCAATGGTGTTTGAGCTTCTTTTGAGCTTGCCTGAGGTCCAAGGAAGCTTCTCCAATGCTTGGCTTGCTTTGAAACAACTTGAATCGTGTTGTAGAACTCAACCTGCAAAGATTTGAAATGAAAATGGCAAAGTGTGTTAGAGGTGTTACAGCTTGCAATGGGGGCTTGGGATATTTCAGGTGAGTTGATTGGAAGGTGTTTGAACTATCTTTGGACAAAACGCACGATGGAATTTGGTTGTGGCTTGCAAAATGCAGAACCTGCCCTGTTTTGCAGAAAAACAGTGATTCTGCGTATGAGGAGGTTTGAGTGATGAAAGGGTCGTGTTTCAGGCTTGTTGGGAGGTATGGAACTTGTCTACAATCTTTGTCTAAGCTTGTGTTAACAAATATGAGAGATGGCTTATGTTTGGCAACTTTTCTTCTTTTTCAAGCAAGCATGTGGAAGTGATGTTATAGCTTGGTACAATCCCTCCTATCATGCTGCATCTTTTGCTCTTGGTTCTTGGAATTGATAGCTTCAATCTTGCTTCAGAGATATGGCCCCATACCTCAAGGATTTTGGTTTGACATAAAGTGCACTTTTACAAAAATGGTATTTTACCTTTTTCCAAATAAGGGTTAATCTTGTATGTAATGTCTAAATGGACAATATGACACCTTAATTCAATGGTTAAGCATTAAATTATAAAGTGCAAGTTGGTTTTGAGGCCTGCAAGCTAGCACCAAACATGCTTATTTGAAGATGCAAGTTTGTATGAACATGTATTGGTCATGGACAAAAGTGAGTTTATGCCAACTTCCAACATTCGATTCTCTCTAACCATAAGGGTGTTTGAGGAGTTCTTGGATAATATGGAAATCTTGGAACATGTACTACAATCCATATTTGAAATGCAACTTGAAACTCCGAGTGGAACTATGTGAAAAATGGCCAAGAAGATGGGTCAAAATCCTGCCTAAACTAGGGCAAAATTTCCCAAAGTTAAAAGTTTTAGGTACCCTTGTTCCAAATATCATAACTTGAGATACAAGCTTCTTTTGAGAAAACTTTATGAATCAAAGTTGTAGAATTTGTGATGGACTACAACTTTCATGTTTGAAGTTTTGTTTGAATCCCTTTGCATCTTGGTGAAAAAATGGGACAAAGTTAGGAAAAAATAAGAAAATTTCATAACTTAGAAAATTTCTAAGTTATGAATTTTTTCCATTTTAAACCCTAATTTTATTTTTTGGATTTCTTGATGAACAAGTTTCATAATTTGACATGTCTTGATGAAAAATAACTCTTGGCACTTGATTTTGACCAAAAAGTCAAAGTTTGACTTTTCAGTGTACAGTCAAATTTTGATCAGTTGACTGAAAAATTCATTTGTCAATCCAATGTAATTGAGATCTTCTGAACTTGTTGAATGGGTCAAGATAATGTCATTGAGTCCTTGTGTCCATGGTTGAGCTTTATTTTCCATTGGTTAGGTCAAACAGTAAAAAAATTGCCTTTGTGCAGTCAAAACCCTGAAAATGACCATTTTACCCTTTTGGTGATCTGATCAATTTTTTTATGGAATTGTGATCCAAACTTGATCAAATGGTTCATATGAGTTCATAATGTTGATGTGGGTCAAATTTCATGAGGTTTCACTGTCAATTGGCCACAATTGACTTTTTCCCCAATACAACTGATTTTAGGTCAACTGTCCCATTGACTGGGCAAAAATTTGAATCAAGGCTTGAAACTTGGTAGGGATAAACTTGTGAGTCCAACATGAAGTATGAAAGTCCATTTGGGCATTGTGGGCCAAAAAATCCTTGTGCAAACTCAAACCCTAATTTAGGTCAACAGTGCAAATAAGTGTCTTGAGCAGAGTAAACCCTAGCTTGATCTTTAGTTCCAAGAGTCTTGTGATGAGAAAATGTTGATGAAATGGGAGAGAAAATTTTGGGGTTCAACAGTTGCCCCTGTTCAATCTTCTTGAACCTGAGGAGTTAGATTGGCAAGTATGCCTTTCGCGACTCGAAGGTAAAAGAGGATTGGACACCATAGTGCCCGTAAATTTGCACTTGTCAAAACATGGCCGAGGAAATGGGCTTAAAGATGCCATTTGGAGATGGTAGAATATTGATGGAGATGGGCTTACAGATGCCATCCAAGAATGTTTGTTGAATTGTAATGCTGAAGGTCAGAAGAATGAACGTCAAAATAGTGTCCGTGTTTGGAATGCATTGAACTGTATCTGGAGACTGAGTTTGTATGAGAAAAAGAATGGCGTCCGTGTCTGGTGCGTATCTGTGCTGTAACTGTATTTGATTTTTGAATGAATATCAGAATGACTGCCGTGTCTGGAGTGTATCTGTATTGTATCTAGGTAATAGAGCAACATCTGCGTATGAAGCAACTGTGTGCTGGGGATAAACTATGAATGTGTGACAGAATGGCAACCGTGTCTAGAGAATATCTAGACCGTATCTGAAGTTTGAGATCTGTATGAGTAGTAGAATGAACGCCATGTCTGGGGTGTATCCGTACTGTAACTGGGATCTGAATAAGTGAAAGAAAGACCTCTATGGCGACTGCACTGGGGGGATCAAACTGCTGGTGTAAAGGCCAGAACGACATCCTTGTTTGGAACGTATCTGAACTTGTAGTTGATAGTTGAATCTGAATGAGAGATAGAATGGCAGCCGTGTCTGGAGCGTATCTAGTCTGTATCAGATTGCTGAAGTCTGAATGAGTAGTAGAATGACCGCCGCGTCTGGGGTGTATCCATACTGTATTTTGACTTGAAGTTCTGAATGAGTAATAGAACGACCGCCGTGTATGGGGTGTATCCATACTGTATCTGAATAATTGTTAATAATAGCCTTTTAATCTTATCATGAAAAGGGTAAAATGTTAGCTAAAACACGAAGTTATATTGCATGATATGTATGATGCAATGAATTGTAATCCATGTTTACGATATATGGATGTAATGATTATGCATGTAAGCTGAGCAGCTGTCTTGCTGAGGGAAATGAATCCTTGATAGCTGGAGACAATAAAATCTTTGACTGTTGCCGGGGAAAGTAAATCTTTGACCGAAGCTGGGGATTCCAAAAATCTTTGATTGTTGAAGATGAGAAATCCTTGCTGACTGCTTGGGGTGTTCTGGCGACCTTTACTGGGAAATTAAAACCTGGGAGACTTCTGCTGGAGAAATGAGACTGATAATCTTCAATTTATTGGGAAATGACCTTGTGGGGAGAAAGTTTACTCAGCCAGGGAAATCAGGAGCCTGGGTTGTGTACCATTCTACTAGGGAATCATCCTAGCTGTAGGGGAAATTGAGGGAATTTGATCGGTTGGAATTTTGACTTCGCTGGGGAAGGAGGTTTAGATTATTCTGGCTCCGCTGGGAATTGGGAGTTTGAACTCTGATGGGAACTTTGAAGCTTAACTTGGCTGGGGAATTCAGTTTGAAATGTACTGGCTTTGCCGGGGGATCTTGAAGTTTAACTCCGCTGGGGACATGTACTCCGAGGTTTTTGTAGATCTGAATGATGTCTTGTAAGGGACTTCTTCTGGAATGGCACAAAGATACCTTCCTACCCCCTCAACCTATCAGTAATTATCCTTTTTCAATTTCGCTTTTCTTAAAAGTAATGATTATATTCAAATGCATATGCCTATTTAATCAAAACATTGGACGTTTTCAAATAAAACATAAGTGTAAATAAATAAAAAAGAAAAAGGAAAGGAAAACAAATTTCTGCACTTTGAAGTATATTGGTATTAATTTTTGGTAAGTATCTTTGAACAAAGGAGACAGTCATCCTAGTAGGAGAATGTTGTCGTAAAAATTAAGAAAAATTTATACAAAAAGAAAGATGGCTATGTGCAACAATTCCATGGGGTTTCCATTCTGCTATAGCCTTCACAACTCTGAGTATCTATCCATTCGTTGCTTCATCCGTAGATGATTGGATTGATTAGAAGCTTGGAGCTTATTGGTGAAGAGATTGTTCTTAAAGTGATCTGACGAGACATAGTCATACACTTTAATTCCCTAACTTTTGCCTGGACCGCCCTTTCGGGTTTTCAGTCCACCGGGAAACCCTTTTTTGCCCAAGTCGCCCTTTCGGGTTTTCAACTTGCCGGGTGTACAGATATTTTTGTTTTATCCCTAATTTTTGCCTGAACCGCCCTTTCGGGTTTTAGTACACCGGGATGCCCGTTTTTTCCCAAGTCGCCCTTTCGGGTTTTCAACTTGTCGGGTCGTTTTATGCGTAGTATCTTTTGACTATGTCTGCGTTCGCAGGGTGCGGCAGGTCATCACCGTCCATGGTGGTCAAAATCATTGCCCCACCAGAAAAGATGCTTTTGATTACAAATGGTCCTTCGTAAGTAGGAGTCCACTTGCCCTCAGATCACTTTGCGGTAAGATGATCCACTTGATTACAAGATCTCCGACTTGATATACCTGGCGCTTAACCTTTTTGTTGAAAGCCTTGATCATTCGTTTTTGATACGGCTGACCATGACAAATAGCAGTAAGTCGTTTCTCGTCGATCAAGTTAAGTTGATCAAGTCGGGTTTGAATCCAATCGTCTTCACTCAAACCGGCATCCTTCATAATCCTCAAAGAAGGAATCTGAACTTCCATACGCAGAACAACTTCCATGCCATATACCAAATAAAATGGAGTTGCCCCTGTTGAAGTACGTGACTTGGTACGATATCCATGCAGAGCAAACAGTAACATCTCATGCTAGTCCTTGTAGGTGACCGTCATCTTTTGAATGATCTTCTTAATATTTTTGTTCGCGGCTTCAACAACACCGTTCATCTTTGGCCGGTAGGGAGATGAATTGTGATGATAAATTTTGAACTGCTCGCATAGAGCGGTGATCATAGTATTGTTCAAATTTGTACCGTTGTCTGTGATGATCCTGTCGGGAATACCATACCGGCATATGAGGTTCTTCTTGATGAAGCGGGCAACCACATTCTTTGTAACCGAGGCATAGGAAGCTGCTTCGACCCACTTGGTAAAGTAGTCAATAGCCACCAGATGAAGCGATGTCCATTGGATGCTGTAGGCTTGATCTCTCCAATCATGTCAATGCCCCACATTGCGAACGGCCAAGGAGCTGTCAGAACGTTGAGAGGAATAGGAGGAATATGTACCTTGTTGGTGTAGACTTGGCATTTGTGGCAGGTACGGGAATGTTGATGACAATCAGCTTCCATGGTAGACCAGTAGTATCCGGCCCTTAGAATCTTCTTAGCCATCGTATGTCCGCTCAAGTGGGTGCTAAATATGCCACTGTGTATATCGGTCATGATCAACTCTGCTTCAACCTTGTCCACACAACGAAGTAGAACACAATCATGACTGCGCTTATAAAGGATGCCATTGCTCAGGAAAAACTTGGCAGCAAATCTCTTTAAGAACTTTTTGTCATTGACGGAAGCTCCTTCAGGATACTCTCTGGTCTGGAGATACCTTTTGATTTAATGAAACCAGGGTTGTTCCACTACTTCTTCGGTATTAATCTCATGACAGTGTGCAGGTTCGTCCATTCGCTCGATGGTAATTTAGGGAGCCTCGTTATCCCAGTTGAGTTTAAACATGGAAGACATTGTAGCCAGAGCATCGGCTAACTGATTTTCTTCTCGCGGGAAATGCTCGAAGGTAATCTGCTCGAAGTGAGGCAACAACGTTAAGACATGTTCTTTGTATGGGATAAGATTAGGATGTTTGGTGTCCCACTCTCCTTTGACTTGGCTGATAACCAAATCCGAGTCCCCAAATACGACCAAAGATTTGATTCGCAAGTCTATAGCAGCCTTGAGACCAAAGATGCAAGCTTCATATTCAGCCATGTTGTTGGTACAACTGAAGCAGAGTCGGGCAGTGAAGGGTGTATGACAACCATCTGGAGAAATGAGTACTGCACTGATACCGTTGCCAAGTGCATTTGAAGCACCATCAAAGTACAGGGTCCATCGGGATCCTTGTTCAGGTCCATCATACGGTCTGTTTTCTTCAATGTTGTCCAATATCATGATGTCCTCGTCAGGGAAGTCGAATCTCATAGACTGATAATCTTCGACGGCTTGATGAGCTAGATGGTTAGCTAGTACACTCCCCTTTATAGCCTTTTGGGTAGTATACTGGATATCATATTCAGTCAGGATCATTTTCCATCTAGCAATTCTTCCAGATAAAGCCGGCTTCTCGAAGATATACTTGATCGGATCCATCTTGGAAATCAGCAAAGTGGTATGAGTCAACATATATTGCCTTAGCCGGAGAGCAGCCCATACCAAAGCGCAACAAGTTTTCTCGAGCAGTGGGTAGCAAGTCTCACAGTCGGTAAACTTTTTGATAAGGTAATAAATGTCATGCTCTTTTCGGCCAGACTCGTCATGTTGGCCCAGTACGCACCCCATTGAGTTATCCAAAACAGTCAGATACATGATCAATGGCCTTCCTTCAACGGGTGGCATAAGAATAGGAGGTTCTAGTAAGTACTCCTTGATCTTATCAAAAGCAACTTGGCAATCGTCGTTCCATTCAACTACCTGATCTTTCTTCAACATTTTGAAAATTGGCTCGCAGGTAGATGTCAGGTGAGAGATGAACCTCGCAATATAGTTCGAGCATCCCAAGAATCCTCTAACCTCCTTTTCAGTACGGGGGGCAGGCATTTCTTGTATAGCCTTTACTTTAGCTGGATCAAACTCAATGCCTTTGTTGCTGACAATAAATCCCAGAAGTTTACCAGACCTAACTCCAAAAGGTTACTTGCTTGGATTCAGTCCGAGTTTATACTCCTTCAACCTGGAAAACAGCTTTTGCAAATGACTAATGTGTTCTTCTTCTGTCCGTGATCGATCTATCCTGTCGTCTACGTAAACTTCGATCTCATGATGGATCATATCATGAAATAAAGCTACCATGGAGCGTTGATAGGTTGCCCCTGCGTTCTTCAGTCTGAACGGCATCACTTTGTAGCAGAAGGTACTCCATTGCGTGACAAAGGTAGTTTTCTCCTTGTCCTCGGGGGCCATTTTAATCTGGTTGTAGCCTGAGAATCCGTCCATGAAGGAAAAAACCTTGTGTTGAGCTGTGTTGTCAACCAAGATGTCGATATGCGGTAGTGGAAAATCGTCTTTAGGACTGGCCCTGTTCAAATCCCGATAGTCCACACACATTCTGACCTTGCCGTCCTTTTTGGGTACGGGCAAAATATTAGCAACCCATTGTGGATAGGTCGTAACAGCCAGAAAGCCAGCATTGAATTGCTTCATTACTTCCATCTTGATTTTCTCAGACATGTCAGGCCTTATTCGGCGGACCTTTTGCTTGATCGGTGGACAGTCTTCTCTTGTAGGGAGACGGTGAACCATGATATCGGTGTCTAGCCCTGGCATGTCTTCATAAGACCATGCGAAGATTTCAACGTATTCGTTCAACAACTGCACTAAGCGCTCATTGACACCTGGTTCCAGGTTGGAACCCACTTTTACTTCTTTCCTATCCTTCTCTGTCCCCAAGTTGATGGTTTCTAGAAACTCCTCATGAGGCAGAATAGCCCGCTCTTCTTGTTGCAGAAGTCTGGCTAACTCTCCCGGCACTTCACAATCTTCGTCAACTTCGTAATCAGCGTGATTGACCAGATCTTTAGAGTTATCAAAGGCTGAAACAGAATAGTTACCCATGGAATCCGGAATGGATGGGTACCTGCATTTGTGAGTGTGGGTCTGTGTAAGGGATAGCCATCCTTAAACAAACAAAAATGCAAAGAGGAAAGGAAAATGAACACAACAATTTATAGATGAAAAACGTCCAATGATTCATTAAAACATGGCATATGATAATGAAGAAAATCAAGCCCTTACAAATGGACCTGCATGCCCCGAGCAAGACATGAGGTGAAAATAGTGTGCAAATTGTTTTAGTTATTACAGACCATAAAAATGGGAAATTGTTCAAAGATAAAATTATTGGTTGATAAAGGTGATGGGAAAAAAATCCTTTGCTTCCCAGTTGCTTAGACCCCCTTCGACGGTCGGAAAGATCCAATCTTCGAAGTCGTTCTCTTCATCTTCATCTTCAATAGCATTAATTTCGTGATGAGTTATCCTTATAGGTGGCCCTCCAGTCTTGGAACGACGCATAACCTTCTGTCCTACAGCTGTAAACCCTAGTCCAAACCTGTCCGTCTTATGGGGACAATCTGGAAATTTCCCCCATGTTGTACTCTTCCCTTCTTTGATCATTGCCTCTGCGTCCTTGAGAGATGCCATCTTAGGCACAATCTTGGGAATAATGGGTACCTTAACCATTGTCTTCGCAACTTCTACCTCGGGAGAAACTTCCTCGAAATGTTGAAAAGGCGTTTTGATGAACTCGCCATCTAAATCCACATATCGAAAGGAATTGAGATGACAGATCATGTACTCTTCCTCGCCGTGCACAGTTATAATTTTACCCTTAATAGGATATTTCAGCATCTCGTGCAAAGAGGATGTAATTGCCCCGACATAATGGATCCACGGTCTTCCTAGCAAACATGAGTATGACGGACGGATGTCCATCACGTAGAAGGTGGAATTGAACACTTCGGTGCTTACCTTGATAGGAATATCAACCTCTCCATGAACCATTCTTTTGGAACCATCGAAATCCCTAACAACGATGTTACTAGGTTTCAGGGTCAAACCTTTGCAATCCAAACGGTCTAAGGCCTTCTTTGGCAGCACATTTAGGGAAGAACCAGTATCAACCAAGACATGGGCGAGAATGGTTCCCCGACATTCAACTGAGACGTGTAACGCGTTGTTATGTTTCCTTCCTTTGGGGTTTAAGTCAGCATCAGAAAAGCCAAGGCCATTATCAACAGTAAGACTGGCCACACATTCCTGAAACTGGTCAGCCAAAGTTTCTTGGGGGAACATGTGCCACCTTCAAGAATTTGATCAGGGCCTTGGCATGGGCTTCAGAACAGAGCAGAAGAGCCAACATTGAAATTTTAGAAGGGGTTTTCCCTAATTGTTCAACAACATCATAGTCACTTTTTCTGATTATTTTAAGGATTTCATCCATTTCTTTCTGAGTGGTTTCGGGGATAACCACAGCATGAGCCTTCGTCCTGACAGGCCCTTCCAGTATCCCCTTACCCTTGTCGGTAATATCAGTAGATGGTCAAACTTCAGGAGTATCCAATTGTTCAACCAATGGGCCTTGCACAGACGGTCCAACAGGTGCAAAAGCTTTCAAGGGTCCAAAAACTGCTCGAGGGGGAGCAATCTCCGGAGAAAAGATCCGGCCACTGCGGGTTATCTTGCTTGTACCCGCAATGTTCCCTATATCAGGGTCTTCTTTAGAAATCTCTTGGACTGTTTCGATTTGTTTGATGCTGTGGTAGAAGTTTCTCCCCCATAGTTCCACGGTATCATTTTGCTTGATTGGTACGGGACAGGTCCCGACATGGTGATCTTTAAAGGTACACATTCGGAGTTGGGTGTAATCCTGGCAGGCCTTTTGCAAGCCTTGGGAGGATTGTCGGAAATGGTTATGATAGCAATATCGTTGGTTGAAGTATCACAAGTATCAGGAGTAATCAGATTGAAAGTGTTAACAGGGGTTTTCTGGAAAAGTATCTATTGAGTATCCATCAGGCGTTGGAAACCCGACTTCAACATTGGACAATCACCTTGAATGTTTAAACAAAAATAAAAGTTTTTACCACAACCAGGGAAGATCCCAGCCCTCAACAAATTTTCTTTAATTACAAGCAATGGAGTCAACAGATTTGCAACATCAGTAATATGGAGGTTTTCCGAAATGGCATGCACATTGTGGCCGTGCTTGGGCATCAGAGAAGATATAACATTGGGCTTCTCAGGAGTATCAAATTCAACCTCTTTGGCGTCAATTAAGTCCTGAATTTTGTTCTTGAGTGCCCAACAATTATTGGTATCGTGCCCAGCACTGTCGGAATGGTAAGCACACTTGGCTTTTGAGGTTTAGGATGGAGAGGTGGTATTTGCATTCTTTGGCGCCTCTTTTAAATTAGCAAGGTTCAATTTCAGGAGATGTGGAAGGATCTGAGCAGGTGTCATGTTTACTGGGGTAAACTGCCGTGGTGGCCTTTGCTGATAAGTTTTGGGCTGATCATTCCTCGGTTGACTGTTTCTAAGCTGGTCTGAGGCAGACTTCTGTATCAATACGGCCCCCACTGTAGGCCGACGTTCCTCTCTTTCCCGATTTTTCTGGATGTAAACAGCATAACTCTCCTTCTTTGTCGGGAAGGTCTTCTTTATAGCGGTAGAAGCGGAGGCATCTTTTTGGATCTTTCCACTTTTAATACCGGCCTCCACCCTTTCGCAGTCAAAATCAGTTCAGTAAATCGCGCGGAGGAACTCCCAATTAGATGATTGAAGAAAGGGCCAGATAGGGTCCCCAGAAACATGTCAACTAATTCTCTGTCTGATAGCGGTGGCTGCACCCTTCCCGCCAGATCACGCTATTTCTGCGCGTACTCTTTAAACTCTTCATTGGAAGCCATCCCCATACTTTGTAACTGAGTACGAGTGGGCGCCAAATCAGCATTGTACTGATACTGACGA
The DNA here is from genome assembly GCA_948472305.1 of Vicia faba. NCBI lineage: Eukaryota > Viridiplantae > Streptophyta > Magnoliopsida > Fabales > Fabaceae > Vicia > Vicia faba. The sequence goes on from OX451739.1 coordinate 344,378,632, forward strand.
TAAAAAGCAGTTGCCAAGTCTTCCCAATTGTGAACCTCTGATCTCTCGAGCTGATAAAACCAATCTAACTGAGTGCCAGACAAGTTGTCTTAGAAAAAGTGTACCCAGAGGTCTTTATCGGACAAATGAGGTTGGATCTTTCTAACATACGACCTTAGGTGCATCTTAGGTCAAGATAGACCGTCGTACTTGGAAAATGTTGGCACCTTGAACTTGGGAGGGATAACAATCCCAGCTACCAACCCTAATTCCTCAAAATCCAATTCGGGCACCCTCTGCAACTCCATAGCTGCCAATCTGTCTTCAAGGTTTTTATATTTGTCGTCCGCTGGTGGATACTGTTGTTCGGAATAGTCTTCGTATTCTTCCTCTTCCTCCTCTTCTACCTCAGACTCAGAAGGTACAGTAACTCCTTTCCCCTTGCCAGCCCCCTTCGTCGGACGTCCAAGGGAACTCAAGAGTCCTTCTAGCATCAACCTCAAACCTTCTTCCAAAAGTGGTTACCCCCGGTCTCTTTTTCTTTTTCTCCTCTTTATTCTTCTCTAGCAGAACTTTGAGATCCTCTTGTCCCTTTTCCAAGGTTATGAGGAGTTGCTGAAATTGTGAATTTTGTGCTTGTAGATCCTTTACTATTTGCTCCAAATCCATCTTGCTGAAATAAACAGCAGAAAGATAAGGAAACCTGGCTTGAAGACCTGTTTATGCATATGATGAATGGTATGTTATTCATGTAATGCATTCAAGGGTTCAAAAATTCAAATTTGTTGCAAACAAAAAGAACGCACTTCATATTAAGAAGAAATTTGTTAGTACATAAATGCCCCATGGGCGAAATATTACAAAATTCTTAATGTAAAAAGACATTGTGCATCCTCTTTGGTGTGATGTAGGTGTTGAGAGTTTACTCCTCGTGAAGTCGGCGGGTGAGCTCTAAAACATTCTTCTCACCGGCGTAGAAGCTGGCTTCAAAAGTATCTTGTTCTTCTTTAAGTTGGATCCAACTTTTTTGCATTTACTCCCATGATGTTGGCATGTCAGGATGGTGTATAGAACCTTTCCTTCAATAACATGCTCTTTGATCAAGGGGAGAATGTGAGGATATGGCATCATAAGATTCTGGGAGCGGGTTCGTACCCACTTGAGGTAAGGCTCAAGGGGGATGGAATTCTTGTGCCCCAGTGTCTTACTATCCACCTTGTTAGGCATCCTCCAAGCTCTGATGAACCTTTGTCGAAGTCCTTGCGCATCGTTGTCGAAGTCAAAAACTAAGTCAGGGATCAGCATGTCATGAGGGCCATCCCTCCGAGCATATCCAAATTGTCTCAAAGCTAGACAGGGGTTGTAGGTAATGCCTCCCCTAATGCCAAGTAATTAGACATTAGGGAATTCCCCACAACGATCAATGATGATGACATTTTCTCTGGACCGAGAACACCAATGTACATCAGAATGTGTGAGCGTCATCAATCGTTGTGACCACCTCAAACCCTGCTCATTCTTCAGAACTGATTGTGGAAGGTGAGAAATAAACCACCTTGCTAGGAGAGGAGTACAGCACACGAGGACACCTCTTTTCCTCATTATTCGTGTGTAAAATGAGTGTAGGATGTCCCCAAGCAATGTAGGTATAGGATTCCTGGATATGAAAATCTTGACAGCATTCACATCTATTAGCTGATCAGGGTTTGGGAACAAGACCAACCCATAGATGAGGAGTGCAACAATCTCTTCATAGGCTTGTAGCTCAAGAGAATTCCAGCAGTCTTGTGCCTTCTCCAATAGAAACTTTGCCAATAAACTCTTGACACCACTTCTGGTTTCCCAATGCCCCTTGATATCAGATGGTTGTAAGTGTAACGCTTGAGCAACATCTTCAGGCTTTGGTTCTTTTTCTGTACCGTTGTAGGGTAGTTGATTAAGAATAGGAATTCTCAGGAGTTGAGAAAATTCCTCCAAAGTAGGTACCAATTGGTAGTCAGGGAATGTGAAACAGTGGTGTAGGGGGTCAAAGAACTGGAAGAGAACTTTAACCATGTCTTCTTCAATGTTGGTGTTGACTAAGCTGAGGAGTCTACCACGTCTTTCACTGAAGAGAGAATTCTCTGGAATCCTGGATGTAAGCTCCTTGAGTTGAGGAGGGATCCTCACAAGGTTGACTTGAATTGTTTTCCTGCGAAGAGATTCCATGACCTACAAAACAAGAACAAAGATGAAGATCCAAACCCTTGAAATGGTTAGTGGATGCATATGATGCTTTATGATGTTCATGATGTATGCACAAGCACATGTACAAGAAAGTCACACAAAACCCTAGTTTCAGGCTTGCATGACGTTTCATAGGTAAATACCCTCTTGAGTTTAGTTGGCTCAAAACCTGTCCTATAAATAGTAACCGGGTTCTAAGGAGCTCAATATCATTGGATTGTTTTCTATGTTCATTGTTTTGGTTTAGCCACTTAACTAGCGACCAAAATATTCCAAGAAAACAACCCTCAATGAGTGTAGTATCGAGTATCTACCAACTTCGGACTGCACCAAAGCCGGTCATCTCACTGCCCCTAATGAAAGGCCAAGATGGTCAATTAAGGTTCTAGTTAATTAGTGCTTCATGACATCACTCAGCGGCCCCGTATTCTCTTTGATTGACTCAAAGGCTACCGGTACTCACAAATATGTCGCACTAATATAGCTATTGCTTCAACCGTGTCGGTATACCCCGCACAGTTTCCACAACGTATTGCTATATATGAATGTTTCCCAAATCCGGGTGGAGGATTTCAAGCCCAAACAAAAGAACCAAAATGTAAAGCAATCAAAGCAAACAATAATCATGCAAAGGGTGATCTAAGCCCTAAGGTTACTCCACTTTTAAAGTAGTCCCCAACAGAGTCTCCAGTTCTGTGATACGGTGGGAGAACTGACTTGGGATTTTGCGTTTGTGTTCGCAAATGTTTCGGTTTAGCAAGAGTCGCCACCGACTTTTTATTTTATCCTAAGGAAAGGTCAAAAAGCACAGGAAATACCTTTGAGATGTTTTCTTGGGTTCGGGGAGTAGATTATAGAAAGGGAAGGTATTAGCACCCTTTCTATCCATGGTTATCCATGGGCTCTTAGTTACTTGCTTAGATCAGTTGCTTTTGTTTTTCAATTGTTTGAAACGGTGCTTTGTGTGTGTGTGGTTTTGAAAATGCTTTGAGAAAAGATGCCTTGTCTAGGAAACCTTTGTAATGATTCTTGTTTGAATATATACAAAGGTGTGTGTCTTTTTGAAAAGATATTCCAATGTTTTGAAAGTTGTTTTTGAATTTTTTTTGAAGTTGTGTTGTGAAGTGTGTTTGAAATTGGCAAGGATGTTTTGCAAGATTTGATCAAGTAACTAAGAGTGGTCTACCCTATTTTACTCAAAGATCTTTCTTATGTTTTTAACCCTTTTAACATTGTTGTTTCACCATTGTATTTGCTGAACAACCTTGTGTTAGGATGTTAAACGGGACGGGCGCAGGTCATCGTATAGACCATGATAGCAATGGTGTCAAGTATCTTTGGCAATTTTCTTAAGGGACTTGATCATTTTGTTTAGGCAACTCAGATAGCGTCATCGATGGACTATGATCTTTTGTTTTGTATTTGTTTTTCCAAAGTACTTGACATGCAACCATGACCCATTTTTGAAGGCAACAAGTGGATGAAACCCTAGGGGTGCAAGTGTGCATTGTGTTTGTTTTTCATGCATATTTATCTTGGATTAGGTCAAACTAATTGTTGATTTTATTTGCATACAAACCCTAGGTCTAAGCATGACATTATTGAAAGCTTTTAAATGTGCGAGAATTTAAATGCTACACTATTACAACATGATATAGGGAGGGGGGTACAAATTTGAATTGGGGATATTTGACAAGAAATTAAACCCTAGATTACTATTACAACCAAATTGAATGTATAAGATACAATATTTAAATGTACAATAATTGAAATAAATACAATAAATAAATGTAAATAAAATGTATTATGCCAAAATGTTTTTAGTATGTAAAAAGTATTTTTTCAATGTGAAATGTAAATAAAAAAAAAGATCAATTTTAATTATTTTTCTATTTAGGGCAAGAAACCCTAATTCTTAATAAATAATATTATTTATTAATTTTATATTAACAAAATAAAAGTATATTGTAAAAAAAGTTGTTTTTAGTGTAAAATATCAATAAAAATGACAATGTGGTATTTTTGTATTTTTTGACCTAATTATTTGATAAAACAAATATATAAGTATATATATATATATATATATATATATATATATATATATATATATATATATATATATATATATATATATATATATATATATATATATATATATATATATATATATATATATATATATATATATATATATATATATATATATATATATATATATATATATATATATATAAAGAAAAAATTTAATTATTTACAAAAAATGGGTATTTTTCAAGAAAATGTTTTCAAACATAAATAAAAATAATAAATGGAAATAAGTATATTTTTTTTGTATTATTTTTGAGTTTTATTAAAAAAGAAAATAGTTTATTTACATATATGTATTTAGTAAAATAAAATAAATATCAAATAAATATGAAAAAATATAGAAAATTATTTTTGGCATTTTTTATACTTAGACAAAAAATAATAAAGTCAGAATAAAAAATAAAAATGTCTAAATGATAAATATTTAAATAAATGGGACAGGGGGTGTAAATAGATAATGGGGGTGTTAGAAGTGAAAACAAACAGGCCCAGCCCATCCAGACTTCTTCTTCTTCCTCTTGTTCACAAAACACGCGTTTCTGTGCATCAATGGCTAACTCCTGATTCTTTGATTTTATGACAAAACTCATAACATGAACATTGTAGAGAATTAAACAACGAAATCAACCATATAAAAAACTTGGATTAACTCTCAAAGACAAGAGAGAATTTCTATGGCCCTAATTTCTAACCTAGTTTTTCAGAAAGTTCATGAGTGAAATTCTCTTAGCACGATTAATGTAAATGAAAACTAAGCATATGTATGGTTTCAGGGCTATGAGTGCAACATATTTCATTCACAAACTTAAGCCTAACCATTCCTAAATAGGGAGATAGAAATCCATGAAATACTTGTTTCAGTTGACTTCGAGCTGGACAATGCAGCAACCTTCAATGGTGTTTGAGCTTCTTTTGAGCTTGCCTGAGGTCCAAGGAAGCTTCTCCAATGCTTGGCTTGCTTTGAAACAACTTGAATCGTGTTGTAGAACTCAACCTGTAGAGCTTTGAAATGAAAATGGCAAAGTGTGTTAGAGGTGTTACAACGTGCAATGGGGGCCTGGGATAGTTCAGGGGAGTTGATTGGAAGGTGTTTGAACTATCTTTGGACAAAACGCACGATTGAATTTGGTTGTGGCTTGCAAAATGCAGAACCTCCCCCGTTTTGCAGAAAAACAGTGATTCTGCGTATGAGGAGGTTTGAGTGATGAAAGGGTCGTGTTTCAGGCTTGTTAGGAGGTATGGAACTTGTCTACAATCTTTTTCTAAGCTTGTGTTAACAAATATGAGAGATGGCTTATGTTTGACAACTTTTCTTCTTTTTCAAGCAAGCATGTGGAAGTGATGTTATAGCTTGGTACAGGACCTCCTATCATGCTGCATCTTATGCTCTTGGTTCCTGGAATTGATAGCTTCAATCTTGCTTCAGAGATATGGCCCCATACCTCAAGGATTTTGGTTTGACATAAAGTGCACTTTTACAAAAATGGTATTTTACCTTTTTCCAAATAAGGGTTAATGTTGTATGTAATGTCCAAATGGCCAAGATGACACCTTAATTCAATGGTTAAGCATTAAATTATGAAGTGCAAGTTGGTTTTGAGGCCTGCAAGCTAGCACCAAACATGCTGATTTGAAGATGCAAGTTTGTATGAACATGTATTGGTCATGGACAAAAGTGAGTTTTTACCAACTTCCAACATTCAATTCTCTCTAACCACAAGGGTGTTTGAGGAGTTATTGGACAATATGGAAATCTTGGAACATGTACTACAATCCATATTTGAAATGCAACTTGAAACTCCAAGTGGAACTATGTGAAAAATGGTCAAGAAGATGGATCAAAATCCTGCCTAAACTAGGGCAAAATTTCCCAAAGTTAAAAGTTTTAGGTACCCTTGTTCCAAAAATCATAACTTGAGATACAAGCTTCTTTTGAGAAAACTTTATGAATAAAAGTTGTATACTTTGTGATGGAATACAACTTTCATGTTGCAAGTTTTGTTTGAATCCATTTTAATCTTGGTTAAAAAATGGGACAAAGTTAAGAAAAAACAAGAAAATTTCATAACTTAGAAAATTTCTAAGTTATGAATTTTTTCCATTTTAAACCCTAATTTTCTTTTTTGGATTTCTTGATGAACAAGTTTCATAATTTGACATGTCTTGATGAAAAATAACTCTTGGCACTTGATTTTGACCAAAAAGTCAAAGTTTGACTTTTCAGTGTATAGTTAAATTTTGATCAGTTGACTGAAAAATTCATCTGTCAATCCTATGCAATTGAGATCTTCTGAACTTGTTGAATGGGTCAAGACAATGTCATTGAGTCCTTGTGTCCATGGTTGAGCTTTATTTGCCATTGGTTAGGTCAAACAGTCAAAAATTGCCTTTGTGCAGTCAAAACCCTAAAAATGACCATTTTACCCTTTTCGTGATCTGATCAATTTTTTTATGGAATTGTGATCCAAACTTGATCAAATGGTTCATATGAGTTCATAATGTTGATGTGGGTCAAATTTCATGAGGTTTGACTGTCAATTGGCCACAATTGACTTTTTCCCCAATACAGATGATTTTAGGTCAACTGTCTCATTGACTGGGCAAAAATTTGAATCAAGGCTTGAAACTTGGTAGGGATAAACTTGTGAGTCCAACATGAAGTATGAAAGTCCATTTGGGCATTATGGGCAAAAACATCCTTGTGCAAACTCAAACCCTAATTTAGGTCAACAGTGCAAATAAGTGTATTGAGCAGAGTAAACCCTAGCTTGATCTTCAGTTCCAAGAGTCTTGTGATGAGAAAATGTTGATAAAATGGGAAGGCAAATTTTGGGGTACAACAGTTGCCCCTGTTCATTCTTCTTGAACCTGAGGAGTTAGATTGACAAGTCTGCCTTTCGTGACTCGAAGGTAAAAGAGGATTGGACACTAGAGTGCTCGTAAATTTGCACTTGTCAAAACATGGCCGAGGAAATGGGCTTAAAGATGCCATTTGGAGATGGTAGAATCTTGATGGATGGGCTTACAGATGCCATCCAAGAATGTTTGTTGAATTGTAATGCTGAAGGTCAGAAGAATGAACGTCAAAATGGTGTCCGTGTTTGGAATGCATTGAACAGTATCTGGAGACTGAGTTTGTATGAGCAAAAGAATGGCGTCCGTGTCTGGCGCGTATGTGAGCTGTAACTGTATTTGATTTTTGAATGAATATCAGAATGACTGCCGTGTCTGGAGTGTATCTGTATTGTATCTAGGTAACAGAGCAACATCTGCGTATGGAGCAACTGTGTGCTGGGGATAAACTATGAATGTGTGACAGAATGGCAACCGTGTCTGGAGCGTATCTGGACCGTATCTGAAGTTTGAGATCTGTATGAGTAGTAGAATGACCGCCGTGTCTGGGGTGTATCCATACTGTAACTGGGATCTGAATAAGTGACAGAAAGACCTTTGTGGCGACTGCACTGGGGGGATCAAACTGCTGGTGTAAAGGCCAGAACGACATCCTTGTTTGGAACGTATCTGAACTTGTAGTTGATAGTTGAATCTGAATGAGAGATATAATGGCAACTGTGTCTGAAGCGTATCTAGTCTGTATCTGATTGCTGAAGTCTGGATGAGTAGTAGAATGACCGCCGCGTCTTGGGTGTATCCATACTGTATTTTGACTTGAAGTTCTGAATGAGTAATAGAACGACTGTCGTGTCTGGGGTGTATCCATATTGTATCTGAATAATTGTTAATAATAGCCTTTTAATCTTATCCTGAAAAGGGTAAAATGTCAGCTAAAACACGAAGTTATATTGCATGATATGTATGATGCAATGAATTGTAATCCATGTTTACGATATATGGATGTAATGATTATGCATGTAAGCTGAGCAGCTGTCTTGCTGAGGGAAATGAATCCTTGATAGCTGGAGATAATGAAATCTTAGACTGCTGCCGGGGAAAGTAAATCTTTGACCGAAGCTGGGGATTCCAAAAATCTTTGATTGTTGAAGATGAGAAATCCTTGCTGACTGCTTGGGGTGTTCTGACGACCTTTACTGGGGAATTAAAACCTGGGAGACTTCTGCTGGAGAAATGAGACTAAGAATCTTCAATTTGTTGGGAAATGACCTTGTGGGGAGAAAGTTTACTCACCCGGGGAAATCAGGAACCTGGGTTGTGCGCTATTCTACCGGGGAATCATCCTAGCTATAGGGGAAATTGAGGGAATTTGATCGGTTGGAATTTTGACTTTGTTGGGGAAGGAGGTTTAGATTATTCTGTCTCCACTGGGAATTGGGAGTTTGAACTCTGATGGGAACTTTGAAGCTTAACTTGGCTGGGGAATTCAGTTTGAAATGTACTGGCTTTGCCGGGGGATCTTGAAGTTTAACTCCGCTGGGGACATGTACTCCGAGGTTTTTGTAGATCTGAATGATGTCTTGTAAGGGACTTCTTCTGGAATGGCACAAAGATGCCTTCCTACCCCCTCAACCTATCAGTAATTATCCTTTTTCAATTTCGCTTTTCTTGCAAGTAATGATTATATTCAAATGCATATGCCTATTTAATCAAAACATTGGACGTTTTCAAATGAAACATAAGTGTAAATAAATAAAAAAGAAAAAGGAAAGGCAAACAAATTTCTGCACTTTGAAGTATATTGGTATTAATTTTTGGGAAGTATCTTTGAACAAAGGAGACAGTCATCCTAGTAGGAGAATGTTGTCGTAAAAATTGAGAGAAATTTATAAAAAAAAGAAAGATGGCTATGTGCAACAATTCCATGGGGTTTCCATTCTGCTATAGCCATCACAACTCTGAGTATCTGTCCATTCGTTGCTTCGTCCATACATGATTGGATTGATTAGAAGCTTGGAGCTTATTGGTGAAGAGATTGTTCTTAAAGTGATCTGACGAGACATAGTCATACGCTTTAATTCCCTAACTTTTGCATAGACCGCCCTTTCGGGTTTTCAGTCCACCGGGAAACCCTTTTTTGCCCAAGTCGCCCTTTCGGGTTTTCAACTTGCCGGGTGTATAGATATTTTTTTTATCCCTAATTTTTTCCAGAACCGCCCTTTTGGGTTTTCAGTCCACCGGGATGCCCGTTTTTGCCCAAGTCGCCCTTTCGGGTTTTCAACTTGTCGGGTCGTTTTATGCGTAGTATCTTTTGACTATGTCTGTGTTCGCAGGGTGCGGCAGGTCATCGCCATCCATGGTGGTCATAATCATTGCCACACCAAAAAAGATGCTTTTGATTACAAATGGTCCTTCGTAAGTAGGAGTCCACTTGCCCCTGGGATCACTTTGCGGTAAGATGATCCGCTTGATTATAAGATCTCCGGCTTGATATACCTGACGCTTAACCTTTTTGTTGAAAGCCTTGATCATCCGTTTTTGATACGCCTAACCATGACAAACAGCAGTAAGTCGTTTCTCGTTGATCAAGTTAAGTTGATCAAGCCGGGTCTGAATCCAATCATCTTCACTCAAACCGGCATCCATCATAATCCTCAAAGAAGGAATCTGAACTTCCATAGGCAGAACAGCTTCCATGCCATATACCAAAGAAAATGGAGTTGCCCCTGTTGAAGTACGTGACGTGGTACGATATCCATGTAGAGCAAACAATAACATCTCATGCCAGTCCTTGTAGGTGACCGTCATCTTTTGAATGATCTTCTTAATATTTTTGTTTGCGGCTTCAACAACACCGTTCATCTTTGTCCGGTAGGGAGATGAATTGTGATGATAAACTTTGAACTACTCGCATAGAGCGGTGATCATAGTATTGTTCAAATTTGTACCGTTGTCTGTGATGATCCTGTCGGGAATACCATACCGGCATATGAGGTTCTGCTTGATGAAGCGGGCAACCACATTCTTTGTAACCGAGGCATAGGAAGCTGCTTCGACCCACTTGGTGAATTAGTCAATAGCCACCAGGATGAAGCGATGTCCATTGGATGTCGTAGGCTTGATCTCTCCAATCATGTCAATGCCCCATATTGCAAACGGCCAAGGAGCTGTCAGAACGTTGAGAGGAACAGGAGGAATATGTACTTTATCGGCGTAGACTTGGCATTTGTGGCAGGTACGGGAATGTTGATGACAATCAGCTTCCATGGTAGACCAGTAGTAGCCAACCCTTAGAATCTTCTTAGCCATCGTATGTCCGCTCAAGTGGGTGCCAAATGTGCCACTGTGTATATCAGTCATGATCAACTCTGCTTCAACCTTGTCCACACAACGAAGTAGAACACAATCATGACTGCGCTTATAAAGGATGCCATTGCTCAGGAAAAACTTGGCAACAAATCTCCTTAAGAACTTTTTGTCATTGACGGAAGCTCCTTCAGGATACTCTCTGGTCTGGAGATACCTTTTGATTTCATGAAACCAGGGTTGTTCCACTACTTCTTCGGTATTAATCTCATGACAGTGTGCAGGTTCGTCCATTTGCTCGATGGTAATTTGGGGAGCCTCGTTATCCCATTTGAGTTTAAACATGGAAGACATTGTAGCCAGAGCATCGACTAACTGATTTTCTTCTCGCGGGAAATGCTCGAAGGTAATCTGCTCGAAGTGAGGCAACAACGTCAAGACATGTTCTTTGTATGGGATAAGATTAAGATGTTTGGTGTCCCACTCTCCTTTGACTTGGCTGATAACCAAAGCCGAGTCCCCAAATACGGCCAAAGATTTGATTCCCAAGTCTATAGCAGCCTTGAGACCAAAGATACAAGCTTCATATTCAGTCATGTTGTTGGTACAGCTGAAGCAGAGTCGAGCAGTGAAGGGTGTATAACAACCATCTGGAGAAATGAGTACTGCACCGATACCGTTGCCAAGTGCATTTGAAGCACCATCAAAGTACAAGGTCCATCGGGATCCTTGTTCAGGTCCGTTATACGGTCTGTTTTCTTCAATGTTGTCCAATGTCATGATGTCCTCGTCAGGGAAGTCGAATCTCATAAACTGATAATCTTCGACGGCTTGATGAGCTAGATGGTCAGCTAGTACACTCTCCTTTATAGCCTTTTGGGTAGTATACTGGATATCATATTCAGTCAGGATCATTTTCCATCTAGAAATTCTTCCAGATAAATTCGGCTTCTCGAAGATATACTTGATCGGATCCATCTTGGAAATCAGCAAAGTGGTATGAGTCAACATATAATGCCTTAGCCGGCGAGCAACCCATACCAAAGTGCAGCAAGTTTTCTCGAGCAGTGAGTAGCGAGTCTCACAGTCGGTAAACTTTTTGATAAGGTAATAAATGGCATGCTCTTTTCGGCCAGACTCGTCATGTTGGCCCAATACGCACCCCATTGAGTTATCCAAAACAGTCAGATACATGATCAATGGCCTTCCTTCGACGGGTGGCATCAAAATAGGAGGTTCTAGTAAGTACTCCTTGATCTTATAAAAAGCAACTTGGCAATCGTCGTTCCATTCAACTACCTGATCTTTCTTCAACAGTTTGAAAATTGGCTCGCAGGTAGATGTCAGGTGACAGATGAACCTCACAATATAGTTCAGGCGTCCGAAGAATCCTCTAACCTCCTTTTCAGTATGGGGGGGCAGACATTTCTTGTATAGCCTTTACTTTAGCTGGATCAACCTCAATGCCTTTGTTGCTGACAATAAATCCCAGAAGTTTACCAGACCTAACTCCAAAAGTGCACTTGCTTGGATTCAGTCTGAGTTTATACTCCTTCAAACTGGCAAACAACTTTTGCAAATGACTAAGGTGTTCTTCTTCTGTCTGTGATCGAGATATCATGTCGTCTACGTAAACTTCGATCTCATGATGGATCATATATGAAATAAAGCTACCATGGCGCGTTGATAGGTTGCCCCTGCGTTCTTCAGTCCGAACGACATCACTTTGTAGCAGAAGGTACCCCATTGCGTCACAAAGGTAGTTTTCTCCATGTCCTCGGGGGCCATTTTAATCTGGTTGTAGCCCGAGAATCCGTCCATGAAGGAAAAAACCTTGTGTTGAGCTGTGTTTTCAACCAAGATGTTGATATGCGGTAGTGGAAAATCGTCTTTAGGACTGGCCCTGTTCAAATCCCGATAGTCCACACACATTCTGACCTTGCCGTCCTTTTTGGGTACGAGCACAATATTAGCAACCCATTATGGATAGGTCGTAACAGCCAGAAAGCCAGCATTGAATTGCTTCATTACTTTCGTCTTTATTTTCTCAGACATGTCAGGCCTCATTCGGCGGACCTTTTGCTTGATCGGTGGACAGTCTTCTCTTGTAGGGAGACGGTGAACCACGATATCGGTGTCTAGCCCTGGAATGTCTTCATAAGACCAGGCGAAGATTTCAACGTATTTGTTTAACAACTGCACTAAGCTCTCCTTGACACCTGGTTCCAGGTTGGCACCCACTTTTACTTCTTTCCTATCCTTCTCTGTCCCCAAGTTGATGGTTTCTAGCAACTCCTCATGAGGCAGAATAGCCCTCTCTTCTTGTTGCAGAAGTCTGGCTAACTCTCCCGGCACTTCACAATCTTCGTCAACTTCGTACTCAGCGTGATTGACCAGATCTTCAGAGTTATCGAAGGCTGAAACAGAATAGTTGCCCATGGAATCCGGAATGGATGGGTACCTGCATTTGTGAGTGTGGGTGTGTGTAAGGGATAGCCATCCTAAAACAAACAAAAATGCGAAGAGGAAAGGAAAATGAACACAGCAGTTTATAGATGAAAAACGTCCAATGATTCATTAAAACATGGCATATGATAATGAAGAAAATCAAGCCCTTACAAATGGACCTGCATGCCCCGGGCAAGACATGAGGTGAAAATAGTGTGCAAATTGTTTTAGTTATTACAGACCATAAAAATGGTAAATTGTTCAAAGATAAAATTACTGGTTGATAAAGGTGATGGGAACAAAATCCTTTGCTTCCCAGTTGCTTAGACCCCCTTCGACGGTCGGAAAGATCCAATCTTCAAAGTCGTTCTCTTCATCTTCATCTTCAATAGCATTAATTCCATGATGAGTGATCCTTATAGGTGGCCCTCCAGTCTTGGAACGATGCATAACTTTCTGTCCTGCAGCTGTAAACCCTAGTCCAAACCTATCCGTCTTATGGGGAAAATCTGGCAATTGCCCCCATGCTGTACTCTTCCCTTCTTTGATCACTGCCTCTGCGTCCTTGAGAGATTCCATCTTAGGCACAAGCTTGGGAATAATGGGTACCTCAACCATTATCTTCGCAACTGCTACCTCGGGAGAAACTTCCTCAAAATGTTGAAAAGGCGTTTCGATGAACTCGCCATCTAACTCCACATATCGAAAGGAATTGAGATGACTGATCATGTACTCTTCCTCGCCATGCACAATTATAATTTTACCCTTAACAGGATATTTCAACATCTGGTGCAAAGAGGATGTAACTTCCCCGGCATAATGGATCCACGATCTTCCTAGCAAACATGAGTATGACGGACGGATGTCCATCACGTAGAAGGTGGAATTGAACACTTCGGTGCCTACCTTGATAGGAATATCAACCTCTCCATGAACCATTCTTTTGGAACCATCGAAAGCCCTAACGACGATGTTACTAGGTTTGAGGGTCAAACCTTCACAATCCAAATGGTCTAAGGCCTTCTTTGGCAGCACACTCAGGGAAGAACCAGTATCAACCAAGACATGGGCGAGAGTGGTTCCCCGGCATTCAACTGAGACGTGTAACACGTCGTTATGTTTCCTTCCTTTGGGAGTTAAGTCAGCATCGGAAAAGCCAAGGCCATTATCAGTAGTAAGACTGGCCACACATTCCTGAAACTGGTCAGCCGAAGTCTCTTGGGGAACATGTGCCGCCTTCAAGAATTTGATCACGGCCATGGCATGGGCCTCAGAACAGAGCAGAAGAGCCAACATTGAAATTTTAGAAGGGGTTTGCCCTAATTGTTCCACAACATCGTAGTCACTTTTTCTGATTATTTTCAGGATTTTATCCATTTCTTTCTGAGTGGTTTCGGGGATAACCATAGCATGAGCCTTCGTCCTGATAGACCCTTCCAGTATCCCCTTACCCTTGTCGGTAATATCAGCAGATGGTCGAACTTCAGGAGTATCCAATTCTTCAACCAATGGGCCTTGCACAGACGGTCGAACAGGTGCAGAAGCTTTCAAGGGTCTAAAAACTGCTCGAGGGGGAGAAATCTCCGGAGAAAAGATCCGGCCACTGCGGGTTATCTTGCTTGTACCCGCGATGTTCCCTATATCAGGGTCTTCTTTAGAAATCTCTTGGAGTGTTTCCATTTGTTTGATGCCGTGGTAGAAGATTTCTCCCCCATAGTTCCACGGTATCATTTTGCATGATTGGTATGGGACAGGTCCCGGCATGGTGATCTTTAAAGGTACACATTCGGAGTTGGGTGTAATCCTGACAGGCCTTTTGCAAGCCTTGGGAGGATTGTCGGAAATGGTTATGATAACAATATCGTTGGTTGAAGTATCACAAGTATCAGGAGTAATCGGATTGAAAGTGTTAACAGGGGTTTTCTAGAAAAGTATCTCTTGAGTATCCATCAGGCGTTGGACACCCGACTTCAACATTGGACAATCACCTTGAATGTTCAAACAAAAATAACAGTCTTTACCACAACCAGGGAAGATCCCGGCCCTCAACAAATTTTCTTTAATTATAAGCAATGGAGTCAACAGATTGGCAACATCAGTAATATGGAGGTTTTCCGAAATGGCATGCACATTGTGGCCGTGCTTGGGAATCGGAGAAGATATAACATTGGGCTTCTCAGGAGCATCAAATTCAACCTCTTTGGCGTCAATTAAGTCCTGAATTTTGTTCTTGAGTGCCCAACAATTATTGGTATCGTGCCCAGCACTGTCGGAATGGTAAGCACACTTGGCTTTTGAGTTGTAGGATAGAGAGGTGGTATTTGCATTCTTTGGCGCCTCTTTTAAATTAGCAAGATTCACTTTTAGGAGATGTGGAAGGATCTGAGCAGGTGTCATGTTTACTGGGGTAAACTGCCGTGGTGGCCTTTGCTGATAAGTTCTGGGTTGATCATTCCTCGGTTGACTGTTTCTAAGCTGGTCTGATGCAGACTTCTGTATCAATACGGCCCCCACTGTTGGCCGATGTTCCTCTCTTTCCCGATTTATCTGGATGTAAACAGTAGAACTCTCCTTCTTTGTCAGGAAAATCTTCTTTATAGCGGTAGAAGCGGAGGCATCTTTTTGGATCTTTCCACTTTTAATATCGGCCTCCACCCTTTCGCGGTCAAAATCAGTTCAGTAAATCCCGCGGAGGAACTCCCAATTAGATGATTGAAGAAAGGGCCAGATAGGGTCCTTAGAAACAAGTCAACTAATTCTCTGTCTGATAGCGGTGGCTGCACCCTTCCCGCCAGATCACGCCATTTCTGCGCGTACTCTTTAAACCCTTCATTGGAAGCCATCCCCATACTTTGTAACTGAGTACGAGTGGGCGCCAAATCAGCATTGTACTGATACTGACGATAAAAATCAGCTGCCAAGTCTTCCCAATTGTGAACCTATGATCTCTCGAGCTGATAAAACTAATCTAACTGAGTGCCAGACAAGCTGTCTTAGAAAAAGTGTACCCAGAGGTCTTTATCGGACGAATGAGGTTGGATCTTTCTAACATATGACCTTAGGTGCATCTTAGGGCAAGATAGACTGTCGTACTTGGAAAATGTTGGCACCTTGAACTTGGGAGGGATAACAATCCCAGCTACCAACCCTAATTCCTCAAAATCCAATCCGGGCACCCTCTGCAACTCCATAACTGCCAATCTGTCTTCAAGGTTTTTATATTTGTCGTCCGCTGGTGGATACTGTTGTTCGGAATTGTCTTCGTCTTCTTCCTCTTCCTCCTCTTCTACCTCAGACTCAGAAGGTACAATAACTCCTTTCCCCTTGCCAGCCCCCTTCGTAGGACGTCCAAGGGAACTCAAGAGTCCTTCTAGCATCACCCTCAAACCTTCTTCCGAAAGTGGCTACCCCCGATCTCTTTTTCTTTTTCTTCTCTTTATTCTTCTCTAGCAGAACTTTGAGATCCTCTTGTCCCTTTTCCAAGGTCATGAGGAGTTGCTGAAATTGTGAATTTTGTGCCTGTAGATCCTTTACTATTTGCTCCAAATCCATCTTGCTGAAATAAACGGAAGAAAGATAAGGAAACCTGGCTTGAAGACCTGTTTATGCGTATGATGAATGGTATGTTATTCATGTAATGCATTCAAGGGTTCAAAAATTCAAATTTGTTGCAAACAAAAAGAACGCACTTCATATTAAGAAGAAATTTGTTAGTACATAAATGCCCCATGGGCGAAATATTACAAAATTCTTAATGTAAAAAGACATTGTGCATCCTCTTTGGTGCGATGTAGGTGTTGAGAGTTTCCTCCTCGTGAAGTCGGCGGGTGAGCTCTAAAACATTCTTCTCACTGGCGTAGAAGCTGGCTTCAAAAGTATCTCGTTCTTCTTTAAGTTGGATCCAACTTTTTTGCATTTCCTCCCATGATGTTGGCATGTCAGGATGTAGGATGGTGTATGGAACCTCTCCTTCCATAACAGGCTCTTTGATCAAGGGGAGAATGTGAGGATATGGCATCATAAGATTCTGGGAGCGGGTTCATACCCACTTGAGGTAAGGCTCAAGGGGGATGGAATTCTTGTGCCCTAGTGTCTTACTATCCACCTTGTTAGGCATCCTCCAAGCTCTGATGAACCTTTGTCGAAGTCCTTGCGCATCGTTGTCAAAGTCAAAAACTAGGTCAGGGATCAGCATGTCATGAGGGTCATCCCTCCGAGCATATCCAAATTGTCTCAAAGCTAGACAAGGGTTTTAGGTAATGCCTCCCCTAATGCCAAGTAATGGGACATTATGGAAGTCCCCACAACGATCAATGATGATGACATTTTCTCTGGACCGAGAACACCAATGTACATCAGAATGTGTGAGGGTCATCAATCGTTGTGACCACCTCAAACCATGCTCATTCTTCAGAACTGATTGTGGAAGGTGAGAAATAAACCACCTTACTAGGAGAGGAGTACAGCATATGAGGACACCTCTTTTCCTCATTGTTCGTGTGTAAAATGAGTGTAGGATGTCCCCAAGCAATGTAGGTATAGGATTCCTGGATATGAAAATCTTGACAGCATTCACATCTATTAGCTGATCAGGGTTTGGGAACAAGACCAACCCATAGATGGGGAGTGCCACAATCTCTTCATAGGCTTGTAGATCAAGAGAATTCCAGCAGTCTTGTGCCTTCTCCAATAGAAACTTCGCCAAAAAACCCTTGACACCACTTCTGGTTTCCCAATGCCCCTTGATATCAAATGGTTGCAAGTGTAACGCTTGAGCAACATCTTCAGGCTTTGGTTCTTTTTCCGTACCGTTGTAGGGTAGTTGATTAAGAATAGGAATTCTCAGGAGTTGAGAAAATTCCTCCAAAGTAGGTACCAATTGGTAGTCAGGGAATGTGAAACAGTGGTGTAGGAGGTCAAAGAACTGGAAGAGAACTTTAACCATGTCTTCTTCAATGTTGGTGTTGACTAAGCTGAGGAGTCTACCATGTCTTTCACTGAAGAGAGAATTCTCTGGAATCCTGGATGTAAGCTCCCTTAGTTGAGGAGGGATCCTCACAAGGTTGACTTGAATTGTTTTCCTGCGAAGAGATTTCATGACCTATAAAACAGGAACAAAGATGAAGATCCAAACCCTTGAAATGGTTAGTGGATGCATATGATGCTTTATGATGTTCATGATGTATGCACAAGCACATGTACAAGAAAGTCACACAAAACCCTAGTTTCAGGCTTGCATGAGGTTTCATAGGTAAATACCCTCTTGAGTTTAGTTGGCTCAAAACCTGTCCTATAAATAGTAACCGGGTTCTAAGGAGCTCAATATCATTGGATTGTTTTCTATGTTCATTGTTTTGGTTTAGCCACTTAACTAGCGACCAAAATATTCCAAGAAAACAACCCTCAATGAGTGTAGTATCGAGTATCTACCAACTTCGGACTGCACCAAAGCCGGTCATCTCACTACCCCTAATGAAAGGCCAAGATGGTCAAGTAAGGTTCTAGTTCATTAGTGCTTCATGAAATCACTCAGCGGCCTCGTATTCTCTTTGATTGACTCAAAGGCTACCGGTACTCACAAATATGTCGCACTAATATAGCTATTGCTTCAACCGTGTCGGTATACCCCGCACAGTTTCCACAATGTATTGCTATATATGAATGTTTCCCAAATCCGGGTGGAGGATTTCAAGCCCAAACAAAAGAACCAAAATGTAAAGCAATCAAAGCAAACAATAATCATGCAAAGGGTGATCTAAGCCCTAAGGTTACTCCACTTTTAAAGTAGTCCCCAGCAGAGTCGCCAGTTCTGTGATACGGTGGGAGAACTGACTTGGGATTTTGCGTTTGTGTTCGCAAATGTTTCAGTTTAGCAAGAGTCGCCACCGACTTTTTATTTTATCCTAAGGAAAGGTCAAAAAGCACATGAAAGACCTTTGAGATGTTTTCTTGGATTCGGGGAGTAGATTATAGAAAGGGAAGGTATTAGCACCCTTTCTATCCATGGTTATCCATGGACTCTTAGTTACTTGCTTAGATCACTTGCTTTTATTTTTCAATTGTTTGAAATTGTGCTTTGTGTGTGTGTGGTTTTGAAAATGCTTTGAGAAAAGATGCCTTGTCTAGGCAACCTTTGTAATGATTCTTGTTTGAATATATACAAAGGTGTGTGTCTTTTTGAAAAGATATTCCAATGTTTTGAAAGTTATTTTTGAAATTGTTTTGAAGTTGTGTTGTGAAGTGTGTTAGAAATTGGCAAGGATGTTTTGCAAGATTTGATCAAGTAACTAAGAGTGGTCTACCCTATTTTACTCAAAGATCTTTCTTATGTTTTTAACCCTTTTAACAGTGTTGTTTCACCATTGTATTTGGTGAACAACCTTGTGTTAGGATGTTAAACGGGACGGGGCGGGTCATCGTATAGACCATGATAGCAATGGTGTCAAGTATCTTCGACAATTTTCTTAAGGGACTTGATCATTTTGTTTAGGCAACTCAGATAGCGTCATCGAGGGACTATGATCTTTTGTTTTATTTTTGTTTTGCCAAAGTACTTGACATGCAACCATGGCCCATTTTTGAAGGCAACAAGTGGATGAAACCCTAGGGGTGCAAGTGTGCATTGTGTTTGTTTTTCATGCATATTTATCTTGGATTAGGTCAAACTAATTGTTGATTTTATTTGCATACAAACCCTAGGTCTAAGCATGGCATAATTGAAAGCTTTTAAATGTGCGAGAATTTAAATGCTACACTATTACAACATGATATAGGGAGGGGGTACAAATTTGAATTGGGGATATTTGACAAGAAATTAAACCCTAGATTACTGTTACAACCAAATTGAATGTATAAGATACAATATCTAAATGTACAATAATTGAAATAAATACAATAAATAAATGTAAATAAAATGTATTATGCCAAAATGTTTTTAGTATGTAAAAAGTATTTTTTCAATGTGAAATGTAAATAAAAAAAAAGATCAATTTTAATTATTTTTCTATTTAGGGCAAGAAACCCTAATTCTTAATAAATAATATTATTTATTAATTTTATATTAACAAAATAAAAGTATATTGTAAAAAAAGATGTTTTTAGTGTAAAATATCAATAAAAATGACAATGTGGTATTTTTGTATTTTTTGACCTAATTATTTGATAAAACAATATATATATATATATATATATATATATATATATATATATATATATATATATATATATATATATATATATATATATATATATATATATATATATATATATATATATATATTAAACATATTAAATATACAAAGATAAAATTTAATTATTTACAAAAAATGGGTATTTTCAAGAAAATGTTTTCAAACATAAATAAAAATAATAAATGGAAATAAGTTTATTTTTTTGTATTATTTTTGAGCTTTATTAAAAAAGAAAATAGTTTATTTACATATATGTATTTAGTAAAATAAAATAAATATCAAATAAATATGAAAAAATATAGAAAATGATTTTTGGCATTTTTTATACTTAGACAAAAAATAATAAAGTCAGAATAAAAAATAAAAATGTCAAAATGATAAATATTTAAATAAATGGGCCAGGGGGTGTAAACACAAAATGGGGGTGTTAGACGTGAAAACAAACAGGCCCAACCCATCCAGACTTCTTCTTCTTCCTCTTGTTCACAAAAAACGCGTTTCTGTGCATCAATGGCTAACTCCTTATTCTTTGATTTTTTGACAAAACTCATAACATGAACATTGTAGAGAATTAAACAACGAAATCAACTATATAAAAAATTTGGATTAACTCTCAAAGACCAGAGAGAATTTCTCTGGCCCTAATTTCTAACCTAGTTTTTTCAGAAAGTTCATGAGTGAAATTCTCTTAGCACGATTAATGTAAATGAAAACTAAGCATATGTATGGCTTCAGGGCTATGAGTACAACATATTTCATTCACAAACTTAAGCCTAACCATTCCTAAATAAGGAGATAGAAGTCCATGAAATACCTATTTCAGTTGACTTCGAGCTGGACAATACATCAACCTTCAATGGTGTTTGAGCTTCTTTTGAGCTTGCCTGAGGTCCAAGGAAGCTTCTCCAATGCTTGGCTTGCTTTGAAAAAACTTGAATCGTGCTGTAGAACTCAACCTATAGAGCTTTGAAATGAAAATGGCAAAGTGTGTTAGAGGTGTTACAGCTTGCAATGGGGGCCTGGGATATTTCAGGTGAGTTGATTGGAAGGTGTTTGAACTATCTTTGGACAAAACGCACGATGGAATTTGGTTGTGGCTTGCAAAATGCAGAACCTGCCCTATTTTGCAGAAAAATAGTGATTCTGAGTATGAGGAGGTTTGAGTGATGAAAGGGTCGTGTTTCAGGCTTGTTGGAAGGTATGGAACTTATCTACAATCTTTGTCTAAGCTTGTGTTAACAGATATGAGAGATGGCTTATGTTTGGCAACTTTTCTTCTTTTTCAAGCAAGCATGTGGAAGTGATGTTATAGCTTGGTACATGCCCTCCTATCATGCTGCATCTTTTGCTCTTGGTTCCTGGAATTAATAGCTTCAATCTTGATTCATAGATATGGCCCCATACCTCAAGGATTTTGGTTTGACATAAAGTGCACTTTTACAAAAATGGTATTTTACCTTTTTCCAAATAAGGGTTAATCTTGTATGTAATGTCCAAATGGACAAGATAACACCTTAATTCAATGGTTAAGCATTAAATTATGAAGTGCAAGTTGGTTTTGAGGCCTGCAAGGTAGCACCAAACATGCTGATTTGAAGATGCAAGTTTGTATGAATATGTATTGGTCATGGACAAAAGTGAGTTTTTGCCAACTTCCAACATTCAATTCTCTCTAACCACAAGGGTGTTTGAGGAGTTCTTGGACAATTTGGAAATATTGGAACATGTACTACAATCCGTCTTTGAAATGAAACTTGAAACTCCAAGTGGAACTATGTGAAAAATGGCCAAGAAGATGGGTCAAAATCCTGCCTAAACTAGGGCAAAATTTCCCTAAGTTAAAAGTTTTAGGTACCCTTGTTCCAAAAATCATAACTTGAGATACAAGCTTCTTTTGAGAAAATTTTATGAATAAAAGTTGTATACTTTGTGATGGACTACAAATTTCATGTTATAAGTTTTGTTTGAATCCATTTGCATCTTGGTGAAAAAATGGGACAAAGTTAGGAAAAAATAAGAAAATTTCATAACTTAGAAAATTTCATAACTTAGAAAATTTCTAAGTTATGAATTTTTTCCATTTTAAATCCTAATTTTCTTTTTTGGATTTCTTGATGAACAAGTTTCATAATTTGACATGTCTTGATGAAAAATAACTCTTGGTACTTGATTTTGACCAAAAAGTCAAAGTTTGACTTTTCAGTGTACAGTCAAATTTTGATCAGTTGACTGAAAAATTCATCTGTCAATCCTATGCAATTGAGATCTTCTGAACTTGTTGAATGGGTAAAGACAATTTCATTGAGTCCTTGTGTCCATGGTTGAGCTTTATTTGCCATTGGTTAGGTCAAACAGTCAAAAATTGCCTTTGTGCAGTCAAAACCCTAAAAATGACCATTTTACCCTTTTGGTGATCTGATCAATTTTTTAGTGGAATTGTGATCCAAATTTGATCAAATGGTTCACATGAGTTCATAATGTTGATGTGGGTCAAATTTCATGAGGTTTGACTGTCAATTGGCCACAATTGACTTTTTCCCCAATACAACTGATTTTAGGTCAACTGTCCCATTGACTGGGCAAAAATTTGAATCAAGGCTTGAAACTTGGTAGGAATAAACTTGTGAGTCCAACATGAAGTATGAAAGTCCATTTGGGAATTGTGGGCCAAAACATCCTTGTGCAAACTCAAACCCTAATTTAGGTCAACAGTGCAAATAAGTGTCTTGAGAAGAGTAAACCCTAGCTTGATCTTCAGTTCCAAGAGTCTTGTGATGAGAAAATGTTGATGAAATGGGAAGGAAAATTTTGGGGTACAACACATGTATCTGACCGTTTTAGATAACTCAATGGGGTGTGTATTGGGGCAACATGATGAGTCTGGCCGAAAAGAGCACGCTATTTACTACCTGAGCAAAACGTTTACCGACTGTGAAACCAGATATTCACTGCTCGAGAAAACTTGCTGCGCTCTGGCATAGGCTGCTCGCCAGCTAAGACAGTATATGTTGACTCATACCACTTTGTTGATATCTAAGATGGATCCGATAAAGTATATCTTCGAAAAGCCTGTTTTGTCTAAGAGGATAACTAGATGGCAGATGATCCTAACAGAATATGACATACAATACACTACCCAGAAAGCTATAAAAGGTAGTGTGCTAGCTGATCATCTTGCTCATCAGGCCGTAGAAGATTATCAGTCCATGAAGTTTGAATTCCCGGATGAAGACATCATGACATTAGATAATTGTGAAGAAATCAGACCATATGACGGACCTGAACAAGGATCCTGATGGACCCTGTTCTTTGATGGGGCATCCAATGCACTTGGTAATGGTATCAGTGTTATACTCATATCTCCGGAAGGGTGTCACACTCCCTTTACTTCCAGACTTTGCTTCAATTGTACGAACAATATGGCGAAATACGAAGCATGCATCTTTGGTCTCAAGGCTGCCATAGACTTGGGAATCAAGTCTTTAGATGTGTTTGGAGATTCAGCTTTGGTGGTCAGTCAGATCAAAGGAGAATGGGACACTAAGCACCCAAACCTTATCCCTTAAAAAGAACATGTTTTGACATTGTTACCATATTTTGAGAAGATTACCTTCGAGCATTTCCCGCAAGAAGAAAATCAGCTAGCAGATGCTATAGCCACAATGTCATCTATGTTTAAACTTAATTGGGATAACGAGGCTTCCCAAATCACCATCGAACGGATGGATGAACCATCATACTGTCACGAGATTAATACTGAAGAGGTAGTGGACCAGCCTTAGTTTCATGAAGTCAAGAGGTATCTCGAGGATCAAGAATATCCAGAAGGAGCTTCAATCAATGATAAAAAGTTCTTAAGGAGATTCTCTGCTAAGTTCTTCCTCAGTAATGGCATCCTGTACAAACGCAATCACGACTCCATTTTACTTCGATGTGTGGATAAGGTTGAAGCTGAAAAGATCATGGCTGAATTACATGAAGGTACTTTTGGCACTCACTCCAGTGGGCATACGATGGCGAAGAAAATCCTACGGGCAGGCTATTATTGGTCTACCATGGAAGCGGATTGCTATCAACACTCTCGGACCTATCATAAATGTCAAATTTATGCTGACAAGGTGCACGTACCTCCGGTTCCTCTGAATGTCTTGACGGCTCCTTGGCCCTTTGCTATGTGGGGAATCGACATGATTGGAGAGATCAAGCCTAAAGCCTCCAATGGACACCACTGTATTCTAGTGGCCATTGACTATTTTACAAAATGGGTCGAAGCAGCTTCCTTCGCATCCGTTACTAAGAATGTTGTTGCCCGCTTCATCAAGAAGAATCTCATTTGCTCGTACGGTATCCCAGAAAGGATCATCACTGATAATGGTACCAACCTTAACAATACTATGATCACCGCCTAGTGCGAGCAGTTCAAGACTCAGCATCACAATTCATCCCCCTATCGGTCAAAGATGAATGGTGTCGTCGAAGCTGCAAATAAAAACATTAAAAAGATCATGCAAAAAATGACAGTCACCTACAAAGACTGGCATGAGATGCTACCATTTTCTCTCCACGGGTATCGTACCACGGCTCGCACATCAACTGGGGCAACACCCTATTCTTTGGTTTATGGCATAGAGGTTGTCTTGCCTATTGAGGTTCAGATCCCCTCTTTGAGAATTATGAAGGACGCAGGTTTGAATGAGGACGATTGGATCCAAACTAGACTAGATCAACTAAACTTAATTGATGAAAAAAGACTTACTTCTGTTTTCCATGGTCAGATGTATCAAAAACAGATGATCAAGGCTTTCAACAAGAAAGTCAGATGCCAAGTATATCAAGTTGGAGATCTAGTGATCAAGCGCATCATCTTGCCACAAAGTGATCCCAGGGGAAAATGGACTCCTACCTATGAAGGGCCATTTGTAATCAAGAACATATTCTCCGGTGGGGAAATGATCTTAACCACCACGAACGGTGACGACCTGTCACACCCTGCGAACACGGACATAGTCAAAAGATACTACGCATAAGAGACCCGCTAGGTTGATGCACCTAGGCAAAACAAGGGCATCCCGGCGAACCAAAAGGTTCGGGAAAAAATTACGGATAAAATAAAAAAATCTATACACCCGGCAAGTTGAAAACTTGAAAAGGCGACTTGGGCAAAAAAGGGTTTCCCGGTGGACTGAAAACCCGAAAGGGTGGTCCAGGCAAAAGTTAGGGAATTAAAGCGTATGACTATATCTCGTCGGATCACTTTAAGGACAACCTCTTGACCTCCACTGACAAACTCAGAGTTTCTGATCAATTCAATCATCTTCGGACAAAGCAACAAATAGACAACATGTTCGGAGATACGAAGGCTATAGCAGAATGGAAAACCCATGGGATTAGTACATATAGCTATCTTTCTTTGTATAAAGTTTTTCTTTCCCTTTTTATGGCATCATTCTCTTACTAGAATGATTGTCTCCTTTGTACAAAATACTTATTCAAAGTCAATACAAAGATATCTCTTTGAAAGTACAAAAAACTATTTGTATTTTTCTTTACACTTGTGTTTTATTTGCAAAAACGTCCAATGATTCATTAATGAACATATGCATTTGAACATAATTACTGTTTACAAATAAACAAAGTGGGAAGGATAATTACTGATAGGTTGAAAGGATAGGAAAATGTCTTTAGGCTATTCCGTAAGTAATCCCCACAGTATGTTATTTGAATCCCCAGCGGAACTAAAACTTCAAACTATTAATCCACGAGTAGAAATTGTCAAATTTCTCAAAGATTCCCCAAGCAGATCTTACAAGCAATATACAACATTATCCACAACAGAATTTAATTTCTCTCAAACAAGAGTTCGTCCGTACACCAACTTCAAGACATGGAAGTTTCAACATATCCTCAGTAGCAGTCAAGGATTCATTCTCCTCAATCAAACAGTGATACATCGAATCAGCTTACATGCACATACATTACATCCATATATCATAAACATTGATAAAACAAATACACTGCATCATACGTTTTATGCAACATAAACTCTATGTTTAGCTAACATTTTACCCCTTGCAGGATAAGATTGACAACTACCATTAACAATATGCTCCCAGATACAGTACATATACGCTCCAGACACGGAAGCCATTCTTTTACTCATTCAGATTCAACTTCAGATACAACTTAGATACGCTCCAGACACGGAAGCCATTCTGTTACACATTCAGATTCAACTTCAGATACAACTCAGATACGCTCTAGACACGGAAGCCATTCTGTTACTCATTCAGATTCAACTTCAGATACAACTCAGATACGCTCCAGACACGGAATCCATTCTGTTACTCATTCAGATTCAACTTTAGATACAGCTCAGATACGCTCCAGACACGGAAGCTATTCTGTTACTCATTCAGATTTCAAGTTCAGATACAGTACAAATATGCTCGAGACATGGCTAATTTACAATCAAAATTCATATTTTTTACAGTTGACCTAAAAATCAGTTGTATTGGGGAAAAAGTCAACCATGGCTAATTTACAGTCAAAATTCATATTTTTTAATCCACATAAACATTTTAGACTCATATGTATCATTTGATCAAGTTTGCATTACAATTACTCAAGAAATTTGATTAAATCATCAAAAGGGCAAAATTGCTAAAATTAGGGTTTTGACTGAGGAAGGGAAATTTCTGATTTTTAACCTAGCAAATGACCAATTGAGTTAAAGCATGATTTCAAGGATTCAATTGCATCATCTTGACCTAATGGCATGGTTCAAACCATTTCAATTTCATTGGATTGACAAATGAAATTTGTAGTCAACTGATCAAAAGTCAACTGTATACTGAAAAGTCAAACTTTGACTTTTTGGTCAAAATCAAGTGCCAAGGATCACAATTCATCAAAAAATGTCAAAACGTGAAACTTGTTCATCAAGAAATCCAAGTTTGAAGATTAGGGTTTAAATTTGAAATTTTTCTTAACTTAGAAAAATTTCTAAGTATAGAAAATTTCTTATTTTTTCTCAACTTTAGGCCACTTTTTCACCATGATGCATAATGATTCAAAGAAAGTTCCCAACATGAAAGTTGTATACCTCCATGAAATATACAACTTTGCTTCACACACTTTTCCCTAAAGATTCTTGGATCTCAAGATATAAATTTATGAATACATGCTCATGAACTAAATAACTTAGTGAAATTTTGCCCTAATTTAGGCAAGTTTTAGACCCAACTTCATGGAAATTTTTCACCTAGTTCCAAGAGGTATCTAAAAATGAATTTCAAATATGAGTTACATATCACATTTCAAGCTTTCCAAGATGTCCAAGAACTCCTCAAGATCATTTTTGAGTAGGGAGAATCGAAGAGATGAAGTTGGCATTTTCTCACTTTTTGTCCAAGCCATTTCATGAAGAACAAAGTTCCAATGAGTACCTATGCTGCCTAATCCATGCTTTACAGGTCCAAAACTTGTTCCTTACTCGTTAATTTAATGCTTACTCAGTTGACAAAGCTTTTATCCATGCCCTAGAGCCATTATCCAAGTGGTAATTCCATAAATGGCATAAAGTGACCATTGCCATTTTGAAAAAGCTCAACTTTTGCCACTTTCCAATTCTTGAGCATTGCACCTGTCTCCATTGCACATACAAGTACCACAGACCTAAGGCAACTTGTATAGAACATATACCAACCATAAGCAAGCCAGTACAAGCATGTAAAAGCCTTGTCTTATCACTTTGCTTCAAAAGCAAGAAAGGTGGCCAAAAGTCTATAACTCACAAACCTGTGGAAGAGCTGACTTAAGACCTTCTCCATACTAATATAAAAACATAATACAACCCAAGATATGATTACTTGAAGGATGAAACACTCTCAAACTTAAAAACAAGAAAAACGGTCAAAACTTGCAGTTTTTGCATAAGCATACCAATCTCCCATTTGGCTCGTGCGTTTCAAGTCTTGACCATCAAAACATCTTACCTACTTAATATCTAACCAATCCAGACCTTCATCCCTGTACTGTAACCCCTTCTCCATCATCTACCATTTTTGTTTTCAAAACTTGCAGGTTGACTTGGCCAATGAGTTTCAGACACTTTCAAAGCAAGGCAAGGGTTGGAATACATTTAGGGAAGTTATAGGAAGCTCAAGCAAGCATCAGGCCTCCATCAAACTCACTCTAGTTCCACCCACGATTTCAACTGAAGGAGGTAAAAATCTCAACTTCTATATCCTTGTACAGGCAACCATTGGCCATGCTTTGTGAATAAATAATGTAGTCCTCATTACAACGAAATTGTACATATCATTATCTTGCATTTATTTGACCTAAGCTGAGAGAATTTAGAACTTGAAGTTTCTGAAAAATTTAGGTTTAAATTTAGGGCTTTTAAAATTCTCTCTGATCTTTGATTGTTAGTTTACATAACTTGTATGGTTAGAATCGTGAGATCAAATACTACAAATTTCATGTTATGAGTTTTCATTTTCATGGAAGAATGCGAGAGTTACAGGGCATCCGGCTAGCTTGGGGAAGAAGATGAAGTATAGGGCAAGAACTTTGTTCATGTTATGTTATTTTCATTTCACTTAAGACAATGGATGTACAGCCACCCCAGTGGTAGAGTAGCGCGCTGGTAAGACCCATGTCCTGGGTTCGAACCTGGGCACTACTTTTGTTTTTTCACATTTTTCTTCTTTCCACATTTTTTTCTTCTGTTTTTGCAGGTTTGGGCTTAGTCCTTTGGGCCATAGTTTTTTTGCTAACATGCTATAT
The DNA here is from genome assembly GCA_948472305.1 of Vicia faba. Classification (NCBI taxonomy): domain Eukaryota; kingdom Viridiplantae; phylum Streptophyta; class Magnoliopsida; order Fabales; family Fabaceae; genus Vicia; species Vicia faba. The sequence continues at coordinate 344,407,512 of OX451739.1, forward strand.
CTAGTTTGCTTGCTATATCCCCTGGTCCATTATTTCTCATACATTTTTATTTTCATTTATTATTGTTTTCATTAATATTTTCTTTAATGTATAAATATCCAAAAAAAATATAAATTTCATAATATTGCATTTTAGTTTATTTTTAATTATATTTTATTTTCTCTATGAACTGCAAGAATGATTCATTATCCAATGTGCTGATTGATAACGGATCTGCATTGAACGTTATACCAAGGAGCACACTTATGAAGTTGAAATATCAAGGAACGCCCATGCGCCCAAGTGGCATTATTGTGAAAACGTTTGATGGATCAAGGAAATCTGTTATTGATGAAGTTGACTTGCCTATTCATATAGGCCCACATTTGTTTCAGATTACTTTCCAGGTCATGGATATTATACCTGCTTATAGTTGTTTGTTGGGACGGCAGTGGATACATGAGGCATGGGCTGTCACTTCGAATTTACACCAGAAGTTGAAGTTTGTGCGTGAAGGAATAGTGGTAATTATAAATGGAGAACATGCATTATTGATATCTCATTTGTCCTCTTTCAGCATTGTGGAGGCGGATGAAGCTACTGTTGGAACCCAATTCCAAGCTTTATCCATTGATAATATAAGAGGAAATGATAATTCTATGGCTTCGTTTAAGGATGCTCAGCAGGTTGTGCATAATGGCCATAGTGAAGTATGGGGAAAAATTGTTGATCCACCTGTAAACAAGAATAGAGCTGGCTTGGGGTTCTCTGTGAAGAATGATAAAGGTAAGAGCATGAAGCCGAAGTCTGCTGCAGGTGAGTATTAAGAGATTTTTCATAGCGGGGGTTATCTTCATCCAATTGCTTCCGGGATTAATGCCATTATGGAAGATGAAGCAGAGCCAGAAATTCTAAATTATGTGATGCACGGAGTTAGGGTTCAGAACTGGATCACCATTGATGTTCCCTCTTGCATACACGTTTCAAAGTAATTTGTTTTTGTTAATCTTTTTGAAAAGCTTTCACTCTGCCCAAGGTGAAAGTATTGATATTGTATGGGCTTATCTGTTTGCTTTGATTTTTAAAATCAATAATAAAAATTGTCTTTGTTTCCCAAATTGTGTCTTTATTTTTTTGCTTTTTCTTGGAAAATGGTAATCAGAAAAAACCTTTCAAAATAAATAATAATTAAAATTCAATCTCCATGATCACTTATTATATGTGCCAGTTTCTAAAAGCAATCATAAATCATATGTGCAAATTAATTAAAAAACCCGTTGAATACAATGACCCTACACCCTCTCCCAACTTTGAATGTCCTATGTATGGGGCCGAAGAAGAAGACTATGATGAGATTCTGGAAGAAGTATCACGGTTTCTTGAGTGCGAGGAGAATGCAATTCAGCCATATAAAGAGCCATTGGAAGTAATCAATTTGGGTTCAGAAGAAGATCTGAAGGAAGTCAAGATTGGAGCATTACTGCATCCTGATGTGAAGAGCAGGTTGATTGAGATGTTGAAAGAGTATGTGGATATTTTTTCTTGGTCTTACAAAGATATGCCTGGTCTAGATACAAATATTGTAGAGCACCATTTGCCGCTGAAGCCAGAGTGCCCGCCAATCAAATAAAAGTTGTGAAGAACTCACCCAAATGTGGCAGTGAAGATTAAAGAAGAAGTTCTAAAGCAGATTAATTCCAGTTTTCTTGTGACATTAGTGTACCCTCAGTGGATTGTCAATATTGTCCCATTACCAAAGAAAGACGGAAAAGTTCGCATGTGCGTAGATTCCAGAGATCTAAATAAAGCTAGTCCAAAAGATGATTTTCTATTGCCACACATTGATATGTTAGTGGATAGAACAACAAAATTCAAAGTTTTCTCATTCATGAACGGATTTTCCGGCTATAATCAAATAAGGATGGCACCTGAGGACATGGAAAAAACAACGTTTATCACACCTTGGGGAACATTGTATTACAGAGTGATGCCCTTCGTGTTGAAGAAAGCTGGTGCAACGTACCAGAGGGCTATGACAACCCTATTCCATGATCTGATGCACAAGGAAATTGAGGTATATGTTGATGATATGATTTATAAATCCCAGACTGAAGAAGGGCATGTAGAAGATTTGTTGAAGTTGTTTCAGTGTTTGAGGAAGTATCGTTTCCGCTTGAATCCAAATAAATGAACCTTCGGTGTTCGGTCAGAGAAATTGTTGGGTTTTATTATTAGCCAGAGAGGGATTGAAACCCTGATAAAGTTAAAGCAATTCAAGAAATGCCAACGCTGAGAACTGAAAATCAAGTCAGGGGGTTCCTCGGGCGTTTGAATTATATTTCCAGATTCATTTTCCACATGAATGAAACGTGTGAACCGATCTTCAAGTTGTTAAAGAAAGATCAAGGTTGCGTATGAACAGATGACTGCTAAAGGGAATTTGAAAGTATTAAAGAATATTTGCTTGAACCTCCTATCTTGCTCCCTCCTGTTGAAGGAAGACCATTGATTATGTAACTGACAGTGTTAGATAATTCCATGGGCTGTATTTTGGGACAACAAGATGAAACGGGGAAGAAAGAGTATGCCATTTATTATCTTAGTAAAATTTTTACTGATTGTGAGTCACGGTATTCCATGCTGGAAAAGACATGTTATGCTCTGGCCTGGGCGGCAAAACGTTTACGGCAATATATGTTGAATCACACTACTTGGTTGATCTCCAAAATGGATCCAATCAAGTACACATTTTGCATTAGGATTGTAGTTAGGAGAAGAAGTTTAGGGGTTTGGATGAGGTCCTATCAACGTAATTAGGTTCATCCTCAACAAGTGTTATAGTGCTTGAGACAATGACATCTCGATGTTGGTAAACTGTCTTCTGGGCTCGTCCAACCTTCGTTGATTTCCCCTTTGCTGTTGCCGCTGCGTCACATGACCGGAGATCAGGACTGCCCCCACATGTTGGTCATGATTGCTCTTGTTAAGACTCTTTTAACCATACACATCATTGGACTCTTTCTTCCCATTGTATGGCTTTTTCTGAGCATCAGAGGTGTAGCCCATTGGATCTTTCCGCTTTTGATGCCAGGTTCGACCTTTTCGCCAGTCAGTATTATCTCGGTGAACCCGACTGAGGAGCTTCCGATTAGGTGATTAAAGAAAGCTCCTCTCAAATTTCCCATGAAGATGTCAATCAACTCCCTGTCAGTTAATGGGGGCTGCACCTTACCAGCCAAATCTTCCACTTTTGTGCGTTTTCTTTGAAGCCCTCATTGGAACGCATGGCCATGTTCTGCAACTGCACATGAGTTGGTGCAAGATTAGCGCTGTATTGGTATTGCTTGTAAAAAGAAGCGGCTAGATCTTCCTAAGTGAATGTGGGAACTATCTAATTGATATAACCACTCAAGTTGCATCCCAGCTAAACTCTTCTGGAAGAAGTGGATCCAAACTTCTGATCATTTGTGTATGGTTGAATCTTGCAGACATAAGATTTTAGGTGCATATTAGGACAAGAGAATCCATCATACGGGGCAAAGGTAGGGATTTTGAACTTTGGTAGGATGACCACTCCAGAAACCAAGCCCATGTCTCCTAAATCCAAACCAGGCATAACTTGGATCTCCATAACTTTTAGTTTGTCTTCTAGCTATTTGTATTTTTCATTCGCTGGTGGATACTGCTCCTCAGAAGAGTCTTCGTCATCAGTAGCTATATTAGCTCTAACTCTTCCAGATTCCTCTTCTTGACTGTCTTTAGAAGAAACATCTTCTCTTTGAGTGAGCTGGGTATGCCCCTTGGACCTTCTTCTCACATTGAGGATGACATGCTTTTTCTTCTTCTTGCTCTCTTTGGTGAAGAGTGTTTTCAAATCTTTCTGCCCCTTGGCCAAGTTCATGAGTGCTTGCTAGAGCTGAGCGTTTTGAGCTTAGAGATCCTTAATTGTTTGCTCTAGAGCCATCTCTACTGAAATAAACAGTAAGCAGATGAGAAAACCTGTACAGAAAAACCTGTTATGATGACATGCATGATATGCGGATGCAATGTTTTTAAGGATCTCGCGGGGTAAACACAAGAAGATGTTAGAATTTGAACTTTGATCAACAACTTTGATTGGAGAACTTTGTATGGGTGGATGTCCTTCTACAAGAATCAAGCTCACCATGTCAAGTGGGTCATAGCCCTTGACTCAATTTACAGTGCTTTGGTCTTTGACGATGTTTGATTAGAGAATGAATCCCTTTACACCTTGATAGGCGTCTGGTTCAACATGACCCTGCATCATAGACCCTTGAGATCCTTGAAATAGTTATTGAAAATGCTATGGTATGATGTTTATGATGTTATGTATAAGTAAGCATATACACACAAGGCAAACAAGTCCTTAGGTTTAGGATTGCATGGAGTCTTATAGGTAAGTACTCTCTTGAAGTTTAGTTGGCTCAACCTGTCCTAATAATAGTAATCGGGTTCTAAGGGAGCTCAATACCACTGATCTTTCTTGTCGGGCATTTTTTCAGCGCAAGCCTCTTTAACAGCGACCGAAATATCCCGAGAAGTCTGATCTCAATGAGCGTAGTATCGAGTATCAACCAACTTTAGACTGCACCAAAGTCGGCTATCTCACTAATTCCTTAATGGCCAAGTTGGTCAAGTAAAGGTTCTAAGGTTAGTTAGTGCTTCATGACACCACACAGTGACCCCGTATTCTCCTTGACTACTCAAGGGCTACCATTACCCACAAACATGTAACACTAATGTAGCTATTTCTTAGACCATGTCGATATCCCCCGCACAGTTTCCACAATGTATTGCTACTTACCTATAAGGTATCCTAAATCCAGGTAGAGGATCAAAACAAGCCCAAACAAAGAACCAAAAAGTAAATCAAGTAAGTCAAACAATGAAAGCAAATAAAGGTGATCTAGCCCTAAGGTAACCCAACTTTAAAAATTCCACAGCAGAGTCGCCAGTTCTATAATACAGTGGGATAAATGACTTGGGATGTTTTGCGTTTGATCGCAATTGTTACAGTTATCAAGAGTCGCCACCGACTTTTCTTTTATCCAAAAGGAAAGGTGGAAAAGAACAGGAAAGACCTTTGAGATTATTTCTTGAGTTCGGGGGGTAGATTATGAAAAGGGAAGGTGTTAACACCCTTTTTATCCATAGTTATCTATGGGCTCTTAGTTTCTTGCTAGATCACTTGCTTTGGTTTAAAACTTTTCTTTGTGGTGGTTTTGAAAGTATTTTTAAAAAGGCGCCTTCGTTTAGGCAAACTTTGTAATGGTTCTCGTTTCGTAAGAACGTATACAAAGTGTTGGACTTTTGAAAATATTTCATGTTTTAAAAGTGTTTGGTATTTGTTTTGAAGGTGAGAAAGGATGTTTGTTTTGAAAGTGAGAAAGAAACTAAGAACGTTTCTACCTACTCAAAAGTATTTGTTCTTTTCCTCCTTTCCTTTGATATTGCTATCTTACCATTGATTGGTAAGAAGCATTATCTTTGGATTTAAAGAGATGAGCGTGGGTCATCGCATAGTCATGATAGCAATGTTGTGAGATATCTTAGCATTTCTCTTTGAGGGACTAAGATCATTTTAAAGGTAATATTTGAAGCTTTATCGAGTGACTATGATCTTGTATTTTGATTGTTTTTGCTAAGACATACCACATGCATAACATGACCATTTTTAGGTAACAAGTGGAGTTAACCTTAGGGGTGCATGTGTGAATAGTGTGTTTGATTTGCATGCATTTAATCTTTGATTAGGGTTATCTACTTGTTGATTTTTATCTTCTCATACAAATCCTAATTACTAGCATTTATATGAAAGCAATAAATTGCGGAAAGTAAATTTACTATGCTATTACATCATTTGGGAATGGGGTATACAAATTTACAAATGGGGGATGAAAGAAATAAAGTTATAATTACACAATTACAACCATATTGAATATTTCAAGATAAAATGTGCAAGAATGTAAAAGCAATGTGAAAGAAAAAGAAAATTGTTTTTTTGTTTATGAAAAGTCTTGATTTAATTAAACTAATAAAAGGGAAGAATTTAATTAATTAAAATCCCTAAATTCTAAGTTGATTTAAAAGAAATTCAAAGCAAAAACTAAGTTAAAAATTAATTTAATAAACAAAAGAAATTTGTTAAGAAAAATGTTTTTTTTTTAGTTTTTAATAAAGAAAAAAAAAGACCTAAAAGATGTTACTTTGAATAAATCATGAATAATAAAAATAGAAATATTTTTGGTGAGATTTTTATATATTCATAAAATAGACCTAATAAATTAGTAGTGTGCAAAAAAATAGTACAAAAGGAGTTAATTTGATGGGTTAAATAAATTATTGAAGTTTGTTAAAAATGTAAAATGAGTCAAGTGATAAAAATAAGGTTTTGGTCCTGCCAAGGCTTGAACTCAAGATATTCAGGTTGCTGGCTCAAAAGAATACCACTAGGCTAGGCGTGTTTGCTTGTCAACCATGTGCTTGCATAATATTATATGAGAAGATTGCTTCCTGAAATCACAAAAATCACAAAAATAATACAAAATATGCAAAGGGGGGGGGGGGGGGGGGGGTCACTATGGTTTGAACCCGCGCCCTTAGGATAAGAAGTGACATGAAACGCGCGTTGCTTGTCACTGGATTTGATGTTATATCTGTTAGAGAAACAACAATAATTACATATAAAATGAACTTAGATGTAAAAATTTGAAAATGACCAAGCCCTCCTTCTTCTTCCTCCTGCACGCTAACAATTACTGTAATAACAATATTTTCCATTTTCTCAAAAAAACTCTAACTTCCTCATTTCTCAACCAAGTTCAGAAATGTAAAAGTGAAACTTGCTTAGAATTTTTCAAGGATTTCAAATATGTAATTAGTTTTTATTTATTCCCATTATAACTCACGAATTTCTACCTGTACAAAACTAAAAACCTAAATGTCCAAAAAATTTAGTTTCAAAATTTTCATCCCACATTCTATTAAAATGAAATTTAAGGATATGGTTAGCTTCATAGACATGATATCTACATTTTATCTTTTGAAAGTAAGTGAAAATTATGCTTGTATAAAGATTTCAAAGTTGGAAAAACTTACCTCTTGATGCAAAAATTCAATGGCCTCTACATGACTTCCAGAAGCAATATGATGATTTCTTTAGCTTCTTGGGACCTTGGTGAGTATGTTGCAACTTTTACTTTGCCTTGAAAGTGTCTGAATTGGTCTACTCAAGTCAAGTTGCAATGGTGGATTTTGAAAATGGTGGATGATGAAAATGATGTTATAGTGAGGAAACAGGGGTATGGATAGTTTCTATATGATATATATGAAGTGCTTAGATGATTTTTTTGGACAATAGTTGCAAGAGTGATGAGTTTCGAAGTTAAGGTTTCAAAAGCTTAAAAATGGTGATTTTTGGCAAATTCGGGTTTGAGAGTGTATGAGAGGGTTTAAGGGCTTGTAAAATCGTCTCCTCGGTTGCATAAGAGTGTCTTTATATATAGGAAAAGGTTTGGAGACTTGAGATGGTCAGATTACCAAGATCACATGTTATGGAATTTTTGCTTATTTTGGAAGCAAAGTGGAAAACCAAAAACCCAATGTGTGGTACAAGCTATGTAGAGTGGTTGAATCACTTTAAACATGCTTCTTCTGAGTTGCTAGGTTGAGTGTGTGCAGATGGAGACATTGAAAGGCTCAAGAATGGTTGACATTGTGAAAAAGCTTGCTTTACAAAAATGGATATGTTACAATTTCATAACTTTAAATCCAAGCATTTCTATAAAAAGTTATGCTCTACAATTTTTTAGACCTCATTGAGATCTACAACTTTCATGTTAGAAGTTTTACTTGAATCATCTTGCATCATGGTGAAAATTTGGCACAAAGTTATGATAAAATGTTAACTTTCCAACACAGAAATTTTTTCTAAGTCCTAGAATTTTGACTTTTCAAAGATAACTTTGACTTTTCAATTTCTTGATGAAAAAACTTCATATTTTGACATGTCTTGATGAAATATGATTTTTGAAACATGATTTTGATCAAAAAAGTCAAAGTTTGACTTTTCAGTATACAATTGACTTTTCATCAGTTGACTGAAATTCATCTGTCACTTCAATGATCTTGAGAGGTGATTTGAACTATGCAATTAGGTCAAGATGGTGTATTTGAATCCTTTAGATCATGTCTTAAACCAATAAGTCATTTTCTTGGTCAAAAGTCAAGAACTGAGCCTTCTTCAATCAAAACCCTAATTTTGACCATTTTTCCCTTTTGGTGTTCTGATCAAATTTCTTTGAGGAATTGTGATCCTACTTGATAAATTGACATATATGAATTAATATTGTTGATATGGATCCAATGAAGTTTGACTGTAGGTTGACCACATTTGACTTTTTCCCTAATATAGTTAATTTTAGGTCAACTGATCAACTAACTGAGCAAAAATGTGATCCAAAGCTTGAAACATGACATGAGCAATCTTGAGGGTTCTTAATGATCCATGAAGGTCATACAAGGCATTATAAGTTCAATTATATTTGTACAAACTCAAAACCTAATTTTGAGTTGTCAGTGTTGAGGAGCTGTCTTGAGTTGATCAAACCTTATATAGTCTTGAATCAATGGAGATCTTATGAGTGATTTTTTGAGAAATGAGAGGGAAACTTTTGGGGTACAACAGATCTCACCAATGTGATATGAACTTGACATGGCTTTCTCCAAGTATTCGAAGCTTGAAAATTTTGTACTTGAAGTTGCTTGAAGGGGAACTTGGACCCTACATTTTATAAGATGAAATTGACATTCACTGCCCTAACATTTAAGTCTCGAAGGTTTACCCATGATTATTAGGGCCTTAAGGATTCGTTGAAATAGGAAATCGAGTCCTACCATGTTGTGATATGAACTTGATTAAGGAATGTTCCTTCGAAAGATATGCCCCTGATTGAACAGTGCTTTGAAATGTAACCCATTGATTGAATCTTAGAATGATCACCCCTATTCACTAGGATATTTATGTGATATACCCCTATGATAATTAGTCTTTCCTATGACCATAAGGTTCTTCCTTAGATGCTCTTCCCATTGTTAGGAGCTTCTTGGAAAGGATCGCTTTTGATTAAACCAATTTTGAGATCTCCTTGATGCTAAGTATTGACTCGTATATAAAACTGTATGCTTTGAAAAGTAGATCGTAGTAATGCACATGCAATTTTTGAAATTGAAGTTTGAATAGAAATGGATGATTAGAGATGAAGATTCAAAGAGGCGAAGTGGTTAGCAACAACTTTAACAAACATAAGAGTTAGTTTAACATAAATTTTGCCGAGTATCCTTTCATAGTTAACCTTACTTCAATTAGGACTTTTGAGGTTTGTAACGTGGCCATGGTTCGTGGTTTAAGAAACAAAGGATATAAGGCTTAAAATTTATTTAGCCTACCCCATTATTCTTGATGTTATCCAATCATAAATCCAATTAATAGATGATTTCAATATCAAAGAGAAATTTCATAGTCGCACAAATGATGAGAAGCATAGATAAAGTTCAAGAATTAATGAGAAGCCTTGATAATTCTTGAGGTGGCGGTCATAAGATTGTTCTCCAATTTTGTTTCAAATCCCTTATTTTTGCATGACCTAATTATTTTAAATCTGGTCCATTGGGATGCCATATCTTTTGCCTAAGTCAAGTGTTTTGATTATTACTTGACATAGCGGGCTTTCTTTCTTTTTTAAATTTCCTTTTTTTTTGCTTTTTTGATTTTGAAAATTTATGACTGCCTATGCTGATATTGTAAGCTTCGTCTTTAACGTTTCCTCGATCTTGAAGGATGTTCTGAGGAAAAAGATATTGTGAACTTTGTCTTTATTCATTGCTTCCTCAATCTTTGATGATGTGCAAGGAAAAGGATGTGTTTGAACCTTTTCTTAGACCTTTTTCTCAATGAAGTATCGATGAAAGAAATATACTTGAACCTTTGCTTAGATTGATTTGATTCTCCTAGAATTTAAATGCATTGTCGAATTAATTAAAATCTTCCCTTCCCCTGGTTAAAATTAAGGTTTTTATTTTTAGAAAATAGAACAAAACTCCAACTCCTGGCTCGAGGGGGTTGACTACGGATTAACTTCCTTATTTCTCCACAGTTTTGGAATTGAAATAATTCCTTACATCGTCAGCTTGGTCTTACCATTGAAAGCATAGTTTATCAAAATTTATTTATTTAGTTTTCATCAATCTCCCTCAAAGTTTGTTAAACATGATAAATGAAAATGGAAAATAAGAGTGAAAATGGAAATTTGTTGATTGTTTATAGAGAGTGAAGAGTGAAACGAATAATTTGATTTCAAAAACATGCATGCTCATTTTATTTGAATTTATGATCCAAAGATACAAGTTTACACCAAATACAACTTAGCAACTTGTAAATTACAATTTGAAATTGATAAAATCTAATGATCCTATGGAAGAGCTTCTTTGTTTATCCACTTGACTTTAAGAGATGCTTCATGGACTTGTCAAAGCATGAGGGTGACACTTGACTTTTCTTGGGCAAACCTATTTCGTGAGGGTATTGCTCTTATTGATCAGCAATGATAGTTGCATTTGAGGAGTTGTGTAGGAATTTATCTTGTAAAAGGCTTCCTTCTCTAAACAATAAGATTTGTAGGACCAAGCTCAATTGAATCTCCAATATTTGTCCTCTCCTTCACCATTCTAGGATTTTCTTGAATCCCTTTACAGCCTTCTTGAAGCATGCTTGGAATTTGCTCTTGAGCATCGAGAAATTTGTTAGCTGGATGATAGCTGGACAACGGCGAAGATGGAAATGCGTATGTATGAATGTATGTAAATGGAAATGCATGGGTAAGCAAAAAATGTTTTTTGGCTTTTGAGGGTATGCAAAAATATTTTTATGGAGACGCAATGTAATGCGAGGTTAGAACAAATATAAACCTAAGGACACCCTACACATGTTTTAGGGATATATATACAATATGGAACCCCTACAGGCTAGGGTTTCTTATACACAAAATGAAACCCCTACAATCTAGGGATTAAGACATACAAAAGATAACCCTACAGGCTAGGGATTATGAGTTAAAAAAGATAACCCCTACATGCTACGGATTATGATAAGCCCATGGACAGTTGAGATGGTGATTTGACTGAGGGAATAGCATGGAAGAGAGAACATGGTGACTGATCAATGATCACCAAATCATATGGCCTCACATAGGCCGCGTGGCGTGCATCAATGAGGACGTCCTTCATGGGAAGGTTCCACATGGGGAACAAGATCCTATAGAGGTTCTAAGGGAAGCGACAAATAAAAGGGAATCACTATCGGTTAGGGATTATAAAAACAAAGGAAATCCCTAAAGGATAAAAAAAAAGAATACTCTAACGAGTTTATGGTATAACAATAATAAGAGATAACTCTACATATGTCTAAAATTACAATAGAATGTCCCTCACATGAAAAAGGCTTCCTATGAAGGATGGGATGACAATAATTTCCTTAGTATGTATGTTCCTAGTTTCGGCTTACGGATATTCTATCATCCCCATAAGGTGGCTTCCTTAAGGGTATCATGGATAACACTAGAGGTAAAGACACAAGGTCCTCCCATAAGCAGAGCCTTTTTACATACCAAAACTTTTGTCAATAAGGTCCTGAAAGGTCTCACCATGAGATTTTAATTTATGGTTTATACAAAAAGTCATAGGTTTCATTTCAAAGTCCTACCCCCCAAGAGGATATCTCTTGAGACATATTTCTTTTTCTGAATTTCACCGACTCTAGGAGAAGTCGTCACCAAAACTCATAGTGATGATGTATCCCCTTGGCCAATAGACGAACCTTCTTTCTAAGATTTTGAAAACCTTTTTTTGAAATAAAATCCCGCCACAATAATATGATAATAATATAATCAAAATAACAATAAATAAATGAACAAAATAATAAATAAAACAAATATGGAAAGTAAAAAGTAAAAAAACCCTAACCTAAACCTAAAAAGGAGAGGTTTCTAAACCCTATGGTTGGGTCCCTAATAGAGTTTCCAGCTGTTATAACCGATTTTAAAATAAGAGTTTCCATAATTACTTTTTATCCTAGGGAAGGGAATATAACGGATAACCGTAATTTAGATCAGAGTTCTAAGTTTTGACTCATTTTAGACGAAGGGAATATGTTATGCATACCTCATCTACCTTGTTCATAAGAATACTGGGGTTTAGGTTTAAGGTTTATGTTGTACCCCAAAATTTGCCCTCTCATGTTTTCCAAGATCTTGCCTTGCATGGTTGGTTACAAATACTTTCTTAAAGATAATAATTTTTTTTGAAGATGTTCAAGTGTATTTCGATTGGAACCTTAAAAAGTACTTTGATTGGGCATCTAAAATCCTTCGATGTAAGCTTGGCTCACCAATCTTTGATTGGGCATTTGGCCTCCTTCGATGCAGGCCTGATTCATAAGCTTCGATTGGGCGCTGGGCCACCTTCGATCAAGTTCAATTCACAAGGCTTCGACCGTGCAATGGCTTCTTTAGACTTTCCTTCGATCCACAAGGAAAAGGCCTCTTCATTCTTTCCTTTGATCCACTAGGCGAAGGCTTCCTCAGACTTGCATTCGATCCACAAGGCAAAAAGCCCCTTTTAAGTGACCTTTAATTCAGAAAGAAACAAATATCTACATGCAAGATTCGACAAGGCAGTGTCTATCTTCAGGCCTACTCTGACTCCAACTCTAAAAACCTTCAACACACAGTTTTCCATACTTCGACACATAAGATGGTCCCTTCCAAAGAAGCATTCAAAGGCCCATTCGAAGGACACACAAATGGTGCCTTCAAAGGACATACATTTGGTCCATTCGAAGGGCATACAAATGGTACCTTCGAAGGACATACATTTGGTCCATTCGAAGGACACACAATTGGGGCATTCGAAAGAGCCAGGGGGTGAAACATGTCCAGGTTCACTCATGATTTCAAAATGGCAAGAAGTATCCAAATATGGCCAACTTTCAATATGTTGGATTCTTGTCTCATGGCCTTGAAAGGCTTTGTCTCTTGCCATACTTGCTCTCCTCACACCCCTATAAATACAAGGCTAAAGGCACATTTCCAGGAGAATGGAAAAATAGAGGAGAAGAAACACATTTCCAAACGAAAGCGTTTTGGCCCATACACGCATCAACCAGACGAAAACCTTGCCTCTAGGTACACACACATTTCCCCATACGAGCCACACGAAAACTGCAAGAGATACACCAAAACTGCCAAAATCGAAGCACACTTTGCAAGCCATCTCCATCCAAAACAAAGCATCCCATTGGTAAAAAACCTTCAATTTTAAATTCATCTCATGTATAATTTAATTTTTATTGTTGCATGACATTTCTGATTGTTAAGTAACAGGATACTTTTATTAAGGCATTTGAAACAGATTCCTTTGAATCTTAATCCAGGCATCCCTCCCAAGTACTATCTGATTCATTTCGTAAATTGAATGTTATGATTTTCTTTGTACTGACAATTGACTGACAACTCAAATGGAAGGGGGAAATGTGGCCAATCGAAAGGGCCTGGGTTCGATACCCAGGCCTCACAATTTTTTTTCTAACTACTATTCTACAAATCTTGTGTGTTTCGCATCCAGACGCTCACCATACATCCTCTAATCCTAATCAATGGATCACATCAACTTAGATCCAGAAGACTCCAAACACACAGAGCATCATACACCTTCAGGAGGTGTTCTCACTGGATCTAAGAGGCAATCTGGGTCTTGTGTTTTACAAAACATACACCCTTTTTTGTTTCCATTCATTGCCTGGCCCATTTGTACTTTTATTTTTGGTTTATTTCTTTTAATTGCTTTTTTTTTAATTAACATTAAAGCAAAAACATCACAAAAAATTTAGGTTAGTATTTTTCTTAATCAAATTAGTTTTAAAAATTAATTAATTAATTATTTTAATAATTTTTCTTTAAATTAAAACCAAATAGATTTATGTTTTTTTAGTTTAATTCTCTTTATATTTTAAAGAAAATAAACAAAAACAGATTTTTCTTATACCTTAGGATTTTTAGACGTTCTTTTCCATTTCGCGCACATTTGCATTCATATTATTGTATCTGTGTATGGATGTAATAAAATAAACTAGGACTTTACATTTACTGCTTTTATTTTCTCCAGTTTTGGACTATGTAATTAATACCCCTCGCCGAAGCTTTGTAATAGCGTAGATTTAAATTCCGGATTTTAAATTCCTATACATATTAACTGTTAGATGTATGGTAATAGGATTATATGGCAAGAAATTAAAATCAACGTTAGCAAACCTAACATCCAATAAAAAAATAACTGAAAGTAAACACTCTTGCACATGCGCACCTATAGGGTACTCCCACTTTGGTTGCTTTTCGGAAAAATAGTTACAACTCTCGAAACGTGAGAGATTTTAGTGGCTACCCTCTAGCTTAAAAAGATCATAAGTCCCTCGATGACCCTCTCGACGTTGCCTCGGTAGAAATGATCTTAAAACCCTTGGGTAGTTACTAAGGTTTCTTTCCCTGTTGCCTTTGTGACTATAAAACTTCCCTTCGAATGTCCCTCAAACATCCAAACGACTAGGGCTACCTACTCACTAATAGTAGGATAACACTGTCTAAATGAAAAGAGGAAAAGAACGACCCTTTAGAGTAAAGTAGATAGTTCCTAGATGCAATGTGTAGCGGTAGAAATGTTTAAGACTAAGCCATTGGATTGACTAGACTTTGTACAAATCAAAATAAAAATCGCCACTGCGCTTTATTATTTCCAAAGGAATGGGAAAAGAGCGAATAACCCAAAAAGAAAGGGAAAGATTCAAGGTAAGGGGGTTGGTTATGCAAATGGAAGGTAGTATCACCCTAAACATCTACGGTACTCCGCAGGAACCTCTATGTAAAATCTGTATATTTTGGCTATAAAAAGTGTTGTATAAAAATGGATGGTGGAGGTGAGAAAAGAAATATATTTATTTTATGATTTTTGCACACGTCGCGGTTGCGAACTTTTAGTGCCTACGTACCACCTTTTCGTGCAATAGTGGATCAGGTTATACGTAGTTCCTCTTTTAAAAATTTAAAACACAAATGTGTTGGTTATTTTTATGAGATAAAACATCATCGTCATTGTTCGTGTGGAAAACATACCTACTAACCATGATTAAGAGGAAGGAGAATTTACATCATCTCAAAGTTGAGGATATGGCTTGGATTTTAAAATCAACAATGCCTCACTCAACACCCAAGTGGAAAATATCTATCTTCACTACATATTATAGAAGTATAGTTGTTTGCATCACTACAAGGATTGACAAGAGTTCAATCTTTTGAGAAAATTTTAAAGATAAAAGCCAAAGTGGCAAAATGGTTTAAAATGAGATTGATTGACTTTTAGTCTTCTCACAAAAATGTCAAAGTATTATTAAGTTTATTAAAGTTTATTTATGAAACTGTTTGAAAATGCATGGACCTAAGTCCAAGTTTATTATGAAAGTGGTTCAAGTTTAAAACAAGAAGAGTTTTCAAAGGGAGGGATATGATTTTTTAAATTAAAGAAGATGGGAGGAGAAGAAGAGGATATCCTAAAGCATAAGGTAAAATCTAGGGATAAGAACCATCTAACTAATAAGAAGCCAAAACTTGAAATTATGAGCCAAGATAGAATTCCCATCCTTGGATTGAAACCAATCAAGCAAAAAAATACTAGACCTCTCGAGAGAACCAAACTTCAAGTGTATTAAGTCTTCACAAAAAATTGGGCAGAGTAACGGCTATATACGGATGAATTCCAAATTACAAATAAAGAGTGTAATCACAATAACCTGCACACAAACAAACAACCCAATGTCTTGAGATAAACCTTAAGATCTCCAGACAAAATAATCAGATAAGATCACAATGTCTTCAAGATAAGCCAAGGTTTTTAATCCTAAGTCCAAGAAAAGTCCCATACTCCATAATTCCAAGGATAGTAACCAAATAGTCCAAGTACTATTAAAGATTTATTAGGGTTTATGTTGATTATTAAGTATCTTAAAAAGGAAAAGAAAAGCTCAAGTGAGCAAAATAAAAAAAATGACAAGAAAGTAAATTCTCAAATGAGCAAAGATGAAAATGGCATGAAATGTAAATGCTAAAAGTAAATGGTACATAAAGCTTAAAAAATAATAAAAGCATAAAGTAAAACAAGTAAATAATTAGTGGTTAATTGGATAACCATCTTGAAGCTTGCATTTGGAACTCATTAGAGGATTGGTAGAACCAAAGCCTCCACACAACAAGTTGCATTTGCTTTTTGTCAAGTATATCATCCATTTGGAATTCTCGCAAGTGCCATTTAATGATCAACGATGTTTAAGTGATCCATGTTGACCAAAGGTGTTGTAGATCCATTAGAGGATTGGTAGAACCAAAGCCTCCACACAATAGATCTCAAGTTTATTGGATCAAAGAGATCAAATTAACATACTTGGGCTTACAAACATAAGTTTGGGCCACGAATGATCATTTATTCGAAACGGGACAAAATTTAGCGCTATATTAAGTAATCATAAGTGGACTTATATAGAAGTCACACCTATTTTGAGGCCGATCAATAACAATCTATGCACCATTTGTTTTGAGACATGATATAGAGATCATGCTCCAACAACATTTAGTGCAATAAGAAGGGGATGTGATGAAGAGGGATGTGAGAGAATATACAAACCACTTTTGAATTAAATTTAATCAAACTATTATTAAAATCATTCATCTATTTTTGTGGAGTTAAACTCAATACCATGGATCCAATGATGTTAATAAAGTTCATGATCCAAAATCTAACCTAAGATCATCCAGAAAATAGTCACAAAATATTATACTTTAATATATACAAAGGGTTTAAAAATAATATTTAAAAAAATAGAAATAAAAGAGAAAAATATCAACTATGTTCAAATTAATCAAGAAATAAAAAGTAAGACCATAGATAAATCAGAAAAGGGCTCAAATAATTTTACAAATTTTTTGGTAATTTTTTAAAGTCAGAAACTATTTTTAAAATTAAAATAAATGGGTAAAATAAACCAAAAATGATAAAAAATAGTAAAGTCAGAAACAAAAATAAATTAAGGTCACCAATATTTGTCACAATATCATTGGATCACTCCATAATTGTTTCAGAATTTAAAAATGTATAAAAGTATTTTTAAACATTTAAAACAATTCAAATAAAGTGTAAATTTATAAAAAATACCAAAGCACAAAATTAAATTGTGAAAAAATAAAAATCAGAAAGAGAATAATCAAAATATTTTTTCATAATTTTTCATATTTTTTGGATAAAAAATGAATTTTCTATGATTATTTGAAATTTAAAACAATTAAAATATAAAAATCAGAAAAGAAAATAAAAGTAAAAATATGCGGACCATTGGATGAGAGTCAAAAGACGCTAGTAATCAAATCCAAGGGATTTGACGCGCTGTGCATATCATGGTCATTAGTGAATAAAGCATAGAATCATTAATTAAATCAGATTTAAAAAAAAACAGATGGCGCGCCAAATGATATCAGAGGTAAGTGAATTGCAAGTCTCTCAAACTGTAATATCATAAACTCAAACCTATGTCATTCGCTTCGTCTCTTCAAGACGAAGACAACCACACCCTCACGCCAAATTTATATAAATTGTAGCTCAAGCAATTTGGAAGAAATGTTTTGAAAAGGGATTTGAAATTTCATGGTCAAAGCGTGTTTCCAGTAATAAGTAAGTGTTGCGACTAGAACCAGGGCAATGAGAGCATCATAATGATATCAGAGTTTTTAAGAATTGATGAAGGAATCTACCTATTGAAGTTGAGATGCAGAGCTCTGAAACTGGACTTCTATGGAGCAGTATAGGGCACAATTCTTGAATGTAATTATATGGTTAGCTTCAGGGAAGATCAAGGAAGGTGAATTGATGGAAAAATTGGATTGAAAAAGGCTTGAGAATGGATTTTGAAGTTACTGAATTCTGAGTTGTGAAACAAGTTTGACAGGGTGATTCTAGCTATCCAAGCTTAAGAACGAATGTGGAATGACCCTCTATTTAAAGGGAATCAAATGGAATGTTCAAGCGTGTGAAATGATGAAGTTTGGAGGGAAATCGTGTGAAGTTGCAAAAATGAAAAGTGTGACTTCAAACTTGATCAAAACTCATCTAAAACGCGCGTTTTGCTATGCTAATCACTTCTGGAAGTTCACTACACATGTTTAGAGGCAAAAACGCATAGGAACAAAGTGTTTAGAAGCTAAACCAATGATTTTAAATTCTGACTTTTGAAGAAACTTCAGTTCCAAGTTACCAAGTTCAAATCAATGGCATTCTCAGCTCATGGGGTCTTAGGGCATGATTCTTGATGCTTTAGAAAGATGAGGTTACAAGCTTTGCAATGGAAAAATAATGGAGTTAAATGGATGCTTGAGCTAAAAGTTGTGTTGAGTCAAAGTTGGAGAAAAAGAGTTGACTTCCCATACTTAGAAATATTTCAAATTCTTCTTCAAAAATGACCTATAATGTCTTGCATCCAAACATGGCCTTCCACTTGGAATTTGCTCTTGACCAAAAAATATGGCATGAATTAGATCTATTGAATGACATTTTGAAACATGAACCATTCAAAATATCCAAAAATTGAGAGAGTTATGAATTGTTGAAGTTGGCAAAAAATCATGAAATGACCTATAACCTTTTGTATCCTTAAGGCAACTTCCATCAATTTTCTCACTTTGCACATAAAAGAAGGCATAAAGTTCACATCTTCAAGATAATTATGGAATAAGAATGGACTCAAGGTGATAAAAATTGACCAAGTTATGATCATTTGAAGTCACACATGGAAAATTGGGGATTCATCTGGAGGACTTGTAATCTTTCTTCCTCATTAAGTCTCTTCATCATGACAAGTCCTTGAAACTTTTGATGTGATTTGTTAATAACCATTTTAATAGAATTATGTCTTTGGAATCACTCAAAAATACCAAAATATGAGCAAGATATATTCCTTTGAAGTTCAAAACCCTAGCTCCTAGATCAAGAAAATGCCTTGAGGAACTTTGACAAACTTGAACAAACTTATTGTACCAACATTCTTTATTTGTGAATAGAAGTTATTGAGGATGATAATTAGAACTCATAGCCACCAAAACCACTTCCATATCTTGAAAATTGAGAGAAATATGCTCTTGTGACCAATAGGAACAAGGCCTTGTCCAAACATGACAACTTCTTTAATCAACCCCTTGTACTTTTGAGTCAAATTTAATAACTTTGAAATGTGGTGAACCAAAATAACCTTGCCATGCCATTTCTTCCAAAACAAATCCAATGGTGAGGTTTGAACTTCTCAAGCTTTATTGACAAGGGCATGGATATAAACTCATTAACCCGTGGGGTAACTTGTTAAATCTCATTGCCTTTACCTACATGGATAACAAGCAAGACAAACCAACATTACATTTAATTAGTTAAAGAAGAAATCAAAACAAAAATATTCATGATCACAAAAGAACATAAGTCAAGGTGCTTGGTAATTCCTCAAAAGGGCAAAGCTAAATGTAGGGAGGGGAACCAAGAATCCTAGTATTATCTTGTTGTGAATGAATCAACATGGTATGAGGAAGTGATCTGAGGGGCAAAAATTGGGGTACAACAGCTGCCCTTATTTAAGTTTCTTCTATCCGGAGATACGAAGGTTAAAAATCTTCGTGTCGACGCGATCAAAGATACTTAAATATAAAAAAAACCATATTTTTGGATCTAAGATGCCATGCAAATGTTTATGATCATGAATGCATATGAACAGGACCAAAGAGACGCAAAACATCACTGGGGATGTAACAATAATAAAGAAACAAGGGAGCGACCAACCAGGAAAATAAATCATTGGTGGATCAAAAGACCTGGATCAAAGAGGATGGTAGAATGGTCAATGGATACACCAACTTCTACCGAAGGCGAAGCTATCGACGTTCACTGAAGGCAAAGAGAAAGATAACAAACATCGATGTTCACTGCCGATGTCCTACCAACTTTCACTGAAGGTAGAGAGAAAAGAAATATCATAGCACCGTCGTTCACTAACGATGAACTACCAACTTTCCCTGAAGGTAGAAAGAGAATATATCATAGCATCATTATTCACTGATGATGAACTACCGACATTCACTGAGGGTAGAAAAAAGATAACAAACATCGACGTTCACTGCCGATGTCCTACCAACTTTCACTGAAGGTAGAAAGAGAATATATCATAGCACCGCCGTTCACTGACGATGAAATACCAACTTTCACTGATGGAAGCAAAAGATAACAAACATCGACGTTCACTGCCAATTTCCTACCAACTTTCACTGAAGGTAGAAAGTGAATATATCATAGCACCGTCGTTCATTGACGATGAACTACCAACGTTCACCGAGGGTAGCAAAAAGATAACAAATATCGACGTTCACTGCCGATGTCCTACCAACTTTCACTGAAGGTAGAAAGAGAATATATCATAGCACCGCCGTTCACTGACGATGAACTACCAACGTTCACCGAGGGTAGCAAAAACATAACAAACATCGACGTTCACTACTGATGTCCTACCAACATTCACTGAAGGTAGAAAGAGAACATATCATAGCACCGCCGTTCACTGACGATGAACTACCAACGTTCACTGAGGGTAGCAAAAAGATAACAAATATCAACATTCACTATCGATGTCCTACCAACTTTCACTGAAGGTAGAAAGAAAATATATCATAGCATCACCATTCACTGACAATGAACTACCAATGTTCACTGAGGGTAGCAAAAAGATAACAAGTTTCCTTAAAATTATGACATTTCACCTAGAACGCGTCTCAACTTCTTTTTTAACCAAGGCACTCCGCCTGGAAAGGATAATATATAAGTTGTTTCAAATAAAGAGACTTCCACTTGCAAAGATTTCACAACGAGCTGTTTCTGTGATATTGAAAGTCTTGCCATCCATTGGCGTAATATGAAGACAAACTTCAAACTATTCACTCATAGAGGAGATAGCAAAAAAGTTATGTCAACTTTTACAGGGAAGCACAAGTTACTCAAATAACGCGACCTGCTACTTGTTGTCATGGAGGATTGTAAAAAGAAATGACTTTCTGGGGAAAGAAATATAACTTCCTGGGGAAAGAAATATGACTTCCTGGGGAGATGCCATGATATTCCTGTTGAGGAGATAAAGTCTTCTCGTGCAAAATAAATGCACCAACCAAAACTTGAAGTTTTTAGAAATCCAAAGTAAATAATATTGCCGTGGAACCACATATTCAAACCAGAAATAAACTGGAATTAAACAGTCAACCATAATACATCCTTTGAGAAATAAAATTAAGAGGGAAAACCAAATCCATCCAAACAAGGAGCTGTACAGGAAGGCTAAAGCAAAAATCTTCCACGAGGGATAACTCAGTGGGGAAATTGAAAGAATATACACTTTCTGCTTAAGGCCAACACTCTATTGAAGAAAGGTCAACGTAACTCTGCAAAATAGGGTGATATGTCAACAAAAATATTAACAAAGGTCAATGAACAATGATTTGCCAATTTTAGCTATGCATGATGTATGTATGAATGTATGAGTGTTATCGTGCGTATGCTGACAAAACATATATACAACATTGGGAATAACCATGAAAAACCACCTCGGGCACTAACAACATTCGGCTAAACTTCATCCAAGATGATCATTCCAAGAAAAAGTAAATGCCAACTGAGGAAACAAAACCTACTGGTTACTTTAGCTTTACTGGGGAGAAACATAATCCTGAAGTATAACAAAGTGACAGAATAGTACACATATAGGGATAGAAATCCTTCTTCAGGATTCACCGGGGAAACAAATGTTTTCAAAAGTAACATTTCTACTGGGGATTGCAAAAATAGTCTCAAGTAAAGCATACTGACACCAAAACATCAAAACATTCACTGGGGAATTCAGGCCTACTTCATTGGAGAGGTCAACACCACATCCTCAAAGGGAAAACCATAATACGTCCTTCGTTAGAGAAACCAGGGACTTGAATTCTTCAAGAGTGGTTATGATACCAACTTCTCTGGAAAACGAACTTCCATCCGACCGAACGAAAACTTCACTAGAGAAAGTGCGGATTGAAACTTCACATCATGAAAACTCAGAAAAAAGGATAAATGAATCCAAACTTGACCGAGGATACCGGAATCATAAATCCAATACGGCGAATCATCCTGAGTAAACCTTCCCGAGGGGAACAAAAGCTTCTCAAAACAACTGGAGTTTGTCCATTCCTGGGATCACCATTTTTGTTGTCATTGTTTCGTCACAAATCTCAAAGTAAAATTAGATTGTAAAATCTTTTTTTTTTGAAAAATCAATTTTTTTATTTAATCTTTTTTGCTTTGAAATTTATTATCAATAATAAATGGAGTATTTTCAAGCTAAATAAAATAATAAATACAAAGAATTGGCTAAAAGCTCAAATTTCATTAATAGAATAGTAGTCTTCGAATAGCGAGACTCCATAGATGATTATAATGTTCGGAAAATGGTAATATATAATGGAAAAGATACATTGAGATACAATGACCACTATCCCCTCTAACAACTTTTGAAATCCTAAGCAGTAGCTTCTGTTGAAGTATGGTGAGGATCCGAGAAGATTGTTGCTTCAACGATCAAGTCTTGTCTGACGTAGTTACTTGCCAAGAAAGTCCCTAACTTTTGCCTAAGCTTCCCTTGCGGGTTTTCAACTTAGCGGGAAATTTATTCTGTTTAGGTCTCTAATTTTTGCCTAGAACGCCATTTCGGGTTTTCGGCCTACCGAGACGCTCCTTTTTTGCCTAAGTCGCCTGTGATACGGTGGCAGAACCGACTGTTTAATACTGGTTTGCATTTTGCGTATTTTGTTCGCAAAATGTCGCGGTAAGCAAGAGTCGCCACCGACTTTTACTTCATCCAACTGGAAAGGAAAAAGTACATAAAAAATCCTTTTTCGAGATATTCTGAGTACGAGGGGTAGATTATAGAAAGGGAAGGTGTTAGCACCATTTCTATCCATGGTTTTCCATGGGCTCTTAGGTACTTGCTCATCTTTTTAGATTTCTTGTGTGTGTGCTTTGTTTTTGAAAATGTTTTACTTCTTGATAACCCTTGTATTAGTCCTCAAAGGTGTGACAAAGTTGTTTTGAAAACTTGTTTGGAAAGTGTAAGTGTGAAATGTTTTGATTTGAGCAAGTACCTACTAGTATCTACCTACTCG
The DNA here is from genome assembly GCA_948472305.1 of Vicia faba. Taxonomy (NCBI): domain Eukaryota; kingdom Viridiplantae; phylum Streptophyta; class Magnoliopsida; order Fabales; family Fabaceae; genus Vicia; species Vicia faba. The sequence continues at coordinate 344,430,875 of OX451739.1, forward strand.
AAAAAAGATCGTTTCTATTCTTGTTTCCTTTAGACAGCACTATCCTACTATTGATAAATAGGTAGAACCGTCGTTGGAGTTTGTAAGGGTCAATTCGAAAGGGACGTACGATCACTAAAGCAATAGTGGGATATCTTAGTAATAACCCTAGAGTCTTAAGACCATATTCGAGGCAACATTTCTGAGGCAACATTCGAGTGGGACATTTGATCTTTTTAGACAGGAGGGCAACCACTAAGACACCCTATGCTTAATGATCGTTTACCGAAGGCAACCGAAGTGAGAGTATACCCTAAGAGTGACATGTGCGAGTGATTTGTTTTCAGTTATTTAATCTTTGCACATTAGGGTTTTCTAACCGTATTAATTTGTCACGCATTCTTGTCATACAATCCTATTAGCATACTTCTAGTCAGTTAAATATTTGCAGGAATTAAAGATGCGAGAAAATAGATCTACGCTATTACAAGGTTTCAGGGAGGGGCATTAATTACATAGCCAAAAAACCCGGGGATTTAACAGTAAATAAAACCATAAATTAAACTATTACAAACCATGAACAGTTACAAAAATATTGTCAAAATAAATAATAAGCATGCGGCGAATTAAATGCGAAACGATTAGGGTTTTGACCCTTGACTAAACCTATTTGCGATTGATTAAAAATTTTTTTTGTCATGTTTTGTTATTTAATAAAATAGTTAAATTAAAAAGAAAATCCTAAGTTCTAATTAATTTTAAATTAAGAAAAAATAAATTAATTCACTCTAGAAACCTATTTTTTATTTTATTTATTTGAGAAAAAATAAAAGAATTAAATCAAGAATTTAACCTAATTTCTATTTGATTTTATTGATAAAAATAAATTAAAATTTCCCTAAGTTAAACTAAATTAAATTAAATTTGATAATAAAAAAAACTAATTCTAATTTTTTTATGAATTCTTGATTTTATGATTTTATAAAAAAAAAGTAATTAATTTTTTAATTAAAATGATTAAAGAAAAATATTAAAAGAAATAAAAATAAGAAAGAAAGAAAATAAGTGGCCTGATAGCATTAGCAATCCTGGGGGTATGTTGTAGAAATTCTGGGCCCAATAAGGCTAAAGCCTGTTTGACTATGCCTGAATCTAGTGCGTGTGTTAACTTGAGGTATATGGTGATCCTTCAATGATGGCACGTTGGATCTTGACTGGAGATGCGTTTGATGGTTGGATCTTGATGGTATATGGTGGACGTCATGCTAAGCAACACGCCTGATCACCTGATGAAAAATAACATGAAACAAATATTGGGACCTGGGGATCGAACCCAGGTCCTTATGCACGTTTCCAGTACCTGCTTGCCATCTGTGCTGCTCTGTTTGTTTGTACATATAATAGAAACAATTAATATAATCAAATCACGTGATGTATTCAGAAAAATGCGCGAAAATTCAAATGGACGAGTTACACGCTGCCACGCCATCGTCTCCCTCACTGGCCCGTCGTTTTAGAAAACCAAGCTTTTACCTACTGACGTTTTACTGTAGGTACAAACCCGTTCATCTCAAAAATTGTATACAAGCAAGATAAATGAAAATTAAGGGTACCAATCAACTCGTCTCATCCTCACGAGTATCATGGTACCAGAATCCAGGCCTAATTTTGCCTAAACTGAAAATCCCTAAAACGAGCCAAGGAACCCTAACAATGGCATATCATGATTCTTGTATTGAAAATGCAATTAAATGATACCAATAGCTTGCAAACTCAATGATGAACAAGAATATATAAATCAAATGTGCTAATGATGCGTAAATTGCAAAAATTGAATTTGAAAAATGTATCAAACCGTGTGAGTTGTGGAACGAGTTTCTGAGTGCTTCAGGCCATGGGAATGATTGGAACAGCTTCCTGGGATGTCTAGGAAGGGATTGGTGATCTTGGAATGCTTTGAAACTCCTTGTATATTGAAAACCGATTCCCACTTTTTCTTGAATTTTTCAATTTCCTTCCTGGCAATTCACGACCTATAACCCTTTTTCTTGCCTTGACTGCATTCTCTATATGTACTAGAGTGAATTAGGATTGTAAAAAACCCCTAGTATCTTTACAAATTTTGAAGATTTGATTTGGTTTTCATAGTGTATGATATCCTTCCAAATTTGGCCTAATCATGCTCTTTTTGTACCAATTGCCATTGATTCGAATTGATCTTGCAAGCTCAGCATATCTTGGTTGCTAACCTGTCAAAAAAAATCAAATCATATCTTTGATAATTTTCATCATTTATTTGATTTAATTCACTTTTTAATTAATGAAAAATCAAAATAAATTGAAAAATGAAGCAAATAGTTTGTGGATAAGTATTTGAGTCATGGACCACATTATAATTGAGGTACAAGCATAAAAAGATGGGCCCATTTAGCAAAAAAATGCAAATTTGAGCATATTTGACTTTTGGCAATTTTGCAAAAATGGTCAACTTGGCAATTGCATAACTCTCTCAATTTTGACCCTAGAGAGGTGTTCTTGGGTTTTTTATAAATCTTAGGATGTACTCTAAGCAACCCTTTTGGTCTCATCTCAATTGAGTCTTCCATGTTCATGTATGAAGCTTTAACCCAAAAGGTGTTTTGTTGACTTTTCAAAAGGACCTATAATGTCAAAATTCATATCTTTTTGTGAGTGCATATTCTGAACTTGGGAGCTGAAGATGAATTGTATGGAATTGCATCCTCTTCAAAATGAGCTTTGGATGGGTCATTTATGATAAAGTATGAGAACGTTATGCTTGGTCAAAGTTGAGTTGACTTTTCCTACAAAACCCTAATTTAGCAACTTTTGGGTTTTGATGAATTGTGAGCAATCCTTGAGGAATCATGATCAAACCTTGATCAAATGATGAATAATACTTCAAAATGAGGATGTTGACCAAAAATCTTGAAGTTTGACTGTATGTGGGCCACAGTTGACTTTTGACCTAGTACAATTTATTTTCAGGCATTTGAGCAATTGACTGAGCAAACTTCTTCTGCAAGGCTTGAAACTTGACATGGATGATCTTGGGAACATATTAGGACAATGGTGATCATTTGAGTCCTTTGTAGTTCACACATCTTGATGAAAGTAGAAACCCTAATTTGATGTAGGCTGCCTTAGGAGAGAGCTTGTCTGGTCAACTATTGGACTTCCTTGAGCCATTTGGAGACCTCACTTGACATTTGTTGAGAAATATGGGAGGGAAAATTTTGGGGTGCAACACCGCCCTTTCAGGTTTTCAACTTAGCGAGCTATTCTTTTATTTCTTTAGGCGAAATACTTCTTGATTGCGTCAACATTCATGGGACGTGGAAACTCCTCGCCATCCATAGTTTCAAGAATTAATGCACCGCCAGAGAAGGATTTCTTGACAACATATGGGCCTTCAAAAATTGGAGTCCACTTGCCCCTAAAATCAGTGTTGAAAGACATGATCTTCCTGAGCACGAGGTCGCCTTATCTGAATTCACGAGGTTTAACCTTTTTATCAAAAGCTTTCTTCATTCTTTTATGATATAACTGCCCATGATATAAAGCTGTCATCCTCTTCTCCTCGATCAAATTCAATTGGTCAAACTTGTTCTAGACCCATTCATCCTCTGTCAACTCGGTTTCCATTATCACGCGCAATGAGGGAATCTCTACCTTGACTGGGAGTACAACTTCCATTCAATACACTAGGGAGAACGGGGTGGCTCCTGTTGAAGTGTGGACAGATGTTCAATATCCATGTAGAGCAAAAGGGAGCATTTCATGCCAATCCTTATAAGTAACAACCATTTTCTGGATAATTCTCTTAATATTCTTATTAGCAGCTTCAACAACCCCATTCATCTTTTGCCTGTATGGAGATGAATTGTGATGGACAATCTTGAATTCTTCACACAGTTCTATCATCATCTTGTTGTTCAAATTAGAGCCATTGTCAGTGATAATTCTGCTCGGCACACCATACTGACATATAAGGTTATTCTTAATGAAGCGCACAACCACCTGCTTAGTAACATTGGCATATGAAGCAGCCTCCACCCACTTGGTGAAGTAATCAATTTCTACCAAGATAAAACGGTGTCCATTCGAAGCTTTTGGTTCTATCATCCCAATCATGTCAATACCCCACATAGAGAAAGGATATAGGGAGGAAATCAAATTGAGAAGTGTCAGAGGCACATGGACCTTGTCTGCATAAATCTGGCATTTATGGCACTTCTTTGCAAATTTGTAACAGTCGGACTTTATTGTCAGCCAATAATAACTCGCCCTTAGCATCTTTTTAGCCATCGAATGTCCATTGGCATGAGTGCCAAATGAACCTTCATGAATCTCATGCATTAACATGTCTTCTTCGTGTCTATCTACGCACCTGAGCAAGACCATGCCATAATTTCTCTTGTACAATACATTTTCACTGAGGAAGAAACTGTCTGCAAATCTTGTCAATGCCTTTCTATCTTTCTTCGACGCACCAATCGGGTATTCCTGAGTCTGAATAAAATGCTTGATATCATAATACCAAGGTTTTTCATCTGCTACCTCCTCTGTTTTAAACACATGAGCGGGCCTATCCAAACGTCGAACCATAATTCGGGGTATATCATTCCAAGTATTCACTTGGTACACAAAAGCCAGAGTTGTCAGAGCATCCACCATTTGATTTTCATCTCTAGGAATGTGATGGAATTCAACTTTATTGAATAAGGGTAATAATCTTCTAGCATAATCTTTGTAAGGGATTAAGTCGGGGTGACGAGTATCCCATTCTCCTTTAATCTGATTTATTACCAAAGCTTAATCACCATACACATCTAGAATTTTAATTCTGAGATCAATAGCTTCTTCGAGACCCATGATGCAAGCCTCGTATTCATCCATATTATTAGTACAATCAAATGTTAACCTTTCAGTAAAAGGAATGTGTGATCCATGAGGAGTTACAATCACAACACCAATTCCTTTACCATAAGCATTCACATCTCCATCAAATATCATACTCCAGCGAGATTCGGGGTCAGGACCTTCCCCAGGAAACGGTTCATCACAATCTTTCACTTTCAGGAATATCACATCCTCATCGGGAAATTCATATTCTACAGACTCGTGATCCTCCACTGGTTGGTGAGTAATATAATCTGCCAACACAATGCTTTTAATAGCTTTTTGAGTGTGGTATTCGATATCATATTCAGATAACAACATCTTCCAGCGGGAAATTCTCCCAGTAAGAGCAGGCTTTTCAAAAATGTACTTGATTAGATCCATTTTGGAGATCAACCAAGTAGTGTGATTCAACATATACTGCCGCAAACGCTTTGCCGCCGAGGCCAAAGCACAACATGTTTTTTCCAGCATACAATACCGCGACTCACAATCAGTAAACTTTTTAGTGAGATAATAAATGGCGAACTCCTTCTTCTCAATTTCATCTTGTTGTCCCAAAATATAACCCATGGAATTATCTAACACTGTCAGATACATAATCAACGGTCTTCCTTCTACGGGAGGGAGCAAGATAGGAGGTTCAAGCAGATATTCTTTAATACTTTCAAATGCCCTTTGGCAATCATCCGTCCACACACAACCTTGATATTTCTTTAACAACTTAAAGATCGATTCACATGTTGCAGTCATGTGGCAAATGAATCTGAAAATATAATTCAAATGCCCGAGGAAACCTCTGACTTGCTTTTCAGTTCTTGGCGTTGGCATCTATGGAATTGTTTGACTTTATCAGGGTCAACTTCAATTCTTTTCTGGCTAACAATGAAACCCAACAATTTCCCTGATCGAACACTGAAGGTGCATTTATTTGGATTCAAGCGGAGACGATACTTCCTCAAACGCTGAAACAACTTCAACAAATCTTATACATGCCCTTCTTCAGTCTGGGATTTAGCAATCATATCATCAACATATACTTCGATTTCCTTGTGCATCAGATCATGGAATAGGGTTGTCATAGCCCTCTGGTACGTTGCACTGGGGTTCTTCAACCCGAAAGGCATCATTCTGTAATAGAATGTTCCCCAGAGTGTGATAAACGTTGTTTTTTCCATGTCCTCTGGAGCCATTCTTATTTGATTATACCCAGAAAATCCGTCCATGAACGAGAATACTTTGAATTTTGTTGTGCTATCCACTAGCATATCAATGTGTGGCAATGGAAAATCGTCTTTTGGACTAGCTTTATTTAGATCTCTGTAATATACGCACATGCGTACTTTTCCGTCTTTTTTCGGTACTGGGACAATATTGGCAATCCATTGAGGATACACCGATGTCACAAGAAAACCAACATTAATCTGCTTTAGAACCTCCTCTTTGATTTTTACTACCATATCTGGGTGAGTTCTTCTCAACTTCTGTTTGATTGGCGGACACTCTGGCTTCAACGATAAATGGTGCTCTACAATATCTGTATCTAGACCAGGAATATCTTGATAAGACCAAGAAAAAATATCCACATACTCTTTCAATAGCTCAATCAACCTTCTCTTCACATCAGGATGCAACAATGCTCCAATCTTGACTTCCTTCAGATCTTCTTCTGAACCCAAATTGAGCACTTCCAATGGCTCTTTATATGGCTGAATGGTATTCTCCTCGTGATCAAGCAACTGTGAGACCTCTTATGGAATCTCATCATAATCTTCTTCTTCAGCCCCATACACAGGACATTCAAAGTTGGGAGAGGGTGCAGGGTCATTGTATTCAACGGGTTTTTTAATTAATTTGCACATATGATTTGTGATTGCTTTTAGAAACTAACACATATATCAAGTGATCATGCAGATTGAATTTCAGTTATTATTTATTTGAAAGGTTTTTTCTGATTACCATTTTCCAAGAAAAAGCAGAAAATAAAGACATAATTTGGGAAACAAAGATAACTTTTATTATTGATTTTAAAAGTCACAGCAAACAGATAAGCCCTACAACATTAATACTTCCACCTTGGGCAGAGCGAAAGCTTTTTCAAAAAGATTAACAAAGAAAATCACTTTGAAACATGTATGCAAGAGGGAACATCAATGGTGATCCAGTTCTGAACCCTAACTCCGTTCGTCACATAATTCGGCATTTCCTGCTCTACTTCTACCTCTACAATGGCGTTAACCACGGAAACAGTTGGATGAAGATATCCCCCGCTACGTAAGATGTTTTGATACCTGCCTGCAACAGACTTCGGCTTCATGCCCTTACCTTTGTCATTCTTTGAAGAGAACCCCAATCCAGCTCTTTTCTTGTTCACATGTGGATCCACAATTTATCCCCAAACTTCACTATGACCATTACGCATAACCTGTTGCGTGTCCTTCAGCGAAACCATGGAATTCTCATTTCCTCTTATGTTGTCAATGGATAAGGCTTGGAACAGGGTTCCAACAACAGCTTCATCCGCCTCTACAATGCTGAAAGAGGACAAATGAGATATCAACAATGCCTGCTCCCCATTTATTATCACTACTTTCCCTTCACGTACAAACTTTAGCTTCTGGTGTAAAGTTGAAGTGACAACGCCTGCCTCATGTATCCATGGTCTTCCTAGAAAACAACTATAAGCGGGAACAAGGTCCATGACCTGGAAAGTAATCTGAAACAAATGTGGTCCTATATGAATATGCAAGTTCACTTCACCAATAACAGATTTCCTTGATCCATCAAACACTTTCACAATGATGCCACTAGGGTGCATAGGCGTTCCTTGATATTTCAACTTCATAAGCGTACTCCTTGGTATAACATTTAACGCGGATCCATTATCAATCAGCACATTGGATAGTGAATCATTCTTGCAGTTTATAGAGATATGGATGGCCAAGTTGTGATTCCTTCCTTCATCTTGTAATTCATCACCGCAGAAACTCAAGTTATTACATGACGTAATGTTTCCTATTACGCAGCTAAATTGGTCTATTGGCATATCACTCTCCACAAAAGCTTGGTCCTGTACCCTCATCAAGGATTTTCTGTGAGCAGAGGAGTTCATCAATAAAGCTAAGATAGATATTTTTGAAGGAGTCTGCAATAGCTGATCTACAATTATGTATTCGCTCATCTTGATTATATTTAAAATATCATCCACTTCTTTCTCTAGCGTAGCTCCACTAGTCTCACCCGTAGCCTTCTTAGGTTCATCATTCTCAACAATTTTATTTCCAGTACCAACATCTCTTCGAACAACTGGCGCAAACACACGACCGATGCGGGTCACCCTAATATTTTCATCTATATTTCAAACATCAGGCATTGGATGGATGGGAACTTCTACTCCATCCTCTAAGATTGTAGCTTTGTATTTGTAAGACACAACCTTATCTGATCTGTAGGGGATATGACCCGGCAAACTAATCACCAATGGGGTAACAACTAGCTTGCTATGATACTCAACTTCAAAATGGGCAGGTTCACCAAAATAAGGTACAATGACGTTTACCCCTTCTTCAACATAATCAGTCATCATTGAGTCATTTCTGAAAAACAAAACTTCATCTGAGGAGAAACACTCATCTTCGGAGGCATACTCTTCATCCGAGTCTTCTTCAGTAAAACAAACCTCAACCATATCAACTTCATGGTAATCATCCCTTTGACCTGTGACCTTGATAGTTCCATTGTATAACAACAACTGAACACCCTTCTTCACGATTGAACATCCTCGGGGGTCTCGACAGTAAACTCGGAAAGCTCCATATTGGTGTTCTACTTGACCAACCATGTGGCAGAAAGTAGCATGAAATTGCACAAGGTCTTCATTCATATACTCTACATCAAAAATTCTGAATTCTCCAGGACATCCAGAAACCATATTCACTTTCTCTTCATACTCTACCCTAGGCCTGATTATATGGATGAGGCGCTCATCCATCATCTCCTACAAATCAGCCTTTATCTTGTCACAACTCTGTATTTCTATACAGAAAATAGCACAACCGGAATGGTCATGCATATAGTAGCTAAATTCATAGAGGTCTGTATGCATTTTCACCAAATCTCCTCTAACTAGATGAATATCAAAAATCCGGAAGTCGCCTGGACAACCGGCCACCATATTCACAGCATTTACTCCCCCATGCTTGGGTAGAGGATTATCTTTCACATTAGGTCCCACGTCCTTGAAAGATAGAACACCAGACTTCACCAATTTTGGTACCTCAGTCTTCAAAGGATAATAATTCTCAACATTATGCCCTGGTGCTCCCTAATGAAAAGCACATGTTTGGTCTGCCTTGTAATACCAATACAATGGTGATGGTACGACGGGAGGTGGTCGGGTCTGAACCAACTTCTTATGAATCAATGTCGGTAGTAACTCTGTATAGCTCATGAGAATTGGGTCATAACTCTGCCTTCTCTGATTACACCCTTGATTCCCCTGCTGGGACGGTCTCTGATAAGCAACGGTAGTTTGAGCGGCACTCACAATGGGAGTAACTGAGGCGACTTGCTGATGACGCCGATAATTCCTTCTATGAGTGTTAACCGTCCTCTCTTGCATGAAAGCATTTGCATCCCCTTCCTTCTTCTTGGTAAACCCATAAGATGGCTTCTTTACACCTCCAGATCCTTCACTCTTCGTCAAACGGCCTTCTCTTACAACCTCTTCTAAGCGGATACCCATTCCTACCATTTCAGTAAAGTCACTTGGCGCACTTGCTACCATCCTCTCGTAGTAGAAAGCACCCAGCGTCTTCAAGAAAATCTTAGTCATATCCTTCTCTTCCATGGGAGGAATCACCTGGGCAGCTACCTCATGCCATCTCTGTGCATATTCTTTGAATGATTCCTTGTCTTTTTGAACCATGGCCCAGAGTTGATCATGGTCAGGCGCCATGTCCATGTTGTACTTGTATTGTTTGATGAATGCTTCTCCCAAATCATTGAAAGTATGGATATTGGCGCTGTCCAAACTCATATACCACTTCAGCGCATCACCTGTCAAACTATCCTGAAAAAAGTGAATCAGTAGACGCTGATCATCAGTATGGGTAGACATTCTCCTCACATACATCACCAGATGAGCACGAGGGAAAGTGTTTCCCTTGTACTTCTCAAACTCCAGGACCTTAAACTTAGCATATATCTTAACATTCGGGACCAAGCATAAGTCATTCACATTCTGCCCAAATAGCTCTTTTCCCTTGAGGGCCTTCATTTCTCTCTGCATCTTGTCAAACTGCTCTTAAAAATATCCATTCTGTCATAAACACCCAAGTCTTCACTTGATAGAGGGAAAGGACGACACACATCATCGTTAACAAGCGGGACCATATTCACCGAAGGAGGTGCCGTATGAGCAATATGCACCACAGGAGGTGCAGGAGTAACAATAGTCTGAACAACTGGAGTATCTTGAGGACCAAGATTGAAACCTTTAGGTGCAAAATTCTCTAGCATTCCCCATGGATAACCTTGGGGCATGTGATTCTGAACAACAGCTGGAGTAGCAGATACGGGAACAGTCGGAGCTTCAGTAGTTTCCCTTTTTGGTTGAGGTTGAACACTCGCTGGGTGATTTTGAGCAGCCACCAGAGCTTCCATCAGAGTAGTCAGATTGGCCATGTCGGCCTTCAAAGCATAAACTTCCTCGCGCAGCTCACGTTTCTCTTGTTCTAAGTTGTCCATCATATTTCTGAAATTAGCCTGAGTGTTGTAGTGGTGAGTCAGCTTGCTGAACAAAGTAAACAAGTTTGGTAACACACCGGGATATGCGTAATAAATGCAAGAAATATGTGCAATATGATGTAAGATATGTAATGAATATGATTATTTTATTTTATTTATTTCAATAATTCAAGGGATTTATAAATTTATAGACACATTGCAAATATCAGAGTAATAACACATTTGAAATACTGAAAATTTTATTATAATAACTTCAAAATGGGTTACAAGTCTCAATAATCCCAAGTACAAGATGAAAATAAAATCTGAAACCCTGAGAAATAGAACAGATGGAGATCACTCTACACGCTGGCGCTTCCCTGTGAACCTGGCAATCTGAGCCTTCAACCTCTGGTTTTCTTCCGCATGTTTGATGGCAACCTCCTTCCAATCATCTGAATTAGGAAGTGAGTAATCAACGCCTGATTGAGGCTTAGGATAAAATAAATCCCCTTGCCTCTCCATAGACTCTACCGCTCGACTCTCAAGGATCTCAATCAAGTCGTCTTTCTCCTTCAAGTCTGCTCTATAGGAACTCTCTAAAGTTTGGAACTTGTTCTTCCAAGCATCATTTTCCTGTTGCATCCTAACCAAAGCAAGTTGCGGCTCTTCTAGATCATCTAATAAGGAAGGAGTGGTCTTCACAAATAGATCAGGCATGGGTGTCTCCCGGGTATACGGCATCTTTAACTAAATAGCTCTCAATCGAACCCACTGAAGATATGGCTCCAAAGACACAGCACCCCTAGGTCCCAAATCCTTCCTACTTTTCTTATGAATGTGACGCCAGGCCTTCACAATCTGCTCCCTAGCTTCCCTATGGTCTTCTCCTTCCTTCAAAAAGAAACTACTCAAATGAATACTATTTGGTTTATCCCTCATCGGATAACCAAGCTGTCGTTGTGCAAGAACAAGGTTATAGTTAATTCCTCCCTTTGTACCAAGAAGAGGTACATTGGGGAAACTACCACAACTGTCAATAATCTCTATATCCTGGTAAGCTCGATGATACCAATCAATATCCGAGTGAGTAAGTGCCATGATCTTAGAATCCCAACGGGGTTCTTTCTTGACATCCCAAAAAGCATCAGACTGAGGCATATGAGAGATAAACCACTGGTACAACAGAGGCGTGCAACAAATAATCATCCCCCCATGATAAGAATTATGAAGATGAATATAGTAATAAGCATCACCCAACAAGGTAGGAACTGGGTTTCCAATCATGAAGATCCTGATAGCGTTAATGTCAACAAACTTGTCCACATTAGGAAATAGGAACAACCCGTAAGCAAGTAGAGCAAAGATGGCCTCAAAAGCAACTGTACTCTTCATCCTGGAAAAGTAACAAGCTTTCTCCAATAAGAACTGAGCTGGTAATCCTCTAATCCCTCCTTTAGTAGTCATATAGGCTTCCACCTTGGATTTCCCTAGATGAATCAAAGCAGCAATCTCATGTGGTTTTGGCTCACCCTCCAAACCAGTAAAAGGAACATGATCGGTAACAGGTAAATCCAATAGATAAGAATACTCCTCAAGTGTAGGCATCGACTGATATTCCGGGAAAGTAAAACAATGATACACTGGATCATAGAACTGGACCAAGGTCGAGAGAATACCCTCTTTCATCTTCAGCTTCATGAGAGGAATAATGGATCCATGTTTCTTCCGAAAGTCTGCCGAACACTCGATCTCGAGAATTAGACTGATCAACTCATCTATCTTGGGATCCTTGAAACTGTATTGCCCGGTCTTTCTTTTTCCAAAATCCATGGTCAAAAGGTACCTGAGATATTTACAAATGGTCAATCTTTAAGTCCCTTGAAATATGGTTTCTTCAAAAGATGCTTATGAGTGCATGGATGCATGATGCAACAATCGCACACAAGATCACACATATAGGGTTCATAGGTTCAACGTCACGAGCATGAGGTCGAAGGTAATACCCATAAGGTGTTGGTCTCAAAGTTATCACCTGCCGAACAAGGTTCTAGATGTTCCCAGAGTCTACATCCTTCCTTCAGATATTACCAACTTCTCGATTAACTTGGTAATTAGCAATATTCTCAAGAAATACTCGTCCAAGCGTAGTATCGCCTGATAACTATTTCCGGATTACTCCGTCATAGCTTCCGCACTACACCTAAAAGGCCAAGATGGGTTTGGTATTCTACGGTCCTCAATTTCAGCAGGCTCCCAGGTTGAAAGCAGTACGTCTTCCCGATTACTCGGTAAACGACACTACAGTTAAAGTGGCCTCCACTGAGTGGGGGATCTCATGCCTCCTTTTTTGGGATTACTCCCTCAAAGTTAACATGACTATACCAGGGTACACGTAGTTTCTCTTTTAAAAATTTAAAACACAAATGTGTTGGTTATTTTTATGAGATAAAACATCATCGTCATTGTCCGTGTGGAAAACATACCTACTATCCACAATTAAGAGGAAGGATAATTTGCATCATCTCAGAGTGGAGGATATGGCTTGGATTTTAAAATCAACAATGCCTCACTCAACACCCAAGTGGAAAATATCTCCCTTCACTACATATTGTAGAAGTATAGTTGTTTGCATCACTACAAGGATTGGCAAGAGTTCATTTGTTTGAGAAAAGTTTAAAGATAAAAGCCAAAGTGGCAAAATGGTTTGAAATGAGATTGATTGACTTTTAGTCTTTTCACAAAAATGTCAAAGTATTTTTAAGTTTATTAAAGTTTATTTATGAAACTGTTTGAAAATGCATGGACCTAAGTCCAAGTTTATTATGAAAGTGGTTCAAGTTTAAAACAAGAAGAGTTTTCAAAGGAAGGGAGATGATTTTTGAAATTAAAGAAGATGGGAGGAGAATAAGAGGCTATCTTAAAGCATAAGGTAAAAGGTAGGGATAAGAACCATCTAACCAATAAGAAGCCAAAACTTGACATTATGAGCCAAGATAGAATTCCCATTCCTTGGATTGAAACCAATCAAGCAAAAAAATACTAGACCTCTCGAGAGAACCAAACTTCAAGTGTATTAAGTTTTCACAAAAAATTGGGCAGAGTAACGGCTGTATACAGGTGAATTCCAGATTATAAACAAAGAGTATAATCACAATAACCTGCACACAAACAAAAAAACAACCCAATGTCTTGAGGTAAACCTCAAGAGCTCTAGACAAAATAATCAGATAAGGTAACAAGTTCTTCAAGATAGGACAAGGTTTCTAATCCTAAGTCCAAGAAAAGTCCCATACTCCATAATGCCAAGGATACTAACCAAATAGTCTAAGTACCATTAAATATTTCTTAGGGTTTATGTTGATTATTAAGTATCTTAAAAAGGAAAAGAAAAGCTCAAGTTAGCAAAATAAAAAAATGACAAGAAAGTAAATGCTCAAATGAGCAAAGATGAAAATGGCATGAAATATAAATGCTAAAAGTAAATGGTACATAAAGCATAAAAAAGAAAAAAAACATAAAGTAAAACAATTAAATAATTAGTGATTAGTTGGATGACCATCTTTGAGCTTGCATTTGAAACTCATTAGAGGATTGGTAGAACCAAAGCCTTCACACAACAAGTTGCATTTTCTTTTTGTCAAGTATATCATCTATTTAGAATTCTCACAAGTGCCATTTAATGATCAACGATGTTTAAGTGATCCGCGTTGACCAAAGGTGTTGTAGATCCATTAGAGGATTGGTAGAACCAAAGCCTCCACACAATGGATCTCAAGGTTATTGGATCAAAGAGATCAAATTAACATACTTGGGCTTGCAAACATAAGTTTGGGCCACGAATGATCATTTATTCGAATCGGGACAAAACTTAGCGCTATGTTAAGCAATCGTAAGTGAACTTATATAGAAGTCACACCTATTTTGAGGCCGGTCAATAGCAATATATACACCACTTGTTTTGAGACATGATATAGAGATCATGCTCCAACAACATTTAGTGCAATAAGAAGGGGATGAGATGAAGAGGGATGAGAAAGAATATACAAACCACTTTTGAATTAAATTTAATCAAACTATTATTAAAATTATTCATCCATTTTTGTGGAGTTAAACTCAACACCATGGATCCAATGATGTTAATAAAGTTCATGATCCAAAATCTAACCCAAGATCAGCCAGAAAATTGTCACAAAATAATATTATACTTTAATATATACAAAGGGTTTAAAAATAATGTTTAAAATAAATAGAAATAAAAGAGAAAAATATCAACTATGTTCAAATTAATCAATAAATAAAAAGTAAGACCATAGAAAAATCAGAAAAGGGCTCAAATAATTTTACAAATTTTTTGGTAATTTTTTAAAGTCAGAAACTATTTTTAAAATTAAAATAAATGGGTAAAATAAACCAAAAATGATAAAAAATAGTAAAGTCAGAAACAAAAATAAATTAAGGTCACCAATATTTGTCACAATATCACTGGATCACTCCATAATTTTTTCAGAATTTAAAAATGCATAAAAGTATTTTTAAACATTTAAAACAATTCAAATAAAGTGTAAATTTATTAAAAAAAATACCAAAACAAAAAATTAAATTGTGAAAAAATAAAAATCAGAAAGTGAATAATCAAAATATTTTTTCATAATTTTTTCAGATTTTTTGGACTAAAAATGAATTTTCTATGATTTTTTGAAATTTAAAACAATTAAAATATAAAAATCAGAAAAGAAAATAAAAGTAAAAATATGTGGACCATTGGATGAGAGTCAAAATGTGTTAGTAATCAAATCCAAGGGATCTGGCGCGTTGTGTATATCATGGTCATTTGTGAATAAAGCATGGAATCAATAATTAAATCAGATTTTCAAAAAAACAGATGGCGCGCCTTCATTGGTTGGAAGATGACACGTTGGTCATCTTCAGCCTCCAGCCAACGTGAATTATAGGTCTCTCAAACTATAAAATCAGAAGCTCAGACCTTTGCCATTCGCTTTGTCTCTTCAAGACGAAGACAACCTCACCCTCGCGCCAAATTTATATAAATTGTAGCTCAAGTAATTTGGAAGGAATGTTTTGAAAAGGGATTTGAAATTTCATGGTCAAAGCGTGTTTCCAGTAAGAAGTAAGTGTTCCAACTAGAACCATAGCAATGAGAGCATCACAATGATATCCGAGTTTTAAAGAATTGATGAAGGAATCTACCTATTGAAGTTGAGTTGCAGAGCTCTGAAACTGGACTTCTATGGAGCAGTACAGGGCACGATTCTGGAATATAATTCTATGGTTAGCTTCAGAGAAGATCAAGGAAGGTGAATTGATGGAAAAATTGGATTGAAAAAGGCTTGAGAATGGATTTTGAAGTTACTGAATTCTGAGTTGTGGAACAAGTTTGGCAGGGTGATTCTGGCTATCCAAGCTTGAGAAAATGAATGGGGAATGACCCTATATTTAAAGGGAATAAAATGGAATGTTCAAGCGTGTGAAATGATGAAGTTTGGAGGGAAATCGTATGAAGTTTCAAACAAGAAAAGTGTGACTTCAAACTTGATCAAAACTCATCTAAAACACGTGTTTTGCTATGCTAATCACTTATGGAAGTTCAGTAAACATGTTTAGAGGCAAAAACACGCAGAAACAAAGCGTTTAGAAGCTAAACCAATGATTTCAAATTCCGACTTTTGAAGAAACTTCAGTTCCAAGTTACCAAGTTCAAATTAATGGAATTCTCAGCTCAAGGGGTCTTAGGGCATGATTCTTGATGCTTTATAAAGATGAGGTTACAAGCTTTGCAATGGAAAAAGAATGGAGTTAAATGGATTCTTGAACTGAAAGTTGTGTTGAGTCAAAGTTGGAGAAAAAGAGTTGACTTCCCATACTTCGAAATATTTCAAATTCTTCTTCAAAAATGACCTATAATGTCTTGCATCGAAACATGGCCTTCCACTTAGAATTTGCTCTTGACCAAAAAATATGGCATGAAGTAGATCTCTTCCATATCTTGAAAATTGAGAGAAACATGCTCTTGTGACCAATAGGAACAAGGCCTTATCCAAACATGACAACTTCTTCAATCAACCCCTTGTACTTTTGAGTCAAATTTAATAACCTTAAAATGTGGTGAACCAAAATAACCTTGCCATAACATTTCTTACAAAACAAATCCAATGATGAGGTTTGAACTTCTAAAGCTTTATTGACTAGGGATAACAAGCAAGACAAACCAACATTGCATTTTATTAGTTAAAAGAAGAAATCAAAACAAAAATATTCATGATCACAAAAGAACATAAGTCAAGGTGCTTGGTAATTCCTCAAAAGGGCAAAGCTAAATGTAGGGAGGGGAACCAAGAATCCTAGTGTGATCTTGTTGTGAATGAATCAACATGGTATGATGAAGGGATCTTAGGGAAAAAAATTGGTGTACAACACAATGCTCAAAAACAAACTTTTTACACCTACACAAAAACATTTCAAAAAAACATTTTCAAATGCTTTATCAACACTCTTGAGGACTGATACAAGAGTGATCATAAATAAAATCTCTGCACTAAGGAACTTTCAAAAATACTTTTCAAAAACATACAAAGAACAAGGTATTTCAAAAATGAGCTAAGCATCTAAGAGCCCGTAGATAACTACAGATGGAAAGGGTGCTAACACCTTCCCTTTCCATAATCTACCCCCCTTACTCAGAAAACTCTTGAAAGGTCTTTTTCTGTTCTTTCCACCATTTCCTTTGTTGGATAAAAGAAAAGTCATTGGCTACTATTGCTTACCGCAACATTTGCAAACACAAATACAAAACCAGTATAACAGTCGGTTCTGCCACCATATCACAGAACTGGAGACTCTGCTGGGGATAGACTTATAAAGTGGGGTTACCTTAGAGTTTAGTTCATTATAAATTGCTTTAAATTGTGTGTTTTGTATGTTTTACTTTTGAGGGCTTGTTTGGGTTGTTACTAAAAGATTATACACCCGGATCAGGGGCACCTTTTAGGTAAGTAGCAATAGATCGTGGGGACTGTGCGGGGTATACTGACACGGTTAAAACGATACCTATGTTGGTGTGACATATTTGTTGGTATCGGTAGCCCTTGAGTAGTCAAGGAGAATACGGGGCCACTGTGTGGTGTCATGAAGCACCAACTGACCTTAGAACATTTAATTGAACAACTTGGCAATTAGGAAGTAGTAAGATAGCCGACTTTGGTGCAGTCTGAAGTTGGTTGATACTCGATACTACACTCATTGAGATCTGACTTCCGGGATATTTCAGTCACCAATAAAGAGGCTTTCACTAAAATAATGCCCGATGAAGAAGGATCAGTGATATTGAGATCCCCTAGAACTGGACTACTATTAATAGGACAGGTTAAACCAGCTAAACTTCAAGAGGGTACTTACCTATGGAATCCATGCGAGCCTAAACCTAAGGATCTGTTTATGTGATTGTATATATCTGTTTATACGTAACATCATAACATCATAACATCATAACATGGCATATCACTCTAACCATTTCAAGGACTTTTAGGACTTATCTTTGTGTTTGTTTTATATGACATGGCTCCCATTCGCAGAAATACCATCCAAGTCAACCTCGTAAGGGTGCCTCATCAACTCAAATAGCTGGCATCGAGGGTTCCTGAGAATTCCCCATTCACTAAAAGACATGGTAGACTCCTCAGTTTGGTCACCTCAAGCCCTGGTGAAGATATGATGAAAGTTCTCTTTCAGTTCTTTGACCCTTTACATCATTGCTTTACATTTCCCGACTACTAGTTGGTGCCTACTATGGAAGAGTTTACTCAATTATTGGATGTGCCTATTGTCAATCAATTACCCTTAAACAGTATGAAAAGAGACCCAAAGCCCGAGGAGATCGCTCAAGCCCTATATTTACAACGGTCCAACATTGTGACAAATTGGGAAACGAGAAGCGGTGTCAAAGGGTTTCTAGACAAGTTCTTGTTTGAGAAAGCTCACTATTTTTGGGATACCCTGGACTTACAAGCCTTTGAAGAGGTGTTGGCCCTTCTCATCTATGGGATGGTACTGTTCCCTAATCCCGACCAACTCATAGATGTGAATGCGATCATAATTTTCATGTCTCGTAATCCGGTGCCTACCTTACTTGGAGACATTCTGCACTCTTTTCGCACTCGCACTATAAAGGGAAGAGAAACCCTCATGTGTTGCACTCCTCTGTTGTCTAGGTGGTTTATTTTGCACCTACCTCGATTTGTGTTGAATAATGAGCAAGGCATGAGGTGGTCTAATAGGTTGATGTCTCTCACGCATTCGGATATTCACTGGTGTCCTCAATCTGTGGAAGATGTTACCATCATTGATCATTGTGGGAAATTCCCTAATGTCCCTCTCCTAGGCCTTAGGGGAGGAATCACTTATAACCCTTGTTTGGCATTGCGACAGTTTGGGTATGCTAGGAGGGATGGTCCTCATGATGCACTGGTTCAGGGAATTGCATTCAACTATGAAAACGATGTCCAAGGGTACCGTCATAGATTCATTTGAGCTTGAGGCATGATAAACAAAGTGGATAGCAAGACATTATGGCATAATAACTCCACCCCTTTGGAGCCTTATCTTAAGTGGATGAGAGCGCGCACTCAAAATCTCATGATCCCTTACCCCGCCATCCTGCCTATCATCATGGAACCTATTGCTGAGACAGATGTACCTCACACTATTCTCCATCTTGACATGCCGACTAATCCCGAGGAACTGCAAAGGTCTTAGATTTAACTCAAAGAGGAACGAGACACCTTTGAAACACAGTTATATGCAAGCGAGAAGAAGGGTTTGGAACTTACAAGACAACAGCATGAAGAACAGAGTTTGAATGCTTACATTACACCAAAGAGGATGCGCTCATGGGAGGCCTGAGTCCTGTTTGATTTAGGAGTTTAGTTTTATCTTTGTTTATTTCATTGTAAGCCCAAGAGGCATCGTTGTAATCATTTAAACTTATGAATGCAATTAATGTATGTTGTTTCTTCGTCTAAGCAAATTTAAATCTTAAAGGTCCTTGAAAACATTGCATAAACATTAACATGCATATCATCACATAAGCAGGTATTTGAAGACAGGTTTCTTATCTTTTCGCTGTTTATTTCAGCAAAATAAATGGTTCTTGAACAAACAGTAAAGGATCTTCAAGCTCAAAACGCTCAATTTCAACAAATATTCATGGCTCTGGCTAAGGGGCAAGAAGATCTGAAAGCTCTGATCATCAATAAGAAGACCAAGAAGGCAAAGAAACCAGCTGGTGTCTTGAATTTGGGTAGAAGGTTCAGAGGACTCGCTAAGCGAGCTCTAGATTTCGCAACCCCGTCAAATGAGGGGGACAATCAAGAAGAGAATCCAACGGAAGAAAACAACAACCCAAGGTCTGAGGAAGATGAAGCTGACTACTATGAGGAGCAGTATCCTCCTGCTGATGATAAATAAAAATATTGCAGGATCGTCTCAATGTTATGGAGATCTAGAGGGTACCCGAGCTGGATTTTGAAGAGCTGGGACTGGTCTCAAGGGTGGTCATCCTACAGAAATTCAAGGTCCCCACATTTTCTAAGTATGACGATGTCTCCTGTCCTAAGCTGCACTTAAGATCATATGTCAGGAAGATTCAACAGAAGAAAACAATAACCCAGGGTCTGAGGCAGATGAAGCTGACTACTCTGAGGAGCAGTATCCTCCTGCTGATGATAAATATAAACAGTTGGAGGATTGTCTCAATTCTATGGAGATCCAGAGGGTACTCGGGCTGGATTTTGAAGAGCTAGGACTGGTCTCAGGGGTGGTCACCCGCAGAAATTCAAGGTCCCCATATTTTCTAAGTATGAGGGTGTCTCTTGTCCTAAGCTGCACTTAAGATCATACGTCAGGAAGATTCAACCCCACACTACTGATAGGAATCTGTGGGTACATTTCTTCTAGGAAAGTATGTCGGGGAAGCAGTTGGAATGGTTCTATCAACTGGAAAGAACAAATATTCATAATTGGTAAGATCTGGCTGCTGCTTTCTACAAGAAGTACCAAAATAATGCTGACCTCGCCCCAACTCTTACACAATTGCAAAGCATGTCTATGGGTTCCGGTGAGGGTTTCAAAGATTATGCCCAAAAGTGGAGAGACCTTCCGGGAAGATTCCATCGTCCTTTGTCTGATAAAGAGCTGGTGGACATGTTCTTGGGCACGTTGTCTGGTCCATTCTTTAACCATCTGATTGAAAGCTCTTCTGTTGGATTCACTGAACTGATACTAACTGGTGAACGGGTAGAAGCTGGCATCAAGAGTGGTAAAATCTAGAGAGATGCATCCTCTAGTACATCAAAGAAACCCTTCACTGAAAAGAAGGAGGTAAGTGCTGCTTATGGCCAAAGAAATCAGAACAAAACTGAATGTCGCCCGACGGTAGGGGTTGTTATGATTTCCAATCCTGCATCAAACTAACAACGAAACAATCAGCGCAGACTGGATGCACCCAGAAGACAAATCACCCAGATTAACATGACCTTATCCCAGGTTTTGCCACATTTTCTAAAGTCCAATCTGGTGACCCTAAAGGAGGCCCCTAAGAATCCTAATATTGCATCTCCCCGCTACAATCCAAATACTCGATGTGCCTACCACTCTGAAAGTTCGGGGCACGATACAAACGATTGTTGGGCTCTAAAAAGATAAGGTGCAGGATCTTATCAAGGCGAAGCATACTGAGTTTAACCTTCCATAGACACCTAATGTAATAACTTCGTCAATGCCCAAACATGGCCAGGGTGTCAATGTTGTCGACAACGATCGGTTTGTTTCTTCTGTGGATGAGTTAGCTACTCCTCTTCTAACTGTTAAAAGGAATTTGTTACGAGCCGATTTATTTCCGGGCTATGGTGAAGGTTGCCACTTATGTATGTCTCTATCAGATGGTTGTTTGTTGTTAAATATGGGCGTACAACGCCTGATGGTTAACAAATAAATTATGTTTGAGAAATTTCCCCTTGCAAGAAATTTATCTGATGATGTCTCAATAATTACCATTTCTGACAATCCTCCCAGGGTCTCCTCCAAAAGACCCGTCAGCATTTCACCCATTCCAAAGTTTGCTCCCTTGATCATCACCCTTCCTGGGCCAATACCATATTCCTCTGATAAAGTTGTTCCTTGGAATTATGGGGTTGACATCTATTACCACGGCGTCAAGAAAGACCTATTGGTTGTTGAAGATAAAGTTGCTGAAGATACTAATCCTGACATCTACAACATTGTTGGGACCAGTAAAATTATGAGAAGCGGAAGAGTTTTCTCTCTCGAAATATCTATGAAGACTATTTTTACTCCTGTGATTATTCCTGCTGCTACTCATGTTAGTACTCCCATTGCTACTCCTATTGTTATCCCTATTGCTATCCCTGCTACTGAGTCGTTCGAGACTCGGGGAAAAGAGGTATTGGTTGAGCCTGTCCAGACGAAGGCGCACAAAGAAGTCATTACTGAGGCTTCTAAAAAAGAAATGGAAGAGACACTGAAGATAATAAATAAAAGTGATTACAACATCATGGAGAAGTTGGGGCAGACCCCTCCAAAGATCTCAATGTTGGCCTTACTTTTATGCTCTGAAGCCCATGCTAAGTCTTTAGTAAAATTCCTGAAGTCTACCCATGTTCCTCAAGAGACCTCCGTTGATTAATTCAAGAATTACGTTGCTACTTTGACAGCTGACAATGAACTGGGTTTCTCTGATGCATATCTGACATCCAAGGGAAGAAAAGATAATGATGCCCTGCATGTCTCCATTGAGTGCAGGGGCACTACCCTAGCTCATGTTCTGGTATATACAAGTTCATCGTTGAATGTCTTACCCAATAATTCTTTGGACATGTTGGGTTATGAAGGACTCGCACTGAAGCCCAGTAATATTGTGGTGAGGGCCTTCAATGGTTCCAAGAGAATGGTGCACGGGGAGGTGGACATCCCTATCAAAGTTGGTACTCAGACTTTTGACTCCACTTTCTACGTGATGGAAATCCGCCCATCCTACTCATGTTTATTGGGTCGACCTTGGATCCATGGGGCCGGTGCTGTTACTTCTACTCTGCATCAGATGTTGAAGTACCCAGTCAACGGAAATATTATCACAGTCCATGGAGAGGAAGAATACATAGTGAGCCATCTGAACTCTTTCAGGTATGTTGAAATGGATGGTGAGTTCATTGAGACCCTTGTCAGAACTTTGAGGAGGTTCAACAGTTAGTCGCTACAACCAAGACTGGTACCAGTGTTCCAAAGACTACCAGACCTCCGTTGAAAATGGCTTCTCTGAGAGATGCCAAAGCAGTAGTTGAAGAAGGTGGGTGTACCATATGGGGCCAACTTTTGGACATTCCCTACAAATTTGATAAGTTTGGTTTGGGTTTTACTTCAGGAGCCTAAAGAGTTGTTCGTCGTGCTTGCGCCAGGGGACCACCACTATGCATCAGCAACCATAGAGTCAATGCTCTGGGAGAAAGTGACATCGATTATGACATGGACAAGTGGATCTTCCCAACCATCAACGGTGGACTCAACAATTGGGAGGCCAAAGATTTTGTTCCTGTTACTTTTATTCAAGAGTAATTGTCTTTTGTTTTTTTGGGATATGTAATATTTAAAAAATTGAAACTCTAAAGCCTTGTGCTTTACCCGAAGCACAATGGTTTATTTGTGAGGGTTAATAATTCATTTTCATATGTCATTAATAAATCATTTGACATTTTGCATGCAAATTTTATGCTCCTTGTTTTTCTTTTCTACCTTTTACTTTATCAAAAAAATCTATGCTCTTACACACACTCATATTCACTCTGGATCCCATTGATAATGGTTTAGCTATTACCAATTATGGCTTTGAAAATCTGATCTACCAAGTCGAGGACGAAGGTGAGGAAGATTGTGAAGTACCAAGGGAACTTTCCAAACTATTACAACAGGAGGAAATGGAAATACAACCTCAAGAAGAGCCAGTTGAGACAGTAAACTTGGGTACTAAAAAGGATAAGAAGGAAGTCAAGATAGGCATTGATCTGGAGCATAATGTCAAAGAGCAGTTAATTCAAATTCTACATGACTATGTTGAGGTCTTTTCCTATTCATACGAGGACATGCCAGGACTTGACACTGATATTATGGTTCATCATCTGCCGACAAAAGAGGATTGCCCTCTAGTGAAATAGAAAGTTTGTCGCATGCGTCCCGAGATGTCAAAAAAGATTAAAGCCGAAGTCATGAAACAGTTCAACATCGGCTTCTTAGTTGTTACCTCTTATCCACAATGGGTTTCTAATGTTGTTCAGGTAATTAAGAAGGACGATAAAGTATGTATGTATGTGGATTATAGAGACCTAGATAGGGCAAGCCCCAAAGATGACTTTCCGCTTCCCCATATTGACGTTCTGGTTGACAACACCGCACAACATAAGGTATTCTCCTTAATGGATGGTTTCTCCGGATACAATCAGATCAAAATGGCACTTGAGGACATGGAGAAAACAACCTTCATCACACAGTGGGGTACTTTCTGCTACAAGGTTATGCCATTTGGGTTAAAGAACGCTGGGGCAACCTATCAGTGTGCCATGGTAGCTTTGTTTCATGATATGATCTATCACAAGATAGAGGTATACGTTGATGATATGATAGCCAGGTCTCATACTGAAGAGGAGCACCTTGATCACCTGCAGAAGTTGTTCGAAAGGCTGAAAAAATACAAACTAAGGCTGAACCCGAATAAGTTCACCTTTGGAGTAAGATTCGGTAAGCTCTTAGGCTTTGTTATCAGTGGCAAAGGTATTGAAGTAGACCCTGCAAAGGTTAAGGCTATACAAGAAATGCCAAATCCTTGCACCATAAAGGAGGTCAGGGGATTCTTTGGGCGCCTAAACTACATTGCCAGATTCATTTCCCATATGACCGCTACTTGTGAGACAATCTTCAAATTACTAAAGAAAGATCAAGCAGTGAAGTGAAATGACGATTTCTAGAACGCCTTTGACAAAATCAAAGAATATCTTCAAGAGCCTCTAATCTTAATGCTTCCGGTTGAAGGAAGACCTCTAATCATGTACTTAACAGTATTAGAGAACTCAATAGGATGTGTGCTGGGGCAACATGACGAGTCTGGTCGAAAAGAGCAAGCAATATACTACCTTGCAAAAAGTTAACCGACTGTTAAACAAGATACTCACTGCTCGAGAAAACTTGTTGCACTTTGGCATGGGCTGCTCGCCGACTAAGGCAATATATATTGACTCACACTACCTTATTGATATCTAAAATGGATCCTATCAAATCCATCTTTGAGAAACCCGCTCTCTCCGGAAGAATAGCAAGATGGAAAATGATCCTGACCGAATATGAAATTCAGTACACAACCTAGAAAGCAATCAAGGGGAGTGTATTAGCTGATCATTTGGCTCATCAGGCTGTGGACGACTACCAATCCATGAATTTTGAGTTTCCGGATGAGAACATCATGTTAATAACTGATTGTGAAGAACCTGGACCGGATGAAGGACATGAAAAAGGATCCCGATGGACTATGGTTTTTGACGGAGCTTCCAATGCTCTTGGAAATGGCGTCGGTGCTTGGATCATATCTCCTGAAAGTTGTCATACTCATTTCACTTCCAGGATGTGTTTCAATTGTACCAACATTATGGTTGAATATGAAGCATGAATTATGGGGATCAAAGCTGCTATCGACTTGAGGATTAAATTCTTGAGTGTATTTGGAGACTCAGCTTTACTAATCAGTCAAATCAAAGGAAAATGGGACACAAAGCATCCTAATCTCATCCCTCATAGAGAGCATGTGTTGACACTGATTCCATACTTTGAAGAAGTCACCTTTGAACATTTCCCACCAGAGGAAAATCAACTAGCGGGCACGCTAGCTACTATGTCATCCATGTTCAAGGTCAGATGGGATAATGAAGCTCCTCAGGTCACTATTGAGAGAATGGATGAACCAGCATACTGTCATGAGATTGATACTGAAGAAGTAGTGGAAAAACCTTGGTTCCATGAAGTCAAAAGATATCTTGAAGCCCAATAGTATCTTGAAGGAGCTTCAGTCAATGATAATAAGTTCCTAAGAAGGTTCTTTGCCAAGTTCTTCCTCAGTAACAAAATCCTCTATAAGCGCAATCACAATTCTACATTGCTCCGATATGTAGACAAGATTGAAGCAGAAAATATTATGGCAGATTTACATGAAGGTGCCTTTGGAACGCATTTTAGTTGGCATACAATGGCTAAAAAGATCCTACGGGAAGGATACTATTGGTCCACTATGGAAACAGACTGTTATCAACATTCACGAACTTGTCACAAGTGCCAGATTTATGCTGATAAAGTACATGTGCCTCTGGTTCCCTTGAACATTTTGACTGCTCCCTGGCCATTCACAATGTGGGGCATCAATATGATTGGGGAGATTAGGCCTACACCTTCTAATTGGAACCGCTTCATCCTGGTTGTCGTTGATTACTTCACAAAGTGGGTTGAAGCAACTTCCTTTTCTTCTGTTACCAAGAACATTGTGGCCCGATTCATCAGACATAACCTTATCTGTCAGTATGGTATTCCAGAAAGTATCATCACAGATAATGGTACCAATCTCAATAATACCATTATCACCGAGATCTGCACGCAATTCAAGATCTATCATCATAACTCTTCTCCTTACCAGCCGAAGATGAATGGCGTTGTAGAAGCTGCTAATAAAAACATAAAAAACATTATGCAGAAGATGAAGGTGACACACAAAGACTGGCATGAGATGTTACCATTTTCTCTTCATGGTTACCGTACCACAGTGCGCACATCAACAGGGGAAACTCCTTTCTCTTTGGTATATGGTATGGAAGCTATCCTACCCATTGAAGTCCAGATCCCTTCCTTGAGAATCTTGAAGGATGCAGGTTTGAACGAAGATGAGTGGGTTGAGACTCAACTCGACCAATTTAACCTGATTGACGAGAAGAGGCTCGCGGCTGTTTGTTATGGCCAAATGTAGCAAAAATGTATGATTAAATCTTTTAACAAGAAGGTAAGACGTCAGGTATATCAGGCTGGTGATCTAGTAATCTAGCGCATCATATTGCTGCAAGGTGATCCCAGGGGAAAATGGACTCCCACATACGAAGGGCCATTTATGATCAAGAACATATTTTCGGGTGGAGCCATGAACTTAACCATTATGGACGGTGACAAGCTTCCACACCCTGTAAATGCGGACATAGTTAAAAGATACTACGCATGAACAAAGACCCGCTAGGTTGACTGGCCTAGGAAAATATAAGGGCATCCCGGCGAACCAAAAGGGTTCGGGAAAAATTTTGCGATATGCACATGAAAAAACCAATACACGTGGAAAGTAGAAAACCTGAAAAGGCGGCTTGGGAAAAAAAGGGTATCTCGGTGGACTAAAAACTCAAAGGGACGGTCCAGGAAAAAGTTAGGGATTTAAAGCGTATAACTATGTCCCGTTGAATCACCTTACAAGTAGCAAAGAGAGGAGCCGCTCAAAGACATAAAGGCAACAACAGAGTGGAAATCAATGGGATTATTTTACATAGCTATTTTTCTTTGTATACTATTTTGTATAGTTTCCATTCTTACAACGACATTCTCTTACTAGGATATCCGTCTCCTTGTACAAAAACGCCTATCATAGGCACAAATTCTTCAAATTAATACAAAATTATCCATTTGAAAGTGTAAAACTATTTGTTTTCTTTTTATCTTCCTGTTTTGTTTGTGAAAACGTCCAGTGATTTTTTTTGAACATATGCATTTGAATGTGATTACTGTTTACAAATACACGCATGAAAACAGAAAGACAATTACTAATTGCTTTAAGAAACGAGACAATGTCTAAAGGACATCCACAAAATCCTCGCGGATACTTTCTCCTACAAGTATAGAGCCAGGGGAATCCTACTATAAAGTCACTACCATATTCTTAGCATACAACCTAATGATGTCAGGTGTTCTTATATCCCCGGTGGAACAAGAATCTCCAATTACTTACCCGACATCTTAAAGAATTATCGAACCTGGTTCACAAGCATTTCAGGATTCCTTAACAGGATTTCAACAAAATCCCCAAGAAGTTTACGGAGTCCCCCCCCCCCCCCCCCCAACAGAGTTTATTTCACTAATAACGGAAATTCGTCTTCCAACATTTTTACTTCAATAAAATTTGAAGATCTACATTCTTCACCCCCAGCAACAATCCGGGATTTACTTTCCCTAATTTAACAACACTGCAATAGAACAGCTGATACGTTCATACATTGCATTCATGCATCATTCTAAAAACATCATAGCAATGCAGCACAAATGCATATATCACAATCTCATTTATTTTGAGAGCATCATGCAAATCATATATCAAGACATCGCATGAAACTGGTTACACCTTTTCAAGATTAATTAGAAGACAGACAAACACTATCAACTTACACAACAGGTCAAAGATTAATGCCCGAAACCAGACGGGGAAACTACTTACATGACCAAGTGGTATGAACTTCCGGAGCAAGACGGGTTTACCAAAAAATACAGAAGGCCACAGATTAATGCCTGAAACCAGACGGGGAAACTATCTCTGCGACCAACAAAAACAAGTTCCAGATTAATACTTGTAACAAGCCAGGACAACTATCTGTGAATGACTCATTGTAGATTAATACCTGAAATCGTACAGGAAAACCATCTACATAAACAGATTGAAGATTAATACCTGAAACAAGACGGGAAAATTATCTTTCTCTCTCTTAGGTCAGAGATTAATACCTGAAACCAGACATGACAGTTGTCTCAACGACCAAAACAAGGTCCAGATTAATACTTGTAACAAGCCAGGCCAACTATCTGTGGACGGCTGATTGTAGATTAATACCTGGAACCAGATAGGAAAATTATCTACATGAACAGATTGAAGATTAATACCCGTAACCAGACAGGAAACATATCTTTCTTTCTCCTAGGTCAAATATTAATACTTGAAACCAGACAGGACAACTATCTCAACGACCAACAAAAGCAATTTCCAGATTAATACCTGAAACCATCCAAGACAACTATCTCAACGACTAACAAAAGCGAGTCTGGATTAATACCTGAAACAAGACAGGACGACTATCTATGAACAGTTGATTATAGATCAATTCCTTAAACCAGACGGGGCAACTATCTACATGACCATCCTGGAGAAATCTTACACGGGTTTCTTCTCCTAATCTCCAGATGCATTCTAACACGGACTCATCCTGAAGAAATCTTACACGGGTTCCTTCTCGTAGTTTCCAGATGCAGTCTAACAGAGACTCATCCTGAAGCATCCCTAGACAAGCTCCTTCTAATACATTTCCAGATAATATTTAATTTCATCCTCCCCATCAAGTTACTGTGAAGCCTGAAGTTCAACTAGAAAACAACAAACTTTTCCAGAGATAATTCCTCAGTAGAGCCTTGGACAACTGAATTTCCTATACTCTATTCCCCAGAGTTTTCCTCAAGCAGGAGAACAACAGAAATCAACATTCCCCAGCGGACTCCTCCTAAAACAAGAGGAACAAGAATCCCCCACAAAGAGACATCTTATGAAGTCAGCATCTACTTTGGATTGCAT
Organism: Vicia faba; assembly: GCA_948472305.1. Lineage (NCBI taxonomy): Eukaryota > Viridiplantae > Streptophyta > Magnoliopsida > Fabales > Fabaceae > Vicia > Vicia faba. Next base: position 344,460,207 of record OX451739.1, read on the forward strand.
CTTTAAGCCTATCTTCAACAACTCTCAGTCATCTTCTCCAAATGGCATCATCAAGCCCATTTCCTACACAGTCAATCATCACATTATGCGGGTGCAAATTTATGGGCACTCTAGTGTTCAACCATCTTCCACCTTCAGATCACGAAAGGCAAGCAAGCCAATCTAAATCTTCAGGTTTAAGAAGATTGAACTGGGGCAGCTGTTGTACCCCAAAATTTGCCCTCTCATGTTTTCTAAGATCTTCCCTTGCATGGCTGGTTACAAATACTTACATAAAGAAAATAATTTTTTTGAAGATGGTCAAGTGTCTTTCGATTGGAACCTTAACAAGGTACTTCGATTGGGCATCTAAAATCCTTTGATGCAAGCTTGGCTCACCAGTCTTGAATTTGGCATTTGGCCCCAATCGATGCAGGCCTGATTCATAAGCTTCGATTGGACGATGGGCCCCCTTCGATCAAGTTCAATTCACAAGGCTTCGACTGTGCATTGGCTTCTTCAGACTTGCCTTTGATCCACAAGGAAAATTCCTCTTCATGCTTTCCTTTGATCCACTAGGAGAAGGCTTCCTCAGACTTGCATTTGATCCACAAGGAAAAAGGCCCCTTTCAACTTACCTTCAATTCACAAAGCAATGGTTGTCTACATGCAAGATTCGACAAGGCAATGTCTATCTTCAGTCCTACTCTGACTCCACCTCTAAAAACCTTCAACACACAGTTTTCCATACTTCGAAACACAAGATGGTCCCTTCCAAAGAAGCATTCAAAGGCCCATTCGAAGGACATACAAATGGTGCCTTCGAAGGACATACATTTGGTCCATCCGAAGGACACATAAATGGTGCCTTCGAAGGACATACATGTGGGGCATTCGAAAGAGTCAGGGGGCGAAACAAGTCCAGCTTCACTCAAGATTTCAAAATGGAAAGAATCATCCAAATATGGCCAACTTTCAATATGTTGGATTCTTGTCTCATGGCCTTGAAAGCCTTTGTCTCTTGCCATACTTGCTCTCCTCACACCCCTATAAATACAAGGCTAAAGGCACATTGCCAGGAGAATGAAAATATAGAGGAGAAGAAACACATTGCCAAACGAAATAATTTTGTCCCATACACGCATCAGCCAGACGAAAACCTTGCCTCCAGGTGCACACATATTTCCCTATACGAGCCACACGAAGACTGCAAGAAATACACCAAAACTGCCAAAATCTAAGCGCACATTGCAAGCCATCTTCATCCAAAACAAAGCATCCCATTGGTAACAAACCTTTGATCTTAAATTCATCTCATGTATAATTTAATATGATTGTTGCATGACGTTTGTGATTGTTAAGTAACATGATACTTTTATTAAGGTATTTGAAACAGATTCCTTCGGATCTCAATACAAGCATCCCTGCCCTTTTGGCTTGTGTAGCATGCATGTAGGATTTCGAATTTTATATATATATATATATATATATATATATATATATATATATATATATATATATATATATATATATATATATATATATATATATATATATATATATATATATATATATATATATATATATATATATATGATTCGTTTCGTAAATGGAATGTTATGATTTTCTTTGTAATGACAATTAACATATAGCTCAAATGGAAGGGGGGAATGTACATAATCGAAAGGGCTTGGGTTCGATACCTAGGCCTCATAAATTTGTTTTTCTAACTATTATTCTGCAGATCTTGTGTGTTTCACATCCAGACACTCACCATACATCCCCTAATCCTAATCAGGGGATCACATCAATTCAGATCCAGAAGATTCCAAATGCGCAGAGCATCATACACCTTAAAGAGATGTTCTCACTGGATCTAAGAGGCAATCTAGGCCTTGCGTTTTACAAAGTATACACCCTTTTTGTTTCCATTCATTGCCTGGCCCATTTGTACTTTTATTTTTTGGTTTATTTCTTTTAATTTCTTTATTTTTTATTATTTAATTAACATTAAAGCAAAAACTTCACAAAAAAATTAGGTTAGTATTTTTCTTAATCAAATTATTTTTGAAAATTAATTAATTAATTATTTTAACCATTTTTATTTAAATTAAAACCAAATAGATTTAGGTTTTTTTATTTTAATTATCTTCATATTTTAAAAGAAAACAAACAAATAAGAGTTTTCTTATACCTTAGGATTTTTAGATGTTCTTTTCCATTTCGAGCATGTTTACATTTATATTATTCTATCTGTCTACTGGATGTAATAGAATAAACTAGGACTTTACATTTTGTTCTTTTATTTCCCCCATTTTTGGACTATGTAATTAATCTTCCTCCCCAAAGCTTTGTAATAGCGTAGATTTAAGTTTTGCATTTTAAATTCATGTACATATTAATTGTTAGATGTATGGTAAGAGGATTGTATGGCAAGAAATTAAAAGCGACGTTAGCAAACCTAACATCCAAGAAAAAAATAACTGAAAATAAACACTCTTGCACATGCGCACCTCTAGGGTACTCCCATTTTGGTTTCCTTTTGAAAAAATAGTCACAACTCTCGAAACGTGAAATATTTTAGTGTCTACCCTCTGGTTGAAAAAGATCATAAGTCCCTCGATGACCCTCTCAATGTTGTCTTGGTAATAATGATCTTAAAACACTAGGGTAGTTACTAAGGTTTCTTGCCCAGTTGCCTTTTTGACTATAAAATGTCCCTTCGAATGTCCCTCAAACATCAAAACGACTAGGGCTACCTACTCACTAATAGTAGGATAGCACTGTATAAAGGAAAAGAGGAAAAGAATGACCCTTTCAAGTAGACTAGATAGTTCCTAGATGCTATGCTCAAAAATAAACTTTTTACACCTACACAAAAACATTTTCAAATGCTTTATCAACACTCTTGAGGACTGATACAAGAGTTATCATAAAACAAATCTCCTTACTAAGGCACTTTCAAAAATACTTTTCAAAAACACACAAAGAACAAGGTATTTCAAAAATGAGCTAAGCATCTAAGCCCGTAGATAACTACAGATAGAAAGGGCGCTAACACCTCCCCTTTCCATAATCTACCCCCTTACTCAGAAAACTCTTGAAAGGTCTTTTTATCTTCTTTTCACACTTTCCTTTGTTGGATAAAAGAAAAGTCGGTGGAAAATCTTACTTACTGCAACATTTGAAAACACAAATGCAAAACCAGTATAACAGTCGATTCTGCCACCGCATCACAGTTTAGGAATAAGGTTTTAATTTTTTGGTTAGGGTAACTCGCCACGATTTTAGTCGTATGCCTACGTATCCTTTTATAAGGAATTAAAGTCCTAATTCGTAGTTGGTAGTGTTGGTTGGTGCTTTTTTATAGGACTGCATAAAATTGGTTTCGAATTATCCTTGAACCTTATATGGGTTGTATGTTTAGTAAACGTAGACGCATCTCGCAGTTAATTTTGATAGTAATTCTACTTAATCCTTTTTCGAAAATGTATTCGAGGATTTGATTATGTTAGTAGAAAAATGGTTTGATCAATGGTTAGTTATTTTAAATTTATATTTGATTAGAGAGTATGGTAAGACACAAAGCAGGGAATGTCTGATAAAGTCTCCTCATCACGTGGCCAGATATTGGCCACGTGTCACTCATTGGTGTATTGCATAGTTTTTAATATTTTTGTAAAATATTAAATTAATCAATTTGATTATAAAAAGTGTTTGTACAAGATTAGTGTAATATGGTGGGAGAACTGACTTGGTTGTTTTGAGTTTGATCATAATTGTTGCGAATAGCAAGAGTCGCCACCGACTTTTCTTTTATCTAAATAGGAAAGGGTGAAAAGAACAGGAAAGACCTTTAGATATGTTTTCTTGAGTTCGGGGGTAGGCTATGAAAAGGAAAGGTATTAACACCCTTTTCATCCGTAGTTATCTACGGGCTCTTAGTTGCTTGCTAGATCACTTTCTTTTGTTTGAAAATGTACTTTGTGGTGTGGGTTTAAAAATATTTTGAAAAAAATATCTTTGTAATGATTCTCGTCTCTCTAAGAATGCATACAAAGCATTAGTTTTGGAAATAATTCAAAGAGGTGTTTTGTGGAAGATGTTTTTGAAAGTGATTTTGAAAAGTGCTTTTGTAATGATTCTCGTATCTATAATAATGTGCACAAAGTGTTTTATCTTTTAAAAATGTTTCAATTGAAAGTGTTGGTGTGAAAATGGTTTTTTAGTCGTGAGCAAGCAAGCAACTACGAGCATCCTACCTACTTAAAAGGTATAATGTTCTTTTTGTCCTCCTTTAAATGTTTCTATCTTGCCATTGATTGATAAGAATCCCCATCGTTGGATGTGAAGGGACGAGCGTGGGTCAATTGTATAGTCATAGAAGGCAACCTATGGGACGTTTTAGCAATTCCGTTAGGGACTAGATCATTTACCGAAGGCAACATCGAGGGACATGACTATTTTTCGAGGAAACAAGTGAGATTATCCTAGAGGTGCATGTATGTGTGTTTTACCCCAAAATTTTCCCTCTCACTTATCAAATATTTTCTCACAAAGATCTCTCTTGGTTCAAGACTGCATTAGGGTTGATCAGCTCAAGACACCTCCTTAAGCACTGATGACCAAAATTAGGGTTTGAGATTTCACAAGGATAATTGAACTTTAAATGCTTCATATGACTTTCATGGGTCATTATGGGCCCCCAAAATTACTCATGTCAAGTTTCAAGCCTTGGATCACACTTTTGCTCAGTCAATTGAGTAGTTGACCTAAAAATCAACTATATTGGGGAAAAAGTCAACTATGACCAATTTAAAGTCAAAATTCATAATTGTTTATCCACATAAACATAATAAACTCATATGTAGCATTTGATCAAGTTTGGACCATAATTCCTCAAGGAATTTGATCAAATCATCAAAAGGGCAAAATGGTCAAAATTAGGGTTTTGACTGAGAACAGGAAATTTCTGATTATTGACCTAGTAAATGGTCAATTGGTTTGAAGAATGGATTCAAGAGTTCAATTTCATCTTTTTGACCTAATGGCATGACGTAAAACATTGCTCAAGATCAATTAGATTCACAGTGAATTTTCAGGCAACTGATCAAAAGTCAACTATACACTGAAAAGTTAAACTCTGACTTTTTGGTCAAAATCCAATGTCAAAGATCACAATTCATCAAAACATGTCAAAATATGAAACTTATTAATCAAGAAATCAAAAATTCAAGATTTCATTTTGAAAAGTCAAAGTTTTCTAACTTAGAATTTTTTCTAAGTGTTTAAAACTTCATGTTTTTTCATAACTTTGACTAATTTTTCACCATGATGCAAAATGATTCAAAAGAAACTTTCGACATGAAAGTTATAGATATCCATGATATCTATAAAATTTCTTAACACAACTTCTTCTAAAAATGCTTGGATCTCAAGTTATTAATCCATAAAGTCATGGTCATGAAATTGAACACTTAGTGAAATTTTACCCTAGTCTAGGCAGGATTTTGACCTAACTTCATGGAACTTTTTCATATAGTTCCAAGGGGAATTTTCAAAAGTGATTCAAATAGGGGTTGTAGACCACATTACAAGATTTCCAAAATTTCCAATAACTCCTTGAGATCATTTGTGAGCAAGGAGAATCGAAGCTCAGAAGTTAGGGTTTCAAGTTGTTTTACAAGGCAGAATTTGTGATACACAATGGACCAAATCACATAGCCATGCTGCATAATATCACTTTGCAGGATTATAACTCGAAATTTAATCCTTAATTAAATGTTTACACAACATATGGAGTCATTGTCCAAGCACTTGAACCATTATCCAAGTTGCATATCCATTTTTGGAAGAAAGGCACCATTGTTATTCTTGAAAAGTGGCTTTAATCAGTAAGTCCACTCTCCTTGAGCATTGAACTTGTTATTTCTGCACACACAAACCCTATAAACCAAAAGAAAGCATGTCCAAAGTACTAACCACTCTATGCAGCCCTGTACTTTGCCTTGGAACAAGATGTTTCAACTTTGCTTCAAAAACAAGAAAGATGCTACAATATTTGATTTTCAAATTCTGACTTGTTATAAGATATAAAACCTCTTTCCTATAAATACATACACTATTTGCAAGATAACCCACGCATATAGAACCCCTGAAAACTCCAAAAACCCAGAACTGTATCAAAAACCACCATGGTTGCATATTCTGACCAAGAACTTCAAACTTCCATTTCACTCGTGCGTTTTCTAGCATTTTCTTCCAAAAGCTTTCAAACATCATACATAAGCCATCCCTATCCCTGTTACAAGACTGTAACACCATATTCATCCATTTCCAAGTTCAAAAATAGAGCATCACATTTGGACTTCTTCAGACCATTCCAGCCACCCTCAACTCAAGTCAGCCATTGCATTAGCTTCCTAGAGGTCCAAGGAAGCTAACCTGATCATCAACATTGCCTGAAACAAGCTCAAATCCATTTCATGATTTCCAGTTTGAAGATATTTTTCTTGAACTTCTACCTTCATATTTAGACATTATTAGGCCTGCATTTGTGAAGATAAAATGTAGACATCATTGCCCTGAAACTATACATGTCCATAGATTTCATTTATTTTAATTGAGCTAGGAGAATTTTGAGTTTGAACTTTCTGAAATATTTAGGTCAGAATTTGGTACTTTTAGAAATTCCCATTCATCTTTGATTTATACCTTATGATATTTATATGGTTGAATTCGTGTGACAAAATGGAGCAATTTTCACGTTTACATTTTTGCAAATGATTGAGAAATGAGCAAGTTACAGATCCTTTGACTGAAGGTTGAAGATGAAGTGTAATCAGGGCACGTTTTGTATTATGTATTTATCCTTTCACACAAGTTAATGGATGTATCACCACCCCAGTGGTTAAAGCAAGCGCTTGTCACCCTTAGGTCCTGGGTTCAAGCCCCAACGTGACCTTTTGCGTATTTTTTCATTATTTTTGACATTTTTGAGCTTTTTTTTGCAGCGCCTGGGCCTTTGTGCTGGGCCTCCCATTTTTGCTGACTCCTAACCTTGATTTACTTCAACACCCCCAGGACCATTTTTTTAATTATTTCTTTTTTCTTTTTTTTTTAATTTTATCATATTTTATTTTCTTTAATATTTTTATTATTTATTATTATTAATATTATTATTATTTTTATTAATAAAAATCCAAAAAAAATATTTTTATTTATTATTCATACTTATATATTTTATTTTCTCTATAAAACAAAAAGATTAAAAAAACATTTTCTTAAACAACTTAATTTCTTTTTTTCTTAAATAATTAATATTTTGACTTAGGTTTAATTATTATTTTATTTTCTTTTATTTAAAATTAATTTAGAACTTAGATTTATTTTAGTTAATTAATATTCATATTATTTTTATTAAGTTAAAACCTTTTCATAAATAAAACCCTAAAATACATTTTTAACTTAATTTCCTTCTTAATTAATTTTTGTTTAAATTTTTGTTCATTAATCATCCCTCTTAATTAGGTTAAAACCCCTTTATTAAAAACAACAAAAATCATTTCTTTTTCCATTTATATTCTTGCATTTTATTTTCAATTTTGTACAATATGCAATATGGTTGTAATAGATAATTAGGTTTAATTTTCTTGCAATCCCCATTTGTAAATTTGTACACCCCTCCCCGAATGATGTAATAGCGTAGTAATTTTACTTTTCGCAATTTATCGCTTTATATAAATGCTAGTAATTAGGGTTTGTATGAGAAGATAAAATCAACAAGTAGCAAACCCTAATCAAAGACTAAACAAAGCATGAAAATTAATACACTTGCACACAAGCACCCCTAGGGTAAAATCCACTTGGTTGCCTTATAAAAATGGCCATATTATACATGTGAGGTATCTTAGCAAAAAAGAACAAGCAAAAATACAATATCATAGTCCCTCGATGATGCTATCTATGTTGCCTTTTTCAAAATGATCTTAGTCCCTAAAGAAAAATGCTAAGATACCTTGCAACATTGTTAATCATGGTTATACGATAACACACGCCCATCCCGTTTACATTCAAAGATAGGGTTACTTACCAAATCAATGGTAAGATAACAATGTCAAAGGAAAAAGGAAATGAACATGAAAGACTTTTGAGTAGGTAGAATGTTCCTAGTTACTTGCTCCATTTCAAAACAAAAACATCCTTGCTATTTTCAAAAAAAAAAACACCAACACTTTCAAAACATCTTTCAAAACATGAAAACATTTTCAAAAGATCAAACACTTTGTATACATTCTTACGAACGAGAATCATTACGAAGTTTTCCTAAATAATGGCCTCTTTTCAAAAATACTTTCAAAAACGTACAAAGCATAATTTCAAACAAATGCAAGTGATCCAATAAGTTACTAAGAGCCCATGGAAAACCATGAATGAAAAGGGTGCTAATATCATCCCTTTTCATAATCTACCCCCCGAACTCAAGAAAAAAATCTCAAAGGTCTTTCCTATGCTTTTTCACCTTTCCTTTTGGATAAAAGAAAAGTCAGTGGTGACTCTTGCTAACCGCAACATTTGCGATCAAACATAAAACACCCAAATCAGTTCTCCAAACATATCACAGAACTGGCGACTCTGCTGGGGACAAAATATAAAAGTGAAGTTACCTTAGGTTTAGATCACATTTACTTGCTTTCTTTGTTTGACTTGTATGCTTTACATTATGGTTCTTTGTTTGGGTTTGAATCCTCTACTCAGATTTGGGATACCTTATAGGTAAGTAGCAATACATTGTGGAAACTGTGCGGGGTATACCGACATGGTCTAAGCAATATCTATGTTAGTGCGACATATTTGTGGGTACCCGTAGCCCTTGAGTAGTCAAGGAAAGAACGGGGCCACTGAGTGATGTCATGAAGCACTAATGAAATTTTAGAACCTTTATTTGAACAACTTGGCCATTAGGATGTAGTCAGATGACTGACTTTGGTGCAGTCTGAAGTTGATAGATACTCGATACTACACTCATTGAGGTTTGGTTTTTTGGGATATTTCAGTCGCCATTAAAGAGGCTTGTGCTGAAACAATGAACAAAGAAACAAATCAGTGATATTGAGCTCCTTAGAACCCGGTTACTATTACTAGGACAGGTTTATGCCAACTAAACTTCAAGAGGATACTTACCTATAAGACTCCATGAAATCCTAAACTTAAGGACTTGTTTGCTTTGTTTGTGTATATTTACTTGTACATAACATCATAAACATCATAACATCATACTCATACTCATTAACCATTTCAAGGATCTTGGGATTTATCTTTGTTCTGTTTTGTAGGACATGGATTCTATTCGCAGGAAAAATATTCAAGTAAATCTTATAAGGATCCCTCCTCAACTTAAAGAGCTAGCATCAAGGATTCCTGAAAATTCTCCATTCACCCAAAGACATGGTCACCTACTAAACTTGGTCACCTCCAACACTGATGAAGACATGATGAAGGTACTGTTTCAGTTCTTTGATCCTTTACACCATTGCTTCATATTTCCCGATTATTAACTTATGCCAAATTTGAAAGAATTCTCCCAACTCTTGAGGATTCTCATTCTCAATCAACTACCTTTCAACGGTACATAAAGAGATCCAAAGCCAGAAGAGATTGCTCAAGCTCTACACTTGCAACCATCTGATATCACAACTAATTGGGAAACAAGGAGTGGTGTCAAAGTTTTCCTAGCAAGGTTCTTGTTTGAGAAAGCCAAAAACTGTTGAAACTCTTTGGATTTGCAAGCTTTTGAGGAAATTGTGGCTCTCCTCATCTATGGGATGGTTTTGTTTCCAAATCCTGACCAACTCATAGATGTGAACATCGCCAAAATCTTCATGTCTCGTAACCCGGTGCCTACTTTGCTAGGGGACATCCTACATTCCTTTCACACTCGTACTATGAGGAAAAGAGGTGTCCTTATGTGTTGTACTCCTCTCTTAGAAAGATGGTTTATTTCGCATATTCCCCAATCTGTATTGAAGAATGAGCAAGGTTCAACGTGGTCACATAGATTGATGATGCTCAAACATTCACACATTCATTGGTGTTCCCGATCCATAGAGAATGTTACTATTGTCGAACGTTGTGGAGAATTCCCTAATGTACCTTTACTTGGAATTATAGGAGGTATCACCTACAACCCCTGCTTAGCTTTAAGACAGTTTGGTTACGCCCGAAGGGATGGCCCACATGAGATGCTTATTCAAGGTTTGGTATTTGACTACGAGAACAAAGATCAAGGTCATCGCCATAGATTTATCCGAGCTTGGAGGATGTTGAAAAAGGTAAATATCAAGACATTGGGGCATAAGAACTCCATCCCTCTTGAGCCTTACCTCAAATGAGTACGAGCTCGTGCTCAAAGTCTTATGATGACTTATCCCTCCATTCTCCTGGTAATCATAGAGCCTGTTGTGGAAGGAGATGTTCCTTACACTATCCTGCATCCTTACATGCCCACCTATCTTGAAGACTTACAAAGGGATTGGACACAACTTAAGGGGGAGAGAGACACTTTCGAAGCCTAATTCTACGCCAGCAAGAAGAAGGTTTTGGAACTCACTAAGCAACTTCATGAGGAGAGGAGCCTGAATGCCTACATCGCAACAAAAAGGATGCATACAACTTTTTTATCTTAGAGTTTTTGTACTTCTTTGTAAGCCCAAAAGAGGCATGATTTACTCAAGCTCTAATATATTAATATAATGTGTGTTCCTTTTTTGTTCTAACGCAATTTTAAATATCTAAGTCCCTTGAAATCATTGCATATGCATTTACCATTCATCATAACATAAGCAGGTTTCTTACGACAAGTCTCCTCATCTTTCTACTGTTTATTTCAGTAAGATGGATCTCGAACAGACAGTAAAAGACCTCCAAGCACATAATGCTCAATTTTAGCAGTTGTTATTAACTCTAGCCAAAGGACAAGAAGGTCTGAAAACCTTGCTGATTGAAGAACAGAAGAAGAAAAAGAAAATAACCAGAGTTCTGAATATGGGGGGAAGATTCATAGGACAAGCAAGAAGGACCCTAGACTTTGCAACGTCATCTGGTGAAAAAGAAAATCAAGATGGGAGAGACAAGGAAGCAGTTGTCCAATAAGAGTCTGAAGAGGAAGAAGAGGATTACTCTGAAGAGCGGGATCCTCCGACCGCCGACAAGTACAAGCATCTAGAAGAACGACTAAGCGCAATGGAAATCTAGAAAGTTCCTGGGCTAGACTTTGAGGAGCTAGGCTTGGTGTCTGGGATTATCATTCCACCAAAATTCAAGGCACCGATATTTGCTAAATATGACGGAGTTTCATGCCCCAAAATGCATCTTTGATCCTATGTGAGGAAGATACAACCTCACACTGCGGACAAAGATTTATGGGTCCACTTTTTCCAAGACAGTCTATCCGGAACTTAACTTGATTGGTTCTATCAATTGGAAAGGGCCAATATCCACAACCGGGAAGACCTTGTCACTACTTTCTATAAACAATATCAGTACAACACAGACCTTGCTCCTACCCGTACTCAACTTTAAAGTATGGCTATGGTTTCAAATGAAGTTTTCAAAGACTACGCTTAGAAACGGAGGGACTTAGCGAGAAGAGTCCAACCTCCCCTTTCTGAAAGAGAGATAGTAGACATGTTGTTGGGTACCCTGTCCGGTCCTTTCTTTAATCATTTAATTGGAAGCTCCTCAGCAGGCTTCACAAAATTAATCCTGACCGGAGAAAGAGTGGAAGTTGGGATTAAGAGTGGGAAGATCCAGAAAGATGCATCCTCCGCCGGTTTAAGAAAAACATTTATAGGGAAGAAAGAAGTTGGTCTTGTGTATCCTTAAAGGAATCAAGAAAGAACTGAACATCGTCCAATGGTGGGAGCTGTCATGATCCCTAAGCTTGTGCCTACTCAACAAAGGAACGATCAGCCTAGAATAGAAAGACCAGTAAGACAATTTACCCGGATTAATATGACACTATCTCAAGTACTGCCGCATTTGTTGAGATCCAACCTGGTAAATTTGGAAGAAGCTCTGAAGAATCCTAACACAACATCTCCTCATTATCATCCTAATGCTCGCTGTGCATACCATTCAGAAAGCCACAGCCATGATACTAACAATTATTGGTCTTTGAAAGACAAAGTACAAGACCTCCTTGAAGCCAAAGAAATTGATTTTGATGCTCCCCAGATCGTGAATGTTATTACCGCTCCTATGCCCAAGCATGGCCGTGGTGTTAACGCTGTCGAAGATAATATGTTTGTTTCTACTGTTGATGAGCTTAATACTCCTCTCCTAACCATCAAGAAGAACCTATTGAAGGCTGGTTTATTTCTGGACTGTGATGAAGGCTGCCACTTCTGTTTGTCCCGACCAACTAGTTATCATTTATTGGAAGCAGGTGTTCAACGCCAGATGGATGACAATGATATTTTGTTTGAAAAGACTCCTGTTCCAACAGTTTCTTACAAAGATGTTTCAATAATAACCATTTACGCCACTCCTTCCAGGGTCTCCACCAAAAGACCTGTTAGGATTACATCAGTTCCTAAAGTAGCTCCGCTAATAATTACTATGTCTGGGCCAATCCCGTACTCATCAGATAAGACCATCCTATGGAATTATGGGGGCGATGTCTACTACGACAGTGTCAAGCAAGATTGGCTGGTTGTAGAAGACTCAAATTCTGAGGAAGATAACCCAAAAATCAGTAATATTGTGGGAACCAGCAAGATAACTCGAAGCGGAAGAATTTTCTCTCCAGAGATTGCTCCTCCGAAGACTATCACCGATCCTGTGATCATCCTTGTTCCTATTCTTGCTAACACTACTACTACAACAATCCCTTTGGTTACCCCTGCTAACACTACTACTACTATAATTCCTATAGTTACACCTGCTGAGACTCCTACCATCGATTCGACCGAGACTCGGGGAAAAGGCATTCTGGTTGAGCCTGTCCGGATGAAGGTGAAAACAATATCCATCCCAGAGGCCTCCAAAAAGGAGATGGAAGAAATTCTGAAGATTATAAAGAGAAACGACTACAACGTAGTCGAGCAGCTAGGGCAGACTCCATCAAAGATTTCCATGTGGGCTTTATTGTTGTGTTCCCAGGCTCATGTAAAGGCCTTGGTGAAATTCCTTAAAACTGCCCATGTACCACAAGAAACCTCTGCTGAACAGTTCCAAGACTGTGTGGCTAGCTTGACGGCGGATAATGGTTTAGGATTTTCTAATGCTTACTTGACACCTAGAGGGAGGAAGCACAACGAGGCATTGCATATATCTTTCGAATGCCAGGCACAACTTTGGCCCATGTCTTGGTGGATACTGGTTCATCTTTGAATGTGCTGCCTAAGAAGGCTCTTAATAGAGTCGATTGTGAAAGTTTGACCTTAAAACCCAGCAATATAGTGGTAAGGGCCTCCGACAGTTCAAAGAGAATGGTGCATGGGGAGGTGGACATCCCCATAAAAGTTGGAACCCAAACCTTTGATTCAACTTTTTACGTGATGGATATTCGCCCTTCCTACTCCTGCTTATTGGGCCGACCCTGGATTCACAATGCTGGTGCTGTCACCTCTACGTTACATCAAATGCTGAAATACCCAACCAAGGGGAAGATCATTATTGTCCATGGAGAAGAGAAATATATGGCCAGTCATTTAAACTCCTTCAGATATGTGTAATTGGACGGCGAATTCATTGAAACTCCGTTTCAGCATTTCGAGGAAGTCCCACCAACCGTGGCAGTAACCAAAGCTATTTCCCAAATCCCAAAGATTACAAGACCTCTGTTAAAGATGTCTTCCATGTAAGATGCCAAGGCAGTGATAGAAGAAGGTGGGTGCACTATTTGGGGCCAACTCCCGGATATTCCATACAAGTCTGACAAATTTGGTTTGGGTTTCACTTCAGGAGCCCAGAAAGTTGTACGTTGTGCTCGTGCCGGGGGACCCCCTTTGAAGATCAGCAACCACGAAGTCAATGCAATGGAGGATGATGAGGACAACTACGACTTGGAGGAATGGATTTTCCCGACTGTCAATGGAGTACTCAGCAACTGGGAAGCTAAAGATTTTATTCCAATTACTTTTATCCAACAGTAATTGTCTTTAAATTTTGTCGGATCTGTAATAATTAAACAATTCAGACTTTTTAAAGCCTTGTGTCTTACCCGAGGCACAATGGTCCATTTGTAAGGGTTGTTATCTCATTTTCGTATTTCATCAATGAATCATGGACATTTTTTAATACAAACTTTATGTTCTTTGTCTTTCTTTTTAACATTTTTTATTTCTTTCAAAGATATTTATACTCTTACACACACTCACATTCAAAATGAAGATCTACATCCATTCGGGATCCCATGGGTAACGATTCTGCTATGGAATTTTGTGACTCTGAAAATCTAATCTACCAAGCTGAAGACGAAGGTGAGGAAGATTGTGAAGTGCCGGGGGAACTAGCAAAGTTACTACAACAAGAAGAGAGGACCATTCATCCCCATGAAGAACTAGTGGACACAGTTAACCTAGGTACCAAAGAGAACAAGAAAGAAGTCAAGGTGGGTGACAATCTGGAACCTAGTGTCAAGAAACGTCTGATTCAGTTGCTACATGATTATGTTGAGGTCTTTGCTTGGTCGTATGAAGACATGCCAGGACTTGATGCAGATATCGTGGTACATCGTCTACCAACAAAAGAAGACTGCCCACCGGTAAAACAAAAGGTCTGTCGCATGCGACCAGACATGTCAGAGAAGATCAAAGCCGAAGTCATGAAACAATTTAAAGCCGGATTCTTGGTCGTCACCTCCTATCCGCAATGGGTCGCCAATGTTGTTCCTATGCCTAAAAAGGACGGTAAAGTATGAATGTGTATGGACTATAGAGATTTGAATAGGGCAAGCCCTAAGGATGATTTCCCACTTCCCCACATTGATATTTTAGTTGATAATACTGCACATCATAAGGTGTTTTCCTTCATGGAAGATTTCTCAGGCTACAACCAAATCAAAATGGCGCCTGAGGACATGGAGAAAACAACATTTGTCACACACTAGGGCACATTATGCTACAAGGTTATGCCATTCGGGTTGAAGAATGCTGGGGCAACCTATCAGCATGCCATGGTAGCCTTATTTCACGACATGAGACATCATGAAATAGAGGTCTATGTGGACGATATGATAGCCAGATCCCAAATTGAAGAGGAACATCTTGACCATTTGTAGAAGCTGTTTGAGAGATTAAAGAAATACAAGCTGAGGTTGAACCCAAGTAAATGCACATTTGGGGTAAGGTCCGGTAAACTCCTAGGCTTTGTCGTCAGCGATAAAGGTATCAAAGTGGATCCTGCCAACGTGAAAGCTATACAAGAAATGCTTGCTCCCCGCACCGAGAAGGAAGTCATAGGATTCTTGGGACGTTTAAACTACATTTCCAGATTCATTTCTCACCTAACAGCTACTTGTGAACCAATCTTCAAATTATTGAAGAAATATCAAGTAGTCAAATGGAATGATGAGTGCTAAGCTGCCTTCGACAATATCAAAAAGTACCTGTAAAAACCTCTTGTTTTAATGCCACCAGTCGAGGGATGACCCTTGATCATGTATCTAACTGTTTTGGAAAATTCAATGGGGTGTGTGCTGGGGCAGCATGACGAGTCTGGCCGAAAAGAGCATGCTATATATTACTTGAGTAAAAATTTTACCGACTGTGAAATGAGATACTCATTACTCGAGAAAACTTGTTGCGCTCTGGCATGGGTTGCTCGCCGGATAAGATAGTATATGCTGAACCATACTACCTTATTGATATCCAAAATGGATCCCATAAAATACATTTTCGAGAAGCCTTCCATTTCTGGGAGAATAGCAAGATGGCAGATGATCCTGACAGAATATGACATTAAATATACTACCCAAAAAGCAATAAAGGGCAGTGTACTAGCTGATCACCTTGCTCATCAAGTTGTACAGAACTACCAGTCCATGAAGTTCTAATTCCCAGATGAAGACATCATGATGGTAAACAACTGCGAAGAATTCAGACCATATGACGGACCTGGACAAGGATCCCGATGGACCCTGGTTTTTGATGTGGCGTCCAACGCACTCGGAAATAGTATATGTGTTGTACTCATATCTATGGAGGGATGTCATACTCTCTTTACCGCAAGACTCTGCTTCAACTGTACAAATAACATGACAGAATATGAAGCGTGCATTTTTGTCTCAAAGCTGCCATAGATTTGGGGATCAAATCCTTAAATGTATTCGGAGATTCAGCTTTGGTCATCAGCCAAATCAAAGGGGAACGGGACACCAAACACCCTAACATTATCCCCTACAAAGAACATGTATTGACATTGATCCCACATTTTGAGAAGATTACCTTCGAGCATTTGCCGCGAGAATAAAATCAGCTAGTAGACACGCTAGCCACAATGTCATCCATGTTCAAACTTAAATAGGATAAGGAGGCTCCCCAGATCACCATTGAATGAATGGATGAACCAGCTCACTGTCACGAGATTAATACTGAAGAAGTAGTGGACCGGCCTTGGTTTCACGAAGTCAAGAGGTATCTCGAGGTTCAAGAATATCTGGAAGGAGCTTCAGTCAATGATAAGAAGTTCTTAAGGAGATTCTCTACTAAGTTCTTCCTTAGTAATGGCATTCTCTACAAACACAACCATGGCTCTGTTTTGCTCCGTTGCGTAGACATGGTTGAGGCAGAAAAGATCATGGCTGATCTACATGAGGGCACTTTTGGCACCCATTCCAGTGGGCATACGATGGCAAAGAAAATCCTACGGGCAGGTTATTACTGGTTTACCATGGAAGCAGATTTCTATCAACACTCTCGAACTTGTCATACGTTTCAGATCTATGCTGACAAGGTGCACGTACCTTCGGTTCCCTTGAATGTCTTGACGAATCCTTGGCCCTTTGCTATGTGGGGCATCGATATGATTGGTGAAATCAAGCCAACAGCCTCTAATGGACACCGCTTCATCTTGGTGGCCATTGACTATTTCACGAAGTGGGTTGAGGCGGCTTCTTTTGCTTTTGTTACCAAGAATGTTGTAGCCCGGTTCATCAAACAGAATCTCATCTGTCGGTACGGTATCCCAGAGAGAATCATCACTAACAATGGTACAAATCTCAACAACACTATGATCACCGCACTGTGTGCACAATTCAAGATCCAGCACCACAATTCTTCCCTTTACCAGACAAAGATGAATGGTGTTGTCGAAGCTGAAAATAAGAACATCAAAAAGATCATATAGAAAATGAGATTTACGTACAAAGACTGGCATGAGATGCTACCATTCACTCTCCACGATTATCGTATCACGACACGCACATCAATCGGGGCAACACCCTACTCTCTGGTATACCGCATGGAGGTTGTCTTGCCTATTGAGGTCCAGATCCCCTCTCTGAGAATTATGAAGGATGCAGGGTTGAATGAAGACGATTGGATCCAAACTCGACTTGATCAACTAAACTTAATTGATGAGAAAAGGCTTACTGCTGTCTGTCATGGTCAAATGTATCAAAAAACAGATGATTAAGGCTTTCAACAAAAAGGTCAGACGCCAGTATATCAAGTCGGGGATTTGGTGATCAAGCGCATCATACTACCGCAAGGTGATCCCAGGGGCAAATGGACTCCTACATACGAAGGACCGTTTGTGATCAAAAGCATATTCTTTGGTGGGGCAATGATCTTGACCACTATGAATGGCTACGACCTCCCACACCCTGTGAACGCGTACATAGTCAAAAGATACTACGCATAAGAGACCCGCTAGGTTGACACACCTAGGCAAAACAAGGGCATCCCAACGAACCAAAAAGGTTCAGGCAAAAATTAGTGATAAAAACAAAAAAAATATGTACATCTGACAAGTTGAAAACCCGAAAGGGCGACTTGGGCAAAAAAGGGTATCCCGATGGACTGAAAACCCGAAAGGGCTGTCCAGGCAAAACTTAGGGAATTAAAGCGTACGACTACATCCTGTTGGATCACCTTTACGGACAACCTTTGGCTTCGATTGAAAAAATCAACGGTTCTAATCAATCCAATCAACTTTGGAAAAGGCAAAAAGTGGACAAGACGCTCAGAGACACAAAGGCTATTGCAGTATGGGAACCCCATGGGATTATTGCACATAACTATCTTTTCTTTGTATCAAATTTTCATATTTTACGACGATGTTCTCTTACTAGGATGTTCGTCTCACTGTACAAAATACTTACTCAAGTTAATACAAAAATACTCCTTTGAAAGTGCAAAATTATCTGTTTTTCTTTAATTTCTATGTCTTGTTTACAAAAACGTCCAATGATTTATTTTTGAGCATATGCATTTGAACATAACTACTGTTTACAAATGAGCAAAAATAGAAGACAATCACTAATGGATTTAAATAATAGGATAATATCTTTAGGATATTCCTTAAAATCCCCCACAATGTGAAGCTTAAGGATACCAAGCTCTCTCGTATTCCCAGCAGAACAAAATTTCCAATTATCACTCCCCGGTAGAAGTCGCCGAATTTCTCAAGATTTCACAAAGCCATACAAGGTGTTTCCCTTACAACAAAGTTTGTTTCTCTAACAAATAGGAGCTCATCAACTCATCAACACTTCAAAACATGGAGACTTACACTCCACGGCCCCAACAACAGTCAGGGATTTATTTCCCCTAATCCAACAGTGTTACAATAACATAGCTTACATACCCATACATCACATCCTTATGTCATGACATTGACAACACGAACGCATACAACATAATCTCATTCATTTTTATTTTAAACATCATTATGCAATGCATTTCATACATCATGACATTGCATACAACTAATCTTTCATATTTTCAGGAAAGATCAGTCAACAGATGGCTATCATCAGCAATTTACAAAGGTCAGAGATTGATACCTAAGACAAGTCAGGACAATTATCTACACGACCAGCTGAAGCAATCCTATACGGGTTTATTCTGAATCAATTTTCAGATACATTTCAGATACGCTCCAGACACGGACGCCATTCTGATACTCATTTAGATTCAGTTTTCAGATACAGTTCAGATACGCTCTAGACACGGATGTTGTTCTGATACTCATTCAGATTCAGCTTTCAGATACATTTCAGATACGCTCCAGCGACGGATGCCATTCTGATACTCATTCAGATTCAGCTTTCAGATACAGTTTAGATACGCTCCAGACACATATGCCATTCTGATACTCATTCAGATTCAGCTTTCAGATACAGTTCAGATATGCTTCAGACATGGATGCCATTCTAATAATCATTCAGATTCAGCTTTCAGATACAGTTCAGATACGCTCCAGACACGGACGCCATTCTGATACTCATTAAGATTCAGATTTCAGATACAGTTCAGATATGCTCCATACACGGACGCCATTCTGATCCTCATTAAGTTTCATCTTACAGATATGGTTCGACAATCATTTTTGGATGGCATCTACAAGCCCATCTCCAATAACTTTCCATCACCCCTCCAAATGTCATCTTTAAGCCCGTTCCCTATACCATCAACCATCACATCCTCGAGTGCAAATTTCTAGGCACTCCAGTGTCCAATCATCTTCCACCTTCAAGTCAAAAATGGTAAATCCGCCAATCTAACTCTTCAGGTTTAAAAAGATTGAACAGGGCCAGCTGTTGTACCCTAAAATTTGCCCATTCACTTATTAAATATTTTCTCATAAAAATCTCTCTTAGTTCAAAACTGCACTAGGGTTGATCAGCTCAAGATACCTCCTTAAGTATTGATGACCAAAATTAGGGTTTGAGATTGCACAAGGATAATTGAACTTTCAATGCTTTATATGACTTTCATTGATCATTATGGGCCCCCAAGATTACTCATGTCAAGTTTCAAGCCTTGGATCACACTTTTGCTCAGTCAATTGAGAAGTTGACCTAAAAATCAACTATATTGGGGAAAAAGTCAACTATGGCCAATTTACAGTCAAACTTCATAATTTTTGATCCACACCAACATTATAAACTCATATGTATCATTTTATCAAGTTTGGACCATAATTCCTCAAAGAATTTGATCAAATCATCAAAAGGGAAAAATGGTCAATTACATCTTTTTGACCTAATGACATGGCTTAAAACATTGCTCAAGTCCCATGGATTGACAGATGAATTTTCAGTCAACTGATCAAAAGTCAACTGTACACTAAAAAGTCAAACTTTGACTTTTTGGTCAAATTCAAATGTCAAAGATCAAAATTCATCAAAGTATATCAAAATATGAAACTTCTTCATCAAGAAATCCAAAATTCAAAATTTCATTTTGAAAAGTTAAAATTTCCAAACTTAGAAATTTTTCTAAGTGTTGGAAATTTCTTATTTTTTCATAACTTTGAGCAAAATTTTCACCATGATGCAAGATGATTCAAAAGAAACTTCCAACATGAAAGTTGTAGATCTTTGTGAAATCTACAACTTTTCTTCACACAAATTCTTCCAAAAGTGCTTGGATCTCAAGTTATAATTTCAAGAACATGTGATCATGAAACAAAACACTTAGTGAAAATTTTCCCTAATTTGGTCAGGATTTTGACCCAACTTCATGGCACTTTTTCATATAGTTCCAAGGGGAATCTTCAAAAGCAATTCAAATATGGGTTGTAGATAATATTTCAATCTTTCCAAAATGTCAAAGAACTCCTTGAGATCATTTTTGAGTAGGGAGAATCGAAGAGATGAAGTTAGGGTTTTATCACTTGAATTACAAGGCATTTTGTGATGAACAAAACTCAAATTCAAAGTTGTGCTGCATAAAATCTACTTTGCAGGCCTTAAACTTGTTAGGCACTCCATAATTAATTGCTTGCACAACTGTTAGAGGTCTCATTTCAAGCATTCAATGCAAGGCCATGCTTTATATCTATTTTTGGAAGAAAGTTTACATTGTCATTTTGATAAAGTGCTTTTTTGCACAAAACTTGTTCTTGAG
Organism: Vicia faba; assembly: GCA_948472305.1. Lineage (NCBI taxonomy): Eukaryota > Viridiplantae > Streptophyta > Magnoliopsida > Fabales > Fabaceae > Vicia > Vicia faba. The sequence continues at coordinate 344,481,263 of OX451739.1, forward strand.
CCTTGCACTTGTTCTCTTCTGATCATACAAGTCCTATAACTCATAAGAAACTTGTTAGACACTTACAATCACTCAGCCCATGCTTGTACCTCCCCTTAAAACTAGGTTTCCCACTTTTCTTCAAAATCAAGTAACCTAACTATTAGCTAAAAACTTGTACTTCTGACTTGCCAAACCACTCAAGACCTTTTTCTTATAGATATACAAACCATTTGCCACGAAATACACATGCTTAAGCCCTGAAAATACCTAGAACTCAGAATCACCAAAAACACTTCAAAATTTGTCATTTCTAAGTTTTGAAGCCAATCTTCAAATCTACTCGTGCGTTTATTGGCCTTTTGCTTTCAAATGGTTCTAAACAACATACACAAACAATCCCAACACCTACAACATCACTGTAACACCTCCATCATCATCCACCATTTTCAAAAATAGAGCTTTGCACTTGGACTTCTCCAGAACTCCTTAGGTACTTTCAGCTCAAGCTAAGCATCCCATTAGCTTCTTGGGAACTTGAGGAAGCTAACCCAATCATTGGAACTCACAGAAAGCTGCTCAAACTTCAAACCTGATACCCTCTTAGAAGGTAAGTTTTATAACTTTGGAACTTTTCATACAGGCATCATCAATGATTTATTTGTGAATGAAACATGTAGATATCATTTCCCTAAAGCTAACCATGTTGATAGTTTTCATTAATTTTGCTTGAGCTTAGAGAATTTTAAGTTTGAAGTTTATGAGATATTTAGGGTTCAGAATAGGGCCATTAAAATTCATCTTTATCGTTGAGCTATAGTTTTAATGCTTTAAATTTCTGAAACCGTGAGGAAATTTGCTACAAGTTTCATGTTTATAGTTTCATTTTTATTGAGATTTGAACAAGTTATAGTGGTTCTAACTGGGCGTGAGGTTGAAGATGAAGTTGGCCTCAGGAACGTGTTTGCCTTATGTATTTATTGTTTGGTTTATATAAACGGATGTATAGCCATCCCAGTGGAAGAAGCGCACGCCTGTAACCTGAGGGACCTGGGTTCGAGCCCTAGTGGTACCCTTTTGATTTTTTTTTCATATTTTTGCATTTCTGACTTCTTCTTTTTTGTAGGTGCTGGGCCTCCTTGGACCTTGTTGTTTTTGCTTGCTAACCCCCATGTTTCCTTTTCACACACCTGGCCCAGTTTTATTTGCCTTTTCTTATTTTTTCTTATATTTATTTATTTTCTTAAATATTTTCCTCATACTAAAAAATCATAAAAAATATAAAAATAGTTGATTTATGTTTTGACTTAGTTTATTTATTTTTTTCTCACAAAAATTATTTTATTTAATCAATACTTTATTTACTTTACTAATATCTTTGTAAATTTAATTAAAAAATAGGTTTTAGTTATTTTCTTTTACACCATTGAAATGTATCATTTTAAAATATAAAAAGACCAAAAATGTTTTATAATACTATAATTTATTTTCAAGACAAAAATACCAAAAATACTTTTCTTATAAACTTAGTTTCTTTTTAATCAATTAATGAATTAGGGTTTTATTAATTTCTTTTCCTAGTAAAATTAGGTTTACTTTTATTATTTTAATTAATTATTTTCTTTTAATTAATTAGGTTAAAAAAATTCACTTTTCCTAAAAAATCCAAACAAAAATATCCATTCTCTTCATATTTCACATTCTTGTATATTTATTCATTTATGTACGTTATTTATTTCAATTCTTGTATAAATTCAATATGATTGTAATAGATTAATTAGGTTTATTTTCTTGCAATCCCCACAAGTATTGTAATAGCGTAGTAACTTTAAATTCCGCAATTTATCGCTTTATATACAAATGCTAGTAATTAGGGTTTGTATGGAAAGACTAAAAATAATGTTTAGAAAACCCTAATCAAAGACAAAAATCAAGCATGAAAACAATACACTTGCACACAAGCACCCCTAGGGTAAAATCCACTTGGTTGCCTTACAAAATGGTCATGTTACGCATGTGAGATATCTTAGCAAAAACAAGCAAAATATAAGATCATAGTCCCTCGATGACGCTATCCATGTTGCCTTTCAAATGATCTTAGTCCCTAAAAAGAGAATGCTAAGATACCTTGCAAACATTACTAATCATGGTTATACGATGACCCACGCCCGTCCCGTTTACATCCAAAGATAGGGTTTACTTATCAAATCAATGGTAAGATAACAATGTCAAAGGAAAAAGGAAATGAACATGAAATACTTTTGAGTAGGTAGAATGCTCCTAATTACTTGCTCAATTTCAAAACAAAACATCCTTGCTATTTTCAAAACAAATACCTACACTTTTCAAAACATCTTACAAACTTGAAAACATTTTCAAAAGATCAAACACTTTGTATACATTCTTATAAACGAGAATTATTACAAAGTTTGCCTAAACAATGGCCTCTTTATAAAATACTTTCAAAAACCACGCAAAGCACAATTTCAAACAAAAGCAGGTGATCTAGCAAGTAACTAAGAGCCCATGGAAAACCATGGATGAAAAGGGTGCTAATACCTTCCCTTTTCATAATCTACCCCCCGAACTCAAGAAATAATCTCAAAGGTATTTCCTGTGGTTTTTCACCGTTCCTTTTGGATAAAAGAAAAGTCGATGGTGACTCTTGCTAAACCGCAACATTTACAATAAAATGCAAAACCTCCAAGTCAGTTCTCCTACCGTATCACAGAACATGCGACTCTGCTGGGGAAAATTCTAAAAGTGGGGTTACCTTAAGTTTAGATAACATTTACTTTCTTTCATTGTTTGACTTGTTTTCTTTACATTATGGTTCTTTGTTTGGGTTTGAATCCTCTACCCGGATTTCGAATACCTTATAGGTAAGTAGCAATACATTTCGGAAACTGTGCGGGGTATACCGACATGGTCTAAGAAATAGCTATGTTAGTGCGACATATTTGTGGGTACCAGTAGCCCTTGAGTTAATCAAGGAGAATACAAGGCTGCTGAGTGATGTCATGAAGCACTAATGAACTTTTAGAACCTTTACTTGACCAACTTGGCCTTTAGTACGTAGTGAGATGACCAGCTTTGGTGCAGTCTGAAGTTGGTAGATACTCGATACTACACTCATTGAGGTTTGGTTTCTTGGGATATTTCGGTCGCCATTAAAGAGGCTTGTGCTGAAACAATGACCAAGGAAACAAACCAGTGATATTGAGCTCCATAGAACCCGGTTACTATTACTAGGACAGGTTTGAGCCAACTAAACTTCAAGAGGGTACTTACCTATGAGACTCCATGAAAGCCTAAACCTAAGGACTTGTTTTCTTTGTTTGTGTATACATGATTGTACATAACATCATGAACATCATAACATCATAATCATTCACTAACCAATTCAAGGATTTTGGGATTTATCTTTGTTCTGTTTTGTTGGATATTGATTCTATTCGCAGGAAAACTATTCAAGTCAATCTTGTAAGGACCCCCCTCATCTTAAGGATCTAGCTTCAAGGATTACAGAAAATTCTCCATTCACCGAGAGACATGGTCGCCTACTAAACTTGGTCACCTCCAACACTGATGAAGACATAATGAAGGTGCTCTTTCAGTTCTTTGATCCCTTACACCATTGCTTCATATTTCACAATTATCAACTTGTGCCAACTTTGGAAGAATTCTCCCGACTCTTAAGGATTCCCATTCCAAATTAACTACCTTTCAACGGTACGAAAAGAGATCCAAATCCAGAAGATATTTCTCAAGCTCTACACTTGCAATCATCTGATGTCACAACCAATTGGGAAACAAGGAGTGGTGTCAAGGGTTTCCTAGCAAAGTTCTTGTTTGAGAAAGCCCAAAACTGTTGGAACTCTTTGGATCTACAAGCTTTTGAGGAAACTGTGACTCTCCTCATCTATGGGATGGTTTTGTTTCCAAATCCTGATTAACTCATAGATGTAAATGCCGTCAAAATCTTCATATCCCGCAACCCGGTGCCTACTTTGCTAGGAGACATCCTACATTCTTTTCACACTCGCACTATGAGGAAAAGAGGTTTCCTTATGTGTGGTACTACTCTCTTGGCAAGATGTTTTATTTTGCATCTTCCCAAATATGTATTGAAGAACGAGCAAGGTTTAAGGTGGTCACAAAGGTTGATGACGCTCAAACATTCAGACATTCATTGTTGTTCTCAATCCATAGAGAATGTTACTATTGTCGACCGTTGTGGAGAGTTCCCTAATGTCCCCTTACTTGGCATTAGGGGAGGTATCACATATAACCCCTGCTTAGCCTTAAGACATTTTGGTTACGCCCGAAGGGATGGCCTGCACGAGATGCTGATTCAAGGTTTGGTATTTGACTACGAGAACAACAATAAAGGTCTTCGCCAGAGATTTATCCGAGCTTGGAGAATGTTGAACAAGGTAGATAGCAAGACATTGGGGAATAAAATTACATCCCTCTTGAGCCTTACCTCAAATGGGTATGAACTCGTGCTCATAGTCTTATGATGCCTTATCCCTCCATTCTCCCGGTAATCATTGAGCCTATTATGGAAGGAGATGTTCCATACACTACCCTACATCCTGACTGTTAGAACATAGTTTGATTCAACAACCCTTAGTTAGAGTTTTGATGATAACAAACACAAAGAACAAATATGCACTCTAAAATTATGTTTTTTGTATACAGAAGTTCTAACCAAAGCAGCATCAGAAGTTAAGCTATAGAAGCTTTCACGCCGAGGTAATCAGAATTTGTGCTGAAGAATGATGATCAGAACCTGCACTTAAGTGTAGAAAACTCTGATTCTGAATAGAAGGATCATAAACAATCAGATCCTCACTTCTCTAAGTCATCAATGTTCTGAAGCATCTGCAGCAGGCAAGATTGTAATATTCTGAAGCATTACTATTCAATCAAGACAGCATCACATACAACGGCTTCATTCAGACATGATCTTCTCAATATGGAAACTACTTAAAAGTCCATTATCACGCCTAATGTTGGACAAGATTCCTTTGCCTATATAAATAAGCTAAGAGATCAAATCATTTACGATTTTCCAACACAACTACAATATAATTCAAAACGCTGCAAGCTTACTCTCTTATTTTCTACGCTCTAAAATTATGTAAAATATCACAGTTGTGATAAGTTTTTTTGTAACGAAAAACAACCATACACAGATTTCTTGTATCTTGATTAAGACAGTTTTTCCTTGAGATTAACCGAATTATGGTTGTACTCAAGAGGACTTTTACAGTTGTCAAAGTAGTGATTGTAATCAGTTTTTGATTAATGGATTAAGTCCTCTTTGGAGAGAGGCAAAATCACCTTGACGGGTGGACTAGAGTAGTTTGAGATCAAACGAACCAGGATAAAAATAATGTGTCATTGTGCATTGGATTTTAAGTTTTCAATTCAACCCCCCTTCTTGTGTTTTTCACTTTTTCAATTGGCATCAGAGCGTCTGGTTCTGAGTTAACACACTTAACCGTGTCAGTACAAGATCCAAGCTTTAGAAAAACACTATGGTGGGATCAATCCAAAACATCAGCAATGACTATCATGAAGACAAGGACAAAATCAGTGGCAAACCTCTAGTCTTTGATGGAGAAAATTTTGACTACTGGAAAGACAGAATTAAGAGTTTCTTTCTGGCCCATGATGTTGATCTATGAGACATGGTAACTGATGGATACACATATCCAGTGGATGGAAGTGGTCAGAAGATAGTCAGAAAAATGATGTCTGACCAGCAAAAACGTGATTTCAGAAACCATCATAAAGCCAGAACAATACTCCTCAGTCCTATCTCATACTCAGAATATGAGAAAATCTCAAATAGAGAGATAACCAAAAACATGTTTGACTCTCTGAGAATGACGCATGAAGGCAACATACAAGTCAAAGAAACCAAGGCCCTTGCGCTTGTTCAGAAGTATGAGGCATTCAAGATATAAGACAGTGAATCCAAAGAAGCAATGTTCTTATGATTCTAGATCCTTGTTGCTGGGCTGAAGGTTCTTCACAAAGGATATTCTACTGCTGATCATGTAAAAAAGATCATCAGAAGTCTACCCAAGCAATGGAGGCCAATGTTCACATCACTTAAGCTAGCTAAAGATCTCAACAAGATATCTCTGGAGGAACTTATCAGCTCCCTCATAAGTCACGAGATAGAGCTAGAAGAAGATGAGCCTCAAAAGCAAGGTAAGCCACTAGCATTAAAATCTAACAAAAAATCTGATTCCAAGGTTTTGCAGGCTATATAAGAAACCTCTGATGGATCCTCATCAGAAGAAGATGAATTGTCTCTCCTCTCTAGAAGGGTGAATCAACTGTAGAAGCAGAGACAAAGGAAATTCAGAAATCCTAGAAGATCAGAGAATCAAAATGAATCCTCATCCAGATACAGAAATTCTGAGTTTTCCTATGGACATAGAAGATCTGAAGGTTCCTCGGGACACAGGAAGTCAAATAACAAAGACATCATCTGCTATGAGTGCAATGAGCAAGGGAACTACAAAAGTGACTGTCCAAGGGTTCAGAAGGAGAATCCCAAAAAGAAGTTCTTCAAGGAGAAGAAGAAAAACCTTATGGCAACATGGGACGATTCAGACACTTCTGATGCTGACTCAGAGTCAGATGATGAAAGAGCAAACATAGCTCTCAAGGAAAACGTGTCAGAAGATAGTGAAGCTTCTGGTTCAGACTCAGAATCAGACACTGAAGAGGTATTCCCTGACTTCACTATTAATTTCACTAAGGATGAACTTGCAGAAAGTCTAAATGAAATTCTAGAAAGGTATCAGCAAATCAGAGTCAAATTCAAGAACCTGAAAAGGGATCTTGTCTTTGACTCTGAAAAGACTGAGAGTCTCAGATTAGAAAATTCTGAGTTAAAAGAAAAAGTTTTAAAATTAGAAAATGATTTGCAAAACACGCAGAAGGAAATAATCTCAGAGACTCCCGGTAATGTTGATGAGATCATCAAAGAGTATGATCACAACTTTCAGAAGTTTCTGACTAAAAACATAGATAGAAGCAAGATGGCTTCAATGATCTATTGAGTTAGCAGAAATGGTAGAAAGGGGATAGGATATCAAGGTAACGTATCTACACCTAAGAAAGTCATGGACTTAGTCATAAAATGCACACCACTTAAATCACACTTCATAAATAGGCACACACATGACCTAAAATACAATAGTAATGATTACTTTGTCAAACCAAAATTCAACCAGAATTTTGGTAAAACTAACAAACCAGGACCCAAGAAGTACATAAGGACAAAATTATATACGTAGCAGATATCTTTAGCAGCAAGGCTAAAACACCAGTCATGGTACCTGGACTCTGGCTGCTCTCGACACATGACGGGAAGAAAGCATATGTTCCAAAGCCTGGAACTTAAACCTGGAGGCTATGTGGGCTTTGGAGGAAACCAAAGAGGAAAGATCATTGGCTATGGAACAGTAGGTAATGGAAATCTTCCCTCTATAAATAATGTTCTCTTAGTTGATAGATTAATGCATAACCTGTTATCCATAAGTCAATTAAGTGACAACGGTTATGATATAATCTTTAATCAAAATTCATGCAAAGCTATTAGTCAGAAAGATGGAACTACCATTTTTAATGGAAAGAGGAAAAAAACATTTATAAGATAAAACTTTATGAACTAAAGAGTCAGAATGTAAAATGTCTTCTCTCTATTAACAACGAGCAATGGGTCTGGCACCGAAGATTGGGGTATGTTAGTATGAGAAGAATATCTCAGATTAACAAACTCAATCTGGTCAGAGGACTTCCTAATTTGAAGTTCAGCTCAGATGCTCTGTGTGAATCATATCAGAAAGGAAAATTTGCAAAACCTGCTTTTAAATCTAAAAATGTTGTATCCACCTCTAAGCCATTAGAAATTCTGCATATAGACTTATTTGGACTAGTAAAAAATGCGTCTGTCAGTGGCAAGAAGCATGGGTTATGATCGTAGATGACTAAAGCAGATGGACATGGGTAAAGTTCTTAAGACACAAGGACGAGTCACACTCTGTGTTCGTTTCTTTCTATAGCCAAGTTCATAACGAAAAGGATCTTAGAATTGTCAATGTCAGAAGTGATCATGGTGGAGAATTTGAATATAAAATTTTTGTATCATTTTTTAATGAAAAAGGCATCTTGCATGACTTCTCTTGTCCTAGAACTCCCTAACAAAATGGAGTTGTAGAACGAAAGAACAGAACACTGCAAGAAATGGCCAGAACCATGATCAATGAGACTAACATTGCTAAGGTCTTCTGTGCAGAAGAAATTAACACAACGTGTTACATTCAGAATAGATTCTCTATAAGACCTATTCTGGAAAAGACTCCATATGAATTGTGGAAGAACAAAAAGCCCAACATTTCTTATTTCCATCCTTTTGGATGCACTTATTTCATTCTGAATACTAAAAATTATCTGAAAAAGTTTGACTCTAAAGCACAAAAGTGTATCATGTTAGGATACTCTGAACGCTTAAGAGGGTACATAGTATATAATACAAAAACACAGATTGTTGAAGAGTCAATCAGTGTTAGATTTGATGATAAGCTTGACCCTCAAAAGTCAAAGCAGAATGAATTCTTTGGGGATATAGAAGTTGAATTCACAGGTACTGAAGACAACTCGCCAGAAGTCCTCAACATAGACTGTGATACGGTGGGAGAACTGACTTGAGGTTTTTGCGTTTTATCGCAAATGTTGCGGTTAGTAAGAGTCACCACCGACTTTTCTTTTATCCAAAAGGAAAGTTGAAAAAGCACACGAAAGACCTTTGAGATGTTTTCTTGAGTTCGGGGGGTAGACTATGAAAAAGGAAGGTACTAGCATCCTTTTCATCCATGGTTTTCCATGGGCTCTTAGTTACTAGCTAGATTACTTGCTTTTTGTTTTGAAATTATTCTTTGTATGGTTTTGAAAGTATTTTGTAAAAGAGGCCATTGTTTAGGCGATCTTTGTAACGATTCAATGTTCGTAAGAATGTATACAAAGATGTTTGTCCTTTTGAAAATGTTTTCAAAGTTTGTAAGATGTTTCTTTTTTTAAATGTGTGTGTTTGTTTTGGAAAATAGCAAGGATAGTTGTTTTGAAATGGAGCAAGTAACTAAAAGTAATCTACCTACTCAAATGTATTTCTTGTCCATTTTCTATTCCTTTGACATTGTTGTCTTACTATTGATTTGGTAAGCAACCCTATCTTTGGATGTAAACGGGACGGGCGTGGGTCATCGTATAACCATGATTAGCAATGTTGCAAAGTATCTTAGCATTTTTGAGGGACCAAGATCATTTTGTAAGGCAACTTAGAATAGCATCATCGAGGGACTATGATCTTATATTTGTTTGTTTTGCCAAGATACTTCGCATGCGTAATATGTCTATTTTTTTTATAAGGCAACCAAGTGGAGAAACCCTAAGGATGCTTGTGCGTAAGTGTGTTATTTTCATGCTTGATTTTGTATTGGATTTAGGGTTTTCTATTTATTTGTTTTGATCTTGCCATACAAGCCCTAATTACTAGCATGGTATATAAAAGCGGTAAATCACGTAATTTTAAAGATTACTACGCTATTACAATATTGTATGGGAGAGGGGAATACAAATTGTGAATGGGGATTTTCAATAATGTAAACCTAATTTAAACTATTACAACCAAATCGAATTTGTATAAATATTTGAATAAACAATATTCAATATAATTTAAATATGCAATGTTATGTATATGCAAGGAAAATAAATTGTTTTATTTTTCATATGCAAAAGAATTTTGACCTAATCCTAGTATCTTAAGAAAAAGAAATTAATTCTTGAAAAATGGTTAACCCTAATTTCTAATTTAAAAGAAAATAAAGTTCCTTAAGTATTATTTTTTGTGTATTTTTTGTATTAAAAATAATAGATAATATTTTGTGAGATACTTAGTATTTTTATATATCATAATAAATATTTACAAGTATGAAAGAAAAGGAATAAAATATACTTAAATTTACTTTATTTTACAAGTTTGTTTAAGTAATTAGTATATAGTTAAAATAAAATATATTTTTTATGTGAAAATAAAATAAAATAAATCAAAATGCAATATTTATCATATTTATATTTTTCATGATTTTTATGTGTTAAAGAAAATATTTAATAAAACAAAAATGAAAATAAAAACAAATAGATAAAATATATGGGCCAGGGGGTATACTGAGTAAACAGGATGTAAGCATCAGAAGAAAAGTGAAGCCCAATAGTTGAGCCCATGCTGCAAAAATGAAAGAAATGGCCAAAATTGAGAAAATATACAAAAAGGCAGGCACCAAGACTCGAACCCATGACCTTGGCATTCTCAGCGTGCTGCCTTGCCAATAGGGTGGCTGTACATCCGTTAGTTCATATGAAAACAAAAATACATAACATGAACCCCTTCCTTGCCCTGTACTTCGTCTTCTTCCTCAAGGTGGCCAAAACTCCTGTATCTTTCTCATTTCTCCATGAAAATGTAAACTTCAAACATGAAAATGGTAGTACTCTTTCCCATGATTTCAACCATGTAACTCATGTAAGCTAATAATCAAAGATCAAAATGAATTTTAAAGGCCCTAATTTTAAAACTATTTTTTACAGAAATTTGAACTCCAAAATTCTCTATACATAATGAACAAAAATTAAATCTATGCACATGGTTGGCTTCAGAACTATAATATCTACATTTTCCTTTCACAAATTGTGGCTAATGGATTCCTGTATGAAGAGATAAAAGTTGGAGTTCTTGCCTCTTTCATCTGAGATCATGAATGGAGTTTGAGTGAGATTTAGGAAGGCCTGAAGGTTCCTTTAGCTTGCTTGAACCTCCCTGAGTGTGTTCCAATCCTTACCTTACTTTGAAAGTGCCTGAATCTCTCTGTCCAAGTCAACCTGCAAGCTTGAAAAACAAAAATGGTAGATGGATAAGGAGGTGTTACAGTGAAGGGGTGATGGTCTAGAACACTTAGATATGAGGTAGGTTAAGTGTTTGAATGATTAGAACTTTAAACGCACGAGTAAATTTCTGGATTGCTATGCTTGGTTTACAACTGCAAGTTTTTGACAGGTTTTTGGTGATAAGGAGTTTTGGAGTGTTTTAGGCCTTGAGCAATCGTATTCTAAGCTGTAACGTGTTTGTGTATTAGTATAGAGAAGGTTTCTCATCCACTCCACAACAGATTTCTCAGTTGTAGCCTTTTTGCACTCTTGCTTGCTTTTTAAGAAAGGTGAAGAGACCATTCCCTACATGCTTGTACAAGCCTGCTTGGAGTTGGTACAAGTTCTAGATAACTTACTTTTGGTTTATAGTACTTGTGTGTGCAGAGAAAACAGGTCCAATGCTCAAGAAGTGAAAAGTGGCAAAAGTTATGCTTTTCCAAAATGGCAATGGCAACTTTGTGCCATTTATGGAATTAAAGCTTGGACAAAGACTCTTGTTCTTGGATTAAGGATTTATCATCTGTGTACGCATTAAATTATTAAGTGAGAAACAAGTTTGAGACCTGTAAAGCAAAGATTAGGAAGCATAGGTTCAGACTTGAATTTTGTTCTTCGTGAAATGGCTTGAAATCAAAGTGAGAAATTGCTAACTTCATCTCTTCGATTCTCCCTACTAAAAAATGATCTCAATGAGTTCTTGTACATTTTGTAAAGCTTTAAATATGCTCCATAACTCATCTTTGAAATTCATTTCAAGATTCCTCTTGGAACTAGGTGGAAAATTTCCATGAAGTTAGGTCAAAAACCTACCTAAATTAGGGCAAAATTTCACTAATTATTTTAGTTCATGAGCATGTAATCACAAAATTATATCTTGAGATCCAAGCATCTTTAGGGAAAAATGTGTGAAGAAAAGTTGTATATTTTATGTAGGTCTACAACTTTCATGTTTGGAACTTTCTTTGAATCATCTTGCATCATGGTGGAAATTTGGCTTAAAGTTGAGAAAAAATAAGAAATTTTCTATACTTAGAAAAATTTCAAATTTTAAAACCAAATCTTCAATCTTTAATTTCTTGATGAACAAGTTACACATTTTGACATATTTTGATGAATTGTGATCCTTGTCACTTGATTTTGATCAAAAAGTCAAAGTTTGACTTTTCAGTATACAGTTGACTTTTGATCAGTTGACTGCAAATTTTATTTGTCAATCCAATGAAATTGCAATGTTTTGAACCATGTCATTAGGTCAAGATGATAAAATTGAACCCTGGAAATCATGCTTCAAACCAATTGGTCATTTGCTAGGTCAAAAAGCAGAAATTGCCCTTTCTCAGTCAAAACCCTAATTTTGACCATTTTGCCCTTTTGATGATTTGATCAAATTTCTTAAGGAATTATGGTCTAAACTTGATAAAATGATACATATGAGTCCAAAATGTTTATGTGGATAAAAAATTATGAAGTTTGACTATAAATTGGTCATGGTTGACTTTTTCCCTAATACAACTGATTTTTAGGTCAACTGTCCAATTGACTGATCAAAAATGTGATTCAAGGCTTGAAACTTGACATAATTAATATTAGGGGTCCATGATGATACTTGAAAGTCATATGAAGCATTGATATTCCAAAAATCCTTGTGCAATCCCAAACCCTAATTTTAGGTTATCAGTGCATGATGAGATGTCTAGAGCAGGTCAAAACCCTAATCCAGTCTTGAGTCAAAGAGATATTGTGAGAAAAGTCTTGATAAATGAGAGGGAAAACTTTGGGGTACAAAATCTGCCCCTGTTCAATCTTCTTAAGCCCGAAGGGTTAGATTGGCGAGCTTTGCCATTTGTGACTTGAAGGTGAAAGATGATTGGACACTAAAGTGCCCAAAAATTTGCACTCGACGGTGTGTAGTTGAAGGAATGGGCTTGATGCCATTTGGAGAAGTGATAGAATTTTGTTAGAGATGGGCTTGTAGATGCCACCCAAGAATGTTTGTGGAATTATAAGTTGTAAGTTGAAAGAATGAGTATCAGAATGGCGTCCGTGTCTGGAGCGTATCTGAATTGTATTTGAAAGATTGTATCTGAATGAGTATCAGAATGGAATCCGTGTCTGGAGCGTATCCGTACTGTATCTGAAAGTTGAATTTGAATGGGTATCAGAATGGAATCCGTGTCTGGAGCGTATCTATACTGTATCTGAATTTGAAATCTGAATGAGTATCAGAATGACATCCGTGTTTGGAGCATATCTGTACTATATCTGGAAGCTGAATTTGAATGGGTGTGAGAATGACATCAGTGTCTGGAGTGTATCTATATTGTATCTGAATTTTAAATCTGAATGAGTATCAGAATGACATCTGTATCTGGAGCGTATATGTACTGTATCTGAAAATATATTTGTCAATGGTAACTTCTAATCTTATCCTGAAAACGGTAAAATGTTAGCTAAAACACAAAGTTATGTTGCATGAAATGTATGATACAATGTATTTGCTTTATCAATGTTTATGATATATGGATGCAATGTATGTGCATGTGAGCTGATTTGCTGTATTGCCGTTTGATTGAGGAAAATAAATCCATGCATGCTGCTGAGGATATGTTGAATTTTTATGTCTTGAAGTTGAAGTACTGATAAAATTTTGTTGAGATAAATAAGTTTTGTTGTGAGGGCAATGCCATGTACTACTTGTAAGATCTTCTCGGGGAATCCTGAGAATTTTGACGACTTCTACTGAGGATTAATAATTTGAAACTTTGTTCCGCTTGGGGATTTAAATGACGTATTGTAGGGGATTTCTCATGGAATAGCCTAGAGACATTTCTCTACTCTTTCAACCTATCAGTAATTATATTTCTCATTTTGTTTATTTGTAAACAGTAATCATGTTCAAATGCATATGTTCATCAATGAATCATTGGACGTTTTTGCAAACAAAACACAAGCGTAAAGAAAAAGACAAATAGTTTTTGCACTTTCAAAGGGGTATCTTTGTATTGACTTTGAATAAATACTTTTGTACAAAGGGAACAAATATTCTAGTAAGAGAATGCTGTTGTAAAACAAGAAATATTTATACAAAGAAAGATAGCTATTTGTAATAATCCCATGGGGTTCCCATTCTGCTATAGCCTTCGTATCTCTGAGTATCTTGTCTATTTGCCTTGTCCGAAGATGATTGAATTAATCAGAAACTCTGAGTTTGTCAGCGGAAGCCAAAGGTTATCAGTCAAATGATCTGACGGGACATAGTCATACGCTTTAATTCCCTAACTTTTGCCTGAACCGCTCTTTCGGGTTTTCAATCCACCGGGAAACCCTTTTTTGACTAAGTCGCCCTTTTGGGTTTTCAACTTGCTGGATGTACAAATTTGTTTTCATTTTATCCCTAATTTTTTCCCGAACCTTTTGGTTCACTGGGATGCCCCTTGTTTTTCTTAGGTGTATCAACCTAGCGGGTTTCTTATGCGTAGTATCTTTTGACTATGTCCGCGTTCGCAAGGTGTGGCAGGTCATCGCCATCCATGGTGGTCAAGATCATTGCCCCACCAGAGAATATGTTTTTGATTACAAATGGTCCTTCATAAGTAGGAGTCCATTTTCCCCTGGGATCACTTTGTGGCAAGATGATACGTTTGATCACTAAATCCCTAACTTGATATACTTGGCGTCTGACTTTCTTGTTGAAATCCTTGATCATCTGTTTTTGATACATTTAACCATGGAAAACAGCAGCAAGTCTCTTCTCATCAATTAAATTTAGTTGATCAAGTCGAGTCTGGATCCAATCGTCTTTGTTCAAGCCTGCATCCTTCATAATCCTCAGAGAGGGGATCTGAATCTCAATAGGTAAGACAACCTCCATGCCATAAACCAAAGAATAGGGTGTTACCCCGGTTGACGTTCGAGCCGTGGTACGATAACCGTGGAGAGCGAATGGTAGCATCTCATGCCAGTCTTTGTATGTGACTGTCATTTTCTGTATGATCTTCTTAATGTTTTTATTTGCAGCTTCGACAACACCATTCATCTTTGGCCGATAGGGAGAAGAATTGTGATGCTGGATTTTGAATTGCTCGCACAAGGCGGTGATCACAGTGTTATTGAGATTTGTACCATTGTCAGTGATGATCCTTTCCGGGATACCGTACCGGTAAATAAGGTTTTGCTTGATGAAGCGGGCAACAACATTTTTTGTAACAGAGGCGAAGGAAGCTGCTTCGACCCATTTTGTAAAATAGTCAATGGCCACTAGGATGAAGCAGTATCCATTGGAGGCTGTAGGCTTGATTTCTTCAATCATGTCAATTCCCCACATAGAAAAGGGCCAAGAAGGCGTCAAGACATTCAGAAGAACCGGAGGCACGTGCACCTTGTCAGCATAAATTTGACACTTATAGCAGGTTCGAGAGTGTTGATAGCAATCTACTTCCATGGTAGACCAATAATAGCCTGCCCGTAGGATTTTCTTCGCCATCGTATGCCCACTGGAGTGAGTGCCAAAAGTACCTTCATGTAATTCAGCCATGATCTTTTCATCTTCAACCTTATCCACACATCAAAGCATAATGGAGTCGTGATTGTGTTTGTACAGGATGCCATTACTAAGGAAGAATTTAGCATAAAATCTCTTTAAGAACTTCTTATCATTAGTTGAAGCTCCTCCTGGATATTCTTGAGCCTCG
Source organism: Vicia faba (assembly GCA_948472305.1). NCBI lineage: Eukaryota > Viridiplantae > Streptophyta > Magnoliopsida > Fabales > Fabaceae > Vicia > Vicia faba. Next base: position 344,496,946 of record OX451739.1, read on the forward strand.
AGACACCTCTTTACTTCGTGAAACCAAGGCTGGTCCACTACTTCTTCAGTATTAATCTCGTGATAGTGTGTTGGTTCATCCATTCGTTCGATGGTGATCTGGGGAGCCTCGTTGTCCCAATTAAGTTTAAACATAGATGACATTGTGGCTAGAGCATCTGCTAGATGGTTTTCTTCTCGTGGGAAAAGCTCGAAGGTAATCTTCTCAAAATGTGATAGCAATGTCAAGACATGTTCTTTGTAAGGGATAAGGTTTGAGTGTTTAGTGTCCCATTCCCATTTGATCTGACTGATGACCAAAGATGAATCTCCAAACACGTCTAAGCATTTGATCCCCAAGTCTATGGCAGCTCTGAGACCGAAGATGCATGCTTCGTATTCCGCCATGTTGTTTGTACAGTTGAAGTAAAGTCTGGCAGTAAAGGGAGTATGACACCCCTGTGGAGATATGAGTACGACGCCGATACGATTACCGAGTGCATTAAAGGCTCCATCAAAGAACAGGGACCATCGGGATCTTTGTTCAGGTCTGTCATATGGTCTGATTTCTTCACAGTTGTCTAATGTCATGATGTCTTCATATGGGAATTCAAACTTCATGTACTGATAGTCTTCTACAGCTTGGTGAGCAAGATGATCAGCCAATACACTGGCCTTTATAGCTTTTTGGGTAGTATATTGTATGTCGTACTCCGTTAGGATCATCTGCATCTAGCTATTCTCCCAGAAAGAGTAGGCTTCTCGAAGATATATTTTATCAGATCCATCTTAGATATCAATAAGGTAGTATGAGCTAGCATATACTGTCTTAGCCGGCGAGCAGCCCATGCCAGAGCACAACAAGTTTTCTCGAGTAGTGAATATTTGGTTTCACAGTCGGTAAACTTTTTGCTCAGGTAATAAATAGCATGCTCTTTTCGGCCAGACTCGTCGTGCTGCCCCAATACACACCCCATTGAGTTTTCTAAAACAGTCAGATACATGATCAACGGTCTTCCCTCGACTGGTGGTATCAACACAGGAGGCTCTTGTAAGTATTCTTTGATTTTTTTCAAAAGCAACTTGGCATTCATCATTCCATCTGAGTACTTGATCTTTCTTTAATAGTTTGAAGATTGGCTCACAAGTATCTGTTAAGTGAGAAATGAATCTGGCAATATAGTTCAAGCGTCCCAAGAATCCTCTGACTTCATTCTCAGTACGAGGAGCAGGAATCTCTTGTATTGCTTTAACTTTTGCAGGATCGACCTCAATAGCTTTGTTACTGACGGAAAAACCTAGAAGTTTACCGGACCGTACTCCAAATGTGCACTTGTTTGGATTCAACCTCATCTTATACTTCTTCAGTCTTTCAAACAGCTTTTGTAAGTGATCAAGGTGTTCTTCTTCCGTTTGCGATCTGGCTATCGTATCGTCTACGTAGACTTCTATTTCATGATGTATCATATCGTGAAATAAAGCTACCATGGTGCGTTGATAAGTTTCCCCAACATTCTTCAATCTGAATGGCATCACCTTGTAGCAGAATGTGTCCCACTGTGTGACAAATGTAGTTTTCTCCATGTCTTCAGGTGCCATTTTGATTTGGTTATAACCCGAGAATCCGTCCATGAAGGAGAATACTTTGTGTTGTGCAGTATTGTCAACCAGGATATCAATGTGGGGGAGTGGAAAGTCATATTTGGGGCTCGCCCTATTCAAATCTCTGTAATCCACACACATTCGTACTTTGTCATCTTTTTTAGGTACGGGAACAATGTTGGCAACCCATTGAGGGTAGGAAGTGACAACCAAGAATCCAGCATTGAATTGCTTCATGACCTCCACTTTAATCTTTTCTAACATATCAAGTCTCATGGGGAGAACCTTTTGTTTTACTAGCGGGCAGTCTTCTCTTGTAGGTAGACGATGTACCACAATGTCTGTATCAAGTCCCGACATGTCTTCATATGACCAGGAAAAGATCTCAACATAGTCATGTAACAGCTGAATCAAGCGCTCTTTGATATTGGGTTCCAGATTGGCACCCACCTTGACCTATTTTTTATCCTCCTCGGTACCCAAGTTGATTGTATCCATAGGTTCCTCGTGAGGCTGAATGGTTCTTTCCTCTTGTTACAGCAATCTGGAAAGTTCCCCTGGTACCTCACAATCTTCCTCACCTTCGTCTTTGGCTTGGTAGATTAGATCCTCAGAGTCACAAAAGGCCATAGCAGTATCGTTACCCATGGGATCCAGAGTGGATGGGTACCTGCATTTGTGAGTGTGGGTGTGTGTAAGGGTATAACCATCTTTAAAAGAAAATAAAATTTAAAAGAAAAACAATGAGCACAAAAGTTTGTATGCGAAAAACGTCCATGATTCATTGAATGTCATATGAAGATGAAATAACAACCCTTACAAATGAACCATTATGCCTCGGGCAAGACACAAGGTTTTAGGAGTGCAAATTGTTTGTGAATATTACAGATCCAACAACAAAAAGAAAAGATAAATTACTGAGGGATGAAAGTTATTGAGATAAAGTCTTTGGCTTCCCAATTGCGGAGTCCTCCATTGATAGTCGGAAAGATACAATCCTCCAAGTTATAATCCTCTTCACTATCTTCTACCGCGTTGACCTCTCGGTTGCTAATCTTCAAGGGTGGCCCTCCAGCACGGGCACGACGTACAGCCTTTTGAGCACTTGAAGTAAAACCTAAGCCAAACTTGTCAGACTTATACGGGATATCTGGAAGTTGCCCCCAGATGGTGCATCCACCTTCCTCTACTACTGCTTTGGCGTCCTTCAGAGATGACATCCGGAGTGGAGGTCTTGTAATCTTGGGAATCTGGGACACAATCTTGGTCACTGCTACCTCTTGGGGGACCTCTTCGAAGTGTTGAAAAGGAGTTTCAATGAACTCACCATCCAATTCCACATACCGAAAGGAATTGAGATGGAAAATCATGTATTCTTCCTCTCTGTGGACAAGTATAATCTTTCCTTGAACCAGATATTTCAACATATGGTGCAATGTAGAGGTGACAGCACCAACATTATGGATTCATGGTTGTCCTAACAGACAGGAGTAAGAGGGGCGGATGTCCATTACATAAAAGTTTGAACTGAAAGTTTGAGTCCCAACCTTTATGGGGATATCTACCTCCCCGTGTACCATCCTCTTCGAGCCATCAAATGCCCTTACTACTATGTTACTTGGCTTTAACGTCAGTCCTTCACAGTCAAGTCTGTCAAGAGCTTTCTTCGGCAAAACATTCAAAGATGAGTCAGTATCCACCAAGACATGGGCAAGAGTTGTGCCCCTACATTCCACAGAGACATGTAACACCTCGTTGTGCTTTCTTCCCCTTGGTGTCAGATCAGCATCCGAGAAGCCTAGGTCGTTATCCACTGTCAAGCTAGCCACGCAGTCTTGAAATTGATCAGCAGACGTCTCTTGAGGCACGTGTGCTGTTTTTAGGAACTTCACCAAGGCTTTCGCATGTGCCTCGGAACACAGCAGTAATGCTAGCATGGATATTTTGGAGGGAGTTTTCCCCAACTGTTCGACTACGTCATAGTCGCTCCTCTTTACAATTTTTAAGATCTCCTCCATTTCTTTCTTGGAAGCCTCAGGAATAGCCAGTGATAGAGCCTTCGTCCGGACATGCTCTACTTGAATACTTTTTCCTCGGGTTTCAGCAGCATGAGTGTTGATAGGAATGACAATAAGGGTTGTAAAGGCTTCATCAATAGGAGCACTTGCACAGATGATTATGGGTATGAAAGTAACCTTTGGAGCAGCCACGGGTCCAAAAACTGCCTTTGGGGGGCAATCTCTGGAGAAAGGATTCTACCGCTTCGGGTAATTTTACTGGTTCCGGCAATATTGCTAATGTCGGAATCTTCTTCTTCAGAGTTTATCTCTTCGGCGGCCAGCCCATCTTGTTTGATGCCATGGTAGTAAATGTCCCCACTGTAATTCCACGACACAGTTTTGTCTGATTCATATGGGACTGGCCCAGACATTGTGATTATTAGAGGAGTTGCTTTCGGAATCGATGTAATTCTAACGGGTTTTTCGGAAACCCTGGAAGAATTGGCAGATATGGTAATGATTGAAACATCTTCAACAGGAACAGGTGAAACAGGAGTACTTTCAAACAAAATCTCTTTGTTTTCTATCAAGCGTTGAATTCTTGTTTTCAACAAAGGGAAATCAGTTGGTGAGGATAAGCAAAGGTGGAAGTCTTTATTAAAACCCGGGAACACACCGGCTTTCAACAAATTTATCTTAATGATTGGAAGTGGAGTCACGAGTTCATCAATTGTGGTAACAAACAAATCTTCTTCAATAGCATTGGTGTTGTGACCGTGTCTGGGCATACGAGCAGAGATAACATTTGGCTTCTCGGGTGCATCAAACTTAATTTCTTTTGCTTCAATGAGATGTTGTATTTTGTTTTTCAAGGCCCAACAGTTATTAGTATCGTGACCAGGACTTTCAGAGTGATATGCGCAACGAGCATTGGGGTGATAATGAGGGGATGTCGTGTTGGGGTTTTTCGGAGCTTCTTTCAGGGTTACCAAATTGGATATCAATAGATGCGATAATACTTGAGACAGAGTCATGTTGATTCTGGTGAATTGACGGTCTGTCCTTTCCAACCTTGGTTGATTACTTCTTTGTTGATCAGACGTAGGCTTTGGAATCATAACAGCCCCTACCATTGGTCGGTGCTCGGCTCTCTCTTAGTTTATTTGTGGATAAATAGCAGATACCTCTTTCTTACCAATAAAAGGCTTCCTTACATCTGTAGAAGAAGATGAATCCTTCTGAATCTTTCCACTTCTTAAGCCAACTTCCACCCTCTCTCCGGTTAGTATTAACTCCGTAAATCCTACATATGAGCTTCCAATCAAATGATTGAAGAAAGGGCCAGACAAAGTGCCCAAGAGCATGTCCACCAATTCCCTTTCAGACAAAGGGGGTTGAACTCTCCCAGCCAGATCTCTCCATTTCTGTGCGTAATCCTTGAAACCCACATTGGAAACCATAGCCATACTCTGAAGTTGAGTACGGGTAGGCGCCAAATCGGCATTGTATTGATATTGCTTATAGAAAGCTGCGGCAAGATCTTCCCAATTGTGGATGTTGGCTCTTTCTAGTTGGTAAAACAAGTCAAGTTGTGTTCCAAATAGACTATCCTGGAAAAAGTGCACCCACAAGTCTTTATCAACGGAGTGTGGTTGGATCTTTCTCACATATGATCGGAGGTGCATCTTAGGGCATGACACTCCATCATATTTTGCAAACAAAGGTACTTTGAACTTCGGGGGAATCACAATCCCTGATACTAGTCCCAAATCTTCAAAATCTAACCCCGGTACCTTTTGTATTTCCATTGCGCTCAAACTCTCTTCGAGATGTCTGTACTTGTCATCAGCGAGAGGATACTGTTCCTCATAGTAGTCTTCCTCTTTTTCCTCCTCTTCAGATTCTGATGGGACCGTTGTTTCCTTGCCTTTCCCCTATCCTTCACCAGATGTTGTTGCAAAATTCAAAGTCCTTCTTGTCTGTTCATGAAATCTTCTCCCCATATTCAAGGCTCCATTTACTTTCTTGGTTTTCTTTTTCTTCTATTCAGCTAGCAGAGTCTTCAATTCTTCTTGCCCCTTGGCCAGGGTCGTGAGCAATTGTTGAAACTGCGTGTTCTGAGTTTGGAGATCTTTGACTGTTTGTTCGAGATCCATCTTACTGAAATAAACAACAGAGAGATGAGTAAACTTATTGCAAAAGACCTGTTTATGTTATGATGAATGATATGTGCATATGCAATGTTTTCAAGGATTTCAAAGATTTAAGTTCATTTTAGACAAAAATAAAACACACGTTATATTAATAAGATAAAGTTTGAGTACATCAATGCCCCTTGGGTAAAATAATACAAAACTCTAAGATAAAAAAGTAGTGCGCATCCTTTTTGGTGCAATGTAGGCGTTTAGAGTCCTCTCCTCATCAAGTAGCCTAGTGAGTTCCAAAACCTTCTTCTCGCTCGCGTAGAATTGGGCTTCAAAAGTATCTCGCTCTCCTTTGAGCTATATCCAATCCCTTTGTAGATCTTCAAGAGATGTGGGCATGTCAGGATGTAGGATAGTGTATGGAACTTCTCCCTCCTTAACAGGCTCAATGATCACCGGGAGGATGGAAGGATAAGGCATCATAAGACTTTGAGCACGAGTTCGTTCCCATTTGAGGTAAGGCTCAAGAGGGATGGAATTCTTGTGTCCCAAAGTATTGCTATCCACCTTGTTTAGCATCCTCCAAACTTGGATGAATCTCTGGCGAAGGCCTTGATTGTCGTTGTCATAGTCGAATACCAAACCTTGAATCAACATCTCGTGCGGGCCATCCCTTCGGGTGTAACCAAACTGTCTTAAAGCTAAGCATGGGTTGTAGGTGATGCCTCCCCTAATGCCAAGTATAGGGACATTAGGGAATTCTCCACAATTGTCAACAATGATAACATTTTCTTTGGATCGGGAGCACCAATGAATGTCTGAATGTTTGAGCGTCATTAACCTTTGTGACCACCTTGAACCTTGCTCATTCTTTAAGACTGATTGGGGAAGATGAGAAATAAACCATCTTTCCAGGAGAGGAGTTCAACACATAAGGACACCTCTTTTCCTCATTGTGCGAGTGTGAAAAGAGTGTAGGATATCTCCAAGCAATGTAGGCACCGGGTTGCGTGACATGAAGATTTTGACGGCGCTCACATCTATGAGTTGGTCAGGATTGGGGAACAAGACCATCCCATAGATAAGAAGAGCCACAATTTCCTCAAAGGCTTTCAAGTCTAAGGAATTCCAATAGCTTTGGGCTTTCTCAAACAGGAACTTTGCCAAGAAGCCTTTGACACCACTTCTAGTTTCCCAATGAGTTATGACATCAGATGAGTGCAAGTGCAGAGCTTGAGCAATCTCTTCTGGCTTTGGGTCTTTTTTTGTATCGTTAAAAGGTAGTTGATTGAGAATGGGAATCCTCAATAGTTAAGATAATTCTTCCAAAGTAGGCACAAGCTGATAGTCGGGAAATGTGAAGCAATGGTGCAAAGGATCAAAGAACTGAAAGAGCACCTTCATCAAATCCTCATCTGTGTTGGAGGTGACCAAGTTGAGTAGACGACCATGTCTCTTGGTGAATGGAGAGTTCCCATGGATCCTTGAAGCTAGCTCCTTAAGTTGTGGAGGAATTCTTACAAGGTTGAATTGGATAGTTTTCCTGCAAAGTGAATCCAAATCCTATAAAACAAGAACAAAGATGAATCTCCAAAATCCTTGAAATGGTTAGTGGATGCATATGATGTTCATGATGTCCATGATGTTATGTACAAGTATGCATATACAAGCAAAGCAATCAAGTTCTTAGTTTAGGCTTGCATGGGGTTTTATAGGTAAGTACCCTCTTGAAGTTTAGTTGGCTTAAACCTGTCTTAGTAATGGTGACCGAGTTCTAAGGAGCTCAATATCACTGGGTTGTTTCCTTGGTCATTGTTTCAGCTCAAGCCTATTTAATGGCGACCAAAATATCCTAAGAAACCAAACCTCAATAAGTGTAGTATCGAGTATCTACCAACTTCGGACTGCACCAAAGTCGGTCATCTCACTACATCCTAAAGGCCAAGTTGGTCAAGTAAAAGTTCTAAAAGTTCATTAGTGCTTCATGACATCACTCAGCGGCCCCGTATTCCCTTTGATTAACTCAAAGGTTACCAGTACCCACAAATATGTCTCACTAAACGTAGCTATTGCTTAGACCAGGTCGGTATACCCTGCACAGTTTCCACAACGTATTGCTACTTACATATAATGTATCCCAAATCCGGGTAGAGGATTCAAATCCAAACAAAGAACCATAATGTAAAGCATACAAATCAACCAATGTAAGCAAATAAATATGGTCTATCCCTAAGGTAACCCCACTAAAAAAAGTCCCCAGTAGAGTCGCCAGTTCTGTGATACGGTGGGAGAACTGGCTTGAGGTTTTTGAATTTTATCGCAAATGTTGCAGTTAGCAAGAGTCGCCACCGACTTTTCTTTTATCCAAAAGGAAAGGTGAAAAAGCACAGGAAAGACCTTTGAGATGTTTTCTTCAGTTCGGGGGGTATATTATGAAAAAGGAAGGTACTAGCACCCTTTTCATCCATGGTTTTCCATGGGCTCTTAGTTACTTGCTAGATCACTTGATTTTTGTTTTGAAATTGTGCTTTGTGTGGTTTTGAAAGTATTTTGTAAAAGAGGCCATTGTTTAGGCGATATTTGTAATGATTCTTGTTCGTAAGAATGTATACAAAGATGTTTGTCTTTTTGAAAATGTTTTCAATGTTTGTAAGATGTTTATTTTTTTGAAATGTGTGTGTTTGTTTTGGAAAATAGCAAGGATAGTTGTTTTGAAATGGAGCAAGTAACTAGAAGTAATCTACCTACTCAAATGTCTTTCTTGTCCATTTTCTATTCCTTTGACATTGTTGTCTTACTATTGATTTGGTAAGCAACCCTATCTTTGGATGTAAACGGGACGGGCGTGGGTCATCGTATAACCATGATTAGCAATGTTGAAAGTATCTTAGCATTTTTGAGGGACCAAGATCATTTTGTAAGGCAAATTATAATAGCGCCATCGAGGGACTATGATCTTATATTTTTTTGTTTTGCCAAGATACTTCGCATGCGTAATATGGCTATTTTTTGTATAAGGCAACCAAGTGGAGAAACCCTAAGGATGCTTGTGTGCAAGTGTGTTATTTTCATGCTTGATTTTGTCTTGGATTTAGGGTTTTCTATTTGATTTGTTTTGATCTTGCCATACAAGCCCTAATTACTAGCATGGTATATAAAAACGGTAAATTGCGTAATTTTAAAGATTACTACGCTATTACAACATTGTATGGGAGGGGGGAATACAAATTGTGAATGGGGATTTGCAATAATGTAAACCTAATTTAAACTATTACAACCAAATTGAATTTGTACAAATATTTGAATAAACAATATACAATATAATTTAAATATGCAATGTTATGTATATACAAGGAAAAGAAATTGTTTTATTTTTCATATGCAAAAGAATTTTGACCTAATCCTAGTATCTTAAGAAAAAGAAATTAATTCTTGAAAAATGGTTAACCCTAATTTCTAATTTAAAAGAAAATAAAGTTCCTTAATTATTATTTTTTGTGTATTTTTTGTATTAAAAATAATCGATAATATTTTGTGAAATACTTAGTCTTTTTATATATCAAAATAAATATTTACAAGTATGAAAGAAAAGGAATAAAATATACTTAAATTTACTTTATTTTACAAGTTTGTTCAAGAAAAAGTAATTAGTATATAGTTAAAATAAAATATAATTTTTATGTGAAAATAAAATAAAATAAATCAAAATGCAATATTTATCATATTTATATTTTTCATGATTTTTATGTGTTAAAGAAAATATTTAATAAAAACAAATAGATAAAATATATGGGCCGGGGGTATCCTGAGTAAACAGGATGTAAGCATCAGAAGAAAAAAAAAGTGAATCCCAATAGTTGAGCCCATACTGCAAAAATGAAAGAAATGGCCAAAAATGAGAAAATATGCAAAAAGGCAGGCACCAAGGCTCGAACCCATGACCTTGGCATTCTCAGCGCGCTGCCTTACCACTGGGGTTACTGTACATCCGTTAGTTCATATGAAAACAAAAATACATAACATGAACCCCTTCCTTGCCCTGTACTTCGTCTTCTTCCTCAAGTTGGCCAGAACTCCTGTATCTTTCTCATTTCTCCATGATAATGGAAACTTCAAACATGAAAATGGTAGTACTCTTTCCCACGATTTCAACCATGTAACTCATGTAAGCTAATAATCAAAGATCAAAACGAATTTTAAAGGCCCTAATTTTAAACCTAATTTTTACAGAAATTTAAACTCCAAAATTCACTATACATAATGAACAGAAATGAAATCTATGCACATGGTTGGCTTCAACACTATAATATCTACATTTTCCTTTCACAAATCGTGGCCAATGGATGCCTGTATGAAGAGATAAAAGTTGGAGTTCTTACCTCTTTCATTTGAGATCGTGAATGGAGTTTGAGTGAGATTTAGGAAGACCTGAAGGTTCCTTTAGCTTGCTTGAACCTCCCTGAGTGTGTTCCAATCCTTACCTTGCTTTAAAAGTGCCTAAATCTCTTTGTCCAAGTCAACCTGCAAGCTTGAAAAACAAAAATGGCAGATGGAGAAGGAGGTGTTACAGTGAAGGGGTGATGGTCTGGAACACTTAGATATGAGGTAGGTTAAGTGTTTGAATGATTAGAACTTTAAACGCACGAGTAAATTTCTGGATTGCTATGCTTGGTTTAAAACTGCAAGTTTTTGAAAGGTTTTTGGTGATAGGGAGTTTTGGAGTGTTTTAGGCCTTGAGAAATCGTTTTTTAAGCTGTAATATGTTTGTGTATTAGTATAGAGAAGGTTTCTCATCCACTCCACAACAAATTTCTCAGTTGTAGCCTTTTTGCACTCTTGCTTGCTTTTTAAGAAAGGTGAAGAGACCATTCCCTACATGCTTGTACAGGCCTGCTTGGAGTTGGTACAAGTTCTAGACAACTTGCTTTTAGTTTATAGAACTTGTGTGTGCAGAGAAAATAGGTCCAATGCTCAAGAAGTGAAAAGTGGCAAAAGTTATGCTTTTCCAAAATGGCAATGGCAACTTTGTGCCATTTATGGAATTAAAGCTTGGACAAAGACTCTTGTTCTTGGATTAAGGCTTTATCATCTGTGTAAGCATTAAATTATGAAGTGATAAATAGGTTTGAGACCTGTAAAGCAAGGATTACGCATCATAGGTTCAGATTTGAATTTTGTTCTTTATGAAATGGCTTGAAATCAAAGTGAGAAATTGCTAACTTCATCTCTTCGATTCTCCCAACTAAAAAATGATATCAAGGAGTTCTTGGACATTTTTGAAATCTTGAAATATGCTCTATAACTCCTATTTGAAATGAATTTCAAGATTCCTCTTGGAAGTAGGTGAAAAATTTCCATGAAGTTAGGTCAAAAACCTGCCTAAATTAGGGCAAAATTTCACTAAGTTATTTTAGTTCATGAGCATGTAATCACAAAATTATATCTTGAGATCCAAGCATCTTTAGGGAAAAATGTGTGAAGCAAAGTTGTATATTTCATGGAGGTATAAAACTTTCATGTTTGGAACTTTTTTTGAATCATCTTGCATCATGGTGGAAATTTGGATTAAAGTTGAGAAACAATAAGAAATTTTCTATACTTAGAAAAATTTCTAAGTTAAGAAAATTTCATATTTTAAAACCAAATCTTCAATATTTGATTTCTTGATGAACAAGTTTCACATTTTGACATGTTTTGATGAATTGTGATCCTTGGCACTTGATTTTGATCAAAAAGTCAAAGTTTGACTTTTCAATATATAGTTGACTTTTGATCAGTTGACTATAAATTTTATCTGTCAATCCAATGAAATTGCAATGTTTTGAACCATTTCATTAGGTCAAGATGATAAAATTGAACCCTTGAAATCATGATTCAAACCAATTGGTCATTTGCTAGGTCAAAAAGCAGAAATTGCCCTTTCTCAGTCAAAACCCTAATTTTGACCATTTTGCCCTTTTGATGATTTGATCAAATTTCTTGAGGAATTGTGGTCTAAACTTGATAAAACAATACATATGAGTCCAAAATGTTGATGTGGATAAAAAATTATGAAGTTTGACTGTAAATTGGCCATGGTTGACTTTTTCCCTAATACAGCTGATTTTTAGGTCAATTATCCAATTGACTGATCAAAAATGTGATTCAAGACTTGAAACTTGACATAAGTAATCTTAGGGGTCCATGATGATACTTGAAAGCCATATGAAGCATTGATAGTCCAAAAATCCTTGTGCAATCCCAAACCTTAATTTTAGGTTATCAGTGCATGATAAGATGTCTTGAGCAGGTCAAAACCCTAATCCAGTCTTGAGTCAAAGAGATCTTGTGAGAAAAGTCTTGATAAATGAGAGGACAAATTTTAGGGTACAACAGAGACGCTCCAACAACCTCAGAAAGAAATGTTACAAGCAATCCAACACCTTCCATTGATCAACTTCAGAAAAGGCTATCCAGAAGTAACATAACTCACCCAGAAGATAAGATACTGGGAAAGAAGGATGATCCAATCAGAACAAGATCAACATTCAGAAATTCCGAAGAATCCCTCATGGGACTGGTCTTTCTGATTGAACCAACAACAATTGATGAAGCGCTTCTGGATAATGACTGGATTCTGGAAATGCAGGAGGAATTAAATTAGTTCACCAGAAATGACGTATGGGATCTGGTTCCTAAACCAAAAGGATTCAAAGTCATTGGAACAAAGTGGGTGTTCAAAAATAAATTGAACGAGCAAGGAGAAGTCATCAGAAACAAAGCACGACTGGTGGCACAAGGTTATAGTCAGCAAGAGGGGATAGACTATACAAAAACCTTTGCTTCAGTCGCCAGGTTAGAATCTATCAGACTCTTAATCTCATTTGCTGTAAACAATGACATCACTCTGTATCAAATGGATGTCAAAAGTGCATTCCTAAATGGCTATATAGATGAAGAGGTATATACGCACCAACCCCCTGGTTTTGAGAATTCCAAACACTCAAAATATGTTTTCAAACTAAAGAAGTCACTATATGGTCTGAAACAAGCTCCCAGAGCTTGGTATGAAAGACTAAGTAACTTCCTGTTAGAAAAGGAATTCACCAGAGGGAAAGTGGACACAACCTTGTTCTGTAAGATATTTAAGAATGACATTTTAGTATGCCAGATTTATGTAGATGATATTATCTTTGGATCTACTAAACCCTCTCTGGGAAGAGAGTTTGCTAAGTGCATGCAGGCAGAGTTTGAGATGAGCTTAATGGGGGAACTCAAATTCTTTTCGGGCATTCAAATAAACCAAACTCTAGAAGGAACTTACATTCATCAGAGCAAATATGTCAGAGAACTTCCGAAGAAATTTGATCTCTCAGAATGTAAGCCCTCAAAGACTCCAATGCACCCCACGTGCATTCTGGAAAAGGAAGAGGTAAGTAAAAATGTAGAACAGAAAGTCTACAGAGGTATGATATGTTCTCTATTTTATCTGACGGCTTCAAGGCCTGATATTTTATTCAGTATTTGCTTATGTGCTAGATTCCAATCAGATCCTAGAGAATCTAACTTAACAACAATTAAGCGAATTTTCAAGTATCTGAAAGGTACTACTACTCTGGGTTTGTTTTATAGAAAATCCAATGAATAAAGCTTAGTAGGATATTGTGACGCTGACTTTGTTGGAGACAGAGTAGAACGTAAAAGCACTTCTGGAAGCTGCCAGTTTCTGGGAGACAATCTGATCTCATGGACCAGCAAGAGACAATCCACAATAGCACTGTCAATAGAAAAAGCTGAATACATAGTAGCTGCTGGATGTAGCATGCAAAATCTCTGGATGAAAAGTCAACTTGAAGACTTCAACATATTTGAGAGTAACATTCCTATCTTCTGTGATAACACTTCAGCTATTTGTCTCAGTAAGAATCCCATTTTGAATTCTAGGGCTAAGCATATAGAAATAAAACATCATTTTATTAGGGACTATATTCAGAAAGGAATTCTTACCTTAAAATTTATTGACACAGACCACCAATGGGCTGATGTATTTACAAAACCCCTTTCTTAAGATAGATTCAATTTCATTCTGAAGCATCTCAGCATGAAGTTATGCATATAATAAAATGTTTTATTTGCATATCTTAACCCTCAGAACTTTATTGTTTTCTGTGAACATCTGATCAATCTGTCTTCAGAAGTTAGAAGTACAGTTTCCTCAGAATCTATCTATGAAGATCTGAGCGTTTCATTTCAAGGATAGAAGCGTGCAATTCACATCATCAAACACTTGTCTTCCTCTCACAAGCTACCTTCTGAGGCTGAACACGCGTTCAAATTATGAAAGGTCCAAGGCTCTGATTGGATGCATTGAGACACTTGTCAGTGGTAACCGTTCAATATCTTTCTAAATCCCCTAATTTCAGGTTTCATTAACGCATATAATCATTACTTATTTTCTTGCTTACTGTTTACGTTTTCAAAAACCTATTTTAACTCAAAATTACTATTTCATTCATTCACTTTTATTCTCTTCTATATTCTCTCTTGTTTCAAGCTTCGTTTTGAAAAAACCTTTCCATTTTCTTCAACGAACCCGTGTGAATAATGGCATCATCATCAAGTCTCAAGAATCTCAGTGCTCCTGAATCTTCCTCAACGGAACAATATGAAGAACCCATTAGAACGCTTCTCACTCCTGTTGACAACCTGGAAGTTCTCTCTGAACTGATCATTGATTTTGAGAGTTTACAAGAAAATGGGTTCAACCTCTATGAAGACGTAACTGCACAGGGATGGAACATGTATTTTGACCGTCTATTGCATCCAACATTTCCCATTCTCGTCAAAGAGTTCTGGATTCATCCTACCTCATCAAACCACCAGGTTACTTCATATGTTATGGGAAAGAAAATAGTGATAATAGAAGATCTTATTGGGAAACTCATTGGATACAATGGCGGTGGAGTCAGATGCATTGATATGGCAGATAGGTGTTATGACCTAAAATCAATTCCCATGGAAATCTTCACTTCTTGACAGCCATCAAGCAAGATCAAAGACTTGAAGGATCATCACAGAATCTGGGCCAGAATCATTCTGGGATGTATCAATCACAGGAAGCCTACAAGCTCTCCTGATTACATCAATATTGATCAGCAATTCCTATTGTATTTCATTGCTAAGAAGACCGAGATAAACCTTCCATACTTGCTCTTCAAACATCTCAGAACAAGTGTGAAAGAGACAAGATAAGACGAAAGGACTAAGAGGGATTGGATTCCCCTAGGAAGGCTGATATCAGATATTCTAACAGAAAACAGGCTGATAGAACATCTGACAGAGGCTCAAGAAATAATCACTTTGGAAGCAATTGCTGGGAAGCCTTTGAACGCCAAGAATCTGAAGAAAATGAAGATCATTGAGAACATTAATAAGGAACCAGCTGTTGCTTCTCATGAGACCATTACTTCAAGGAGAATCCCTCTGAAGGATTTTCCACTATTTTCTGAGATAGATGCCACACTAGAAATCATAGTCAGATACCTTAAAGCTTGCAAGACTGATGGGACTGCTCCAGAAATCAACATTCAGGATCTGCACAAGCCTGCTCCAGAGGTTGTGCTAAAGAAATCCAAAAAGAGGAAGGCAGCGGGAGAAGGATCTTCTCAGAGGACACCTAAAGCTTCGAAAAAGAAAGTTAATCTATCTTTTATTTCTGTTATAGAATCAATAGCTGTTACAATATCTGAAACCATTCCCCCTCAACCAACAGAAAATCCTTCACCCAAACTTTTGAAGATTTTGACATAGAGTTGGATCCATCTGTAACTCTAGGAAACTTTTTGAATGAACCTCACTCCCCAAATCAAAATCCAAACCCAGAACATCATCAACCAGAACTTGCCAAAGTTCTATCTCACATTGAATTGTTTGATCAAGACTTTTCCTCTCCAATACCAGAAAATCCAACTACTCAACAACAACCAGAAAATCCACAACCACACTCTCCTCAACCAGAACATCCGAACCACAACTCACCACAACCAGAAAATAAACACACTCTCTCTCCACCTTCTGAAAACCCATCTTCTGAAATTCCTGAACCAAAAACCCAACACGCTGCCGCAAACCAATCTGAAGACTCTCCTTCAGATTCTGATACCACAATCCCAATCCCTGGAATAACAGAACCTCTTACGGTTTGCTTACCTCTCACTATTCATGATATTCCAGAAATCCCTTCATCATATGAATCCACACCACCAAACACCCCTAACACACCAATTATTATTTCTGACTCTCCCACTCCATCACCCATCAACCGTCCAGCTGGAAACCTCAGGCTTGTCATTGATCCACAAGTGCTGGACAGACTAGCTTCCACCTCACACACAATTTCCATTCCCAAACCTAAACCAACCGCAACCAAATCATATTTGGTAAGAGTCTGTTGATTTTTGAAACAAAAATGCAGGAATGGATCAATTCTTTGAAGCAAGCAAGCCAAGAGATTTCTAATCCTGCTGCTTCTAATTCTCTGTGGGAAAGATTTAGAAAATGGCTCAACTCTGAAACTCAAATGCTGAAAGAATTGGGTTATGAAAGGGCTCAGCAGAACTTCAGTGATCAGCTGAAAGCCTTCCAAGATCAAGTTCTGAGCCAATGGTGCAAGAAAGAAATCCTCCCGCTAGACAATGCTCCCTAGAAAGAACATCATCCTTCAGAAGTAACTGAACCAGATTCAGATAGTCTCTTTGTGACTACTGCTCCAGAAGACATGATTGTAGCAGAAGAAGTGGTTCAATCAGAAGAGGCTGCAGAATATTATGAACAACATGCAACCCCTGAAGAGACACCAACTTCCTCTCTAGTCATGCAAACTCTAGAAGAGTTGAAGAAAGAGAATGCCTTAATCCATGCCAGACTGGATAAGCAAGAGGATACGAACAAAGAGATCAAGGGTATTCTGGATAAACAAGAAGATACTACAAAAGAAATCAAAGACATTTTGGGCAAGCAGGAAGAGTCAAGCATTCAAATCAAGAGCTTGTTGGAAGCGTTGTTCACACGTCTTCCCCCTCCTTCTTAGATTTTTTTCAAAACTGTTTATCTGTAATTTTTATCCTTACCTCCTTGTTTCTGAAACTTGTCATTGCATTCTGTTTTCAATATAATTCATCTTTTTTGGCTCTGATTATATTTCTTTTTGATACCTGAAAAAAAAAGGGGAGAAAAGTAAGATATTTTCAATACAGTATACCGGGACAAAGTCTCAAACATTCTGAATATTTTAATCTCTACTTTCTGAAAAGTTTGAACAGGAACACATTCTGATAGGAGATGCATCAAAAGCTCTAACGAGAAGGAACTTCAGGGAAGTAATCAATTCAGGGAGAGTCCCTCTTAAGCTATTTTGTTCTCTATTTTTCATTGAAAATTCTAGTTTTTGTCATCATCAAAAAGGGGGAGATTGTTAGAGCATAGTTTGATTTTACAACCCTTAGTTAGAGTTTTGATGATAACAAACACAACGAACAAATATGCACTCTAAAATTTTTTTATATGCAAAAGTTCTGACCAAAGCAGCATCAGAAGTTAAGCTATAGAAGCTTTCACGCCGAGGTAATCAGAATTTACGCTGAAGAATGATGATTAGAACTTGCGCTTAAGTGAAGAAAACTCTGATTCTTAATAGAAGGATCATAAACAATCAGATCCTCACTTCTCTAAGTCATCAATGTTCTGAAGCATCTGCAGCAGGAAAGATTGTAAGATTATGAAGCGTTACTATTCAATCAAGACAACATCACATACAACAGATTCATTCAGACATGATCTTCTCAATATGGAAACTGCTTAAATGTCCATTATCACGCTTAATGTTGGACAAGATTCCTTTGCCTATATAAACAAGCTAAGAGATCAAATCATTTACGATTTTCCAACACAACTACAATACAATTCAAAACGCTGCAAGCTTACTCTCTTATTTTCTACGCTCTAAAATTGTGTAAAATATCACAGTTTTGATAATTGTTTTTGTAACGAAAAACAACCATACACAGATTTCTTGTATCTTGATTAAGACAGTTTTTCCTTGAGATTAACCGAATTATGGTTGTACTCAAGAGGACTTTTACAGTTGTCAAAGTAGTGATTGTAATCAGTTTTTGATTAGTGGATTAAGTCCTCTTTGGAGAGAGGCAAAATCACCTTAACGTGTGGACTGGAGTAGTTTGAGATCAAACGAACCAGGATAAAAATACTGTGTTATTGTGCATTGGATTTTAAGTTTTCAATTCAACCCCCCCTTCTTGTGTTTTTCACTTTTTCACTGACATGCCTAACTCTCTTGAAGACTTACAAAGAGATTGGATACAACTCAAGGGGGAGCGAGATACTTTCGAAGCCTAATTCTACGCTAGCGAGAAGAAGGTTTTGGAACTCACTAAGAAACTTCATGAGGAGCAGACTCTGAATGCCCACATCACACCAAAGAGGACGCGTACCACCTTTTTATCTTAGAGTTTTTGTATTATTTTTTCGGAAGAGGCATTGATGTACTGAAGCTTTAATTTATTAATATAACATGTGCTTCCTTTTTGTCTAAAACAAATTTGAAACTTTAAAATCCTTGAAATCATTGCATACACACCTACCATTCATCATAACATAAGCAGGTTTCTTGCAACAAGTCTCCTCATCTTTCTACTGTTTATTTCAGTTAGATGGATCTCGAGCAAACAGTGAAGGACCTCCAAGCTCAAAATGCTCAGTTTCAACAGATGTTCTTAACTCTAGCCAAAGGAAAAGAAGAGTTGAAGACCTTGCTGGTTGAAGAGAATAAAAATAAGACAAAGAAAATAACTGGAGTTCTAAATATGGGAAGAAGGTTTCAAGGACAAGCAAGAAGGGCCCTAGATTTTGCAATGTCATCTGGTGATAAAGACAATCAAGATGGGAAAGGCAAAGAAGCAGTTGTCCAACCAGATTCAGAAGAGGAAGAGGAAGAAAAAGACTATTCTGAAGAACAATATCCTCCAGCCGATGACAAGTATAAGCATTTGGAAGAACGGTTAAGTGCAATGGAAATCCAAAAATTTCCTGGATTGGACTTTGAGGAGTTGGGGTTAGTATCTGGGATTGTCATCCATCCAAAATTCAAACCACCAGTGTTCTCCAAATATGAAGGAGTTTCATGTGCCATAATGCATCTCATGTCTTATGTGAGGAAAATCCAGCCTCATACTGCTGACAAGGATTTATGGGTACACTTCTTTCAAAACAGTCTGTCTGGAACTCAACTTGATTAGTTTTATTAATTAGAAAGAGTCAATGTTCATAACTGGGAAGATCTGGTTGCCGCCTTTTACAAACAATACCAATACAATGCTGATCTTGCGCCCACCCGTACTCAGCTTCAGAGTATGGCCATGGTTTCCAGTGAAGTCTTTAAAGACTATGCGTAAAAATGGAGAGACTTAGCAGGAAGAGTACAACCTCCCCTATCTGAAAGAGAATTAGTAGACATGTTATTGGGCACCTTGTCCGGTCCTTTCTTTAATCACTTAATCGGGAGTTCATCGGCAGGTTTTACTGAATTGATATTGACCGGAGAAAGGGTAGAAGTCGAGATAAAGAATGGGAAGATTCAGAAAGATGCATCCTCTGCTGCTGTAAGGAAACCATTCATTGGAAAGAAAGAAGTGGTTGCTATATATCCCTAGAGAAATCAAAATAGGGCCAAACGTCGTCCAATGGTGGGGTCTGTCATGATTCCTAAACATGCGCCTTCTCAACAAAGAAACAAGCAGCAAAGAATGGAAAGACCAGTCAGACAGTTCACCCGAATTAATATGACACTATCCCAAGTATTGCCACATCTATTAAGATCTCATCTAGTGACTTTGAAAGAAGCTGTAAAGAATCCTAACACAACCTCTCCTCACTATCATCCTAATGCCCGCTGTGCATACCATTCGGAGAGTCCCGACCATAACACTAACAACTTTTGGGCTCTGAAGAACAAAGTACAAGATCTTCTTAAAGCCAAAGAGATTGAATTCGATGCGCCAGAAATTCCCAATGTTATTACTGCCCCTATGCCCAAACACGGCCATAATGCCAACGCCATTGAGGAGGATATGTTTGTTACTTCAGTTGATGAACTTGTGACCCCACTCCTGACTATCAAAAAGAACTTGTTGAATGACGGTGTATTCCCAGGCTGTGATGAAATCTGTCATTTCTGTTTGTCCTCACCAATCAACTGTCCTTTGTTAAAAGCAGGCGTTCAGTACCTAATAGATAACAAGGAAATTTTGTTCGAAAAGACTTCTGTTCCAACTGTTTCTTATAAAGATGTTTCCATCGTGACCATTTCCAACAATTCTTCCAGGGTCTCCACCAAAAGACCCGTTAGAATTACATCAGTTCCTAAAGTAGCTCCTTTGATAATTACAATGCCTGGACCAATCCCATACTTTTTAGACAAAACTGTCTCGTGGAATTATGGAGGTGATGTCTACTACCATGGTATCCAGCAAGATTGGCCAGCTGCTGAAGATTCAAGTTCTGAGAAAGTTGACTCTGATATCAGTAACATCACAGGGACTAGCAAGATTACCCGAAGTGGAAGCGTATTCTCTCCAGAGATTGCTCCTCCAAAAGCTGTTTCTGGACCCGTAATCATTCCTGTTGTTGTTGCTCCTCCAAAGGTTATTCCTAGTCCTACAATCATCCATGCTAATACTCCTGTTGACAAGACTGTTACAATTCATGTTACCACCCCTACTGACATTCCTGCTTCCGAGTCAACCGAGACTCAAGGAAAAGGTGTTCTGGTTGAGCCTATCTAGACGAAGGCACAATCAGTTGCTATCCCTGAGACCTCCCAAAAAGAGATGGAGGAAATTCTAAAGATCATAAAAAGAAGCAACTACAATGTAGTCGAGCAACTGGGGCAAACTCCATCAAAAATTTCCATGTTGGCTCTATTACTATGTTCCGAGGCTCATGCAAAGGCCTTGGTAAAATTATTTAAAACTGCCCATGTACCCCAAGAAATGTCTGCCGATCAGTTCCAAGACTGCGTAGCCAGCTTGACTGAAGATAATGGTTTAGGTTTTTCGGATGCTAATTTAATTCCAAGAGGGAGGAAGCATAATGAGGCATTACATGTCTTAGTCGAATGCAGGGGAACAACGTTGGCTTATGTCTTAGTTGACACAGGTTTGTCTCTAAATGTGTTGCCTATAAAGGCTCTTCATAGACTTGATTGCGAAGGATTGACATTGAAACCGAGTAACATAGTAGTAAGGGCCTTTGACGGCTCGAAAAGGATGGTTCATGGGGAAGTGGACATCCCCATAAAAGTTGGAACCCAAACATTCGATTCAAATTTTTATGTAATGGATATTCGCCCTTCATATTCCTGCTTGCTAGGCCGACAGTGGATTCACAAGGCTGGTGCTGTTACTTTTACGTTGCATCAAATGCTGAAATATCAAATTCAAGGGAAAATCATCACTGTTCATGGAGAAGAAGAATATATTGTCATCCATCTAGATTCCTTCAGAGATGTGGAATTAGATGGTGAATTTATTTAAACTCCATTCCAACACTTTGAAGAGGTCCTGCAAGATGTGGCAGTGACTAAGGCTGTGTCTCAAGTCCCCAAGATTACAAGGCCTCCGCTCAAGATGTTGTCTTTGAAGGATGCCAAGGCAGTGATAGAAGAAGGTCGATGCACTATTTGGGGCCAACTCCCAAATATCCCATAGAAATCTGACAAATTTGGTCGGGGTTTCACTTCAGGTGCCCAGAAAGCTGTACGTCGCACTCATGCCGAAGGACCACCCTTGAAGATCAACAACCGCGAAGTCAATGCAATAGAGGAGGATGAAGAAAGCTATGACCTAGAGGATTGGATTTTCCCAACTGTCAATGGAGGGCTCAACAACTGGGAGGATAAAGATTTTGTCCCGATCACTTTTATCCCACAATAATTTGTCTTTAAATTTTATCAGATCTTTAATATTAAAATAATTCAGACTCTTAAAACCTTGTGTCTTACCCGAGGCACAATGGTCCATTTGTAAGGATTATCATCTCATTTCCATATGACATCCATGAATCATGGATATTTTTGCATACAAACATTGTGCTCATTGTTTTCCTTTTTACATTTCCATTTATTTCAAAGATAGCTATACTCTTACACACACTCACACTCACAATGCAGGTCTACATCCATTCGAGATCCCATGGGTAACGATTCTGCTATGGCCTTCTGTGATTTTGAAAATATAATCTACCAAGACGAAGACGAAGGTGAGGAAGATTGTGAAGAACCTGGGGAAATCGCCAGGTTACTACAACAAGAAGAAAGGACCATTCAGCCCCACGAGGAACCAGTGGACACAATCAACCTATGTACCGAAGAAGACAAAAGAGAAGTCAAGGTGGGTGCCAATCTGGAACCCAATGTCAAAGAGCATTTGATTTAGTTGCTACACGATTAAGTTGAGGTCTTTGCCTGGTTGTATGAAGACATGCCAGGACTTGATACAGATATCATAGTACATCGATTACCTACAAGAGATGACTGCCCACTGGTAAAACAAAAGTTCAGTCATATGCAACCAGATACATCAGAGAAGATTAAGGCAGAAGTCATGAAACAATTCAACGTTGGATTCTTGGCCGTCACCTCCTATCAACAATGGGTTGCCAATGTTGTTCCTGTGCCCAAAAAGAACGGGAAGGTACGAATGTGCGTGGACTACATATATTTGAATAGGGCAAGCCCTAAGGATCATTTCCCACTTCCCCACATTGATATTCTAGTTGACAATACGGTGCAACATAAAGTGGTTTCCTTCATGGATGGTTTCTCAGGCTACAACCAAAACAAAATGGCGCCTGAGGACATGGAGAAAACAACCTTTGTCAAACAGTGGGGCACATTCTTCTACAAGGTTATGCCATTAGGGTTAAAGAACACTGGAGCAACCTATCAGCGTGCCATGGTAGCCTTATTTCACGACATGATACATCACGAAATAGAGGTCTATGTGGACGACATGATAGCTAGATCTCAAACAGAAGAAGAGCATCTTGATCATTTACAGAAACTGTTTGAGAGACTAAAGAAGTATAAGTTGAGGTTGAACCCAAAAAAATGCATGTTTGGGGTAAGGTCTGGTAAACTCCTAGGCTTTGTTGTCAGCAATAAAGGTATCGAGGTGGATCCTTCCAAGGTGAAAGCGATACAAGAGATGCCCGCTCCTCGTATTGAGAAGGAAGTCAGAGGATTCTTGGGACGTTTAAACTACATTTCCAGATTCATTTATCACCTGACAGCTACTTGTGAACCAATCTTCAAATTACTGAAGAAAGACTAAGTAGTCAAATGGAATGACGAGTGCCAAACTGCTTTCGACAAGATCAAAGATTACTTGCAAGAGCCTCCTATTTTTATGCCACCAGTCGAGGGAAGACCATTGATCATGTATCTAACCGTTTTGGAAAATTCAATGGGGTGTGTGTTGGGGAAGCATGACGAGTCTAGCCGAAAAGAGCATGCTATTTATTACCTGAGTAAAAAGTTTACCAACTGTGAAATAAGATATTTGAAGATGTGAAAAACACAAGAAGGGGGGGTTGAATTGTAAAACTTAGAACAAAAGGCTTAACAACACAGTATTTTTATCCTGGTTCGTTTAATCTCAAACTACTCCAGTCCACCCGTCAAGGTGATTTTGCCTCTCTCCAACGAGGTCTTAATCCACTATTTTCAAAGGATTACACCAGCTACTTTAACAACTGTTAAAGTCTTCTTGAGTACAACCACAGACCGGTTTATCTCAAGGAAATCTTTTACAAATGAATTGAACTAGTGTGTATGTTGTTTTCTTACAAAACTGTATATCACAACTGTGATAATTACACAAACTAAGATTGGAATAGAATGACTTTGCTAAAGCTTTGAAAGAGCGTGGTTTGAATAGCTTAGAAAAATTGGGTGCGTGTGTACGTGCTTCTTTTCACAAGAAGTCCTGTTTATATAGGCAAGCAAGGATACGTTGTCCATAAAGCAGGTTTAATGATAATAATTCACTTTCCTTTTGTAGAAGATCTTTTTCTGAAGAAAGCCATTAGCATTTAATTCAGTCTTGAATAACCAGTAACGCTTCAGAATCTTCTTTGTTGTATCTGCTGATAACACTTCAGAGTGTAGATGACTTGGAAAAGATGTCTTTGATCAGAGTCAGAGTGTATTTGATTAGGTGCAGATCCTGGTCATCAAACTTCAGTGTTTCAGCGTGTACCATGGGTTACTGATCTTCTGAAGATGCTTTCATTATGATGCTGATTCTATCAGAGCTTCTGCATATACATAGCATAATTTTCAGGAGCATAGTTGTTCTTTGTATATACCTTAGAAATAATTTTATTCTTTGTATTTTGTTATCATCAAAACTTTACTCAAGGGTTGTAGAATCAAACTATGTTCTAACAATCTCCCCCTTTTTGATGATGACAAAAACCAGATTTTTCAATAAAGAATAAAGAACAAAAAGTATAGAGTTAAGTAGAAAAACTCCCCATGAGTTGATTACTTCCCTTTAATTCCACGAGTCTTTGAGCATCAGAATCTTACTGTATCTTTCAGCAGAGTTTTGTACCTGTTCAAGCTTTTTAGAAGAGATAATTTATGTAGATTAGAATGTTTGAGACTTATGTCTCAGTAATCCGCTATTGAAAATATCTTTTTCTTTTCTCCCCCTTTTTGTCAGTTATAAAAAAAACACATAATCAAAGCCAAAATAAGTTTATATTAAAACAGAATCAATGATAAGTTCAGAGTTATATAGAGAATATTACAGAAAAACAAAATTTTTAAACATATGAAAATCTAAGAGGGATGAGGAAGACGCGTGAACAAAGCTTCCAACAAGCCCTTGATTTGGATGTTGGTTTCCTCCTGCTTGGTTAACATATTCTTGATTTCCGAAATTTTGTCATCCTGTTTATCCATTCTTTCCTTCATCAAAGTATCAGATCTCTTCATGTCTTCTAAAGTTTGCCTTTCATAGGAGGAAGCTTGAGGATCTTCAGCAACTGGATGCTTCTCATAGCATTCTTCAATGTCCTCTTTTTGACCAAGTTGTTCAGTGGGAATCATCTGCTCTGGAGTGTCAGTCAGATTGAGATCTTCTGAATCTGGTTGAACTCTGTCTACTGGACGATGTTCAGACCAGGGAGCATTGTCTAGAGGAAGAGCTTCTTCCTTGAGTAGCTGGCTCAGAACTTGATCTTAAAAAACTTTTAGCAGGTTGCTGAAGTTCTATTGAACTAGCTCGTAGCTATTTTCTTGCATTTTATGGGTTTCGGAACATACCCATCTTCTGAACCTTGTCCAAAGGTAGTCTGATGCAGCAGGATCAATCAGCTCAAGACTAGCTTGCTTCAGAGAAGTGATCCACTTCTGCATTTCTGTTTCAAATATCAATAAACTGGTACCAACATCTGGTGTAGGTTCAGATGGTTTTGGTTTGGTATGGCTGTTTTGTTGGTTATGGCAGCCAGGCGTTCAAAAATAGTTAAGTCAATGATAGTGTTGGCATGGTCATTTGGATTATTTGATGAGGAAGTGGGAGAGTCTGGGATGATTATTGGACTTGTTGGGGTTTTTGGTGGAGTTGATTCTAGTGAAGAGGGAATTTGGGGAATACTGATGGTTAGGGGTATACTGATGTTCAGAGGTTCAGTGATCACAGGAATGGGAGTGGGATCAGAAACAACAGTTTGGTTGGATTGATGGTGATGAAGTTCTGGTTCGGAGGATTCATGAGGTTGGACCTCAGAAGTTTGAACTTCTGGTTGTAATATTTCAGGTTGTGGAGAAGGTGGATGAGTTTCTGGTAGAGGTGCTTCTGAAATGGTTTGAGTTTGGATTTACTAGTATAGAAGCAGATATATGCTGGTCAAAGGTTTCAATATCAGATAGAACTTTTGCAAGTTCTTGTTGTGTTACTTCAATATTTGGATTTGTAGGTAGGGAGTGAGATCCTCTAAGAGTTAAGGTTTCTGAGGGGTCAAATTCAATGTCAAAGTCATCAAGTGTTTGTGGAGTGGGGTTTTCTGATTGAGTGGGGATTGGTACAGATGTTGATACAGATACTGAATTTAAAACAGTTACAGAAGAAGGATTACCTCTCTTTTTAGGAGCGCGCTGGGATGATCCTCCTACTACAGCCTTCCTTTTCTTGTTTTTCTTCAGCACAACTTCTGGAGCCTTTTGCTGCAGATCCTGAATGCTCAAATCTGGTGTTGTACCATCCACCTTGAATGCATCCAGATATCTGACTATTATCTCAGGTTTAGAATCAATCTTTGAGAACATGGGAAAGTTATCCAGAGGGATTCTTCTGCTGGAGATTGTTGCAAAAGAAGTGACACTGGGTTCCTTCTTGATGTTCTCAATTAACTTCATCTTCTTCAGGTTCTTTGCATTTATCTGTTTGCCAACAGTAGCTTCCAAAGAGTTGATTTCCTGAGCTTCTGTAAGATGATCAATCAGCTTATTCTCTGTTAGAATATTTGATATAAGCCTTCCTAGGGGTATCCAGTCCCTTTTTGTGTGCTCCTCTTCTCTAGTTTCCTTAACACTAGTCCTTAGATGGTTGAACAACAGATATGTCAGATTCATCTTAATCTTATGAGAGATGAAATAGATCATAAATTGCTGATCAATATTGATGTAGTCAGGAGAGCTGGTTGGCTTCTTGTGGTTTATGCATCCCAGAATAATCTTGGCCCATATTCTGTGATGGTCTTTCAGATCCCTTATCTTGCTGGAGGGAAGACCCAGAGTGAAGAATTCTCTAGCAATTAAGGCGACATCAGCATATCTTTCAGCCATGTCTATGCATCTTACGCCACCACCATTGTAACCTATCAATCTTGCAATAAGGTCTTCAGTTATGACTATCTTCTTCCCCATTATGTAGGAAGTAACTTGATGGTTGGAAGATGAAGCATGAATCCAAAATTCCTTCACCAAGATTAGGAACGTTGGACCTACCAGACGGTCAAAATACCTGTTCCAGCCTTGAGCCTTTACCTCTTCAGAGAGATTGAACCCGTTCTCTTGAAGACTGTTAAAGTCCAAAATCAATTCTGAGAGTACTTCTAGATTTTTGATGGGTGTGAGAAGAGTTCTGAAGGGTTCTTCATATTGTTCTGAGGAATCTGTTCTCTGAGTACTGGAAGTAGGGTTGCTTGAGGAAGCCATGTTCACACAGAAAAATTGAGAAGAAAAAGAAGGGGTTTTGAAAAAGATGCAAACTGAAAATAATTAGTTTGTAGAGAAAGTGAAAGTGAAAGAGTGTAAAGAATGAGAAGTGCGTTTAAATAGATTTTGAAAAAGATTTTGAAAACATAAACGACAAGAGAGAGAAATAAATTATAATGATTATGAGCATTTAATGACAGCTGGTTTTTGGGGGATTCAGAAAGATATTGGAACGGTTACCCATGACATGTGTCCCAATGCATCCAATCAGCGCTTTTGACCTTTCAGAAACGTGAACGCGTGTTCAGCCTCAGACAGTAGCTGATGAATGGATGCCAACTGTTTGCTTGAGTGAACAACACATTTCTATCCTTGAAATGAAGCGCTCAGATCTTCATGGATAGATTCTGATACAATCTGTACTTCTAAAGATCTGAAGAAAGATTGATCAGTAGTTCACAGAAAAAAATAATGAAATTTCTGAGGGATAAGATATGGAAGTAAAACTGTTTTATTCTGGGCAGAGCTTCATACTGAGATGTTTCAGAATGAAGTTGAACTTATCTTCAGAAAGAGGTTTTGTAAAGATATCAGCCCATTGATGGTCTGTGTTAATGAATTTTAAATTTAGAATCCCTTTCTGAATATAGTCCCTAATAAAATGATGTTTTATTTCTATATGCTTAGCCCTAGAATGCAAAATAGGATTTTTACTTAGACAAATAGCAGAAGTGTTATCACAGAGGATAGGGATGTTACTCTCAAATATATTGAAGTCCTCAAGTTGACTTTTCATCCAGAGCATTTGCGTGCTACATCCAGCTGCTTCTATGTATTCAGCTTCTACTGTTGATAAAGCTATAGTGGATTGTATTTTACTAGGCCATGAAATCAGATTTTCTCCCAGAAACTGACAGCTTCCAGAAGTGCTTTTACGTTCTACTCTGTCTCCAGCAAAATCAGCATCACAGTATACTACTAAGCTGTAATCACTTGATTTTCTATAAAACAGACCCAGATTAGTAGTACCTTTCAGATACTTGAAAATTCGCTTAACTTCTATTAAGTGAGATTCTCTAGGATCTGATTGGAATCTAGCACAAATGCAAACACTGAATAGAATGTCAGGTCTTGAAGCCGTTAGATAGAGAAGAGAACCAATCATACCTCTGTAGATCTTCTGTTCTACCTTGTTACTTACCTCTTCTTTTTCCAGAATGCACGTGGGATGCATTGGAATTCTTGAGGGCTTACATTCTGAGAGATCAAATTTCTTCATAAGTTCTCTGACATATTTGCTCTAATGAATGTAGGTTCCTTCTGGAGTTTGATTAATCTGAATGCCCAGAAAGAACTTTAGTTCCCCCATCAGGCTCATCTCAAATTCTACCTGCATACATTTAACAAACTCTCTTCCCAGAGAGGGTTTAGTGGATCCAAATATAATGTCATCAACATAAATTTGACATACTAAGATGTCATTCTTAACTGTCTTACTGAACAGGGTTGTGTCCACTTTCCCTCTGGTGAATTCCTTTTCTAACAGGAAGTTACTTAGTCTTTCATACCAAGCTCTGGGAGCTTGTTACAGACCATAGAGTGACTTCTTTAGTTTGAAAACATATTCTGGATTTTTGGAACTTTCAAAACCAGGGGGTTGGTGCACATAAACCTCTTCTTCTATATAGCCGTTTAAGAATGCGCTCTTGACATCCATCTGATACAGAGTGATGCCTTTATTAACAACAAATGAAATTAAAAGTCTGATATATTCTAACCTGGCGACTGGAGAAAAGGTTTCTGTATAGTCTATCCCTTCTTGCTGACTATAACTTTGTGCTACCAGTCGTTCTTTGTTTATGATGACTTCACCTTGTTCATTCAGTTTGTTTCTGAACACCCATTTTGTGCCTATGATGTTAAATCCTCTTGGTTTGGGAACCAAATCCCATACGTCATTTCTTGTGAACTGATTTACTCCTCCTGCATTTCCAGAATCCAGTCATTGTCCAGAAGAGCTTCATCAATTGTTGTTGGTTCAATCAGAGAAACAAGTCTCATGAGGGATTCTTCAGAGTTTCTAAAGGTAGATCTTGTTCTGATTGGATCTTCCTTCCTTCCTAAGATTGTTTCTTCTGGGTGATCAATTCAGCTTCTGGATGGTCTTTTCTGAAGTTGATCAATAGAAGGTGTTGGGTTGCTTGTAGTGACTCTTTCTGATGTTAAGGGAGTGTCTCTGTTGGGAGCCTCTGAGTTGTCTTCAGTACCTATGAGTTCAACTTCCATACCTGCAAGGAATTCATTATGCTTTGACTTTTGAGAGTCAAGCTTATCATCAAACCGAACACTGATTGACTCTTCAACAATTTGTGTTTCTGTATTGTATACTCTGTACCCTCTTGAGCGTTCAGAGTATCCTAACATAATACACTTTTGTGCTTTAGAGTCAAACTTGTTCAAATAATTTTTTGTATTCAAAATAAAACATATACATCCAATTGGGTGAAAATAGGAAATGTTGGGTTTTCTGTTCTTCCATGATTCATATGGAGTCTTTTCCAGAATAGGTCTGATGGAGATTCTATTCTGAATGTAACACACTGTGTTTATTGCTTTTGCCCAAAAGATCTTAGAAACGTTAGTCTCGTTGATCATGGTTCTGGCCATTTCTTGCAATGTTCTGTTCTTTCATTCTACAACTCCATTTTGCTGGGGAGTTCTAGGAAAAGAGAAGTCATGCAAAATTCCTTTTTCATTAAAGAATAATTCAAAGTCTTTATTTTCAAATTCTCCACCATGATCACTTCTGACTTTGATGATTCTACGATTTTTTTCGTTCTGAACTTGGTTGCAGAAGGTAACAAACACAGAGTGTGACTCGTCCTTGTGCCTTAAGAACTTTACCCATGTCCATCTGCTATAGTCATCTACGATTAGTAACCCATACTTATTGCCACTGACTGAGGCAGTTTTTACTGGACCAAATAAGTCAATATGCATAAGTTCTAATGGCTTAGAGGTGGAAACAACGTTTTTGGATTTGAAAGAAGGTTTTGCAAACTTGTCTTTCTGACATGCTTCACACAGAGCATCTGAATTGAACTTCAAGTTAGGAAGTCCTCTGACCAGATTGAGTTTGTTAATCTGAGATATTCTTCTCATACTAACATGTCCCAATCTTTTGTGCCAGATCCATTGCTCGTTGTTAACAGATAAAAGACATTTTACGTTCTGACTTTTCAGTTCAGAAAGTTTGATTTTATAAATGTTGTTTTTCCTCTTTCCATTAAATAGGATAGTCCCATCTTTCTGACTAACAGCTTTGCATGAATTTTGATTGAAGACTATATCATAACCGTAATCACTTAATTGACTTATAGATAACAGGTTATGCATTAATACATCAACTAATAAAACATTACTAATAGAGGTAAGATTTCCATTACCTACTATTCCAGAGCCAATGATCTTTCCCCTCTGATTGCCTCCAAAACCTACGTGGCCTCCAGGCTTAAGTTCCAGGCTTTGGAACATATGCCTTCTTCCCGTCATGTGTCGTGAGCAGCCAGAGTCCAGGTACCATGATTGGTGTATTTGCTTTGCTGCTAAAGATATCTGCCACATGTATTATTTTATCCTTAGGTACCCATATTTTCTTGGGTCCTGATTTGTTAGTTCTACCAAAACTCTGGTTGAATTTTGGTTTGACAGAGTAATCACTACTTGTATATTTTATGTCATGTGTGTGCCCATATGTAAAGTGCGAATCAAGTGGAGTACGCTTTATAACTAAATCCATGGCATTTTTTGGTGAAGGAACCTTACCTTGATATCCTATCCCTTTTCTGCCGTTTCTGCTAACCCCATAGATCATTAAATCCATTTTGCTTATGTCTATGTTTTTAGCTAGAAACTTCTGAAAGCTGTGATCATACTCTTTGATGATCTCATCAGCATTGCTGGGAGTTTAAGGGATTGTTTCCTTCTGAGAGTTATGCATTTGATTTTCTAATTTTTAAATTTTATCTTTTAACTCAGAATTCTCCAATTTGAGATTCTCAGTCTTATCAGAGTCAGAAGTAAGATTCCTTTTCAGGTTTCTGAATTTGACTCTGATCTGTTGATACCTTTCTAGAATTTCATTAAGGCATTCTGCTAATTCAGCCTTGGTAAAATTAATAGTAAAGTCAGGGAATACCTCTTCTGTATCTGATTCAGAGTCTGACTCAGAAGCTTCACTGTCTTCAAATACGTTTTCCATGAGAGCTATGTTTTCTCTTTCATCATCTGATTCTGAGTCAGCTTCAGATGTATCATAATCATCCCATGTAGCCATGAGACTCTTCTTCTTTTCTTTGCCAAACTTCTTTTTGGGCTTCTCCTTCTGAAGCTTTGGGCAATCACTTTTGTAGTGCCCTTGCTCGTTACACTCATAGCAGATGATGTCTTTGTAGTTTTTCTTTTTGTATCCTGAGGAGCCTTCAGATCTTTTGTTTCCAGAGGAGGATTCTGACCTTCTGTATCTGGAGGAATATTCATTCTGATTTTCTGATCTTCTGGGAATCCTGAACTTCCTTTGCCTCTGCTTCCACAGTTGGTTCACCCTTCTGGAGAGAAGAGACAATTCATCTTCTTCTGATGAGGATCCATCAGAGGTTTCTTCTACAACCTGTAAAACATTAGAGTCAGATTTTCTGTTAGATTTTAAAGCTAATGACTTACCTTGCTTTTGAGGTTCATCTGCTTCTAGCTCTATCTCGTGACTTCTGAGGGAGCTGATAAGTTTCTCCAGAGAGATTTTGTTGAGATCCTTGGCTAGCTTAAGCGTTGTGACCATTGGCCTCCATTGTTTTGGCAAGCTTCTGATGATCTTCTTGACATGATCAGCAGTGGAATATCCTTTGTCAAGAACTTTTAGACCAGTAATAAGAATTTGAAATCTTGAAAACATAGCTTCTATAGTTCACTGTCTTCCATCTTGAATGCCTCATACTTCTGAATGAGTGCAAGGGCTTTTGTTTCTTTGACTTGAATGTTTCCTTCATGCGTCATTCTCAGAGAATCAAACATATTCTTAGCAGTTTCTCTGTTTGATATTTTCTCATACTCTGAATATGAGATAGCGCTGAGAAGAGTTGTTCTGGCCTTGTGATGATTTCTGAACTCACGCTTTTGCTGATCAGACATCATTTTCCTGTCAATCTTCTGACCACGTCCATCCACTGGGTGCGTGTATCCATCAGTCACCATGTCCCACAGATCAGCATCATGGGCCAGAAAGAAACTCTCAATTTTGTCTTTCCAGTAGTCAAAGTTTTCTCCATCAAAGACTGGAGGTTTGACACTGAATCTGTCCCTTTCTTCATTGTTGTCATTGCTGATGTTTTGACTTGGTCCTGCCATTGTGTTTTTCTGACGCTGGATCTTGTACTGACATGGTTAAGTGTTAAAGCTCAGAACCAGGCGCTCTGATGCCAATTGAAGATGTGAAAAACACAAGAAGGGGGGGTTGAATTGTAAAACTTAAAACAAAAGGCTTAACAACATAGTATTTTTATCCTGGTTCGTTTGATCTCAAACTACTCCAGTCCACCCGTCAAGGTGATTTCGCCTCTCTCCAACGATGTCTTAATCCACTATTTTCAAAGGATTACACCAGCTACTTTAACAACTGTTAAAGTCTTCTTGAGTACAACCACATACTGGTTTATCTCAAGGAAATCTTTTACAAATGAATTGAACTAGTGTGTATGTTGTTTTCTTACAAAACTGTATATCACAACTGTGATAATTACACAAACTAAGCTTGGAATAGAATGACTTTGATAAAGCTTTGAAAGAGCGTGGTTTGAATAGCTTAGAAAAATTGGGTGCGTACGTACGTGCTTCTTTTCACAAGCAGTCTTGTTTATATAGGCAAGCAAGGATACGTTGTCCATAAAGCAGGTTTAATGATGATAATGCACTTTCCTTTTGTAGAAGATCTTTGTCTGAAGAAAGCCGTTAGCATTTAATTCAGTCTTGAATAACCAGTAATGCTTTAGAATCTTCTTTGTTGTATCTGCTGATAACGCTTCAGAGTGTAGATGACTTGGAAAAGATGTCTTTGATCAGAGTTAGAGTGTATTTGATTAGGCGCAGGTTCTGGTCATCAAACTTCAGTGTTTCAGCGTGTACCATAGGTTACTGATCTTCTGAAGCTGCTTCCATTCTGATGTTGATTCTATCAGAGCTTCTGCTTATACAGAGCATAATTTTCAGGAGCATAGTTGTTCTTTGTATATACCTTATAAATAATTTTATTCTTTGTATTTTGTTATCATCAAAACTTTACTCAAGGGTTGTAGAATCAAACTATGTTCTAACAATATTCACTGCTCGAGAAAACTTGTTGCGCTCTGGCATGGGCTGCTCGCCGGCTAAGACAGTATATGCTGACCCATACTACCTTATTGATATCTAAAATGGATCCAATAAAGTACATCTTCGAGAAACCTGCCCTCTCTGGGAGAATAGCAAGATGGAAGATGATCTTGACAGAATATGACATCCAGTATACTACCCAGAAAGCCATAAAGTGAATTTTACTAGCTGATCACCTTGCACACCAAGATGTGGAAGACTACCAGTCCATGAAGT
Organism: Vicia faba; assembly: GCA_948472305.1. Taxonomy (NCBI): domain Eukaryota; kingdom Viridiplantae; phylum Streptophyta; class Magnoliopsida; order Fabales; family Fabaceae; genus Vicia; species Vicia faba. The sequence continues at coordinate 344,530,589 of OX451739.1, forward strand.
TCGAATTCCCATATGAAGACATCATGATGGTGAATAACTGTGAAGAATTCAGACCATATGACGGACCTGAACAAGGATCCCGATGGACCCTGGTTTTTGATGGGGCATCCAACACACTCGGCAATGGAATTGGTGTTGTATTCATATCTCCTGAAGGATGCCATACTCCCTTTACAGCAAGACTCTTCTTCAATTATGCAAATAACATGGCAGAATACGAAGCATGCATTTTTGGTCTCATAGATGCAATAGATTTGGGGATCAAATCCTTAAATCTATTCGGAGATTCAGCTTTGGTCATCAGCTAGATCAAAGGGGAATGGGACACCAAACACCCTAATCTTATCCCGTACAAAGAACACGTGTTGACATTGCTCCCACATTTTGAGAAGATTACCTTCGAGCATTTCCCGCGAGAATAAAATCAGCTAGCAGACGCACTAGCCACAATGTCATCCATGTTTAAACTTAAATGGGATAACAAGGCTCCCCAGATCACCATTGAATGAATGGACGAACCGGCTCACTGTCACGAGATTAATACTAAAGAAATAGTGGACCAGCCTTGGTTTCACGAGGTCAAGAGGTATCTCGAGGCTCAAGAATATTCGGAAGGAGCTTTAGTTAATGATAAGAAGTTCTTAAGGAGATTCTCTGCTAAATTCTTCCTTAGTAATGGCATTCTTTACAGACGCAACCAGGACTCTGTATTACTCCGGTGCGTAGACAAGGTTGAAGCGGAAAAGATCATGGCTGAGTTACATGAAGTCACTTTTGGCACCCATTCCAGTAGGCATACGATGGGAAAGAAAATCCTACGGGCAGGCTATTACTAGTCTACCATGGAAGCAGATTGCTATCAACACTCTCGAACCTGCCATAAGTGTCATATCTATGCTGACAAGGTGCACGTACCTCTGGTTCCTCTGAATGTCTTAACATCTCCTTGCCCCTTTTCTATGTGGGGCATCGATATGAATGGGGAAATTAAACCAACAACCTCCAATGGACATCGCTTCATCTTAGTGGCCATTGACTATTTTATAAAGTGGGTTGCGGCAACGTCTTTCGCTTCCGTGACCAAGAATGTTGTAGCCTAGTTCATCAAGCAAAATCTCACATGTCGCTATGGTATCCCGGAAAGGATCATCACAGACAACGGTACAAATCTAAACAATACTATGATCACCGCTTTGTGCGAGCAATTCAAGATCCAACATCATAATTCTTCCCCTTACTGGCCAAATATGAATGGTGTTATCGAAGCCGCAAATAAGAACATCAAAAAGATCATACAGAAAATGACAGTCACATACAAAGACTGGCATGAGATGCTACTGTCTCCTCTCCACGGTTATCGTACCACAACACACACATCAACTGGGGCAACACCCTACTCTCTGGTATATGGCATGGAAGTTTTCTTTCCTATTGAGGTCCAGATCCCCTCTCTGAGAATTATGAAGGACGCAGGGTTGAACGAAGACGATTGGATCCATACTCGACTTGATCAACTAAACTTGATTAATGAGAAAAGGCTTACTGCTGCCTGTCATGGTCAAATGTATCAAAAACGGATGATCAAGGCTTTCAATAAAAATGTCAGATGCCAAGTGTATCAAGTCGGGGATCTGGTGATCAAACGTATCATACTACCACAAGGTGATCCCAGGGGAAAATGGACACCTACATATGAAGGACCGTTTGTAATCAAAAGCATATTCTCTGGTGGAGCAAGGATCTTGACCACCATGGATGGCGATGACCTGCCGCACCCCGTGAACACAGACATAGTCAAAAGATATTACACATAAAGAGACCCGCTAGGTTGACACACCTAGGCAAAACAAGAGCACCCCGGAGAACCAAAAAGGTTCGAGTAAAAATTAGGGATAAAACAAAAAATTTGTACACCCGACAAGTTGAAAACCTGAAAGGGAGACTTGGGAAAAAAAGGGTATCCCGGTGGAATGAAAACCCAAAAGGGAGGTCCAGGAAAAAGTTAGGGAATTAAAAGCGTATGACTATGTCCTGTTGGATCACCTCATGGACAACCTTTGGCTTCAACTGACAAACTCGACGGTTCTGGTCAATTTAATCAGCTTCGAACAAGGCAACAAATAGCTAAGATGCTCGGAGACACGAAGGCTATAGCAAAATGGGAACCCCATGGGATTATTTCACATAGCTATCTTTTCTTTGTATTAAATTCTCATTTTTACGACGACATTCTCTTACAAGAATATTTGTCTCATTGTACAAAGACACTTACTCAAGTCAATACAAAGATATCCCTTTGAAAGTGCAAAACTATCTGTTTTCCGTTACTCTTGTGTTTTGTTTACAAAAACGTCCAATGATTTATTTTTGAACATATGCATTTGAACATAATTACTGTTTACAAATGAATAAAATAAAAAGACAATCACTGATGACTTTAAGGTAGGGAAATCTCTCTAAGCTATTTTCGTAAAACCCCACAGTGTGCAATATTAATCCCCTGCGGAACAAAACTTCCAGTTATCACTCCCCGGTAGAAGTCACCAAGTTTCTCAAGATTCCGCAAACAGGATTTTATAAGCAGTACACAGCATTTCCCTTACAACCGACTTTATTTCTCTAAGTGGAAATTCATCAACACTTCACAAAATGGGGATTTTCACTCCGTATCCTCAGCAGCTGTCAGGGATTTATTTTCCCCAATCCAACAACAGTGCAGCAGATTAGCTCACATACGCATACATCGCATCCATATATCATAAACATTGATAACACGAATGCATTATACCTTGCATTTCATACAACTTGACATTGCATATTGTTGTACCCCAAAATTTGCCCTCTCATGTTTCCAAAGGTCTTCCCTTACATAGTTAGTCACAAACACTTGCCTAATAAAAATAAAGTTTTCGAAGATATACAAAGTGTCTTTCGATCGGCATCTGGGAAAAGGCTTCGATTAAGCGTTTGGAACCTTTCGATCAGGTTTGGTTCACCAGTCTTCGATTGAACATTTGGAACTCTTCGATCAAGCTTTGGTCTGCAGGTCTTCGATTGAGCGCTGGGCCCTCCTTCGATCAAGTCAATATCACAATGCTTCGACTATGCACTAGATACTTCAGGATTACCTTTGACTCACCAAGCAAGAAGCTCATTTGAAGAACATGTAAATGACTTATTCGAAGAAGCACTCAGAAGGCCCATTCGAAAGGTACATAAGAAGTCCATTCGAAGGAGGCAGTGCAAGACCCTTCGACTAGCAACACAAGACCCTTCGATTAGCATGAACAAGACCTTTCGATTGGCCTGTTAACAGTGTCTTTCGATTGAAGTTTCAATTAGTACCCTTCGAATGGTATATGGACAAATGCCCTTCGAATAGCATTTTAGTGCAGAATTTCCCTAAATAAGAACATCAGAACGAAATGATTTTCGAATGGCATTTCAGTGCATAGTTTCTCTCAACCTAAGATGATCTGATAAAGGAAGTTCTGAACACTTCGAATCAGAACTTAGACTCATCACAAGGCCAAGAGCTGGTCGAGGTTGTCTAATAAGGAATAGATTCGAATGGGGACTTTGAAGCAATCGAAACTGGAAAAGAAGGCAAAATCGAAGGGGTAAGTCAGTTTTTGATTTCCATCAAGTTGGAGGCCCAAACAACTCAGAGCAAGCTGGCAGAAACGCATGATTGAATCAAATTTGGCAAGTTTTCATGAAGATCAAATCAAATCTCTCCATCATAATGGACCAAGATTTGATACACATTTGTTAACCTAATTTCTTTGCCTATACAAACCTACTGCTCATAAACAAATCACACACGAAAAACCCTTGCAGAAAGACACGTGAAAAACACCTACACAAACTTTGCAGAAACGGCGCCCCAACCTTGAAAAGAAAAGCTTGAAAAGTGGTGATCAGGTTTTGGTTTGGAGGCAGATTCCGACCCAAAGAAAGGCGCAACTCTCTTGCCATCAACCTCCTGAAGCGAGGCCAATCAAAAACCAAGCTTTTCATCATCTAAATCGCACTGTAAGTGTTCTAAAAAACGCCTCTGAACATGAAATCAAAAACATCCATGCTTGCATCTTTTCTTTAAAATATTGACATATTTTTTATTGTTATTTGATTTAGAATGTCTTGGCATTGTCTAATCTAATTTGCATGGCCTCTAACCTCATATATAGAACCTAGGGTTCCTGTTCTTGTTTTTAGGCGTTTCTTGTGCAGGGTAAATTGAGACAAACAATGGCCATAGGAATGGTGAGGAGGTCGAGACGAACACATCTGTGTTATTGAATAGCGTTTTCATGGCCTAGGAGAAACATTCGAACCACCCCATGAAACTTCCTGCAGAACAAGATCTGCAGGTAAACGAACCAGGTTATTGTGAGGAAGATGATAACGTGGCTGGGCATGATTGGTTCGTTTGAACCAATTGCGCGTCTTTTTATTTTTTAGGCCAGGCATAATTATTGTTTGATATAATATTTATGTTCTATTTAACTAACGAATGTAGCAGATTGGACGAGTTGGCAAGCACGCTATGGCAAAACCCCTTTGGACCTGGGTTCGAATCCCAGGTCCCCCCAAAACTTTGTTACATTTTTTTACAGGTGCTCAGATGCAGCGCTCCAGGCAGGGAGCATCATACACCTCCAGATCTCACGCGCCAGGTGGTCCCAGATCTAGATCTTGTGGTCCAGGATGAGGTTCACCATGAACCTTGGCCAACGAATGCCCAGGCAATCTGAAAGTCCAACAGGCTGGACGTTTGGGCTTAGAAACTGCAATTCATACTCCCTTTTCGAGCCCATCACCCCTGAGTTTGTTTTCCTTATTATTTTCTTTTCACTGTTTTTTATTTTATCACCATAATTAATTAATTAACTCTTTTTCCATAAAAAAAATCAGAAACAACAAAAATAATTTTATTTTAATTTTATTACTTATTTTTGTAAATAAACTATTAACCAATTAGTTTAGTTTTTTTAATTAGGTTTAATCTTAACATTTTTGCAATAAATAAAAATTGATTTAGAATTAGGGTTTTGACATTTTTTTAACCTTTCTAATTTTATTTTCTTAACTAAAATAAAACTCAAAAACATTTCCCTTTTAATTAATTCCATTATTAATTTAAACTTAATTAAATCCAAAATACCAAAAATATGCTTTTTTCAATGAAAAGGGTCAACACCCTAAAGAATAATTTGATTCAACTCTTCTCGCGCGTATTATTTTGATCTATATAGTGTAATTGCTCCGAGGATGTAATAGTTTTAACTTAGGACTTTATTTACCGCTTTTATTTACTTTTCCGCATTTACTTTTAAGGGTTTGTTTTTGGCGATGTAAATACCCGACACCTTGTAATAGCTTAGTTTTATTTTCCGCAACCACTAACTGCTAGATGTATGCTAACTAGGCTATGCATGACAAGATCTGTCTTAAATTAAAATCAACATAGCTCACCATGACATGTAAAGATAATATAACTGAAAATTGACACACTTGCACATACCACTCCTAGGGTACGCCTCACTTGGTTGCCTTGAACGTGGTCATTGAATATATGATGTTTTAGGGGTCGCCCTCCTGTCTAGAGATCAAAGTTGTCTCGAAACGGTTGCCTCGGATAAAAAATGATCTAAGACATTAGGGTTACCACTAAGGCGTCCTAACGTTGCTTTAGTGACCACTCGTCCCTAAAATCGAATTGACCCGAAAACTCCAACGGCGATGCTACCTACTCCTTCATAGTGGGATAGCATTGTCTAAAGGGACATTTACACAGTTTAATTCCTTTTGAGTAGTTAGAGGTTCTTAGGTACTTGCTCTTTCAAAACACAACAAATTTTTCGCACTTACACTTTTCAAACAAAGTTTTCAACAACACTTCATACACTCTTGAGGACAGAAACAAGAGTTAAATCGAAGTTTTCAAACAAAACTCTTTTCAAAACCCACAAACACAAGAAAAGAAAAACTTTTTGAAAACACTTTGAGCAAGTACCTAAGAGCCCGTGGATAACCACGGATAGAAAGGGTGCTAACACCTTCCTTTTCTATAATCTACCTCCCGAACCCGAGAAACATCTCGAAAAGGAATTTTTCTGTGCTTTTGTCCTTTCCTTGTTGGATAAAACAGAAGAAGGTGGCGACTCTTGCTTACCGCGACATTTTGCGAAACGCAAACGCGAACCAGCATTCCAAAACAGTTAGTTCTCATTCCCACCGATCACACATATTAGCTAACATTTTACCCTTTCAGGATAAGGCTAACAACTATCATTAACAATGTTCAAAGGTTTCTCAGATACAGTCCAGATACACTCCAGACACGGACGCCATTCTAATACTCATTTAGATTCAGCTTTCAGATACAGTTCAGATACGCTCCAAAAACGGATGCCATTCTGATACTCATTCAGATTCAATCTTTAGATACAATTAAGATACGCTCCAAACACGGACGCCATTCTGATACTCATTCAGATTCAACTTTCAGATACAGTTCAGGTACGCTCCAAACACGGACGCCATTTTGATACTCATTCAGATTCGACTTTCAAATAAAGTTCAGATACGCTCCAGACACGGACGCCATTCTGATAATCATTCAGATTCAATTCCCAGATACAGTTCAGATACGCTCCAGGCACGGACGCCATTCTGATACTCATTCAGATTCAAGCTTTCAGATACAGCTCAGATACGCTCCAGACACGGACGCCATTTTGATACTCATTCAGATTCAACTCTCAGATACGGTTCAGATACACTCCAGATATGGATGCCATCCTGATACTCATTCAGATGCAATTCTCAGATACAGTTCAGATAGCTCCAGATACGGATGCCATCCTGATACTCATTCCGATGCAATTTTTAGTTACGGTCCAGATAAGCTCCAGACACGGACGCCATTCTGATATTTATTTAGTTTCAACTTACAGATACAATTCAACAATCATTTCTGGATGGAATCTACAAGCCCATCTCCAACAACTTTTTATCATCTCTCCAAATGGCATCTTTAAGCCCATTCCCTCTACCATCACATCACCGAGTGCAAATTTCTGGGTACTCTAATGTCCAATCATCTTCCATCTTTGAGTCACGAATGTAAAAACTCGCCAATCTAACTCTTCAGGCTTAAGAAGATCGAACAGGGGCAGCTGTTGTACCCCAAAATTTTCCCTCTCATTTATCAAGAATTTTCTCACAAGATCTCCTTTGGCTCAAGACTGCACTAGGGTTGATCAGCTCAAGACACCTCCTTAAGCATTGATGACCAAAATTAGGGTTTATGTTTTCACAAGGATATTTGGACTTCCAATGCCCCATATAACTTTCATGGATCATTATGGACCCTCAAGATTACTCATGTCAATTTTCAAGCTTTGGATCACACTTTTACTCAGTCAATTGAGTAGTTGACCTAAAACTCAGTTGTATTGGGGAAAAAGTCAACTGTGGCCAATTTATAGTCAAACCTCATAATTTTTTATCCACATCAATATTTTAAAATCATATATACCATTTGACCAAGTTTGGATCACAATTCCTCAAGAAATTTGATCAAATCTCAAAAAGGACAAAATGGTCAAAATTAGGGTTTTGACTAGGAAAGGGCAATTCCTGATTTTTGACCTAGCAAATGATCAATTGGTTTAAGGCATGATTTCAAGAGTCCAATTTAATCATTTTGACCTAATGACATGGCTTAAAACATTGCTCAAGTCCAATGGATTGACAGATGAATTTTCAGTCAACTAATCAAAAGTCAACTATATACTGAAAAGTCAAACTTTGACTTTTTGGTCAAATTCAAATGTCAAAGATCACAAAGTATGTCAAAATATGAAAAATCTTCAAAGTATGTCAAAATATGAAAAATCTTCATTAAGAAATCCAAAATTCAAAATTTCATTTTGAAAAGTTAAAATTTCCAAACTTCGAAATTTTTCTAAGTGTTGGAAATTTCTTATTTTTTCATTACTTTGAGCAAAATTTTCACCATGATGCAAGATGATTCAAAAGAAACTTCCAACATGAAATTTGTAGATCTCGATGAAATATACAACTTTTATTCACACAACTTCTTCCAAAAGTGCTTGTATCTCAAGTTATAATTTCAAGAACATGTACAAAACACTTAGTGAAATTTTTGCCCTAATTTGGTCAGGATTTTGACCCAACTTCATGGAACTTTTTCATATAGTTCCAAGGGGAATATTCAAAATCAATTCAAATATGGGTTGTAAAGAATATTACAAGCTTTCCAAAATGTCAAAGAACTCCTTGAGATCATTTTTGAGTAGGGAGAATCAAAGAGATGGAGTTAGGGTTTTATCACTTGAATTACAAGGCATTTTGTGATGAACAAAATTCAAATTCAAAGTTGTGTTGCATAAACTCTACTTTGCAGGCCTCAAACTTTTTATGCACTCCATAATTAATTGCTTGCACAACTGTTAGAGGTCTCATTTCAAGCATTCAATGCAAGGCCATGCTTTATTTCCATTTTTGGAAGAATGTGTACATTGCCATTTTGGTAAAGTGCTTTTTTGCACAAAACTTATTCTTGAGCCTTGCACTTGTTCTCTTCTGATCAAACAAGTAATATAACTTATAAGAAACTTGTTAGACACTTACAATCACTCCGCCCATGCTTGTACCTCCCCTTGAAACTTGGTTTCCCACTTTTCTTCAAAATCAAGTAACCTAGTAATTAGCTAAAAACTTGTACTTCTGACTTGCCAAACCACTCAAGACCTTTTGCTTATAGATATACAAACCATTTGCCACAAAATACAAATGCTTAAGCCCTGAAAACATCTAGAACTCAAAATCACCAAAAACACTTCAAAACATGTCATTTCTGAGTTTTGAAGCCAATCATCAAATCTACTCGTGCGTTTCTTGGCCTTTTGCTTTCAAAAGCTTTTAAACAACATACACAAATAATCCAAACACCTGCAGCATCACTATAACACCTCCATCATCAACCACCATTTTCAAAAATAGAGCTTTGCACTTGGACTTCTCCAAAACTCCTCAGGTACTTTCAGCTCAAGCTAAGCATCCCATTAGCTTCCTGGGAACTTAAGGAAGCTAACCCAATCATTAGAACTCACTGAAATCTGCTCAAACTTCAAACCTGATACCCTCTTGCAAGGTAAGTTTTCTAACTTTGGATATTTTCATACAGGCATCATCAATGATTTATTTATGAATTAAACATGTGGATATCATTGCCCTAAAGCTAACCATGTTCATAGTTCTCATTAATTTTGCTTGAGCTTAGAGAATTTTAAGTTTGAAGTTTCTGATATTTTTAGGGTTCAGAATAGGGCCATTAAAATTCATGTTTATCTTTGAGCTATAGTTTTAATGCTTTACATTTCTGAAACTGTAAGGAAATTTGCTACAAGTTTCATGTTTACAATTTTCATTTTTGTTGAGATTTGAACAAGTTACAGAGATTCTGGCTGAGCGTGAGGTTGAAGATGCAGTTGGCCTCAGGAACGTGTTTGCCTTATGTATTTATTGTTTGATTTATATAAACATATGTATAGCCACTCCAGTGGTAGAATCGTGCGCTTGTAACCTGAGGAACTTGGGTTCGAGCCCCAGTGATACCCTTTTGATTTTTTTTCATAGTTTTGCATTTCTGACTTCTTTTTTTTGCAGGCGCTGGGCCTCCTTGGGCCTTGTTGCTTTTTCTTGATAACCCCCTTGTTTCCTTTTCACACCCCTGGCCCAGTTTTATTTTCCTTTTCTTATTTTTCTTATATTTATTTATTTTCTTAAATATTTCCCTAATACTAAAAAATCATAAAAAATATAAAAATAGTAGATTTATGTTTTGACTTAGTTTATTTATTTTTTCTCACAAAAATTATTTTATTTAATCAATACTTTATTTACTTTACTAATTATCTTTGTAAATTTAATTAAAAAATAGGTTTTAGTTATTTTCTTTTACACCATTTAAATGTATCATTTTAAAATATAAAAAGACCAAAAATATTTTATAATACTATAATTTATTTTCAAGACAAAAATACCAAAAATACTTTTCTTATAAACTTAGTTTCTTTTTAATCAATTAATGAATTAGGGTTTTATTAATTTCTTTTCCTAGTAAAATTAGGTTTACTTTTATTATTTTAATTAATTATTTTCTTTTAATTAATTAGGTTAAAACAAATTCACTTTTCCTAAAAAATTCAAACAAAAATATCCATTCTCTTCATATTTCACATTCTTGTATATTTATTCATTTATGTACATTATTTATTTCAATTATTGTATAAATTCAATATGGTTGTAATAGATTAATTAGGTTTATTTTCTTGCAATCCCCATTCATACTTTTTACACCCCCCTCCCACAAGTATTGTAATAGCATAGTAACTTTAAATTTGGCAATTTATCGCTTTATATACAAATGCTAGTAATTAGGGTTTGTATGAAAAGACTAAAAACAATGTTTAGAAAACCCTAATCAAAGACAAAAATCAAGCATGGAAATAATACACTTGCACACAAGCACCCATAGGGTAAAATCCACTTGGTCGCCTTACAAAATAGCCATGTTACGCATGTGAGGTATCTTAGCAAAAACAAGCAAAATATAAGACCATAGTCCCTCGATGACGCTATCCATGTTGCCTTTCAAATGATCTTAGTCCCTAAAAAGAGAATGCTAAGATACCTTGCAAACATTGCTAATCATGGTTATACGATGACCCACGTCCGTCCCCTTTACATCCAAAGATAAGGTTTACTTACCAAATCAATGATAAGATAACAATGTCAAAGGAAAAAGGAAATGAACATGAAAGACTTTTGAGTAGGTAGAATGCTCCTAATTACTTGCTCATTTCAAAACAAAACATCCTTTCTTTTTTTAAAACAAATACCTACACTTTCAAAACATCTTACAAACTTGAAAACATTTTCAAAAGATAAAACACTTTGTATACATTCTTACGAACGAGAATCATTACAAAGTTTGCCTAAACAATGGCCTCTTTACAAAATACTTTCAAAAACCACACAAAGCACAATTTCAAACAAAAGAAAGTGATTTAGGAAGTAACTAAGAGCTAATGGAAAACCATGGATGAAAAGGGTGCTAATACCTTCCCTTTTCATAAGCTACCCCCTCCCCCCCCCTGAACTGAAGAAATAATCTCAAAGGTCTTTCCTGTGCTTTTTCACCTTTCCTTTTGGATAAAAGAAAAGTCGGTGGCGACTCTTGCTAAACCGTAACATTTGCAATAAAATGCAAAACCTTCAAGTCAGTTATCCCACCGTATCACAAAGGTGAAGTAATAACCCTCACAGATAGACCATTGTGCCTCAGGTAAGACACAAGGTTTTAGAGTTTCAATTGTTTAAGTATTACATATCCAAAAACTAAAAGAGAATTACTCTTGAATAAAAGTAATAGGAAGAAAATCTTTAGCCTCCCAATTGTCGAGTCCACCGCTGATAGTTGGGAAGATGCACTTTTCCATGTCACAGTCGCTATCACTGTCCTCCAATGCATTGACTACATGGTTGTTGATGCGTAGTGGCGCCCCCCCCTGGCGCGAGCACGACGAATAGCTCTTTGGGCCTCTGAAGTAAAACCCAAACCATATTTGTCAAATTTGTATGGAATATCGGAAGTTGGCCCCAAATGGTACATCCACCTTCTTCAACTACTTCTTTGGCATCCTTCAGATAAGCCATCTTCAATGGAGGTCTGGTAATCTTCGAAACCTTAGTAGCAGTCTTGGTCACAACAACTGTCTGTGGAACCTCCTCAAAGTTCTGACAGGGAGTCTCAATGAACTCGCCGTCCATCTCAACATACCTGAAAGAGTTCAGGTGGCTCACCATGTACTCCTCCTCGCCATGGAATGTGATAATATTTATGTTAACTGGGTACTTTAACATTTGATGCAGAGTATAAGTAATAGCACCGGCCCCATGGATCCAAGGGCGACCCAATAGACAGGAGTAATACGGGTAGATGTCCATCACATAGAATGTGGAGTCAAAAGTTTGAGTACCAACTTTGATAGGGATGTCCACCTCCTCGTGCACAATTATCTTGGAACCATCGAAGGCCCTCACCATAATATTATTGGGCTTCAATGTGAGTCCTTCACAATATAATTTGTCCAAAGCGTTCTTGGGTAAGACATTTAACGATGAACTCGTATCCACCAGCTGTTGAGCTAGGGTAGTGCACTTGCACTCAATGGAAACATGTAGGGAATTATTATGCTTTTTCCCTTGGATGTTAAATCTGCATCAGAGAAACCAAGTCCATTGTCAGATGTCAAACTAGCAACACAGTTCTCGAATTGATCGGTGGAGGTTTCTTGAGGCACATGGGTAGATTTTAGGAACTTTACGAAAGTCTTAACATGGGCTTCAAAATATAATAGTAGGGCCAACATTGAGATTTTTGAAGGGGTCTGCCCCAACTGCTCCACAACATTGTAATCAATTTTCTTTATTATCTTTAATATTTCTTCCATTTCTTTTTTAGAAGCCTCAGGAATGACTTTTTTGTGGGCCTTCATTTGGACAGGCTCAACCAGTACCTCTTTTCCCCGAGTCTCGGCTGACTCAGTAGCAGGGATAAAAGTAGGGATAACAGTAGGAGTAGCAACGGGAGTACTAACAGGAGTAGCAGCAGGAATAATCAAAGGAGTAGAAACAGTCTTCAAAGTGATTTTGGGAGAGAAAACCCTTCTGCTTCTTGTAATTTTATTGGTCCCACGATGATGTTGTCAACGTCAAGATCAGTATCATCGACAACTTTATCTTTAACAGCCAATAGGTCTTGCTTGACGCCATAGTAATAGACATCAGCCCCATAATTCTAGGGAGCAACTTTATTAGAGGAATATGGTATAGGCCCAGGAAGGTGATAATCAAAGGAGAAAACTTGGGAACGGATGTAATCCTGACGAGTCTTTTGGTGGAGACCCTGGGAGGATTGTCGGAAATGGTAATTATTGAGACATCTTCACACAAATTTCTTGCAAGGGGAATTTTCTACAACATAATTTATTTGTTAATCATCAGGCGCTGGGCACCCATCTTTAATGACAAACAACCATCTGGTAGAGACATACATAAGTGGAAACCTTCACCACAACCCGGAAATAAACTGGCTCGCAACAGATTCTCTTTAATAATCAGAAGAGGAGTGGCTAATTCATCCACAGAGGAAAAAAATAGGTCACTGTTAACAACATTGACACCCTGGCCATGTTTGGGCATTGGCGCAGTTATTACATTAGGTATCTCTGGAAGATCAAACTCAATCTCCTTCACCTTGATAAGATCCTGCACCTTATTTTTCAGAGCCCAACAATCGTTTGTATCATGCCCCGGACTCTTGGAATGATAGGCACATCGAGCGTTTGGGTTGTAGCGGGGAGATGCAATATTGGGATTCTTGGGAGATTCCTTTAGAGTCCCCAGATTGGACTTCAACAGGTGTGGCAAAACCTAGGACAAGTTCATGTTGATCCGGGTAAACTGTCTTATGGGCGCATCCGATCTGTGCTTATTTTTTCGTTGTTGATTTGATACAGGATTGGAGATCATAACAGCCCCTACCGTCGGACAATGTTCAGTTTTGTTTTGATTTCTCTTTCCATAAGCAGCACTAACCTCCTTCTTTCTAGTGAAGGGTTTCTTCATCGTACTTGAGGATGTATCCCTCTAAATCTTACCATTCTTAATACCAGCTTCTACCCACTCACAAGTTTAAATCATCTCATTAAACTCAACTAAAGAGCTTCCAATCAGATGGTTGAAGAATGGACCATACATAGTACCCAAGAACATGTTTACCAGCTCCCTATTAGACATAGGAGGTTGGACTCTTCTTGCAAGGTCCCTCCATTTCTGGGCGTAATCTTTAAAACCCTCGCTAGAACCCATAGACATACTTTGTAACTATGTACGGGTTAGAGTGAAGTCAGAGTTATATTGGTACTTCCTGTAAAAAGAAGCAGCTAGATTTTTCCAATTGTGAATGTTGGTCCCTTCCAGCTGATAGAACCAATCCAACTATGTCTGTGACAAACTTTCCTGGAAGAAATGTACCCACTGATTCCTATCAGCCGTGTGGGGTTGAATCTTCCTGACATATAACCTTAAGTTCAACTTAGGACAGGAGACACCATCGTATTTAGAAAATGTGGGAACTTTTAACTTTGGTGGAATGACCACCCCAGGAACCAAACCTAGTTCTTCAAAATCCAGACCAGGTACTCTCCGAATTTCCATGGCATTGAGACAATCCTCCAGCTGTTTAAATTTGTCATCAGCAGGAGGATATTGTTCTTCAGCATAGTCAGTCTCCTCTTCATCATCCTCCAGACTGTGGTTTCCTTCTTTTGCCTTCTCTTCCTGATTGTCTCCCTCATTTGACGGAGTTGCAAACTCTAGAGCTTTCTTTGCTGGTTCTATGAACCTCCTTCCCATATTCAGGACACCCGACATTTTCTTTGTCTTTTTCTTCTTTTATTTGATATTGATAGCCTTCAGGTCTTCTTATCCTTTAGCCAGATCTAGGAACATCTGTTGGAATTGAGCATTTTGTGCTTCAAGATCCTTCTTTGTTTGTGTTATGGTGCATGAAAATGCATATGCAAATGATTTCAAGGACTTAGGAGATTTAAATTTGTTTAGACAAAAGGAAATAAACATTGCATTAATAAGTTCAAATTGATTACAAACATGCCTCTTGGGCTTACAATGGAGGAAATAAACACAAAAATAAACTCCTAAGACAAAAAGGTCGAGTGCGTCCTTTTTGGCGCAATGTAGGCGTTCAAACTTCGCTCTTCATGAAGTTGTCTCGTAAGCTCCAAAACCTTCTTTTCACTTGCATGGAACTGGGCTTCGAAGGTGTATCTCTCTTCCTTTATCTGAATCCAAGATTTTTGCAAATCTTTAAGAGAAGTAGGCATGTTAGGATAAAGGACAGTATACGGAACATCTCCTTTGGCAATAGGCTCCATGATGATAGGTAGGATGGAGGGGTAAGGCATCACGAGACTCTGAGCACGAGTTCATACCAACTTTAGGTAAGGCTCAAGGGGAATAGAATTTTTGTGTCCCAATGTCTTACTATTAACTTTATTTATCATTCTCAAATCTCGTATGAACCTTTAACGATAGCCTTGGTCATCGCTCTCATTGTCGAATAGCACACCTTGGATGAGCGCATCATGGGGACCATCTCTTTGTGCATACCCAAACTGTCGTAAAGCCAAGCAAGGGTTGTGACTAATACCTCCCCTAATGCCAAGAAGAGGGACATTAGGGAATTCCCCTCAACGGTCGATGATAGTAATGTCCTCTAAGGATCGAGAACACCAGTGAATATCAGAATGTCTGAGTGACATCAACCTATTGGACCATCTCAAGCCTTTCTCATTCTTCACAACAGATCGGGGAAGGTGCGAAACAAACCACCTAGCCAAAAAAGGAGTGCAACACATGAGGGCCCCCTTCTCTGCATGGTGCGAGATTAAAGAGAATGCAAGATGTCCCTAAGCAAAGTAGGCACCAGATTACGAGATATAAAACTTTTGACTGTATTTACATCTATAAGTTGGTCAGGATTAGGAAATAGTACAATCCCATAGATGAGAAGAGCCAAAACTTCTTCAAAGGCTTGTAAATCCACAGTATCCCAACGGTCTTGAGCCTTTTCCAACAAGAACTTGGCTAGAAACCCTTTGACACCACTTCTTATTTCCCAATTAGCAATGACGTCGGATCATTGCAAATTTAAAGCTCGAGCAATCTTCTCAGGGCTCGGTTCTCTTTCAATACCATTGAAAGGTAATTTATCAAGAATAGGAATTCCCAAGAGTTGAGAGAATTCTTCCATAGTAGGCACAAGTTGGTAATCAACGAAGGTAAAGCAATAGTGTAAAGGGTCGAAGAACTGAAAAAGCACATTCATCATGTCTTCATCAGGGCTTAAGGTAACCAGATTGAGAAGTTGTCCATGTCTTTTGGTGAACGGAGAATTCTCAGGAAACCTTGATGCTAATTATTTGAGTTGAAAAGGTACTTGTACGAGGCTGACTTGGATAATATTCCTGCAAGTGGGAGTCATGTCCTACAAAACAGAACAAAGATGAATATCGAAATCCTTGAAATGGTTGGTGTAAAATGCTATGGTATGTTGTCATGATGTTATGTACAAGTAAATATACATTCAAAACAAATGAGTCCTTAGATTTAGGCTTGCATGAGATTCATAGGTAAGTACCCTCTTGAAGTTTAGTGCGTTCAACCTGTCCTAGAAAGTAATCGAGTTCTAGGGGATCTCAATATCACTGATCTTTCTTCATCGAGCATTCTTTCAGCGTAAGCCTCTTTATTAGCGACCGAAATATCCCAAAAGTATGATCTCAATGAGCGTAGTATCGAGTATCAACCAACTTCAGACTGCATCAAAGCCGGTTATCTCACTACTTCCTAATGGCCAGGTTATTCAATTAAGGTTCTATGGTCAGTTAGTGCTTCATGAAACCACACAACGGCCATGTATTCTCCTTGACTACTCGAGGGCTACCAGTACCAACAAATGTGTCACACTAATGTAGTTATCGCTTCAACCATGTCTGTATACCTCGCACAGTTTCCACAATCTATTTCTACTTACCTAAAAGGTGCCCCAAATCTGGGTATAGGATCAAAATAAACCCAAACAAAGAACCATAATGTAAAGCAAGCGATTCAAACAAGGAAAGCAATTAAATGTGATCTAGATCTAAGGTAACCCCACTTTTATGTATAATCCCCAGCAGAGTCGCCAGTTCTTTGATACGGTGGGAGAACTGACTTGGTTGTTTTGCGTTTGATCTCAATTATTGTGGATAGCAAGAGTCGCCACCGTCTTTTCTTTTATCCAAATAGGAAAGGGTGAAAAGAACAGGAAATACCTTTAAAGACGTTTTCTTGAGTTCGGGGGGTAGGTTATGAAAAGGGAAGGTATTAGCACCCTTTTCATCCATAGTTATCTACGGGCACTTAGTTGCTTGCTAGATCACTTTATTTTGTTTGAAAATGTACTTTATGGTGCGGGTTTGAAAATATTTTGAAAAAAAACATCTTTGTAATGATTCTCGTCTGTCTAAGAATGCTTACAAAGCGTTGGTTTTGGAAATAGTTCAAAGAGGTGTTTGTGAAAGATTTTTTTGAAAGTGATTTTGAAAAGTGCTTTTGTAATTGTTCTCGTCTCCATAAGAATCCATACAGTGTTTTATCTTTTAAAAATGTTTCAATTGAAAGTGTTGGTGTGAAAATGGTTTTTTAGTCGTGAGAAAGCAAGCAACTACGAGCATCCTACCTACTTAAAAGGTATAATGTTCTTTTCCTCCTCCTTTAAATGTTGCTATCTTACCATTGATTGATAAGAAGCCCCGTCATTGGATATGAAGGGACGGGCGTAGGTCAATTGTATAGTCATAGAAGTCAACCTATGGGACGTTTTAGCAATTTCGTTAGGGACTAGATCATTTACCGAAGGCAACATCGAGGGACATCGAGGGACTACGATCTTTGCTAAAACATCCATGTTCGAGGGACATGACTATTTTCCGAGGCACAAGTTAGATTACCCTAGAGGTGCATGTATGTGTAGTGTGTTTTATTGCAATCATTTTTGTCTTTGATTAGTGTGGTATAAGCGTTGGTTTTAATCTTCCCATACACACCCTAGTTACTAACATTTATGAAAGCAATAAAAATGCGGAACATAAAGGTCCTACGCTATTACAACCATATTGAACAGCAAGAAAATGTAAAAACAAAACAAAATAAAAGAAGGGAAAACAAGTTATTCGATCCAGGCAGTAAGCGCCCTTCGATTCAACTTTTTCTTGCTTCTTTCGATTGGGCCTGGAAGTCAGTGTGAGCATGCACCCTTCGATTCACCCTTTTTCTGCTTTGTTTCATTTGGGGCCTGTAAACAGTGTGTATCGAAGTCTGTAACCTTTGATTCACACCACCTTTGTTTTTGTTTCCTTTCATTTGGGGTTAGATAGCGGCATGGGGCGAAGCCTAAGGCTTCGATTCACACAAACTTCTTCCTATTTTCTTTCGTTTTGGATTAAATAGTAGCATGGGTTGAAGCCATGCTAATATTGTTTCATGGCCAGATTAGTTCTTAAAATTTGTTTGTCAAACAAAGAAAACAAACCAAAAGATTAGAAATGAAAACAAACAGAAAAGGTGGAAACGAAAACAAACCAAAGGGTAATAATGATGTTTGAAACGAAAGGAAATTATTATTTACATGTTATGCTTGAAACGAAAGTTTTAAGGTTAAGAGGACTAACTTTGCTTGAAGCTAGAATGTAGGTTTTGGACTTGAGTTGCTGCCATGGGTTACTCTTGGATTTGAAGGAAAGAAAGAGGCTATTCGAAGGGGAAAGGAAACTTGGATTCGAAAGAAAGAACAAAAGTGTCGCGTTTCTTTTTTTGATTCTGGGTTGAATAATGTATGAAGGGGTTTGAGATTTTTGTGAGAGTTTGAGATTTTTAGAATTTGAGAGCGTGTAATGATTCTTTTCACGCCATAAAAGTTTCTTTAGCTACCAAAAAAAAGTGCTACATGATGTATGGTGAAACCTCTTATTTATAGATGAAATTGGCTGAGGTTTGGGGGGGGGGGGGGAACAAATGAGATTTGAACAAATTCGGTATGCTATTTTTGTAGCCTCTCAAGTGAAGTTTTTGTATGCTAATTTGGTGCAAATATGGGAGCAACATAGTAGGACCGCTTTGTAGCAGTTTTGGAGTGTTGTGACCAGTGCAACGGACTTATACTTGGCAGCACATAGGACTCTAGCCAGCAAATATCTTTGGATACTTCGATCTTTTGTTTCGACCACATAGGTCCAACCTTCAACCAGACTCATCTTCAGACAACAATATTTGATTTCCACCCAAGGTGTGTCCTTGGAATGGATCATATGTGTATCTTCGAATGAACCATATGCAATTCTTCGAATAGGCCACTAATGTTTGCCCTTCTAATGGGACGCCCAGATCTGTGCTTCAAATCCAAAAATGTATATCCTTCGAATGGGGACATCCAGCTATGTGCCTCAAATCCAACAATGTATGTCCTTCAAATGGGCCACTCAGTGTGTGTCATAAAGTAGGAACTATGTGTGTTGAAGGTTTTCACAGGTGGGATCGAAGCAATCTATTTTAAATGGAGATATTGTCCAGCCAAAGCTAGTATGAAAATATCCAAACCACTCTGGGTGCTGGCATGAGGGAAGTTCCTGCCCAGTGAATTGAATAAAGCAGGAAAGAGGCCCTTGCTTCCGGAATCGATACAAACACTATAAGAAGCCATTACTTTGTGAATCAAGGCAAGCATGTAAGGGGTCATTTCTCAATCGAAGCTTGCATGCAGGAGGCCACTTGATTTGTGGACGCTAGCATGAAGGATGTACTTGCCTTACAGGCATGAAGGAAGTATTGCTAATGCTTGTGAATCAAAGGATGCATTTAGGCTGTTGATGTTGGTGAATTGAAAGATACATTAGGAGGCTGGTGCTGGTGAAACGAAGAATGCATTAGGATGTCTGCTTCTTGTGAATTGAAGGATGCATGTATAATTTCACTACTTGAATGAAGCTTGTGGACCAAGGGATGTATGAAGGGGACCAGAGTTGGATTCAAATATGTTTCTTTGAAGGAAACCAACACTCCAATCAAAGCTTTGTGTGAAGGAGGCCAAATGTCCAATCGAAACCTCAGAACTTGGCTTGCCTCGAAGGAGGCCCAAATGTCCACTCGGAGCTTGTGGATTAAACCTGCTCGGAGGAAGTTAAATGCCCAATCGAAACCTCTGGATTGAAGCAATATACTTTTCTTCAATTTTGTCGAAAAATCAAATTTATCTGCTTTTCTCTTTCAATAGTTTCCTCTTTGACTTGATGCTTGAAAATCCAATATGATCTAATTGTACTTGTGCAAACTTGAACTAGTAGAAATTTTGTGAGAAAAATCTTGAGAAATGAGAGAGCAAATTTTGGAGTACAACAATTAGTAGTAAGTTAAATAAAAAAACTAAATTACTTTCTAAATTCCTAAAATAATTACTAAGAAAACAGAGGAGTGCATTCTTAAAAGGCAGCGGTATAAATTTAGTAAAAGAATAGAAACAATAGCCCAAGCCCAATACAAACTCTAATTTCCCAATTAATAAATAATAATAATAATAATAATAATAATAATAATAATAATAATAATAATAATAATAAAATAATAATAATAATAATAATAATAATAATAATAAGTCAAGCTGTACAATACATGTGGGAGGCGCCTGGTAGTGTCTCTTGAGGAGTTTTGATGATTTTTCTTCAAATAATGTTATAGCCATTCAAATGACAACACATGGTAGTGAGAATAAAAAAATTTAAAAAAGATAAATCAATAGCACATATATACATACACGTTTGAATAAATAAGGTGTGAGATTCAAAACACCAAACTTATTTTCCCCTTTCTCTCTCCATGTATCTCATTTTTCCTCTTATCTTCATCTTCTCTAAACATCCAAATCAGACCAACACATTGAATTGGAATAATAAAAAAGAATAAAGAAATCATACCACAACAGCAACGCGAAAGGCTAGTATGGCCAGTGATTAGAAGAAGGCTCGCTGACAATGAAGTGGGTAACGAAGGCCTTATCGGAAAAAATGTGTTTTCGCAGAAGGAGATTTGCGGTGATGTGTTGGTACCAGAAGAGAGCTTTGTATCATGGTGGTTGGAGTTTGATCACGATAGAGATTGAAGCTACCGGCAAAAAACATAGAGCCTCCATCGAACATTATTTATCCCAAAGGAGGGGGAAATATCAGAAAACCACAAAAGGATGGATAAGATGGTCTTGCGACCAAGAGAAAGGGTAAGGGAGTTGATTATGCAAGTGGAAGGTATTAGCACCCCTCACATTCGTTGTACTCAACGGGTTCCATTTTATTTGTTTGTCTCTAAGGGTGTGTTTATCTACAACTATACTAGCTTAAGGGGAAATAAAAGTTTTTTTATTAGTGCGTTCGTGAGGGTTTCGAGACCCTATGCCTACGTATCAGTGAAGGAATCAGAACATCGTAGTTCCTCTATAAAATGGTTGGTTTGTTGGTGTTTTTTTAGTGGGCGACGTTAACACACGCATGCTAGCAATAGGCATGGCATGTATCGCGGTAGAATGGAGATAACATGACCTTTGAGGGAGTTTTGATTTGTTGAGTGTTTTGCGAGTTTTAAATGAGTTTGAATAATGATTAAATATTTTGGGTTTTTGATTTGTGGATGATAAGTTTTAATCTAAAAAATAAGAAAATGTTTTAAGAGGGAGACTAGAAAAACCCTAATGTTGTCAAACATGGGTTCGATCCTAAGGTCTAATTAGTCTACATCCTAAAGAAGAGGAAAGTATCATCCTAAGGGAGCATGTTATAAGTGAAAGGAGGCAATATTTATGAAGAGTGATTGTGCATGGTGGTCATAACAAAAAGTGACGACAAAAGGAGTGGTATCATGAAAGGTGTGAATGGAATGCTTGGTGTATGGAAATTAAATCGGGTTATGATTAATCAATGGGTGTACTTGATTAATATCGTGAGAGCATGTGCTCCTACCCTCGACCATGAGATCCTTTGTGCATGGAAACACTTGGTATATGGGCCAATGTGGTTGATTCAGGTTATGGTTAACCAAGGGCAAGACTTGCTTAACCTCGTGAGAATGGCCAGGCCCAAACTCAACTATGAGACCCTTTGAGAAGATGCTTGGTATGTAAACCAAAGGGAGAGGAGTTTCTTTCATGGATAAGATAAGAATCAAAAGCCCATACAAGGTGGCTATATGCATGCTCCTAGAAAGTGAGACTAGCATGGAACTAGTATTCTAAACAACAAATTAAAACAATCGATCGAATAGTTGTCACCGTAAGAAAGCCCAAGACCAAGCTATGAAATGTGTGCAAGTGTGAATTTGTAAGTGTATAGCTTTTCATTGATGATGAGCCCAAGAGAAGGCCATGTGTTCGAATTGAATGACATGTGCATGACTAAGCAACAATGAAAACATAAAAAAAAAACTCTAAGCCATTACAATCATATGGGGATGGGGGTACAAGATTATGAATGGGGATGAAATACTAGCCTAACTATTACAACCATATTTAACAACTGAACAGCAATGAAAAAAACATAAAACAAATATAAAGGTAGTGCAAAAAGAAAGGAAAAATATTTTTTTCCTATTATGTATCGACACATGCATTTATGCATCGATACATAACAATTCTTGTTTCTGGAAAATCGCAATCAACTCAGTATAAGTCGATACATAATGGTATGTGTTGACTCATTTCTTGTTTGTGTCGACACATTAGTGCTTTGTGTCGACTCAAACACCTTTCATTCCCCTAAAAATAAAAAATAACACAGTATGAGTTGACACATAAGGGTTTGTGTCGACTCATACCCCTTTTGTAACGACACATATGCGTTTTGTGTCGACCCATAACCTGTTTTGTGCCTGATATGCATCGACTCATAGAGACATGTGTCGACTCATACTGCTGGTTTTTGTTTCTAACACTGCTTTGTTACATGTAAAAGTCAGTTCTCAACATATAATGGATAAAAATGAAAAGCAAGCATGTGGTTAGCTTCAAGGGTATGATATCTACATTTATCTTCAAAAATGAAACACTACTGATGCTTGAAATGAAAAGCTCAAAGTCAAGAAGACTTACCTCAGAACTGAAATTTGTGTTATGAGTTTGAACACCTTTCAGGAGGTTGTGCTGATCAGAATGGCTTCAGTGAACCTCCAGGAAGTTGATCCAATCCTTACTTTATATTGAGAGTTGTAAGGTTGAACAGGGGGTTGAAGGGTTTTTTCTATTTCTGTTTTTCTTTGGGTTGCTTCTGTTTTTTTGTTGTTGTTGTTTTATGGTTCAAAACAGTTTCATAGTTCAACATAGTTTCATGGTTTTTGTTGTTTTTCTTTTCTGGTTTTATAGTGTTTTTCTTCTCTTCCTCTCACAATGTTTTTTTCTCTATTGTTTTTCTCTTTATTTTCACAAAAACCCTCTTTCAATATTGCTTATGTCTCCTCAATATGGCTCTCCTCTCCCCCTCTGTTGTCTATTGTTTGTATATCAGTTGAGAGGTGGAAATTGGGGGGGGGGGGGGGGGGGGGAGGTTGGTGAGATTTTGAACAATTTTGACATGTTGTCTTGGGGGCCTTTTAATGCAGGTTTGGGTTTGCCTATTTTGATGTCATTTTCAGGCTGCTATGAGCAGATGTGGCACAAATTTTGGCATGTTTTGTTTGGCTTTGTGGACAGGTTAGGCAGGTTATTTGTGCAGGTTTTTGGATTGTTTGCTTGGGCTATTTTGTTTGTTTTGTAATGTGATGCATGTTTATGGAGTTGTATTGCATAATGGACAACATGGTTGGGTTTTTTTTTGCAGCAGAATAGACAACATTAGTTTGGACGGTTTTATGGGGCTGATTGGTGTAGACTTTGGGCCTGTTATATTTGGGCAGTTTGGACTTGTAATGGGCCTGTTATATTTTGGAAGTTTGGACTTTAAATGAGAAATTCCATTGTATGATTTCAAATGGTGATGGCATGAATCCAAAAAATAATTGCAAGATAATCAATAGTGACTTGAATCTTGAATATAGTAACTTGCGATGTAAGCAATTGGTGATTTGTGAACTAAAGACATAGTATGAAATACCAATTTCCATTATTTCCAGTTTGCAATCCAAATCCAAGTTTTCTTTCTCTTTCAATTTTGAATCTTCATGAAAAATTCAAACCACTTTGAAAATGATAGATGCCATCTTAGTTCAAAATTTAGTCCCTCAAGAAATTCCTCAAATAAAATTTTAATCCATATGAGAAGAAGTCCTTGGTTTCACCCCTTAAACCTCTTGATAAGCAATTGACTTGTAGAAGGAGATAAAGCTCAATGTGACTTTGAAGCAAAAATCCTAGTTTCCTGAAAACACTATAAAACATTAAAATTACACAATCACTGAATCCTTGGACCCCAGGTGTCTTTATTCTATGAAATGCATGATATGAAAATGAACTAGTGAAGATGATGTAGATGAAATGTGAAGGCTAAGCCAGGCAAAAGTAAAACAGGTAGGAAAATTTTGGGGTATGACATCTGCCCCTATTTAATTGTCTTAAACCTGAAGGTGAAATTGGCGTCATCCTTTCGATCATTCGAGGTAGAAGATGATTAAATACTAAGACCTGAAATCTGTCCTGGAGAGATGGTGTGAGTGTTATTATTTATGATGTCTGTTGGAGATAAAAAAAATGAACTTTCAGGTGAACTGGTCATGAAGGATGAATGTGGTTGAATAATGATAACTTGTGCTGGGGTAATAGTACCAATACAAGGTTCTCAGGGAAGTGGGTGTTAAAGTGACTAAAAAGATATGGTTGACGATGTCGTGGTGACTGAAAGCGGGATTACTGAAAAAATAATAACTTAAAGATAAAGGGTAAACTCGACGACAGCAGAGAATCCATCGTGTGGGATTCACAACCCAAAAAGAAAGGTAAAGACGAAGGTTAAAGATCGATGTATGATCCGGGACCCAAGAGAAAGGTAAAGACAACGTGAGGGTAAGACCTGCGAGCGACCTACGACCGTAGAAAACATAACGTGATGGTAAGACCTACGAGCAACCTACGACCCTAGAAAAGACAACATCAGGGTAAGACCTACGGGTGACCTACGACCCTATAAAAGATAAGGTGAGGGTAAGACCTATGAGAAACCTACGACCCTAGAAATATAACGTGAGGGTAAGACCTACGGGTGACCTACGACCCTATAAAAGATAACATAATGGTAAGACCTACGTGCGACCTACAACCCTATAAAAGATAACGTGAGGGTAAGACCAACGTGCCGCCTACGACCCTATAAAAGATAACATGAGGGTAAGACATATGTATGAACTACGACCCAATAAAAGATAACGTGAGGGTAAGACTAACGTGCGGCCTATGACCCTATAAAAGATAACATGAGGGTAAGACCTACGAGTGACATACAACCCTATAAAAGATAATGTGAGGGTAAGACCTACGAGTGACCTACGACCCTAGAAAAGATAACATGATGGTAAGACCTACGAGCGACCTATGACCCTATAAAAAGATAATGCAAGGGTAAGACCTACGAGCGACCTACGACCCTATAAAAAGATAACGTGATGGTAACACCTACGAGCGACCTATGACCCTAGAAAAGATAAAATGAAGGTAAGACCTACGTGCGATCTACGACCCTAGAAAAGATAGCACGAAAGTAAGATCTATGGATGACCTACGACCTTAAAAATGATAAAGCGAGGGTGAATTCTATGGACGACCTACGACCCAAAAAGAAAAGTAAAGTGGGTATTGAGAGTTGGGGAGTAGAATGTACTGGCACCATGGCTTATTTTGGATGGTAGTGTAATGGAAGATGTTAACTGGGAATTATGAGGATGATATTCCTTGTGGGGATGTTTTGTTGATTTGGGATTGATTTGGGGTTTTCGGGCAAGGTACCAAATCTGGCTAGTGCTTTATATGCATTTTGAAGTGTGGCATGATGATCCATGGATATGCTATGCGTTTGAGGATGTAATGTAATATGAAATGATGATTATTGTATCAAAAGTTCCCAATATTAGTCTCATTGGGGTCCGGTGCCTGTTGTCTTGAGATGTCAATAAAGAGTGGTGCTTGAAAACTTCGAGAATTAAGTTATAACCTTGTCGAGTTCACTGGGGATTAAATTTTGCTGAGAAGGAGAAGCTTGATCTGACTTTCTTCATATGTTGGACTTCTTGTAGAGACATGGATCTCATCAAATGGCCCAAGTTTCTTAGTGTTAGAGAATCGGGTGCTCAGACGTCTGCAAAGAGGTGACAAGGATGAAAGCTTGGTCGAGGTGACTGTTACGACTTGCTACCTGCACACAAAAAATAAACACTTGAACACCATGGAATTCCCTTGGGATGCCTTCATATCCATGTAATGTCATGTTTCCTATCTTAGCTTGTGATTTATTATTGCCTTATTGTTTTCAATGTAATGCTTAACAAAGAATTTTAATCACATTTCATATACGAAAATAAAGTAAAAGGATATAGCAAAGACTTTTTGGTGGAAGGGAAAATTTTATTAATGAGCTTGGTCTGTGGATAGGCATTCGTACATGGAGACAACTCCTAAATGAGGAAGTTGCAAACAAAATACAAAATACAAAATACAACTAGTAAAATGGCAATAAGAAAATCTCAAACTTCCATTAAAACTGACATTACTATAGTTCATATATCTCGGATCGTCCTAGTGATGTGCTTCAGAAAAATAATAGTTGAATTGATCAATCTCATGTTAGGAGGGTGTACTTGTTATTCGTGAAGAGTCTTCAAACTGTAATCTCTCGCTTTTTGTCCCTAATTTTTGCCTGGATCGCCCTTTCGGGTTTTCAATCCATCGGTACACCCATTTTTGCCTAAGCCACCCTTTTGGGTTTTCAACTTAGCGGGTTATTCTCTTTTTTTAGCCCTAACTTTTGCCTAAGCCTCCCTTTCGGGTTTTCGAATCAGCGGGTTTTTTTATGCGTAGTATTTTTTACTGAGTCTGAGTTGACTGGAAGTGGAACGTCTTCCCCGTCCATGTTTGTCAGGACTAGAGCACCTCCTGAGAAAGCTTTCTTCACGATGTACGGCCCCTCATAGTTAGGAGTCCACTTGCCTCTTGGATCAGAGTGAATTGGGAGAATCTTCCTAAAAACCAGGTCACCTGTATTGAACTCTCCATGTCGAATCTTTTTGTCAAATGCTCTCTTGAGATGTTGTTGATATAATTGATTGTGACAAATGGATGTTAGGCACTTTTCTTCGATGAGATTGAGTTGGTCGAGCCTTGTTTGAATCCATTCCGCTTCATCAAGTTTAGTATCCATCAGAACCCTCAAGGAAAGAATCTCTACTTCAACTGGGAGCACCGCATCCATACCATAGACCAGTGAAAAAGGAGTTGCCCCAGTGGAAGTGTGCACCAAATTTTGATAGCCGTGTAGAGTAAAGGGCAACATCTAATGCTAATATTTGTATGTTCTCACCATTTTCTGAACAATCTTCTTTATGTTCTTGTTAGCGACTTCAACTGCCCCATTCATCTTTAGCCGATAGGGTGATGAATTATGATGCTCGGTCTTGAATTCTTCACATATTTCCTTCATCGTTTGTTGTTGAGATTCGACCCGTTATCAGTGATGATCTTGTTAGAAGTTCCATACCGGCATGTGATTTATTTCTTAATGAAACCGGTGACAACTTGCTTGGTCACATTCTTGTACGAAGCTGCTTCCACCCACTTGGTGAAGTAGTAATAGAAACGAGAATGAACCTATGTCCATTTGAAGTGCTCGGCTCGATCCGTCCAATCATATCAATGCCCCACATCGCAAATGGCCATGGTGAAGTCATCACTTCAAAGGATTGGGGGGAATTTGTATCCTGCCTACGTAAACTTGACATTTATGGCACATCTTCGTGTATACACAACAATCACTTTCCATCATCATCCAGAAATAACCTGCTCGTAGGATTTTCTTGGCCATGGAATATCCACTGGCACGAGTCCCAAAAGAGCCCTCGTGAATTTCTCATATGATGGATTCTGCTTCGTGTCTATCCATACATCTGAGTAGAACCAAATCATAGTTTATTTTGTACAGAACGTCTCTTGACAGTAAAAACTTGGATGCCAACCTTCTAAGAGTCCACTTGTCACAAATTGTAGCACCCTCGGGGTACTCCTGCTTCTCAAGATATCTTTTGATGTCGAAGTACCATGGCTTTTCACCCGACACATCTTCAGTTGTGAGACAATGAGTAGGGAAAACGTGTGATGGCTCCTTGTAAGGAAGTATTCTTATGTTGGGTGCATGATTCGGATAACTGACTTTAAACATTGCTGCTAAAGTGGCTAGAGCATCTTCCAGTTGATTTACTTCTCTCAGAATATGCTCGAAGGTGATCTCATCAAAAGCGGGCAACAACTCTAATATGTAATCTCGGTATGGGACTAAATTAGGGTGTCGTGTATCCTAATCACCGTGTACTCGATGTATTACTAAGGCAGAATCCCCATAAACTTCAAGAATCTTGATCTTCAAATAAATGGCTGCTTCAAGACCCATTATACAAGCTTTGTATTCTGCGATATTATTCGTACAACCAAAACATAACCTGGCTGTGAAAGGTATGTGAGTGTTGCGTGGAGAAGTCAAAACTGCCCCAATACGATGGCCCATAGCATTTGATGCACCATCAAACATGAGAGTCCATCGCTCCCCTGGGTCGGGTCCTTCTTTATCATCAAGTTTCATAACATCCTCATCTGGAAAATCGAACTTCATTGACTGATACTCTTCCAAAGGCCGGTGGGCGAGATGATCAGCAAGAATTCTACCTTTGATAGCCTTCTGTATGACATATTAGATGTCATACTCAGACAATAGCATTTGCCATCGAGCCAATCTGCCTGTAAGTGCTGGTTTCTCGAAGATGTACTTTATCAAATCCATCTTAGATATCAGAAGTGTATGATGCATCAACATGTATTGCCTCAAGCGTCGAGCTGCCCACGTAAGAGCACAAGAAGTCTTCTCAAGTAAGGAATACCTTGATTCATAATCAGTAAACTTATTGCTCAGGTAATAAATGACATGTTATTTTTGTCCAGTATCATCGTGTTGGCCGAGCACACAACCCATAAATCCTTCAAGTACAGTCAAATACATGATGAGAGGTCTCCCAAGAACTGGAGGTATGAGTATTGGTGTTTCCTAAAGATACTTCTTAATCTTCTCAAAGGCTTCTTGACAACTTTCATCCCAATGGACATCTTGATTCTTGCGTAACAGTTTAAAGATGGGTTCACATGTAACAGTAAGATGAGAAATAAACCTGGCTATATAGTTAAACCTTCCAAGAAAACCTCGTACTTCTTTT
This sequence comes from Vicia faba, assembly GCA_948472305.1. Taxonomy (NCBI): domain Eukaryota; kingdom Viridiplantae; phylum Streptophyta; class Magnoliopsida; order Fabales; family Fabaceae; genus Vicia; species Vicia faba. The sequence continues at coordinate 344,559,740 of OX451739.1, forward strand.
TCATTTTTCGGTGTCGGCATGTCCTATATTGGTCTTACCTTGTCAGGATCTACTTCAATTCCTCGCTAACTTATGATAAAACCATGTAACTTGCCCGATCGAACCCAAAAGGTGCACTTGTTAGGATTAAGCCTTAACATGAACTTTTATAGACGATCAAACAACTTCTATAAATGGACCAGATGTTATTCCTCAGTTTGTGATTTTGTGATCATATCGTCCACGTACACCTCAATCTCTTTATGAATCATGTCATGAAAGAGAGTCACCATAGCATGCTGATATGTCGCACCAGCATTTTTGAGACCAAAAGGTATGACCCTATAGCAAAAGGTACCCCAATGAGTTGTGAAAGTTGTTTTATCCATGTCTTCGGGAGCCATCTTTATCTGATTGTAACCTGAGAATCCATCCATGAAAGAGAACACTGAAGACTGAGCAGTATTATCAACCAATACATTAATATGAGGCAACGTGAAATCATCCTTTGGGCTTGCTCTATTCAAGTCTCGGTAGTCCACACACATACGCACCTTACCATCTTTCTTAGGTATAGGCACAATGTTAGCAATCCAAGGTGGATAATTTATCATAGATAGGAAGCTTGCATCAAGTTGTTTTTGAACTTCTTCTTTGATCTTTAAAGCCATGTTGGGACTGGTCCTTCTCAGCTTCTACTTTACATAAGGGAATTTTGGCTTGAGTGGCAATCTGTGCATCACTATATCAGTGTTTAAACCGGACATGTCTTCTTACGACCAGGCGAAGATGCCAGCATACTCTCGAAGCAACTCGATCAACCCCTTCTTTTCTTCACTTTGTAAGGCAACACCTATCTTAACTTCTCTCTTTACCTCTTTAGCACCGAGATTGTTAACATTTGTTTCTTCTTGATATAGCTGGATGACCTTCTCTTCCTGTCTCAAGAGTCTTGCTAGTTCTTTAGGGACTTCACAATCTTTCCCATTATCTTCGTCAGCATGGTCAACTGAATTCTTAAGGTAATTAGGAACCATAGAACTATCATTTTTGATGGAGTTCGAGACGGATCTGCATGATTGATGATTTTATGTTTTTATTTTAGAAAGTGCAAGAAAATATTTAGAATATGAAAAGAAAAGATTTCCATTTCATTCAATTTTAAACGGAGATTGAAACATAAGGGGCCTCTTCTACAAGCTGTCTTTATGCCTTGGGTAGGGCATATGACTTAATGGAAACAGAAAATTACACATCAAGGAAAACAACTTCATGGATGTCCACGACAGTCCAATTGCTGAGCTCATGGTTCAGTGCAATCTGATAGATAAATCTAGAAACATCTTCATCGTCACCTTCATCATCTGTCGAGAGCACTTGTTCTTCTTTACTTATACCAGCACTGATGAACACTTCAAAAATTTGGGGAACCTGCTTTCGTTTGAGAGGAACCAAACTAGCTTGCACGGAGGACAACGACAGATATCCAAGACCAAGGCGATCTTTCTTCTCTAGTACTTCAATCAATTTGCCCCAACCATCATGGGGAGGTCTAGCTTCTAGGAGGGCTTTGGCATCCTTCAAAGAGGCCATGGGTGCTTCAAACTTCTTTCCTTCCATAACGAGGAACTTGTCAACAGTAACAATCTCTAGAGCTTGAAAAGGAAACTCCTACACTTCACCTTTCACCTCCATATAACGGTAGGTTGTTAGATTGTTAATCACTACATCTTTTTCTCCACAAACGAAAACAACTTTGTCATCCATAATGAACTTTAAGCGTTGATGGAGAGTAGATGTCATAACTCCTGCTACATGGATCCATGAGCGACCCAAAAGGCAAGTATAAAACAGACGAATGTCCATAACATATTGTGATACGGTGGCCGAACCGACTGTAATACTAATTTGCTTTTTGTATTCGCAAATGTCGCGGTAAGCATAAGTCGCCACTGGATTTTATTTTATCCAACTAAGGAAAAGGAAAAAGAACAGAAAAAACCTTTTTCGAGATTTTATGAGTACGGTGGGTAGATTATAGAAAGGGAAGGTGTTAGCACCCTTTCGATCTGTAGTTTTCCACGGGCTCTTAGGTACTTTCTCATTTTCGAAATTGCTTGTGTGTGCTTGTTTTGAAAAGTTTTGTTTACTTCGTGATATCCCTTGTATTTGTCCTCAAGAGTGTGATGAAGTTGTTTTGTAAACTGTTTTGAAATGTTTTTGTGTGAAAAGTTTTTGTTTTGAGCAAATACTTAAGAGTTTTCTACCTACTCGAAAAAGTCTGTTCGATTTTGTATCCTTTAGACAGCGCTATCCTATTATTAAGGAGTAGGTATCCCTATCGTCGGAGTTTTAAAGGGACATTCGAAGGGACGAAATGGTCTTTGAAGGAAACAAGTAAGGATACCTTATCATTTCGAAGGAACTATCGTCATAAGATCAATTCATAGGCAACTCGAGGGACAAGTAGGGACTATGATCTTTATGACGACTTTGAATCGCGGGTCATTGCTAAGGTATCCCTATGTTCGAGGGACACGACCATTATTTTTTAGGCAATCAAGTGGGGAAAACCCTAGGAGTGAGCATGTGCAAGTGTGTTTTTTCAGTTAATTATCTTTGCACAATTAGGGTTATCTACTGTTTAAAGTTATTTGTCTTTCACAATTAGGCAGTTAATAGTTGGGGAATTTAAAGAGTGTGAAAAGAAAATCTACGCTATTACAAGGCTTTTAGGCAGATACACAAATATTTGACTGAAAATAAAGATGCGGAAACTCGAAATCCTAATTAATCTATTACAAACCGAGAGCAGATACAATAATTCGAAATAAATAAATAAAACACGCGCGACGAATTAAGACGGGAATGGGGAAAATATATTTTGGGATTTCTTTGAGAAAATCAGTTAATCTTGCAAATTAACCTAATTTCTATTTACTTTTAAATATATAAAGAAAGTTTTCAAGTTAACCTAATTTTCTATTGGATTTTAATTACAAAAAAGGAATTTGAATTAATCTAATTAAACTAATTAATTAATTGCAATTAAATATTTTATGAAAAAAAAACTAAATCTAATTTTTTATTGAATTTATGATTTTATGATTTAATTAAAAAAATTATTTTTTGTATAAATAATTAAAATAAGAAATTAAAAAAAACAAATAAAGGAAATAGAAAGAAAAAGGAAATGGGCCTGATGTAGTTAGCACTCCAGGGGGGGTGTGCTGAATTGCTGAAGCCTGGAAGGATGGGCCCAAAGCTGGTGGCCCAGAGGATCATGCCTGATTCAATGAGACCATCCTCTGAGGGTTTATCATGAGCTTGCGCATGCTGGATGTTGGATCTGGCTAGAGATGGATCCAGTGGATGAGATCTGAGGGCGCATGACGATCCTTTGAAGGTAAGGTACACTGGATCTAGAATTGGAAATTCAGAAAATACAAAAGACTTGGACCTGGGATCGAACCCAGATCCTCCCTCTCACATGTCCACTTCCCTTGCCATCTGCGCTGGTTAGTCAATCGTGTATATAATAACAACAATTAAATTTAATGGAAAGTAAGGACAACTGCTGAGTTGTCAAAGGCGCGTCAGCAAGTGGGGCCCTTGTGATTCAAATAGGCCAATCAAACATTGAGAGAGAAAGAACCATTTGAAAAGAACCAATGAAATGCTATCTTTTTGCCACGCCATCCATTTGACTGATGACCGGCCAGTCTAACCACCGGAGACAGTGGTTTCCACCATCTTCTCCGGTGAGATTGCCTGAAAAATCAATCAAACGAAAAAACAAACAATGCCATATACCTTAAAAAAGTCCAATGAATTCAAATTTGGCCTCTAAAAATGCCAATTCCTCACGCATCATCGAGTTCTCGTTTGAAACCCTAGCAACGGTAAAACATGGCAAAGTGTAAACCCAGGCCCTATTGCCTCATGTAATACGTCAAAAAGCTAGCAAAAATCATTAGCAACACAAATATAAACTCAAACAAAATTGATATGGCCTGTTGTGAGAGTTTGAGATCCAATATTTTACCAAGAAAATTGAGATTCGGTTGGAACAAATCCAATCTTACTCTCTTTCCACGAACTTGCCTTGATTTGCCAGCTTTTGTTGATTGTCAATTGATGAGAAAAATATTTGCAATAAAATCTTTTATTATTTTGATTATTTATTTGATTTAATTTAATTTTTAAATTATTAAAATCAAAATAAATTAAATAAATAAAGCTAATAACACGTGGAAGGGTGTTTGGGTCGTGGACCATGTTGGAAGTGAGATGCAAGCATAAAAAGTTGGGCCCATTTGACAAAAGATGCAATTTTTGGCGTTGTTGACTTTTGACAATTTTCCAAAAATGGCTAACTTTGACAATGCATATCTCCTTCACTTTAGACCCTAAGAGGGGGTTCTTGAACTTTTTAGAAATCTTGAGATGTCCCCTAAACAACCTTTTTTATTTCATTTCAATTGGATCTTCCATTCTCATGTAAGAAGCTTTGACTCAACATGTGTTTTTGTTGACTTTTTAAAATGACTTGTAATGTATGGATTCATATCTTTTCATGAGTGAATTTTTTGAACTTCAGGATTGAAGATGAGTTGTAGGGAATTGGATTCTCTTAAAAATGAGCCTTGGGTGAGAAAATTATGATAAAGTATGAGAAAGTTATGCGTGGTCAAAGTTTGGTTGACTTTTCCCGAGAAACCCTAATTTAACAACTTTTAGTTTTGATGAATTAGGAGCATTCCTTGGGGAATCATGATCAACCCTTGATCAAATGATGGATATCACTTGAAAATGTTGATGTTGACCAAAAATCTTGATGTTTGACTGTATGTGGGCCACAGTTGACTTTTGACCTAATATAGTTGATTTTCAAGCATCTGGGCAGTTGACTGAGCAAACTTCTTGTGCAAGGCATGAAACTTGACATTAATGGTCTTGAGAACATATTAGGAGTATGGAGAGCATATGAGGCCTTTGGAGCTCACCCATCTTGATGAAAATGGAAACCCTAGTTGGAGGTTCATTGCTTTAGGAGAGAGTTTGTCTGGTCAACTCTTAGGAATCCTTGAGCAAGTTGAGGATCTCAATGAACATATGTTGAGTAAAATGGGAGGGAAAATTTTGGGGTACAACAACTGCCCCTGTTCAAACTTCTTAAACCTGAGGATGTAAATTGGTTGGTCTACCTTTCGTGATCTAAAGGTGGAAGATGGTTGAACACTAGAGTGCCCAGAAATTTGCACTCGCATGAAGTAATACTGATTTGTGACATTGGGAATGGGCTTACAGATACCATTTGGAAGTTAACATAGAATCGTCGGAGATGGGCTTAAAGATGCCATCCAAAAAAGCTATCAGTTACATGGGAGATTTCATTGCGAGAATTCCTATACCTTCCGCTGAAGAGGACTTTGTTGGAGAATGTTGATTTATGTCCTGGGATATAGAGTATAGGAGTTTCGACTGTCCATTACTATACAGGTGAATTAACTCCTGATTGGGGAGGTGGGGAGTATGATGTATATCTGGTTAGGATCCAGGATGCACAGCGACTTACTGGGGAATATGAAATCGACCATATCTGGTCGGGTCCAGGTTTTACAGTGTTGTAAACTGTTGTCTGGAGATAAGGAAGAAGGGACTTGGGTAGTAGGCTTACTTCGAAATGAAAGCCTGGATAGTAGGGCTATAAGAAGGAACCTGGGTCGTAGGGTTACTTCAAAATGAGAGCCTGGATAGTAGGGCTATGAGAAGGAACCTGGATGGTAGGGTTTCTTCAAGATGAAAGCCTGGATGGTAGGGCTATGAGAAGGAACCTAGATCGTATGGTTACTTTGAAATGAGAGCATGGATAGTAGGGCTATGTGAAGGAACCTGGATGGTAGGGTTTCTTCGAGATGAAAGTCTGGATAATAGGTCTATGAGAAGGAACCTGTATAGTAGGGTTACTTCAAAATGAGAGTCTGGATAGTAGGGCTATGAGAAGGAACCTAGATAGTAGGGATACTTAGAAATGAGAGCTTGGATAGTAGGGCTATGAGAAGGAACCTGGGTTGTAGGGTTACTTCGAAATGAAATCCTGGATAGTAGGGCTATGAGAAGGGACTTGGATAGTAGGGTTACTTCGAAATGAGAGCCTGGATAGTAGGGTTATGAGAAGGAACCTGGTTCATAGGGTTACTTCGTAATGAAATCCTGGATAGTAGGGCTATGAGAAGGGACCTGAATAGTAGGGTTACTTCGAAATGAGATCCTGGATAGCAGGGCTATGTGAAGGAACCTAGATGGCAGGGTTACTTCGAGATGAAAGCCTCGATAGTAGGGCTATGAGAAGGAACCTGGATAGTAGGGTTGCTTCGGGATGAGAGCCTGGATAGTAGGGCTATGAGAAGGAACCTGGGTAGTAGGGTTGCTTCGAGATGAAAGCCTGGGTAGTAGGGCTATGAGAAGGAACCTGGGTCGTAGGGTTACTTCGAGATGAAAGCCTGGATAGTAGGGCTATGAGAAGGAACCTGGATAATAGGGTTACTTCGAGATGAAAGCCTGGATAGTAGGGCTATGAGAAGGAACCTGGGTCGTAGGGTTACTTCGAGATGAAAGCCTGGATAGTAGGGCTATGAGAAGGAACCTGGGTCGTAGGGTTACTTCGAGATTATGATTAGTTAACCCATTTGATTTTCGGGAACTGATTTTCCATTATCTGACTACAGATATGACATGTATAACTGCTGGAATTGTTGGTGATAATTGTCTTTCCTGAAAAGATAAAAGGATTAACTATATGCGATGCATGGAATGTTGTTGTGAGATGATGTTCTCAAAATAAATGAGATTATGCTAATTATGTAATATGTATGTGCATGTCATGATGTATGAGCATGTGATGCTATTATGACATGTCCGAGTCTGGGAAAGTAAATCCCTGACTGCTGCTGGAGAGTATAGCATTCTTGACTGTTGTAGAGAATTGTGGTTCTTCTACTTCGGCTGGGGATGATGAATGGAAATGATTATGCTGGAGATTTACTCCTTGTTGTTTGTGAATATTTTGCCAGGGAGAGACTCTGTTTGAGAATAGCTCTGCGGGGAATAATCCTAATGGAAGGTGAATTTCCGTAGTTGAAGTAATAAGCTATGTTGGGGATTGAGCTTCTGTATTCAGAGAAATAAACTCTGCTTGGGAGATAAATTTTATGACCCGCTCGCAATTATGAAATTCGGCCGGGGGATATAGATATCAGATTTCTGAAAGACCCTGACTGGGGAGATTACTTCCTGTTTTGGGAAAGCTGATATCGATGCTTTGATTGCCTTTACTCTGTGGGGACTATAGATGTTACAAGGTCATACGCACTGATGATTGCATTTCAAAGCTGTCTATGCCTCGATACTTGCTAGATAGAGTAACTGTCGGGTTTGATATTTCTTGTTTTTGCCCCTGTTTCTTAAGTTATGAGCAATTGTCTTTCCGTCTCTTATACAAATATTTGTGAGCCGCAATTATATTCAAATGCATATGTCAAGAATAAATCATTGGACGTTCTTGCCAAACAAAACAGAAAAGGAAAAACACATAGATTTTTGTAAAAATGATTTGTATTGATTTTCGAAGTTGGCCTATAATAGGCGTTTTTTTGTACAAGGAGGCTGACGCTCTAGTAAGAGAACGCCGCCGTAAAAATAGAAGCTATACAATATTGTGTAAAAAGAAAACAGCTATGTACAACAATCCCGTTGGGTTCCAATTCTGCTATTGCCCCTATGTCTTCGAGCTTCTCATCACTTTGCTACTTGTCCGAAGTTGATTGGGTTGATCGATGTCGTTCGAGCTTGATAATTGATACTGAGGTCTGATCGCAAGGTGATTCAATGGGACATAGTGATACGCTTTACATCCCTAATTTTTGCCTGGACTGCCCTTTCGGGTTTTCAGTCCACCGGGATACCCTTTTTTTCCCAAGCCGCCTTTTCAGGTTTTCGACTTGCCGGGTGTACATATTTTTTTTCATTTTCATCCCTTATTTTTGCCCGAACCCTTTTGGTTCGCTGGGAAGCCCTTATTTTTGCCTAGGCCAATCAACCTAGCGGGTCTTTTATCATGCGTAGTATCTTTTCACTATGTCCTCATTGACAGGGTGAGGAAGGTCGTCACCGTCCTTGGTGGTTAGAATCATGGCTCCTCCCGAGAAAATGTTTTTAATCACAAATGGCCCTTCGTAGGTGGGAGTCCATTTTCCCCTGGGATCACCTTGCGGAAGTATGATGCGTTTGATCACTAGATCCCCGACTTGATACTCTTAACGTCTAACTTTTTTATTGAAAGCCTTGATCATTCGTTTTCGATACGTCTGACCATGACAGACAGCAGTAAGCCTTTTCTCATCGATCAAATTAAGTTGATCAAGTCGGGTATGGATCTAGTCGTCTTTGTTAAAACCCGTATCTTTCATAATCCTTAAAGAAGGAATCTGGACCTCAATGGGTAGGACTGCCTCCATGCCATATACTAGAGAGTAGGATGTTGCCCCTGTTGACGTCCGTGCTGAGGTACGGTACCCATGAAGAGTGAATGGTAATGTCTCATGCCAGTCTTTGTATGTCACTGTCATCTTCTGTAAAATCTTCTTGATGTTCTTGTTAGCTGCTTCAACAGCGCCATTCATCTTCGGCCGGTAGGGAGAAGATTTATGATGATGTATCTTAAATTGCGTACAGAGTTTGGTGAAAATCGTGTTATTGATATTTGTACCATTATCAGTGATAATTCTCTCTGGCACACCATACCGACAGATTAGGTTATGCTTGATAAATCGCGCCACAACATTCTTGGTAACAGTAGCAAAGGAGGCAGCTTCAACCCACTTCGTGAAGTAATCGATGGCCACCAGGATGAAGCGATGCCCATTAGAAGTGATAGGTCTGATTTCTCTGATCATGTCAATGCCCCACATTGCAAAGGGCCACGGAGTTGTCAAGACATTTAAATGAACCGGAGGCACATGCACCTTATCAGCATAGATTTGGCACTTATGACAAGTTCCGGAATGTTGATAACAATCTGCTTCCATAGTGGACCAGTAGTATCATGGCCGTATGATTTTCTTAGCCATGGTATGTCCACTTGAATGGGTTCCGAAGGTACCTTCATGTAGACATGTCATAATCCTCTCTGCTTCGCTCTTGTCTACACACCGCGGCAAGGTAGGGTCATGGTTGTGCTTGTAGAGGATTCCATTACTGAGGAGGAATTTTGCAGCGAACCTTATCAGAAACTTATTATCGTTGAAAGATTCCCCTTCGAGATACTCTTGAGTCTCGAGGTACTTCTTCACTTCGTGTAACCAGGGTTTGTCTGCTACCTCTTTGATATAAATCTCACAGCAGTGCGCTGGCTCATCCAACCTTTCAATGGTGATTCGGGGAGCTTCGTTGTCCCACCTGACTTTGAACATAGAAGACATGGTAGCTAGCACATCCACTAACTGATTGTCCTCTCGTGGGAAATGTTCAAAGGTTACCTCCTCAAAGTGTGGGAGCAATGTCAGTACGTGCTCTTTGTATGGAATGATTTTCGGATGCTTCGTATCCCATTCTCCTTTGATCTGACTTATCACTAAAGCTAAATCTCCGAAGACATTTAAGAACTTGATCCTGAGGTCAATAGAGGCTTTGAGACCCATGATACAGGATTCATACTCCACCATGTTGTTAGTGCAGTTGAAACATAGTCGGGCAGTGAAAGGAGTATGACAGCCCTCCAGAGATATGATTACGACGGCAATGCCGTTACCGAGTGCGTTTGAAGCTCCGTCAAAAACCATAGTCCATCGAGATCCCTCTTCGGGTCCTTCATCCAGTTCAGGTTCTTCGTAGTTAGTCACCAGCATAATATTCTCATTCGGGAACTCAAAATTCATGGACCGGTAGTCATCCACGGCCTGATGAGCCAAATTATCAGCCAATACACTTCCCTTGATTGCTTTCTGGGTTGTATATTGTATATCGTATTCAGTTAAGATCATATGCCATATCGCTATTCTTCCAGAGAGAGCGAGCTTCTCGAAGATATACTTGATTGGATCCATCTTAGATATCAATAGAGTAGTGTGAGTCAGCATATACTGTCTTAGTCGACGAGCAGCCCATGCCAAAGCGCAGCAAGTTTTCTTGTGCAGTGAGTATCTTGTCTCACAGTCGGTAAAATTTTTTCTACGGTAGTATATTGCATGCTCTTTTTGACCAGACTCGTCAAGTTGCCCCAACACACACCCCCATTGAATTGTCTATCACTGTTAAGTATAATATCAAAGGTCTTCCTTCAACCGGAGGCATCAGAATTGGCCGTTCTTAGAGATATTCTTTGATCCTTTCGAAAGCTGTCTGGCACTCCTCATTCCACTTTACCACTTGATCTTTCTTCAGAAGCTTGAAGATGGGCTCACAAGTAGCAGTCAGATGTGAAATGAACCTGGAAATATAATTTAGGCGTCCCAAGAAACCTCTAACCCCCTTCTCTATACGGGGAGCCGGAATCTCTTGTATGGCCTTTACCTTTGCGGGGTCTACCTGAATACCTTTTTCACTAACGATGAAACCCAGAAGCTTACCAGACCTTACCGCGAAATTGCACTTGTTCGGATTCAACCTCAGCTTGTATGTCTTCAACCTGTCGAACAACTTTTGTAGATGATCAAGGTGTTCCTCTTTGGTTTGAGACCTGACTATCATGTCATCAACATAAACCTCGATCTCATGGTGAATCACATCTTGGAACAAAGCGACCATGGCTCGCTGATAGGTCTCCCCAACATTATTCAATCCAAAAGGAATCACCTTGTAACAGAAGGTGCCCCACTGTGTGATTAAGGTTGTCTTCTCCATGTCTTCAAGAGCCATCTTGATCTGGTTGTAGCCAGAGAAACCATCCATGAAGGAGAAGATTTTGTGCTGCGCGGTGTTGTCAACCAGAACATCAATGTGGGGAAGCGGGAAGTCATCTTTGGGGCTCGCCCTGCTCAGGACTCTGTAATCTACACACATCCGTACCTTTCCGTCCTTCTTAGGTACCGGAACGACGTTGGAAACTCACTGTGGATAGGAGGTGATAGCTAAGAACCATGTGTTGAACGGCTTCATGACTTCTGCCTTGATCTTCTCTGACATTTTAGGGTGCATACGGCGGACCTTATGTTTAACCAGAGGACAATCTTCTTTAGTTGGCAGACGATGTACCACAATATCAGTGTCTAAACCAGGCATGTCTTCATATGACCAGGCAAAGATCTCAACATAGTCGTGTAACATCTGTATCAAATGATGTTTGATCTTAGTCTCCAGATTTGCACCGATCTTGACTTCTTTTCTGTCCACCTCCATGCCCAAGTTTATCGCCTCAACTGGCTCTTCATGAGGCTGTATAGCCCTCTCTTCTTGCTGTAATAGTCTAGCAAGTTCTTCAGCAACCTCACAATCATCCTTACCTTCGTCCTCGGTTTGGTTGATCAGATTTTCGAAGTCATAACTGGCAATAGCAGGACTGTTATCAATGGGATACATAGTGGATATGGATCTGCAGTTTGATACATATGTGTGTGTAAGAGCATAGATGTATTGATAAAGTAAAGGCAGAGAAGAAAAACAGAGAGCGCAAAATTTGAATGCAAAGAAACGTCGAATGTTTTATTGATGATATATGAAATGACACAATAACCCTCACAGATAGAACCATTATTCCTCGGGTAAGACACAAGGCCATAAAGTTTAAATTGTTTATTAGAAATTCAGAACACAAGTGAGACAATCACTATGGAATAAAAGAAACAAGTATAAAATCTCTGGCCGTCCAGTTACTCGGTCCATCGTTGGTAGTCGGGTAGATCCCGCTGTCAATGTCTGAGTCTTCCTCATTGTCTTCAATAGCGTTGACCCCACGATTGTTGATCCGTAGGGGAGGTCCTCCAGCCCGAACGCGTCGAACAACCCTTTGAGCCCCTGAAGTAAAGCCCAAACCAAATTTGTCAGTTTTGTGAGTAAAATCAGGGAGTTTTCCCTAGTTGGTACACCCACCTTCTTCGACCACTGCTCTGGCGTCCCTGAGGGAAGCCATCTTCAAAGGAGGTTTGTTGCTGGTGGTAGTCTCGGTTGACGCTAAAACCTGGGGAACCTCTTCAAAGTTTTGACAAGGAGCCTCTATGAATTCCCCATCCATCTCCACATACTTGAAGGATTTAAGGTGGCTCACCATATACTCCTCTTCACCATGCACAGTGACTATCTTCCCCTTCACCGGATACTTCAACATTTGGTGTAGTGTAGAAGTAACAGCCCCGACTTCATGGATCCAAGGACGACCTAACAAACAAGAGTATGATGGCCTAATGTCCATCACGTAGAAGGTGGACCCAAAGGTCTGAGAGCCTACCTTGACAGGGATGTCCACCTCCCCATGCACCATTCTTTTCGATCCGTCAAAAGCCCTTACCACAATGTTACTAGGCTTTAAGGTCAAGCCTTCATAATCCAGCCGATCAAGAGCCTTCTTAGGCATAACATTCAGCGAAGACCCAGTATCCACCAGCACATGAGCCATAGTGGTGCCCCTGCATTCGGTCGAGACATGCAGAACATCATTATGCTTCCTCCCTTTCAGTGTCAAGTTAGAATCTGAAAAACCCAGCCCATTGTCAGCAGTCAAGCTGGCCACACAGTCTTTGAATTGATCGACTGAAGTTTCCTATGGCACAGGTTCAGTATTTAGGAATGCAATCAAAGTCTTCACATGGGCCTCGGAACACAGCAACAGAGACAACATTGATATCTTCGAGGGGGTCTGTCCGAGCTGCTCGACCACATTGTAGTCGCTCTTTTTAATTATTTTTAATATCTCCTCTATCTCTTGCTTAGAGGATTCCACAACAACTTTTCTAGGTGCCTCCGTCTGGGTAGGCTCACCTATAGATTCTTTCCCTCGAGTCCCAGATGACTCATTGGAAGAAGTAATAATTGGAGTAAGAACTGGAGTACTGACGAATGTATCGGCGGGAATAGTAGATGGAATAACAACAGGTTTATTGACAGTCTTCGGGGAAATCTCGGGAGAGAAAACCCTTCCACTTCTGATAATCTTACTGGTCTCGACAATGTTACTGACATCGGGACCAGCCTCTTCATTCTTCAGATCTTATTTAATGTCATGATAGTAAACATCAGCGCCATAATGCCAAGGGACATCTTTGTCCGAGGCGTATGGGACAGGATCGGGAAAAGTGATTATTAATGGAGCGACTCTCAGAGCGGGTGTAATCCTAACAGGTCTTCTCGAGGAGACCTTGGAAGGATTGGCGGAAATGGTTATAATAGCAACATCTTCAAACGGAACAGTTGGAATCAAGGTCTTTTCAAACAAAATTTCTCTGTTGTCCATCATCCATTGGACACTTGCTCTCAACAAATAGCAACTAGTGAGAAGAGATGAACATATGTGGAAACCTTCACCACAACCCGGAAATAAACCAGCCAGCAACAAATTCTTCTTCACAATCTTAAGAGGAGTAGAAACTTCATCAACTGGGGTCACAAATAGATCGGTATCAATGACATTAACTCCATGGTTGTGCTTAGGGATGGGAGCAGTTATGACATTGGGCTTCTCCGGATCATTGAACTCAATATCCTTGGCTTTAATCAGATCTTATACTTTATTTCTCAGAGCCTAGCAGTCATTTGTATCATGTCCAAGCCTCTCAGAATGGTAGGCACATCGAGCATTTGGATTGTACCGAGGAGATGTGGTATTAGGATTCTTGGGAGCCTATTTCAAGGTTGCCAAGTTGGATCTCAGCGGATGGGGTAGAACCTCTGTCAATGTCATGTTAATCCGGGTAAACTTCATTTGTGGTCTTTCTACCCTTTTTTTATTGTTGCGTTGTCGAGCTGCCGCAGGCCTAGGTATCATTACAGCACTTACCGTTGGACGATGTTCAACTTTGCTCTGACCTCTCGGGCTATAAATGGAACTGGCCTCCTTCTTACCAATTAAAGGCTTCTTTACTGAACTCGAAGAGGTGTCTATCTGTATTTTGCCGCTCCGGATCCCAGCTTCTACCCTTTCTCTTGTTAATATCAGCTCGATGAAACCAGCTGAAGAGCTACCAATTAAATGATTAAAGAATGGACCAGACAGCCTCCCAAGAAACATGTCAACCAACTCCCTATCAGATAAAGGGGGTTGGACTCTCCCAGCCAAGTCTCTCAACTTCTGTGCATAGTCCTTAAAGCCTTCTGTAGCGGTAGAAATGTTCAAGACTAAGCCATTGGATTGACTAGACTTTAAAATCAAAATAAAAATTTCCACCGTGCTTTATTGTTTCGAAAGGAATGGGAAAAGAGCAAATAACCCAAAAAAAGGGGGGAAAGATTCAAGGTAAGGGGGTTGGTTATGCAAAAGGAAGGTATTAGCACCTTAAACATCTACGGTACTTGTTGTACTCCAAAATTTGCCCTCTATTTCTTCAGGAAATCATCCTGGATTCTCAGAGTCCCTCTGAAACAAATCCAAGTCCTGAATTATCATTTCTCCCCAAGCAAACCATTTACAAGAGCAAAATGATCACACAAGCTCTAAAGGCAACGCTTTTATCTTGAGAAAAATTAAATTCTAAACATTTGGAATTTTTCTCTGAAAAATGGGTGTTTAAGAAGAAAATAGCGCTTCAAAACTTCTGGACCAAACTCCAGACAGAAACGGTCAGAAGTTACAAGCTTGGCTCAACGGTCAGAAGTTGCAAGCTTGGCTCAACGCATTCAGAAGTTGGCTCTTCAGCAGCTACATCAACTCAGTCAGAAGTTGCAAACGTGGTTCAACACATAAGCCTCAAATAGAACATGACTCTTTCAGCAGTTACGCAAGTTCAGCCAGAGTTTGCTAAAGGAATGCAAAGGAAGCAAGGAAGTATGAAGGCTCCTTCAGAACATGCTGAAATCAGAATATGAAAGGGTCAGAAGAGTGGGTGGTACACTGATACAGAATCTCTAAGTCCAGGATTTCCATAAGCAAATCCAAGGAATGTGTCAGAAAGTTAGGAGAATCTCCAGAATTTGCTAAGACAACAAGAGGCCAAGACCAGAGCATGGTTTACGTTGTTTTGGTAAAGCAGAGCTGCTGGTTCAAGTTTTTCTCCTATTACCAGAATTTTGGTGTTGATAAGTCTCATCACCATTTAATGCTCATTAATGCTCCCAACCACTCCTGAATATTCATCCAAGGGGTCTCTTCACGTGTGGCTTGGTAAACGCCTTTATGCAGGTTTAGGCATGGGTCTACGCGCCACCGTCCACCTAGAGGTCACTTCTCTCCAATCCATGCCTGCTGTTCCAGCCTAGGCTGAAAGGCTATCTATTATCACAACTTCCCAGGAACTTCTTTCAAAAAAAAACAATTCAACCTCTGTTGGCGCCTTTAATGTTCAAGAATCCACAAGAGCTTTGCCTATAAATAGAGAACCATTGTCCACTGAAAAGGGGCGTCCAAAAACCAGAAAAATTGCTAGAAGAGAAACAGAAATTTTTAGCAAGAAAGTACTGTGAAACTCTGCCAAAATCTCCAGTGTTTCATAATTGTGAATCTCTTACCTTCAAACTTCATCAATACCCAGCTTTCTTTGTGACTAAAGAACACCCTTTCAGCCTCTGACCATACATACACCTTCCTCTACCCATTTCAAAAAAGAACCTGTCCAGAACACCATCAGAGCTAAAAGCTAGCTCTCATTCACAAACTTTTCCAACAGCCAGGTAAGCACCTGCTGACCTTCATCACGCTGCTAAGCATCATCAGCTTTGGATGCTCAAATAAACATAATGTAAACATCATGTTGCTGCTGTTTGTGTTCTGAGGATTTTCATACCTCATAACATTTTGAGTCAGCATAGAACCTGCCTGTGACCTTGTTGGTTCTGTCCCCTGAAACACTTTGACATTTGCTGAAGCTGTTCCAAACATGTTTTCTGTTTTGTGGAAAAATAACAAAATTGCAGATGTTCTGACTAGCACAGGGAGAAGCCAAGTGCTGACTTTGACGTTAGCACATCTGAAGCCTGTTTTGGTGTCAATAATATTAGAACTTCTGAGAATTATTGTATTTCCAGCAGGATCAGAACTTCTGATATCCCTACTAACAAACTTCTGTCTTGCAGCGCATGGGGGTCAGAACTTCTGATCTTCCCACTAACAAGTTTCTGTTTTGCAGGTGCCAGAGTCAGAAGTTCCGACTCATACAGTTTAACCAAAAGGCTGATCATCTGGCAGCGGGCCTGAGTCAAAACTTCTGATGACCTCTCAGCAGCGCGCTGGCTCCCTCTCTCTTTCTCTCTATCTTGTTTTTGTTACTTTCTTTTCTTATCTATTTTTCTCGTTGAACCACCCCATGTACAAATATGTATCCCCACCCCCTAATTGCTGTAATAGCGTAGGATTTTATATTCCTGCTTTTTATTGCTTTTAAATATAAATGCTAGTAATTAGGATGTGTATGGCAAGATAAAATAAATCAAATAGAAAATCCTAATTCAAAGATAAACTCTTGTATGACAATCAATACACCAATCACACTTGCACCCTTAGGGTTACTCCACTTGTTGCCTTTAAAAATGGGCCATGTTACGCATGCAAAGTATCTTGGTAAAACAAACAAAATCAAAAGATCATAGTCCCTCGATGACGCTGTTGTACCCCAAAATTTGCCCTCCCATATTCTTCAAGAATTGCCAAGAGCATGCTTCAAAATTCCCCAAGGGTTGCACAGTTCAAGGGCCTCCTAACAGTCAAAAACTAGGGTTTTGGTTCTGACAAAGAAATTAAAGTTTCCAAGGGCCCAAACAAGTCCCACATGCCCACAAACATGGTCAAACATCTTCATACCAAGTTTCAAGACTTACATCACAAAATTGCACAGTCAAAAACCCTAATTGCACTACAGTCAACTGCAGGGGCAAAATGGTCATTTGACAGTCAAAAGTTCAAATTTTTGGTCAACATCTCATTTTGAAGCCACAAACATCATTTGATCAACGCTTGATCATGATTCTCAAAGCTTGGCTCAAAAAGTCTCAAGATGCAAAAGTTTCCATATTTGGACAGTTGAAAAAGTCAACTGTAACTTGACCAAGGCATAACTTTCACATGGATTATCAGAAAAATCCCATCCAAAGCTCATTTTGAAGATAAAGACATTTCCTACAACTCCTCTTCACACTTCAAGTCCAAGAAATGCAATCACAAAAAGTTATCAATTTCAACATTATAGGTCATTTTCAAAAGTCAACAAAAAGGGACTTTAAGTCAAAGGCCATAAATTGAGATTGGTAAATCAAAATGACATGGCACCAAAGGAATTGGTTAGAGGACTTCAAGACCTTTCCAAAATGTCCAAGAACATGAGCAAAGCTTAAAAATTGAGCAAGATATGCCTTGTGGAAGTTGGGAAATTTTTGGGTATTTTGAAAAGTCAACATTGCTTCAAATGTCTTAAAAATGCTAATGGGCCACATTTTCTTCCAAGATTCATCATCCAAAGCATGTGCACGACCATTTGGCCCAAAGGGAAGTTATTCATCATTTTTATTTATTTATTTGAATTTTTAATTGCTAATAATTCATTTAATTAATTAAAATATATGAAAAATACCAAAACAAGGTTTTCAAATCTTTTTGTGCAAGACAATCACTCATTACTCATTGAAGATCACGTGCATGCCCAAAGAAGGAAGATTTCATGCAAATTGGCTAGGTTTCATGATAAAAAGATTTGAAAAGATTATGCAAAATCACAAAATCAAAAGCATTGATTCCATGGATATTTGGCTTATTTTGTTGACCTAAAACACTCACACATATATATACATGATAACTCTAATGCCAAGAACTGGAAGCTGCGCCCAAAAAGCCATAGACAACCTTGCATTTTTTCAAGAAAACTCAAATACTGAAAACACGTTTCTAAGGCTTTTCAAGATCAAATAATCATTCCATTGCCTTCCCGAGACTTCAAGGAAGGTTTTCAGATCAAAACCATCCATTCTAACGCAAAGAAACGGTAGAACGATCGTGTCCTGTACAGAACTTTTTCCACATTCTTGCATCATGATTCATGCGTTTTCTGCAGTTTTTAATATTTGATTTGTGTTATTTGACTCGTTCTGAAGCTAACCATGTGTGTTAATTAAGTTTTTATGCATTGTATGTGATTTCACCATTAAAGCCAGCTAGGGTTCCTCAAGCTCCAAATTGGGCATTCTTGAATACTGTAAAATTGGGACTTCCCAATACCATGACTGAACTCAGGAAGCTTGGACGAATCGAATGCAACAGTCGCGCCCAATTTATGAAGCAAGATGGCCTAATCGTTATTCTTGAAAAGGGCATATTTTGGGGGGGTTTAAAACCCCCGTTAATTCTTTTTATGTTTCAGGGAAAATCCAAACAAGGAAGAAGAAGAATAGGTGGCACCATCTGATTGAGCAATTTGAATTTCACGCTAAAATCTCCCACTAACTCTTGTTTTATCTTATATTAATTGTTGGCCATATAACATACAAAGTGCGATGGTAGCTCAGCTGGCAGGTGTGTGATTGGTAACCTCTAGGACCTGGGTTCGAATCCCAGGTCCCCCTCCTATTCCATATTATTTTTCTAATAATACTTACGTGCAGCTTCAGTCCAAGCGTTCACCATACGTCCCTCCTCCAGGCGTGCCACGCGCTTATTGAGATCAATCAAAGGTCTATGATTTGGAGACCATCATGGGCATGAGTCAACAAAGCCACACGACAGCATAAAAGTCAACCAGGCCAGAAATCAAATGGGCCAGAATTACTGAGTTGTACCTCCAATTTGGGGACAGAACCCCCCATGGTTTTCTCTTTTATCTTTTTTTGTATTTTTCTATTTTAATTAATTTCCATTTAATTCTTTAAATTGATTTATTTTCATAAAATATAAAATAATATAAAAATCAGAAAAGACAAAATTCAAAATATATTTTATTTAATTAATATTTTTGTAAATAAAAATCATTAATTAATTTAGTTTTCAATTCTAGGATTAATTTTGACATTTTTCTTAATAAACCTAAAAGTTGATAGAATTAGGGTTTCAAGTATTTTTTCATTCTTTTTCTTTTTCTCTCACCATAATTAATTATTTAATATTATTTTTGTAAATAAAACTTGCCATTAATTAATTAGGTTAATTTAGGTTTAACTTTAACATGTTTTTTTAATAAATTAAAAATAACTAGAATTAGGGTTAATTAATTAATTTCATTTAATTCTCATTAAAATATTCTTAAATACAAAAAACCTCAAAAATCTTTTCTTTTTTTTCTTTAATTTAATTAATTTGTTAGTAATAATTTAATTTCATTAAAAAGGGTCCAACGCCCTCGCTTTCAATTTTAATTCAATTCGCGCATTTTATTTTATTTCTTATAATATTAATGTAATTCTCCCAAAGCCGTGTAAATTTATATTTCTCGCACCTTCGTTTATTTTATGTCAAAACGGGTCCTGGATTAAATTTGGCGATGTGGACCCGCGCCTTTGTAATAGTTTAAGAACTTTATATTTCTCGCAACTTTTTAACTGTTAATAACTGCATGCAAGAATGAATGTTAAAATAAAAACAAACGCATAGATCACCCATGACATGACAAGACAAAAATAAATGAAAACGACACACAAATCACACACCACCCCTAGGGTACGCCTCACTGTTGCCTTGCCTTTCGAAAGGTGATCGTCGAGTAGAGGATGTCTTAGTAAGTCCTCATGATCCGGGAACCTGGCATGAGGGTAGCTTCTAAGGTGTCTTCCTATTGCTCTGGTGATCACCATGTCCCGAACCTCGAATCGACCCGAACACCTCCAACGGTGCTGCTACCTACCTCTCAATGATGGGATGGCACTTCTTTACAGGACATCTACACAGACGAATTCCTTAGGGTAGGTAGACGACTCTAGATACTTGCTCTAATTTCAAAACAAAATTCAAAAAATACTTTTCACACCGACACCATTTCAAAAGCTTTCGAAAGCAATTTTTCAAACACTCTTGAGGACCGATACAAGAGTCGAACTAGAATTTTCAAAGAAACTTTTTAAACCCACAGTTGAAAAGCGAACAAACCAATTTTGAAAACACATTGAGCAAGTATCTAAGAGCCCATGGATAACCATGGATAGAAAGGGTGCTAACACCTTCCCTTTATATAATCTACCTCCCGAACCGAGAGCAATCTCTTTAAGGAATTTTTCTGTGCTTTTGTCCTTTCCATTTGGAGAAAATAAAAGACGGTGGCGACTCTTGCTTCCGCGACATTTCGCGAACCAGCGTTAAACAGTCAGTTCCAAATCCACCGATCACAGACGCTATCCAAAGTTGCCTTATAAAAATGATCTTAGTCCCTAAAAAAATGCTAAGATACTTTGCAAAATTGCTATCATGGTCTAAACGATGACCCGCGCCTGTCTCGTTAACATCCTAACACAAGATTGTCCACCAAATACAATGGTGGAACAATATTGTTAAAAGGGTTAAAACATGAGAAAAATATTTGAGTAAATTTAGGGGTAGACAACTCTTAGTTACTTGATCAACTTGCAAAACACACTTGCCTCTTTTTCAAAACACACTCCACAAATACAATTTCCAAACAACTTTCAAAAACATTGAAATATCTTTTTGAAAAGACAAACACCTTTGTAAAACATTCGAGTAAAGAATTGTTACAACGGTTGCCTAGACAAGGCATCTTTTTCAAAACATTTTCAAACCACACACACAAAGTACCATTTCAAACAATTGAAAATGCAAGGCAAGTGATCTAAGCAAGTAACTAAGAGCCCATGGATAACCATGGATAGAAAGGGTGCTAATACCTTCCCTTTCTATAATCTACTCCCCGAACCCAAGAAAACATCTCAAAGGTTTTTGCTGTGCTTTTTTAACCTTTCCTTAGGATAAAATAAAAAGTAGGTGGCGACTCTTGCTAAACCGAAACATTTGCGAAAACAAACGCAAAACCTCAAGTCAGTTCTCCCACCGTATCACAGAACTGGCGACTCTGCTGGGGAAATGATATTTAAAAGTGGAGTAACCTTAGGGCTTAGATCACCATTTTGCATGACTAATTGTTTGCTTTGATTGCTTTACATTTTGGTTCTCTTGTTTGGGCTTGAAATCCTACACCCAGATTTGGGAAACATTCATAGATAGAAATACGTTGTGGAAACTGTGCGGGGTATACCGACACGGTTGAAGCAATAGCTATATTAGTGCGACATATTTGTGAGTACCGGTAACCCTTGAGTTCAATCAAGGAGAGTACAGGGCCGCTGAGTGATGTCACTAAGCACTAATGACCTAGAACCTTACTTGACCATCTTGGCCTTTCATTAGGGGTAGTGAGATGACCGGATTTGGTGCAGTCCGAAGTTGGTAGATACTCGATACTACACTCATTGAGGGTTGTTTTCTTGGAATATTTTGGTCGCTAGTTAAGTGGCTAAACCAAAACAATGAACATGGAAAACAATCCAATGATATTGAGCTCCTTAGAACCCAGTTACTATTTAGGACAGGTTTTAAGCCAACTTCACTCAAGAGGGTACTTACCTATGAAACCTCATCAAGCCTGAAACTAGGGTTTTGTGTGACTTGCTTGTACATATGTTTGTGCATACATCATGAACATCATAAAGCATCATATGCATCCACTAACCATTTCAAGGGTTTGGACCTTCATCTTTGTTCTTGTTTTGTAGGTCATGGAAATTCTTCGCAGGAAAACTATCCAAGTCAACCTTGTGAGAATCCCTCCTCAACTCAAGGAGCTCACATCCAGAATTCCAGAAAGCTCTCTCTTCAGTGAAAGACATGGTAGACTGCTCAGCCTAGTCAGCACCAACATTGAAGAAGACATGGTGAAAGTGTTGTTCCAATTCTTTGACCCCCTTCACCACTATTTCACATTCCCCGACTATCAATTGGTGCCCACTTTGGAGGAATTTTCTCAACTCCTGAGAATTCCTATTCTTAATCAACTACCCTACAACGGTACGGAAAAAGAACCAAAACCTGAAGATGTTGCTCAAGCACTACGCTTGCAACCATCTGACATCAAGGGGCATTGGGAGACTAGAAGTG
Source organism: Vicia faba (assembly GCA_948472305.1). NCBI lineage: Eukaryota > Viridiplantae > Streptophyta > Magnoliopsida > Fabales > Fabaceae > Vicia > Vicia faba. The sequence continues at coordinate 344,581,941 of OX451739.1, forward strand.
GTGTCAAGGGATTCTTGGCAAAGTTCTTGTTTGAGAAGGCACAAGAGTGTTGGAATTCCTTGGATCTGCAAGCCTTTGAAGAGATCGTGGCACTCCTCATTTATGGGTTGGTCTTGTTCCCAAACCCTGACCAACTTGTAGATGTCAATGCTGTCAAGATTTTCCTATCCGGGAATCCCATACCTACATTGCTTGGGGACATCCTCCACTCATTTTACACACGAACAATGAGAAAGAGGGGCGTTCTCATGTGCTGTACTCCTCTCCTTGCAAGGTGGTTTATTTCGCACCTTCCACAATCTGTTTTGAAGAATGACCAAGGCTTAAGGTGGTCACAACGATTGATGACCCTCACACACTCTGATGTAAATTGGTGTTCTCGGTCCAGAGAAAATGTCATCATCATCGATCATTGTGGTGAGTTCCCTAATGTCCCATTACTTGGCATTAGGGGAGGCATTACCTACAACCCTTGCCTAGCTTTGAGAAAATTTGGATATGCACTGAGGGATGGCCCTCATGACATGCTGATTCCCGACCTAGTTTTTGACTTCGACAATGATGCGCAAGGACTTCGCTAAAGATTCATCAGAGCTTAGAGGATGCCTAACAAGGTAGATAGCAAGACACTGGGGCACAAGAACTCCATCCCTCTTGAGCCTTATCTCAAGTGGGTAAGGACCCGAGCCCAGAGTCTTATGATGCCTTACCCTCATATTCTCCCTTTGATTAAAGAGCCTGTTAAGGAAGGAGAGGTTCCCTACACCATCCTATATCCTGACATGCCAACATCATGGGAGGAGATGCAGAAGAGCTGGATCTAACTCAAGGAAGAGAGGAATACTTTTGAAGCCAGCTTCTACGCCAGTGAGAAGAAGGTTTTGGAGCTTACCCGCCGACTTCACGAGGAGGAGACCCTCAACACCTATATCACACCAAAGAGGATGCGCAACGTCTTTTTGCCTTAAGAAGTTTTTGTAATATTTGGCCCATGGGGCATTTATGTACTGACAAAATTTCTTCTTATTAATATGACGTGTGTTCTTTTTGTTTGCAACAATTTTTAATTTCTAAATCCTTGAATGCATTGCATGAATAAACATATCATTCATCATATGCATAAGCAGGTCTCCACACCAGGTTTCCTTATCTTTCTGTTGTTTATTTCAGTAAGATGGATCTCGAACAGACGGTCAAAGATCTGCAGTCACAAAACTCACAATTTCAACAACTCCTAATGACCTTGGCAAAGGGTAAGGGGGATCTAAAGGCACTGCTTGGGAACAAAGAGAAAGAAAAAGGTGAAAAAGAAGAAGAAGAGAGTTGGGGTAGCTACACTGGGAAGAAGGTTTGAGAATGAAGCTAGAAGAGTTCTTGAATTTCCCTCCGCATCTGAGGAGGAAACCAGTAAAGGAAAAGGAGTTGCACTACCTTCTAAGTCCGAAGCTGAAGAGGAAGAGGTCGAGGAAGATGAAGACTACTCAGAGCAGCAAAACCCGCCAGCGGACGACAGATACAAAAACCTGGAGGATAGACTGGCAGCTATGGAGCTGTAGAGGGTTCCTGGGTTAGATTTTGAGGAATTGGGATTGATTGTTGGAATTGTGATCCCTCCAAAGTTTAAAGTGCCAATTTTTGCAAAATATGACGGGTTGTCTTGCCCAAAAATGCACCTAAGGTCGTATGTCAGAAGAATTCAACCTCATACATCTGACAGAAATCTTTGGGTACACTTCTTTCAGGACAGTTTGTCCGGTACACAACTAGATTGGTTTTACCAGCTTGAGAGGTAAGAAGTGCATAACTGGAAAGACTTGGCAGCTGCCTTTTATCGCCAATATCAATATAATGCTGACTTAGCGCCAACCCGTACTCAGCTCTAGAGTATGGGAATGGCCTCAAATGAGGGATTCAAAGAATACGCCCAGAAATGGCGCGACTTGGCCGGAAGAGTGCATCCACCTCTTTCAGATAGGGAACTAGTTGATATGTTCTTGGGGACCCTATTCGGCCCGTTCTTCAACCATCTGATCGGGAGCTCTTCTGCAGGGTTTACTGAATTGATTCTGACTGGCGAACGGGTGGAAGCTGGTATTAAGAATGGAAAGATTCAAAGGGATGCATCTGCCTCTACAACTGCTAAGAAGTCATTTCCGACCAAGAAGGAAGCAGCTGTTATATACTCTCAGAAAAGATCGGGAAGAACTGAACACCGATCGACCGTGGGGGCCGTGATGATCCAAAATTCATCAAATGATCAGCCTCGTAACAATCAGTCCAGACCAAATCAGCAACGGGTGGAGCGGCCACAACGGCAGTTCACCCACATCAATATGACGCATGCACAAGTTCTTCCCCATTTATTGAAGCTAAATCTCACTACTATCAAAGAGGCACCAAAAAATGTGAACACGTCTTCCCCATATTATCATCCCAATGCTAAATGTGCCTATCATTCTGACAGTGTGGGGCATGACACCAACGATTGCTGGGCGCTTAAGCATAAAATTCAAGACTTGATAGATGCAAAAGAGGTTGAGTTCGATGCTCCAGAGAAACCAAACGTGATATCCGCTCCAATGCCGAAGCATGGTCGCAATGTCCATGCTATTGAAGAATATCTGTATGTTTCTGCTGTTGATGATCTGATGACTCCACTGTTGACAATCAAGTTGAATCCGTTGAAGGCTGGGATTTTCCCGAGATGTAAAGAAGACTGCTACTATTGCTCCTCCCTACCAATCGACTGTCCATTGCTGAAGATAGGCATCCAAGGCCTAATGGACAGTCAACAAATTCTTTTCGAAAAGATTCCTGCTACTCCAACCCCTATCAAAGATGTTTCAATAATCACCATTTCCACCAATCTTTCCAAGGTCCCTAAAAAGCCTGTTAAGATTACATCCGCTACAAAGTTTGTTCCTCTGAAAATAACTATGCCTGGGTCTGTCCCCTACATTTCTGACAAGTCAATACCATGGAATTATGGTGGAGAAATCTACTACCATGGTGTTAAACAAGTTGAGATAACTAAAGAAAGCTCTGACAAAGAAGATGCCGACATTGGAAACATTGTCGGTACAAGCAAGATTACCCGAAGTGGGAGAATATTTTCTCCATAGATTTCCCCTCCAAAGGCAATCTTTGGACCCTCAGCTGCTGCCAAAGTTACTCCTGCATCGATAAAACTTTCTGCAAGAACTCTGTTGATTGAAGAAGTTGTTACTCCTGTGGTTGTTCCTCCTACTTCTGCTGATAAGGGGAAAGGGATCCAAGATGAGCTCGTCAGGACGAGGGCTCAGCCGTCGGTTATCCCCGAAACTTCTAAGAAAGAAATGGAGGAGATTCTGAAAATAATTATGAAGAGTGATTATGACGTGGTGGAGCAACTGGGGCAAACCCCCTCGAAGATCTCCATGCTAGCCTTGCTGCTTTGTTCGGAGGCTCATGCCAAAGCATTGATAAGGTTTTTAAAGACAGCCCATGTGCCCCAGGAAACCTCAGCCGATCAATTCCAGGATTGTGTAGCCAGCCTTACCGTAGACAACGGCCTGGGTTTCTCCGATGCTGACCTGACTCCGAAAGGAAGAAAGCACAATGACGCATTGCATGTGTCAGTTGAATGCCGAGGAACTACTCTGGCCCATGTTTTGGTCGACACTGGCTCTTCTCTGAACGTGCTGCCTAAGAAAGCTCTGGATCGATTAGATTGTGAAGGCTTGGAGCTGAAACCAAGTGATATCATTGTCAGGGCCTTTGACGGGTCTAAGAGAATGGTACATGGGAAGGTCGACATCCCTATCAAGGTGGGCACTGAAGTATTCCACTCAACTTTCTATGTGATGGACATCCGTCCGTCATACTCTTGCTTGCTAGGGAGACCATGGATACATAATGCTGGGGCGGTCACTTCCTCCCTACATCAGATGCTGAAATACCCTGTCAAAGGAAAGATCATAACTGTACACGGTGAAGAGGAATATATGGTCAGTCGCTTAAACTCCTTTCGATATGTGGAAGTGGAGCGCGAATTCATTGAAACACCGTTCCAACACTTCGAGGAAATTGCTCCCGAGGTTGCTGTAGCAAAGGCAGTAGCTGAGATACCCAAGCAGGTGGCCAGGATGGCATCTCTGAAAGACGCAAAGGCTTCAATGAAGGAGGTAAAGAGCTCAACATGGGGTCAGTTGCCTGACTTTCCTCATAAAGCAGACAAGTTTGGGTTGGGATTTACCGCTGTGGGGCAAAAAGTTGTGCGTCGCTCAAAAATTGAAAGGACACCCATCAAGATTTCTCCTCATGGAATCAATGCTTTGGAAGACGAAGACGAAGAGGGTAACATTGAAGACTGGATCTTCCCAACCATCAAAGGGGGGCTGCACAACTAGGAGGCGAAAGACTTCGTCCCTTTTACTTTCATTAATCAGTAACTTATCTTTCGAACATTTCCTGTTGGTCTGTAATAATTACTTTTAAACAATCTGAATGCTACTTTTTCACCTCATGCCTTGCCCGGGGCATGTAGGTCCATTTGTAAGGGTTATGATTCTCTTCATATTCATATGCCATGTTTAATGAATCATTGGACGTTTTTCATTTATAAACTGTTGTGTTCATTTTCTTTCCTTTTGCATTTTGTTTGTTTAAGGATGGCTATCCCTTACACACACCCACACTCACAAATGCAGGTACCCATCCACTCCGGATTCTATGGGTGACTATTCTACTATGTCCTTCAATAACTCTGAAGATTTGGTCAATCAGGTTGAGTATGAAGATGACGAAGATTGTGAAATACCAGGAGAGCTAGCCAGACTTCTACAGCAAGAAGAAAGGGCCATCTTGCCTCATGAAGAGTTGTTGGAAACTATCAACTTAGGAACAGAGGAAGACCGGAAGGAAATACAAGTGGGTGCCAATCTGGAACCAAGTTTCAAGGAGCATTTGATACAGCTGTTGAATGAATACGTCGAAATCTTCGCCTGGTCTTATGAAGACATGTCGGGTTTAGACACAGATATCGTGGTTCACCGTCTCCCTACAAGAGAGGATTGTCCACCGATCAAGCAAAAAGTCCGTCGAATAAGGCCCGACATGTCTGAGAAGATTAAAGCTGAAGTAATGAAGCAATTCAACCCTGGCTTTCTGGCTTTTACATCCTATCCATAATGGGTTGCTAACATCGTGCCAGTTCCTAAAAAAGATGGCAAGGTTAGAATGTGTGTGGACTACCGGGATTTGAATAGGGCCAGCCCCAAAGATGATTTTCTGCTACCGCATATCGACATTCTGATTGACAACACGGCTCAGCACAAGGTGTTTTCCTTCATGGACGGATTCTCGGGCTACAACCAGATCAAAATGGCCCCTGAGGACATGGAGAAAACAACCTTTGTTACACAATGGGGTACTTTCTGTTACAAGGTGATGCCGTTTGGACTGAAGAATGCAGGGGCAACTTATCAACGCGCCATGGTAGCTTTGTTTCATGATATGATACATCATGAGATCGAAGTTTACGTAGACGATATGATAGCTCGATCACAAACAGAGGAGGAACACCTGGAACATCTGCAAAAGTTGTTTGCCAGGTTGAAGGAGTACAAACTTAGGCTGAATCCAAGAAAGTGCACCTTTGGAGTCAGGTCTGGTAAACTTCTAGGATTTATTGTCAGCAACAAAGGCATTGAGGTCGATCCAGCAAAAGTGAAAGCAATACAAGAAATGCCTGCTCCCCGTACTGAAAAGGAGGTTAGAGGGTTCTTGGGGCGCCTGAACTATATTTCCAGATTCATCTCTCATCTGACGTCTACCTGTGAGCCAATTTTCAAACTATTGAAGAAAGATCAGGTAGTCGAATGGAACAACGATTGCCAAGCTGCTTTTGATAAGATCAAGGAGTATTTGCTAGAACCTCCTATTCTGATACCACCCGTCAAAGGAAGGCCACTGATCATGTATCTGATCATTTTGGATAACTCAATGGGGTGCGTATTGGGCCAGCATGACGAGTCTGGTCGAAAAGAGCATGCTATTTATTACCTTAGCAAAAAGTTTACCGAATGTGAGACTCGCTACTCACTGCTTGAGAAAACTTTTTGCGCTTTGGTTTGGGCTGCTCGCCGACTAAGACAGTATATGTTGACTCATACCACTCTGTTGATTTCTAAAATGGATCCTATCAAGTATATCTTCGAGAAGCCTGCTTTATCTGGAAGAATCGCTAGATGGAAAATGATTCTAACTGAGTATGACATCCAGTATACTACCCAAAAAGCTATAAAAGGGAGTGTACTAGCTGACCATCTAGCTCATTAAGCTATCGAAGATTATCAATCCATGAGATTCGACTTTCCGGACGAGGACATCATGAATTTGGACAACATCGAAGGTAACGGACCGTATGACGGACCTGAAAAGGGATCCCGATGGACCCTGTACTTTGATGGTGCTTCAAATGCACTTGGAAACAGTATCGGTGCGGTACTCATTTCCCCGGAAGGTTGCCACACACCTTTCACGGCCCGACTTTGCTTCAGCTGTACCAACAACATGGCTGAATATGAAGCTTGCATCTTTGGTCTCAAGGCTGCTATAGACTTGGGGATCAAATCCTTGATCGTATTTGGGGACTCGGCTTTGGTTATCAGTTAAATCAAAGGAGAGTGGGACACCAAGCATCCTTATATTATCCCATACAAAGAACATGTCCTGACATTGTTGCCTCATTTCGAGCAAATCACCTTCGAGCATTTCCCGCGAGAAGAGAATCAGCTAGCAGATGCTCTGGCTACAATGTCTTCCATGTTTAAACTCAACTGGGATAACAAAGCTCCCCAAGTCACCATAGAGCGAATGGATGAACCTGCGCATTGTCATGAGATTAATACCGAAGAAGTAGTGGAACAACCCTGGTTTCACGAAATCAAAAGGTATCTCCAGACTAGAGAGTATCCCAAAGGAGCTTCCGTAAATGACAAGAAGTTCCTAAGGAAGTTTGCTGCCAAGTTCTTCCTGAGCAACGGTATCCTCTATAAACGCAACCATGATTGTGTTTTACTCCGATGTGTGGACAAAACTGAAGCAGAGTTAATCATGACTGAGATACACAATGGTACATTTGGCACTCACTTGAGCGGGCATACAATGGCTAAGAAGATTCTAAGGGCAGGCTATTACTGGTCTACCATGGAAGCTGATTTCCATCAACATTCCCGTACTTGCCACAAATGTCAAGTCTACGCTGACAAGATTCATATTCCTCCTGTTCCACTCAAAGTTCTGACAGCTCCTTGGCCATTCGCAATGTGGGGCATTGACATGATTGGAGAGATCAAGCCTACAGCGTCCAATGGACATCGCTTCATCCTGGTCGCCATTGACCATTTTACCAAATGGGTCGAAGCAGCTTCCTTCGCCTCTGTTACTAAAAATGTGGTTGCCCGCTTCATCAAGCAGAACCTCATATGCCGGTATGGTGTCCCCGACAGGATCATCACAGACAATGGTACAAATCTGAATAATACTATGATCACCGCTCTATGCGAATAGTTCAAGATTTATCATCACAATTCATCTCCCTATCGGCCGAAGATGAACGGTGATGTTGAAGCTGCGAACAAAAACATTAAGAAGATCATTCAGAAAATGACAGTTACCTACAAAGACTGGCATGAGATGTTACCGTTTGCTCTGCATGGATATCGTACCACGATACGTATTTCTACCGGAGCAACCCCATTTTCTTTGGTATATGGCATGGAAGTTGTCCTGCCCTTGGAGGTTCAGATTCCTTCTTTAAGGATTATGAAGGACGCTGGTTTGAATGAAGACGATTGGATTCAGACCCGACTGGATCAACTCAATTTGATCGACGAAAAGCGACTCGCTGCTGTTTGCCATGATCAAACGTATCAAAAACGGATGATCAAGGCTTTCAACAAGAAAGTCAGACGTCAAGTATATCAAGTCGGAGATCTCGTAATCAAGCGAATTATCTTGCCGCAAAGTGATCCCGGGGTCAAATGGACTCCTACTTACGAAGGACCATTTGTAATCAAGAGCATTTTTTCTGGTGGTGCAATGATTCTGACCACCATGGACGGCGACGATTTGCCGCACCCTGCGAACGCAGACATAGTTAAAAGATACTACGCATAAAATCACCCGACAAGTCGAAAACTCGAAAGGGCGATTTGGGCAAAAATGGGTATCCCGGTGAACCGAAAACCCGAAAGGGCGGTTCAGGCAAAAATTAGGGATAAAACAAAAAAAAATTGTACACCCGGCAAGTTGAAAACCTGAAAGGGCGACTTGGGCAAAAAAGGGTTTCCCGGTGGATTGAAAACCCGAAAGGGCGATCCAGGCAAAAGTTAGGGAATTAGAGCGTATGACTATGTCTCGTCGGATCACTTTAAGGACAATCTCTTCATCAACCAGCTCCAAGTTTCTGATCAATCCAGTCACCGGCAGACGAAGCATTGAATGGACAGATATTCAGAGTTGTGAAGGCTATAGAAGAATGGGAACCCCATGGAATTGTTTCACATAGCCATCTTTCTTTTGTATAAATTTTTTCAATTTTTACGACGACATCCTCTTACTAGGATGCCTGTCTCCTTTGTACAAAGATAATTATAGAAAGTTAATACAAATACTTTTCCAAATATAGAAATTTACTTTGACTTCCTTTTTCTCTTTTGCACTTATGTTTATTTGAGAAACGTCCAATGTTTTGTTAAATAGGCATATGCATTTGAACATAATCATTTTTTTTACAAATCAGGAAAAGATGATTACTGATTGGTTGAAAGTACAGATAGACATCTTGATGCCCTCTCAGAAGGAATCCTCAGCGGAATTAAACTCCAAATTCCTCAACAAAGCCGAATTCCAGAACTTAGTTCCCCAAATGGAGTTAAACTTCAGGATCTCCAGCAGAACAAAAGCTTTCTCAAAACTGATTTCCCCAGCCAGAGGGCCTTCCAGAACTCAATTCCCCTCAGAGTTAAAATTCAGAATCCCCAGTAGAGCCTTATAATCTGAAAACTCAATCCCCAGTGGAGCCTTATAATCTAAAAACTCAAACCCCAGTGGAGCCTTAAAAATCTGAAAATTCTATCCCCAGCAGGGTTAAAACTTCCAACTATCAATCCCCAGCGGAACCAAGCTAGTGAACCTTCTCCCCACAGAGATACTTCCCATCAAACTGAAGATTCTCAGTCTCACGTCCCTAGCATGAGTCTGTCAGGTTCTGGACTCCCCAGTAGAGATCATCAGAATTCTCTAGCCCCGCAAGTCACCAAGGATTTTCAATCCCCAGCAGTGGTCCTAAGATCCCCAGGCAGTTGAAGATCTTGCATTCCCTAAGCTGAATCAAGACTCTCATTCTCAGTTCCCCACAGGATATTCAAATATCCCCCAATGAAGATCTCCTCAAGACAGGAATCCCCAGTAGATTGGTATATAACCCAAACTCCTGATTCCCCAACAGCGGTCCCAAGACTTCTCATTTTCAACAATCAAAAGATTCTTGCAATCCCCTACAGCAGTCAAGGAATTACTTTCCCCAGCGGAAGTCAAGATTCTTTTATCTCCTACCATCCAGGATTCATCTATCCTCAGCAAGACAACTCATCAGCTTACATGCACATTCATCACATTCATATCATAAACATTGATATAACATACATTGCATCATGCATCATGACATTGCATACAACTAACTCTTTACCTTTTCAGGAAAGATCAGTCAACAGACAAAGATCATCATCTTCCGAGATTCTTCCCAGAGATAGTTCAGATGTGACCCAGATATGGCGACATTCTGATATTTATTCCAGATTCATTCAGTTGCAGTTTTACACGGACTCATCATCAGGAAACCCTACGCCGGTTCCTTCCCACTTCAAGACTTCTGAAAACAGTTCACGGGTTCTCCAGTAACGGATGTTAACCTATCGCTTGTTCAGGTCCTTCTCAACTTTTGAAAACAGTTTACGGACGCTTCCCAACAACGGATGCTGCTCTATTGCTTATTCAACTCCAAGACTTCTGAAAACAGTTTACGGGTTCTCCAGTAACGGATGTTAACCTATCGCTTGTTCAGACGCTTCAACTTCTGAAAACAGTTTACGGGTTCTCCAGTAACGGATGTTAACCTATCGCTTGTTCAGACGGTTCAAATTCTGAAAATAGTTTTCGGGTTCTCCAGTAACGGATGTTAACCTATCGCTTGTTCAGACGCTTCAACTTCTGAAAACAGTTTACGGGTTCTCCAGTAACGGATGTTAACCTATCGTTTGTTCAGACGCTTCAACTTCTGAAAACAGTTTACGGATTCTCTAAACACGGATGTTAATCTATCGCTTGTTCAGACTCAACTTTTGAAAACAGTTTACGGACGCTTCCCAACAACGGATGCTGCTCTATTGCTTATTCATCTCCAAGACTTCTGAAAATAGTTTACGGATTCTCCAAACACGGATGTTAATCTATCGCTTTTTCAGACTCAACTTTTGAAAACAGTTTACGGATGCTTCCCAACAACGGATGCTGCTCTATTGCTTATTCATCTCCAAGACTTCTGAAAACAGTTTACGGATTCTCCAAACACGGATGTTAATCTATCGCTTGTTCAGACTCAACTTTTGAAAACAGTTTACGGACGCTTCCCAACAACGGATGCTGCTCTATTGCTTATTCAATTCCAAGACCACTGAAAACAGTTCACGGATGCTTCCCAATACGGATGTCAATCTATTGCTTATTCAGACCCCCAGTTTAGAGACGTTCCAAAACATGGATACCTTTCTGATACTCACTCACCAATGACATACAGTTCAACAATCACCTTCAGATGGCATCTCTAAGCCCATCCTCCAACATACATTCCAGATGGCATCTCTAAGCCCGTCCTCCTGCCAACAACTTCCAGATGGCATCTCTAAGCCCATCCCCCGACAAGATTCAGTCACATCCCTAGATGGCATCTCTAAGCCCATCTCCAAATGGCATCTTTAAGCCCATTCCCGCATCCACGTCTTGACGAGTGCAAATTTAAGGGCACTCTAGTGTCCAATCTCCTTTTACCTTCGAGCCAAGAAAGGCAAATCTGCCAATCTAACTCTTCAGGTCCAAGCAGATTGAACAGGGGCAACTGTTGTACTCTAAAATTTGCCCTCTCTTTCTTCAGGAAATCATCCTGGATTCTCAGAGTCCCTCTGAAACAAATCCAAGTCCTGAATTATCATTTCTCCCCAAGAAAACCATTTACAAGAGCAAAATGATCACACAAGCTCTAAAGGCAACACTTTTATCTTGAGAAAAATTAAATTCTAAACATTTGGAATTTTTCTCTGAAAAATGGGTGTTTAAGAAGAAAATAGCGCTTCAGAACTTCTGGACCAAACTCCAGACAAAAATGGTCAGAAGTTACAAGCTTGGCTCAACGTTCAGAAGTTACAAGCTTGTCTTAACGCAGTCAGAAGTTGGCTCTTCAGTAGCTACATCAACTCAGTCAGAAGTTGCGAACGTGGTTTAACACGTAAGCCTCAAACAGAACATGACTCTTTCAGCAGTTACGCAAGTTCAGCCAGAGTTTGCTAAAGGAATGCAAAGGAAGCAAGAAAGTCTGAAGGCTCCTTCAGAACATGCTGAAATCAGAAGATGAAAGGGTCAGAAGAGTGTGTGGTACACTGATACAGAATCTCTAAGTCCAGGATTTCCAGAATCAAATCCAAGGAATGTATCAGAAAGTTGGGAGAATCTCCAGAATTTGCTAAGACAACAAGAGGCCAAGACCAGAGCATGGTTTACGTTGTTTTGGTAAAGCAGAGCTGTTGGTTCAAGTTTGTCTCCTATTACCAGAATTTTGGTGTTGATAAGTCTCATCACCATTTAATGCTCATTAATGCTCCCAACCACTCCTGAATATTCATCCAAGGGGTCTCTTCACGTCTGGCTTGGTAAACGCCTTTATGTAGGTTTAGGCATGGGTCTACGCGCCACCGTCCACCTAGAGGTCACTTCTCCCCAATCCATGCCTGTTGTTCCAGCCTAGGCTGAAAGGCTATCTATTATCACAACTTCCCAGGAACTTCTTTCAAAAAAAAACAATTCAACCTCTGTTGGCGCCTTTAATGTTCAAGAATCCACAAGAGCTTTGCCTATAAATAGAGAACCATTGTCCACTGAAAAGGGGCGTCCAAAAACCAGAAAAATTGCTAGAAGAGAAACAAATTTTTAGCAAGAAAGTACTGTGAAACTCTGCCAAAATCTCTAGTGTTTCATAACTGTGAATCTCTTACCTTCAAACTTCATCAATACCCAGCTTTCTTTGTGACTAAAGAACACCCTTTCAGCCTCTGACCATACATACACCTTCCTCTACCCCTTTCAAAAAAGAACCTGTCCAGAACACCATCAGAGCTAAAAGCTAGCTCTCATTCACAAACTTTTCCAACAGCCAGGTAACCACCTGCTGACCTTCATCACGCTGCTAAGCATCATCAGCTTTGCATGCTCAAATAAACATAATGTAAACATCATGTTGCTGCTGTTTGTGTTCTGAGGATTTTCATACCTCAGAACGTTTTGAGTCATCATAGAACCTGCCTGTGACCTTGTTGGTTCTGTCCCCTGAAACACTTTGACATTTGCTGAAGCTGTTCCAAACATGTTTTCTGTTTTATGGAAAAATAACAAAATTGCAGATGTTCTGACTAGCACAGGGAGAAGCCAAGTGCTGACTTTGACGTTAGCACATCTGAAGCCTGTTTTGGTGTCAATAATATCAGAACTTCTGAGAATTATTGTATTTCCAGCAGGATCAGAACTTCTGATATCCCCACTAACAAACTTCTGTCTTGCAGCGCATGGGGGTCAGAACTTCTGATCTTCCCACTAACAGGTTTCTGTTTTGCAGGTGCCAGAGTCATAAGTTCTGACTCATACAGTTTAACCAAAAGGTTGATCATCTGGCAGTGGGCCTGAGTCAGAACTTCTGATGACCTCTCAACAGCGCGCTGGCTCCCTCTCTCTTTCTCTATATCTTGTTTTTTTTACTTTCTTTTCTTATCTATTTTTCTCGTTGAACCACCCCATGTACAAATATGTATCCCCACCCCTTAATTGCTGTAATAACGTAGGATTTTATATTCCTGCTTTTTATTGCTTTTAAATATAAATGCTAGTAATTAGGATGTGTATGGCAAGATAAAATCAATGAAATAGAAAATCCTAATTCAAAGATAAACTCTTGTATGACAATCAATACACCAATCACACTTGCACCCTTAGGGTTACTCCACTTTTTACCTTTAAAAATGGGCCATGTTACGCATGCAAAGTATCTTGGTAAAACAAACAAAATCAAAAGATCATAGTCCCTCGATGACGCTATCCAAAGTTGCCTTATAAAAATGATCTTAGTCCCTAAAAAAAATGCTAAGATACTTTGCAAAATTGCTATCATGGTCTAAACGATGACCCGCGCCTGTCCCGTTAACATCCTAACACAAGATTGTCCACCAAATACAATGGTGGAACGATACTGTTAAAAGGGTTAAAACATGAGAAAAATCTTTGAGTAAATTTAGGGGTAGACAACTCTTAGTTACTTGATCAACTTGCAAAACACACTTGCCTCTTTTTCAAAACACACTCCACAAATACAATTTCCAAACAACTTTCAAAAACATTGAAATATCTTTTCGAAAAGACATACACCTTTGTAAAACATTCGAATAAAGAATTGTTACAACGGTTGCCTAGACAAGGCATCTTTTTCAAAACATTTTCAAACCACACACACAAAGCACCATTTCAAACAATTGAAAATGCAAGGCAAGTGATCTAAGCAAGTAACTAAGAGCCCATGGATAACCATGGATAGAAAGGGTGCTAATACCTTCCCTTTCTATAATCTACTCCCCGAACCCAAGAAAACATCTCAAAGGTTTTTGCTGTGCTTTTTTAACCTTTCCTTAGGATAAAATAAAAAGTCGGTGGCGACTCTTGCTAAACCGAAACATTTGCGAAAACAAATGCAAAACCTCAAGTCAGTTCTCCCACCGTATCACAGTACTCCACAGGAACCTCTTTGTAAAATCTGTATATTTTGGCTATAAAAATGTGTTGTATATAAAATGGATGGTGGAGGTGAGAAAAGAAATATATTTTTATGATTTTTGCACCCACCGTGGTTGCGAACCTTTAGTGCCTATGTACCACCTTTCGTGCAATAGGGGATCAGGGTACACGTAGTTCCTCTTTTAAAATATTTGAAATATAAGTGTGTTGGTTAATTTTAAGAGATAAGACATCATCGTCATTTTCCGTGTGTAAAACATACTTACTACCCACAATCATGAGAAAGGAGAATTTGCATCATCTTAAAGTGGAGGATATGGCTTGGATTTTAAAATCAACAATGTCTCACTCAACACCCAAGTGGAAAATATCTCACTTCACTACGTATTGTAGAAGTATAGTTGTTTGCATGACTACAAGGATTGACAAGAGTCTAACCTTTTGAGAAAAAGTTTAAAGATAAATGCCAAAGTGGCAAAAATGATTTGAAATGAGATTGATTGACTTTTAGTCTTCTCATAAAAAAATGTCAAAGTATTATTAAATTGATGGGGGTTTATTTATGAAAATATTTTGAAAATGCATGGACCTAAGTCCAAGTTTATTATGAAAGTGTTTAAGTTTTAAAATAAGAAGAGTTTTCAAAAGGGGGGAGAAGATTTTTGAAATTAAAGTAGATGGGAGGATAAGAAGAGACTATCCTAAAGCATAAGGTAAAAGCTAAGGATAAGGACCATCTAACCAACAAGAAGCAAAAACTTGACATTATGAGCTAAGATAGAATTCCCATTCTTTGGATTGGAACCAAGCAAGCAAAGATACTAGACCTCTTCAAATGTATTAAGTCTTCACAAAAATTGGGCAGAGTAACGACTGTATACAGGTGAATTCTAGACTACAAACAGAGAATGTAATCACAAAAACCTGCACACAAAAACAAACAAACAACCCAATGTCTTGAGGTAAACCCCAAGATCTCCAGACAAAATAATCAGATAATATCACAAGGTCTCTAAGATAGGCCAAGGTTTTTATTCCTAAGTCCAGAAAAGTCCACTGCTCCATAATGCCAAGGATAGTAACCAAATAGTCCAAGTATCATTAAGAGTTTTTTAGGGTTTAGGTTGATTATTAAGTATCTTAAGAAAAGAAAAGGAAAGCGCAAGTGAGCAAAGTAAAAAATGACAAGAAAATAAATGCTCAAATGAGCAAAGATGAAAATGACATGAAATGTAAATGCTAAAAAATAAATAGTACATAAAGCGTAAAATAAACAATTCAATAATTAGTGGTTAGTTGGATGACCATCTTGAAACTTGCATTTGGAACTCATTAGAGGATTGGTAGAACCAAAGCCTCCATACAACAAGTTGCATTTGCTTTTTGTAAAGAATATCATCCATTTGAAATTCTCACAAGTACCATTTAATGATCAACGAAGTTTAAGTGATCCACGTTGACCAAAGGTGTTGTAGATCCATTAGAGGATTGGTAGAACCAAAGCCTCCACATAATGAATCTCAAGGTTATTGGATCAAAGAGATCAAATTAACATACTTGGGCTGACAATCATAAGTTTGGGCCACGAATGATCATTTATTCAAATCGGGACAAAATTTAGCACTATGTTAAGTAATCGTAAGTGGACTTGTATAGAAGTCACACCTATTTTGAGGTCGGTCAATAGAAATCTATGCACCATTTGTTTTGAGACATGATATAGAGATTATGCTCCAACAACACTTAGTGCAATGAGAATGGGATGAGATGAAAAAGGGTTAGGGTAAAAAAAGAAAAACCATATTTGAATTAATATTTAATCAAATTATTATTAAAATCATTCATCCATCTTTTGTGGAGTTAAACTCAACACCATGAATCTAATGATATTAATAAAGCCATGATAAAAAAATCAACCCAAGACAGCCAGAAAATATTCACAAAATAATAATATATTTAATATATGCATTAAAGGGTTTAAAAAATGTTTAAAAATGGAAAATGATGAGGAAAAAGTCAATTATATTCAAATTAATCAAGAAATGAAAGATAATACCATAGAAAAATCAGAAAATAGGTCAAGTAATTATACAATTTTTTTGGGAATTTTTAAAAGTCAGAAACTATTTTTTAAAATTAAAATAAATGGGTAAAATAAACAAAAATAGTAAAAAATAGTAAAGTCGGAAACAAAAATAAAATAAGGTCACCAATATTTGTCACAATATTATTGATCATTCCATAATTTTTTCAGAATTTAAAAATGTGTAAAAGTATTTTTAAGCATTTTAATAAATCAAATAAGTGAAAATTCATTAAAAAAACCAAAACACAAAATTAAATTGTGAAAAAAAAATAATAAAGAGAATAATAAAAAATATTTCTTATAATCTTTTTGGATTTTTTGGACTAAAAATGAGTAAGAAAAATATAAAAATCAGAAAAAGAAAATAAAAGAAAAATATGTGGACCATTGGATGAGAGTCAAAACACGTTTGTAATCAAATCCAAAGGATCTGGCGTGCTGTGCATATCATGGTCTTTAGTGAATAATATACATAATCATTAATAAATCATATTTTTGAAAAAAATAAATGGCATGCTTTCATTGGTTAGAAGGTGACACGTTGGTCATCTTCAATCTCCAGCCCTCACGAATTACAGGTCTCTCAAACTGTAAAATCAGAAGCTCAGACCTATGCCATTTGCTTCGTCTCTTCAAGACGAAGACAATCATACCCTCGCGCCATTTTTATATAAATTGTAACTAAAGCAATTTGGGAAGAAAGTTTTGAAAAGGAATTTGAAAGTTCATGGTCAAAACGTGCTTCCAGAAAAAACTAAGTGTTGCGACTAGAACCAGGGCAATGAGAGCAACACAATGGTACCAAAGTTTTGAAGAATTGATGAATGAATATACCTATTGAAGTTTAGTTGCAGAGATCTGAAACTGGACTTCTATGGAGCAATATAGGCCACGATTCTTTAATGTGATTATATGGTTAGCTTCAGGGAAGATCAAGGAAGGTGAATTGATGAAGATAATGGATTGAAAAAGGCTTAAGTATAGGATTTGAAGTAGCTGAATTCTGAGTTGTGAAGCAAGTTTGGCAAGTTAATTCTGGCTATCTAAGCTTGAGAAAATGAATGGGATAGTACATGTATTTATAGGAGAATAAAATGGGATCAAAAGGAAGAGTGAATGATGCGTTTTGGAGGGAATTCATGCAATCCTGATGCACGAGTGAAGTGTGATCCAAACTTCACCAAAACTCATCTAATTCTTGTGTTTTGATGCACTAATCCACTTGGGAAAGTTGGCTAATCATGTTTAAACCCAAAACGTGTGCTAATTTGAGGTTTAGAGGTTGTAACATGAAATTCAAATTCTGACTTGCAGGGAAACTTCAATTCCAAGTTACCACTTTTGAAATAATGGCATTTCCATCTCAGGGAGTCTTAAGGCATGATTCTTGATACATTGGAAATATGAGGTAACAAACTTTGCAATGGAAAAATAATGGAATCAATTAGAGGCTTGAGCTGAAAATTACATGGAGTCAAAGTTGGAGAAAAAGAGTTGACTTTCCATACTTGGAAATATTTCAAATTCTTCTTTAAAAATAACCTATAATCTCTTGCATCCAAACATGGCTTTCCACTTAGAATTTTATCTTGACCAAAAAAGATGTAATGAATTAGATCTCTTGAATGACATTTTGCAATTTGAACCACTCAAAATCTCCAAAAATTGAGCAAGTTATGACTTGTCGAAGTTGGCCAAAAATCATGAAATGACCTATAATCTTTTGCATTCTTGAGGCAACTTCCATCCATTTTCTTCCTTTACACATAAAAGAAGGCATGAAGTGCACATCCTTAAGATCATCATGGAAAAATAATGGGCTCAGGGTGACAAGAATTGACCAAGTTATGACAATTTGAAGTCACATATGGAAAATTAGGGATTCGACTGGATGACTTGTAATCTTTCTTCTTCACCAACTTCCTTCCACATGAAAAATATTTGGAACTTTTGAAGTGATTTGTTGGTAACTCTTTAAAGAGAAGAATTTTTTTGGAATCACTCAAAAATAACAATAGATGAGCAAGATATGCCTCTTTGAAGTCCAAAACCCTGGCCTCTAGATCAAAAGAATGCTTGGTGGAACTTTGCCAAGTTTGAACAAACTTTTTGTGCCAATATTCTTCCTTCGTGAATAGAAATTGTTGAGGATGATGATGAGGACCTATGGCCCCCAAAACCAATTTCATATCAACTTCAAAACAATTTCAATGGTGAGGTTTGAATCTCTCAAACGATTGATTAGGGCATGGAAATAAACTCATGAACCCATGAAGCAACTTATTAAACCTCATTTATTTTACCTACATTATCAACAAGTAAGACAAACCAATATTGCATTTTATTAATTAGAGAGAAAAATCAAAGTACAATATCTATGATCACAAAAGCAAACAAATCAAGGTGCTTGGTAACTTCTCAAAGAGCAAAGCTAAAGATAGAGAGAAGAACCAAAATCCCTAATGTGATTTTGTGGTGATTGAAACAATGTGGTATGATGAAGGGATCTTAGGGGCAAAATTTAGGGTACAACAGCTGCCCTTATTTACGTTTCTTCTATCTGGAGATACGAAGGTTAAAAATCTTCGTGTCGACGTGATCGAAGACACTTAAATATAAAACAAACCCTGTTTTTGGCCCTAAGATGCCATGCAAATGTTTATGCATATGAATGCATATGAATAGAAGAGACACAAAGTAGCATTGGGGAGGCAACACAAAATGCAGAAGCAAAAGAGCAATCCCACCAGGAAAATAAATCACTGGTATACCACGAGAATAGAATCAGAGAGGAGGATAACAAGCATCAACGTTCACTAACGATGTACTATCATCGTTCTCTGAATATATCATACCATCACCGTTCACTGACGATGAACTATCAACATTCACTGAAGATAGCAAAAAGATAAGAAACACCAACGTTCACTGCTGATGTACTACCAACGTTCACTGAAGGTAGAAAGAGAAAATATCATACCACCGCCGTTCACTGACGATGAACTATCAACGTCCACTGAAGATAGCAAAAAGATAACAAACACTGACGTTCACTGCCTATGTACTACCAACGTTCACTGAAGGTAGAAAGAGAAAATATCATACCACCACTGTTCATTGAAGATGAACTATCAACATTCACTGAAGATAGCATAAAGATAACAAACACCGATGTTCACTACCGATGTACTACCAATGTTCACTGAAGGTAGAAAGAGAAAATATCATACCACTGCCATTCATTGACGATGAACTATCAACGTTCACTGAAGATAGCAAAAAGATAACAAACACCGACGTTCACTGCCGATGTACTACCAACGTTCACTGAAGGTAGAAAGAGAAAATATCATACCACCGCAGTTCACTGACGATGAACTATCAACGTTCACTGAAGATAGATAAAAGATAACAAACACCGACGTTCACTACCGATGTACTACCAATGTTCACTGAAGGTAGAAAGAAAGAATATATCAAGTTTTCCCAGAAATCTGGTGTTCTGCCAAGAACGGGTCTCAACTTCTTCTTTAACCAAGGAGATCTGCCTGGAAAGGGTAATATGTAACCTATCTCAAATAAAGAGAATTCCACTTATTGCCAAAAGGGAGATGCAAAGGAAAATGGCTTTCCAGGGATAAAAATATGACTTCCCGGAGAAATGCCATGATATTCCTGCTGAGGAGATAAAGTCTTCCTGTGCAAAATAAATGCACAAACCAAAACTCAAAGTTTTCAGAAATCCATAATAAATGATATTGTCATATAGCCACAAATCTAATTCATAAATAAACTAGAGCAAGACGGTCAATGCAGATTCATCCTTTGAGAAATAAACTCAAGAGCGAAAACAAAATTCAACTAAGCAAAGAGCGCTGCCGGAAAGGTCAGAACACAATGTCAATGAATGATGATTTTAGCAATGTATGATGCATGTATGAATGTACGAGTGCTATTGTGCACATGCTGATAAAAAGGATACATAATCAGTGCAGACAAATGAAACCACCTCAGGTACCAACAACATTGGGCTAAGCTTCAACCAGAAAGATCAATCCAGGAAAGGTGAAAGCGACTGCGGAAACCAAACCTATTGCACTAACTTCACCGAGGAGAACATAATCCAACTGTAGCTTAAATCAAACAGACACAGGGATAGAACACCCTGCTTCCGGTTTCAACGGAGAAACAATTTTCTAAAAGCAACATGCCTATTGGAGATTGCAAGATCAACCTTAAATAAAGCAGACTGACGTTGAAACAACCAAACCTCTCTGGGGAATTCAAGCCTACCTCCCAAGAGAAAAGAAACTGCGGTTTGAAAATTTTCACTACGAACCCTCATTCCAACAAGAGATACCCTGGGATAACCTCCCAGGAATTCAAGAAGTCAACACTAGTGTCGATACTGTAAAAAGGCGACACCTCAGTTCACCGAGGGAATAAAACCTTTCATCATATGAGGGAAGACCTTGCTGGGGAAGCTGGGATGAAAGCTTCTGACCATGAAAACCCAAAATAAAAAGAGAATCAAGACTTGACTGGGGATAATGGGATTACCAACCCAAATATTATACTTTGTACCCACTGATATCGTCTTTAACTATCTGGGAAACACACAAAGATTGCGCACATACCAGCAAAATGACCTGAGAAAACCTTTATGAAGGAAGTAAATCTTCTTAAAGCAACTAGAATTTGTTCATCCTTGGGATCACCATTTTTGTTGTCATTGTTTCATCACAAATGCTAAAGTAAATTGAATTGTAAAGATTTCTTTTTTTTTTGAAAAGTCAATTTTGCTTTTTAATCTCTTTTCTTTAAAAGTTATTATCAGTAATAAATGAAGTCTTTGCAAGCTAAATAAAATTTAAGAATACAAAGAATTGGGCAAAAGCTCGAACTTCATTAATAGAATGGTAGTCTGCGAATGGAGAGACTCCATGGATGATTACAAAGTTTGGGAAATGGTAATACATAACTTAAAATATACATTGATATACAATAATCACTATCCCCCTAACAACTTTTGAAATCCCGAGCAGCAGCCTCCGTTGAAGTATGGTGAGGATCTCAGAAGATTGTTTCTTCGGTGATCAAGTTTCGTCTGACGTAGTTACTTGCCAAGAAAATCCCTAACTTTTGCCTAAGCTGCCATTGTGGGTTTTCAACTTAGCGGGAAATTTATTCTGTTTATGTCTCTAATTTTTTCCTAGACCGCCCTTTCGGGTTTTCGGCCTACCGAGACGCTCCTTTTTGCCTAAGCCGCCCTTTCGGGTTTTCAACTTAGCGAGCTGTTCTTTTATTTCTTTAGGTGAAGTATTTCTTGACAGCGTCAGCATTCATAGGACGTGGGAACTCCTCGCCATCCATAGTTTCAAGAATTAATGCACCACCAGAGAATGCTTTCTTGACAACATACGGGCCTTCAAAATTGGGAGTCCACTTGCCCCTAGAATCAACGTTGAAAGACATGATCTTTCTGAGCACAAGGTCGCCTTCTTTGAATTCACGAGGTTTGACCTTTTTATCAAATTCCTTCTTCATTATTTTCTTATATAACTGCCCATGACACAAAGCTGTCATTCTCTTCTCTTAAATCAAATTCAATTGGTCAAACTTATTCTGAACCCATTCAGCCTCTGACAATTTGGCTTCCATTATCACACGCAGCGAGGAAATATCCACCTCGACAGGGAGTACAACTTCCATTCCATACACTAGGGAAAACGGGGTTGCTCCTGTTGAAGTGCGAAAAGATGTTCGATATCCATGCAGAGCAAAGGGGAGAATTTCATGCCAATCCTTATAAGTGACAACCATTTTCTGGATAATTTTCTTGATATTCTTATTAGCAGCTTCAACAGCCCCATTCATCTTTGGCCTGTATGGAGATGAATTATGATGGACAATCTTGAATTCTTCACACAGTCCCGTCATCATCTTATTATTCAAAATTGAGACATTATTATTGATGATTCTCCTTGGCACACCGTATCGGCATATAAGATTGTTTTTGATGAAACGCACCACCACCTGTTTGGCAACATTGGCATATGAAGCAACCTCTACCCATTTGGTAAAGTAGTCAATTGCTACCAAGATGAAACGGTGTCCATTCGAAGCCTTGGGTTCTATTATCCCGATCATGTCAATACCCCACATAGAGAAATGCCATGGGGAGGAAATCACATTGAGAAGTGTCGGAGGCGCATGGATCTTATCTGCATAAATCTGGCATTTATGGCACTTCTTTGAAAATTTGTAACAATCGGATTCCATTGTCAACCAATAATATCCTGCCCTTAGCATATTTTTAGCCATTGAATGTCCATTAGCATGAGTGAAAAATGAACCTTTATGAATCTCATGCATCAACATGTCTGCTTCGTGTCTATCCACGCATCTGAGCAAGACCATGTCAAAATTTCTCTTGTATAGCACATTTTCACTGAGGAAGAAACTGCTTGCCAATCTTCTCAGTGTCTTTCTATCTTTCTTTGACGCAACAAACGGGTATTCTTGAGTCTGAAGAAAATGTTTGATATCATAATACCAAGGTTTTTCATCTGCTACCTCCTCTGTCGCAAACACATGAGCGGGCCTATCTAGTCGTTGAACTGTAATTCGGGGTATATCATCCCAAGAATTTACTTGGTACATGGAAGCCAGAGTTGCCAGAGCATCTGCCATTTGGTTTTCATTTCTAGGAATGTGATGGAATTCAACTTTATTGAAGAAGGGTAGTAATCTTCTAGCATAATCTTTATAAGGGATCAGGTCAGGGTGACGAGTGTCCCATTCTCCTTTAATTTGATTTATTACCAAAGCTGAATCACCATACACATCTAGAATCTTAATTCTGAGATCAATAGCTTCCTCAAGACCCATGATTCAAGCCTCATATTCCGCCATATTATTAGTGCAATCAAATGTTAACCTCGCGGTAAAAGGAATATGCGATCCATGAGGAGTGACAATCACAACACCAATTCCTTTACCATAAGTATTCACAGCTCCATCAAATACTATACTCAAACGAGATTCAGGGTCGGGGCCCTCCTCAGGAATGGTTCATCACAATCTTTCACTTTCAAGAACATCACATCTTCATCGGGGAATTCATATTCTGCAGACTGATGATCTTCCACCGGCTGGTGAGCAAGATAATATGCCAACACACTACTTTTGATAGATTTTTGAGTGCGATATTCAATATAATATTCAGATAACAACATCTGCCAGCGGGTAATTCTCCCAGTAAGAGCAGGCTTTTCAAAAATATAATTGATTGGATCCATTTTGGAGATCAACCAAGTAGTATGACTCAACATATACTGCCGCAAACGCTTTGCCGCCCAGGGCAAAGCACAACATGTTTTTTCTAGCATAGAATACCGCGACTCACAATCAGTGAACTTTTTGATGAGATAATAAATGGAGAACTCTTTCTTTCCTGTTTCATCCTGTTGTCCCAGAATACTACCCATGGATTTATCTAACACTGTCAGATACATAATCAACGGTCTTCCTTCTACAGGAGGGAGCAAGATAGGAGGTTCAAGCATATACTCTTTAATACTTTCAAATTCCCTTTGGCAGTCATCTGTCCACACACAACCTTGATCTTTCTTTAACAACTTAAAGATCGGTTCACACGTTGCAGTCATGTGGGAAATAAATCTGGAGATATAATTCAAATGCCCGAGGAAACCCCTGAATTGCTTTTCAGTTCTTGGCGCTGGAATTTCTTGAATTGCCTTGACTTTTTCAGGGTCAACTTCAATTCCTTTCTGGCTAACAATAAAACCCAACAATTTCCCTGATCTAACTCCGAAGGTGCATTTATTTGGATTCAGGCGGAGACGATACTTCCTCAAACGCCGAAACAACTTCAACAAATCTTCTATATGCCCTTCTTCAGTTTGGGATTTGGAAATCATATCATCAACATATACTTCAATTTCCTTGTACATCAGATCATGGAATAGGGTGGTCATAGCCCTCTGGTACGTTGCACCAGTGTTCTTCAACCCGAAGGGCATCACTCTATAACATAATGTTCCCCAGGGTGTGATAAACATTGTTTTTTCCATGTCCTCTGGAGCCATTCTTATTTGATTATACCCGGAAAATCCATCCATGAACGAGAATACCTTGAATTTTGATGTGATATCCACTAACATGTCAATGTGAGGCAATGGAAAATCATCTTTTGGACTAGCTTTATTTAGATCTCTGCAATCTACGCACATGCGGACTTTTCCATCTTTTTTCGGTACAGGGACAATATTGGCAATCCATTGAGGATACACTGATGTCACAAGAAAACCAACATTAATCTGCTTTAGAACCTTCTCTTTGATCTTCACTGCCATATCTGGATGAGTTCTTCTCAACTTTTGTTTAACTGGCGGACACTCTGGCTTCAACGGAAAACGATACTCGACAATGTCTGTATCTAGACCAGGCATATCTTGATAAGACCAAGCAAAAATATCCACGTACTCCTTCAATAGCTCAATCAACCCGCTCTTCACATCAGGATGCAACGATGCTCCAATCTTAACCTCCTTCGGATCTTCTTCTGAACCCAAATTAACCACTTCCAAAGGCTCCTTATATGGCTGAATGGTATTCTCCTCGTGCTCAAGCAACCGTGAGACCTCTTCTGGAATCTCATTGTAATCTTCTTCTTCAGCCCCAAACACAGGATAATCAAAGTTGGGAGAGGGTGAAGGGTCATTGTATTCAACGGGTTTTTTAATTAATCTGCACATATGATTTATGATTGCTTTTAGAAACTGACACATATAACAAGTAATCATGCAGATTAATTTTCAGTTATTATTTATTTTTAAAGGGGTTTTTTATTTATTATTATTACCATTTCCCAAGAAAAAGGCAGAAAATAAAAGACATAATTTTGGAAGCAAAGACAACTTTTATTAATGATCTTAACAGTTATAGCAAACAGATAAGCCCTACAACATTAATACTTCCACCTTGGGCAGAGTGAAAGCTTTTCAAAAGAAAGAAACAGATTAACAAAACAAATTACTTTGAAACATGTATGCAATAAGGAACATTAATGGTGACCCAGTTCTGAACTCGGACTCCATGCATCACATAATTAGGTGCTTCCTGCTCTGCTTCATCCTTTTCAACAGCATTAACTCCAGAACCAATCGGATGGAGGTAGCCTCCGGTGCGGAAAACATCATGATAACTGTTCACAGAAGACTTTGACTTCAAACTTTCGCTTTTTCCATTCCTCGAAGAGAAACCTAAACCAACTCTGTTTTTCTTCACGGGTGGATCCACAAGTCGTCCCCAAACTGCATTATGACCATTGCGCACAACCTGATGCGCATCCTTCAGTGAGACTATATAATTCTCATTCTTCCTTATGTTGTCAATGAATAGGGATTGGAACTGGGTTCCAACAGCAGCCTCATCCGCTTCTACAATACTGAAAGAGGATAGATAGGATATCAACAACGCCTGCTCCCCATTTATGATCACTACCTCCCCTTCACGCATAAACTTTAACTTTTGATGCAGAATTGAAGTGACAGCCCCTGCTTCGTGTATCCATGGCCATCCTAGCAAAAAACTATACGCGGGAATAATGTCCATTACTTGGAAAGTTATCAAGAACAAATGTGGTCCTATGTGGATGGGTAAGTCCACCTCACCGATGACAGATTTCCTCGACCCATCAAAACCCTTCACAATGATCCCACTCGGGCGCATAGGTGTTCCCTGATACTTTAACTTCATGAGGGTACTTTTTGGTATAACATTCAACACAAATCCGTTATCAATTAGCACATTAGATAGCGAGTCATTCTTATAGTTCATGGATATGTGGAGGGCCAGGTTGTGATTCCTCCCTTCATCTGGTAACTCCTCATCGCAGAAACTCAAGTTGTTACATGACGTAATGTTTTCAATTACGTTTCTGAATTGATCTAATGGCATGTCATTCTCTACAAAAGCTTGGTCTAGTACTCTCATCAATGATTCCCTATGAGCGGAGGAATTCATCAGTAATTCCAGGATGGATATCTTTGAAGGAGTCTATAATAGCTGATCTACAATTTTGTAGTCGCTCATCTTAATTACCTTCAGGATATCATCCACTTCTTTCTCTAATGTGGCTCCACTAGTCTCTCATGCATCCTTCTTAGGCTCATCGTTCTCAGTAATTTTCTTTCCAGCAATAACATCTTTTTGAATAACCGGCGCAAACACACGACCACTACGGGTCACTCTGCTATTATCAGCTATATTCCCAACATCTGGCATTGGCTGGATGGGAACCTCCACCCCATCTTCTAAGATCGTAGAATTGTATTTGTAAGGCACAACCTTATCTCATTTATAGGGAACAGGTCCTGGCAGGCTAATTACCAATGGGGTAACAACTGGTTTGCTATGGTACTCCACCTCAAGATGAGCGGGTGCACCAAAACAAGGTACAATGATGTTTACACCTTCCTCAACATAATCAGCCCTCAAAAGGTCATTTCCGGCAAACAAATCTTCGTCTGAAGAGAAATACTCATCCGCGGAGGCATACTCTTCCTTTGAGTCTTCTTCCATCAAACAAACTTCAACCATATCAATCTCGTGATAATCATCTCTTTGTCTTGTGATCTTAATAGTCCCATTGTCTAACAGCAACTGAACACCCTCTCTCACAATAGAATATCCTCGGGGGTCTCGACAGCAAACTATGCAAGACCCATATTGGTGTTCCACCTGACCAGCAGTACGGCAGAAAGTAGCATGCAACTGTACGAGATCTTCATTCAAATGCTCTACTTTAAAAATTCTAAATTCAGCCGGACATCCAGAAACCATATTCACTTCCTCCTCATATTCCACCCTAGGCCTGATTATATGGATTAAACCTTTGTCCATCATTTCCTGTAAATCATCCTTTATCTTCTCGTAACCCTGGATGTTTGTACGGCAAACAGCACAACCGGCATGGTCATGCGTATAATAACTGAATTCACATAGATCTGCGCGCATCTTTACCAAATCCCCTCTACCCAGATTAATGTTAAAAATCTGGAAATCACCGGGACAACTGGCCACCATATTCACAACATTCAACCCCCCGTGCTTGGGTAGAGGATTGTATTTCACATTAGGTCCCATGTCTTTAAAAGATAAAATTCCAGACTTCACCAACCTTTGCACTTCGGTCCTCAAAGGATAACAATTCTTAACACTATGCCCTGGTGCTCCCTGATGAAAGGCGCACGTCTGGTCTGCTTTGTAATTCCAAGGCAAGGGTGATGGTACTGCTGGAGGTGGTCGTGTATGGACCAACTTCTTCTGAATCAATGCTGGTAGTAGCTCTGCATAACTCATGGGAATAGGGTCATAGTTCTCCCTTCTCTGACTATTCCCTTGGCTCCCCTACTGGGATTTTCTTTGATAAGCAACGGTAGTTGGAGCGACATTCATAACAGGAGTCACTGAAGCAACTTTCTGGTGACGCTGAAAATTCCTTCTAGGAGCATTCACTCTCCTCCCTTGTATGACAGCATTGGTATCCCCCTCTTTCTTCTTTGTAAACCCATAAGCAGTCTTCTTCATACCTCCGGATCCTTCACCCTTTGTCAAACGGCCTTCTCTTACTGCCTCTTCTAGGCGGACACCCATCCCTACCATCTCTGTAAAATCACTTGGGGCACTTGCTACCATTCCTTCGTAGTAGAAAGCGCCTAGTGTCTTCAGAACGATTCTCTGTCTTTCTGAACCATGGCCCTAAGCTGGTCATGATCGGGTTCCATGTCCACATTGTACTTATATTGTTTTATGAATTCTTCTCCCAAATCATTAAAGGTATGGATGTTGGCAATGTCTAAACTCATGTACCATTTCAACGCTGCACCAGTCAGACTATCCTGGAAAAAGTGAATCAGCATACGCTGATCATCGGTGTGGGTTGACATTCACCTTACATACATCACCAAATGAGCACGAGGGCAAGTGTTGCCCTTGTACTTCTCAAACTCAGGGACCTTGAACTTAGCAGGGACTTTAACATTTGGGACCAAACACAACTCATTCACGTTCTGCCCAAATAACTCTTTTCCCCTAAGAGCCTTCATCTCTCTTTGCATTCTATCAAACTGCTCTTGGAAACCATCCATTCTGTCATAAAGACCCAAATCTTCACTCGGCGGAGGGAAAGGACGACACACATCTTCAAACAGAACCAAATTCACCGAAGGAGGTGCAACAGGAACAGTATGCACCACAGGAGGTGCTGAAGTAACAACATTTGGAACCACTGCAACATCTTGGGGGCCTAAATTGAAACCTTCAGGTGAAAAATTCTCCGACATTCCCCACAGATAACCCTGAGGCATACGGTTCTGAACAACAGTCGGAGTGGCAGATACGGGAACAGCAGGAACTTCAACATTTGCCCTTGTTGGTTGAGGTTGAACACTCAGTGGCTGATTCTGAGCAGCCACCAGAGCTTCCATCAGAGTAGTAAAATTGGCCAAGCCAGCCTTCAGAGTAGAAACTTCTTCGCGTAGCTCACGATTTTCCTGTTCCAAATTGTCCATCTTCTTTTTGAAGTTAGCCCGAGTGTTGTAATGATGAGTCAGCTTGCTGAACGAAGCAAAGAAGTTGGGTAAGGCACCTGGGTATGCATAATAAATGCAAGAAATATGTGCAATATGATGTATGTCATGCAATGCACATGATTATTTTTATTCCATCATTTTAATATTTCAAGGGATTTAAGATTTATACACATATCGCAAACATCAAAACAATAACGCATTTGAAATACTTAAATTTTTTTATTATAATAACTCCAAAATGGATTACAAATTTCAATGATCCCAAGTACAAGATGAAAATACAATCTAAAAATCCTGAGAGAAAGAAACTGATAGAGATTAATCTGTACGCTGGCGCTTCCCTGTGAGTCTGGCAATCTGAGCCCTCAACCTCTGGTTTTCTTCCACCTGTCTGATGGAAACCTCCTTTCAATCATCTGAAGTAGGAAGTGAGTAATCAGCACCTGTTTGAGGCTTAGGAGAAAATAAATCCCCTTGCCTCTCCATAGACTCCACCGCTCGACTATCAAGGATCTCGATTAAATCATCTTTCTCCTTCAAGTCTTCCTTGTAGGAACTCTCTAAAGTCTGGAACTTGTTCTTCCAAGCATCCCTTTCCTGTTGCATCCTAACCAAAGAAAGCTGCAGTTCTTCTAGATCATCTAATAAAGGAGAAGTGGTCTTCACAAATAAATCAGGCATGGGTGTCTCCCAAGTATACGACATTTTCAACTGAATGGCTCTCGATCGGACCCACTAAAGATATGGCTCTAAAGAAACAGCACCCCTAGGCCCCAAATCCTTCCTACTCTTCTTATGAATGTGACGCCAGGCCTTTGCAATCTTCTCCCTAGCTTCCTTGTGATCTTCTCCCTCCTTCAGAAAGAAACTACTCAAATGAATACTGTTCGATTTATCTCTCATCGGATATCCAAGCTATCGCCGTGCAAGAACAAGGTTATAGTTAATTCCTCCCTTTGTACCAAGAAGAGGTACATTGGGGAAACTACCACAACTGTCAATAATCTCTATATCATGATAAGCTCGATGATACCAATCAATATCCGAGTGCGTAACTACCATGATCTTAGGAGCCCAATGGGGTTCCTTCTTGACATCCCAAAAGGCATCAAACTGAGGCATATGAGAGATGAACCATCGGTATAACAAAGGCGTGCAACATATAATCATTCCTCCATGATAAGAACTCTGAAGATGAACAAAGTAATAAGCATCACCCAACAGTGTAGGAACCGGGTTTCCAATCATGAAAATCCTGATAGAGTTAATGTCGACAAACTTGTCCATATTAGGAAATAAGAACAATCCATAAGCAAGTAAAGAAAAGATGGCCTCAAAATCAACCGTACTCTTCATTCTGGAAAAGTAACGAGCTTTCTCCAATAAGAACTGAGCTGGTAATCCTCTAATCCCTCCTTTAGTAGTCATATGGGCTTCCACCTCAGACTTCCCCAGATGAATTAAAGCAGCAATCTCATGTGGTTTTCGCTCACCCTCCAAACCAGTAAAAGGACCACGATCATTAACAGGTAAATCAAATAGATAAGAATACTCCTCCAGTGTAGGCATCAACTGATAATCGGGAAAAGTAAAGCAGTGATACACCGGATCATAGAACTGGACCAAGGTCGAGAGAATACCCTCCTTCATCTTCAGCTTCATGAGAGGAATAATGGATCCATACTTCTTCCAAAAGTCTGCAGGACACTCAATCTCTGGAATCAGACTGATCAGCTCATCTATCTTGGGATCCTTGAAACTGTATTTCCCGGTCTTTCTCTTTCCAGAATCCATGGTTAAAAGTACTTGAGATATTCCCAAATAGTCAACCTGTAAATCCCTTGAAATATTGTTTTCTTCAAAAGATGCTTATGAGTGCATAGATGTATGATGCAACAATCACACACAAGATCACACATATAGGGTTCATAGGTTCAACGTCATGAGCATGAGGTTGAAGGTACTAACCATAAGGTGTTGGTCTAAGAGTTATCACCTGCCGAACAAGGTTCTAGAGGTTCCTAGAGTCTACATCCTTCCTTTGGATATTACCAACTTCCCGGTTAACTCGGTAATTAGTAATATTCTCAAGAAAGACTCGTGCGAGCGTAGTATCGCATGACAACTATTTCTGGATTACTCCGTCATAGCTTTTGCATTACACCTAAAAGGCCAAGATGGGTTTGGTATTCTACGGTCCTCAGTTTCAGCAGGCTCCCAGGTCGAAAGCAGTACGTCTTCCCGATTACTCAGTAAACGAAACTACAGTCAAAGGGGCCTCCACTGAGTGAGGGATCTCATGCCTCCTTTTTTGGGATTACTCCCTCAAAGTTAACATGACTATACCGCCCATCCTATCTTAATGTTTGCCCAAGTCCGGGTATAGGACTTATGAGTAATCACCAAGCACCCTAAAAACCAGGAAAATCCAGACAAACATATATACAAAATATAACACATAAACAATAATAATACATATACAGATATAAACAAAGATAGGCTTAACTTACTTAGGGATGGACAAGCAAGAGGTCAATCTTTCCCCAGTGAAGTCACCATTTTTCTGTAGCGGTAGAAATGTTCAAGACTAAGCCATTGGATTGACTAGACTTTATACAAATCAAAATAAAAATCGCCACCGCGCTTTATTGTTTCCAAAGGTATGGGAAAAGAGCGAATAACCCAAAAAAAGGGGAGAAAGATTCAAGGTAAGGGGGTTGGTTTTTCAAAGGGAAGGTATTAGCACCCTAAACATCTACGGTACTCCACAGGAACCTCTTTGTAAAATCTGTATATTTTGGCTATAAAAATGTGTTGTATATAAAATGGATGGTGGAAGTGAGAAAAGAAATGTATTTTTTATGATTTTTGCACCCTCCGTGGTTGCGAACCTTTAGTGCCTATGTACCACCTTTCGTGCAATAGGGGATCAGGGTACACGTAGTTCCTCTTTTAAAAGATTTGAAACATAAGTGTGATGGTTAATTTTAAGAGATAAGACATCATCATCATTGTCCGTGTGGAAAACATACTTACTACCCACAATCATGAGAAAGGAGAATTTGCATCATCTTAAAGTGGAAGATATGGCTTGGATTTTAAAATCAACAATGCCTCACTCAACACCCAAGTGGAAAATATCTCACTTCACTACGTATTGTAGAAGTATAGTTGTTTGCATCACTACAAGGATTGACAAGAGTCTAACCTTTTGAGAAAAAGTTTAAAGATAAATGCCAAAGTGGCAAAAATGATTTGAAATGAGATTAATTGACTTTTAGTCTTCTCATAAAAAAATGTCAAAGTATTATTAAATTGATTGAGGTTTATTTATGAAAATGTTTTGAAAATGCATGGACCTAAGTCCAAGTTTATTATGAAAGTGTTTAAGTTTCAAAACAAGAAGAGTTTTCAAAAGGGGGAGAAGATTTTTGAAATTAAAGAAGATGGGAGGAGAAGAAGAGACTATCCTAAAGCATAAGGTAAAAGCTAAGGATAAGGACCATCTAACCAACAAGAAGCCAAAACTTGACATTATGAGCCAAGATAAAATTCCCATTCTTTGGATTGGAACCAAGCAAGCAAAGATACCAGACCTCTTCAAATGTATTAAGTCTTCACAAAAATTGGGCAGAGTAACGGCTGTATACGGGTGAATTCCAGACTACAAATAGAGAATGTAATCACAAAAACCTGCACACAAAAACAAACAAACAACCCAATGTCTTGAGGTAAACTTCAAGAGCTCTAGACAAAATAATCAGATAAGATCACAAGGTCTCCAAGATAGGCCAAGGTTTCTATTCCTAAGTCTAGAAAAGTCTAATGCTCCATAATGGCAAGGATAGTAACCAAATTGTCCAAGTACCATTAAGAGTTTTTTAGGGTTTATGTTGATTATTAAGTATCTTAAGAAAAGAAAAGGAAAGCTCAAGTGAGCAAAGTAAAAAATGACAAGAAAATAAATGCTCAAATGAGCAAAGATGAAAATGGCATGAAATGTAAATGCTAAAAAATAAATAGTACATAAAGCATAAAAAGAATAAAGCATAAAATAAACAAGTCAATAATTAGTGGTTAGTTGGATGACCATCTTGAAACTTGCATTTGGAACTCATTAGAGGATTGGTAGAACTAAAGCCTCCATACAACAAGTTGGATTTGCTTTTTGTCAAGTATATCATCCATTTGAAATTCTCACAAGTACCATTTAATGATCAATGATGTTTAAGTGATCCGCGTTGACCATAGGTGTTGTAGATCCATTAGAGGATTGGTAGAACCAAAGCCTCCACACAATGAATCTCAAGGTTATTGGATCAAAGAGATCAAATTAACATACTTGGGCTGACAATCATAAGTTTGGGCCATGAATGATCATTTATTCGAATCGGGACAAAATTTAGCGCTATGTTAAGCAATCGTAAGTGGACTTATATAGAAGTCGCACCTATTTTGAGGCCGATCAATAGCAATCTATGCACCATTTGTTTTGAGACATGATATAGAGATCATGCTCCAACAACACTTAGTGCAATGAGAAGGGGATGAGATGAAAATGGGTTAGGGTAAAAAAAGAAAAACCACATTTGAATTAATATTTAATCAAACTATTATTAAAATCATTCATCCATCTTTTGTGGAGTTAAACTCAACACCATGGATCCAATGATGTTAATAAATCCATGATCAAAAAATCAACCCAAGACAGCCAGAAAATATTCACAAAATAATAATATATTTAATACATGCATTAAAGGGTTTAAAAAAATGTTTAAAAATTGGAAAATGATGAGGAAAAAGTCAATTATATTCAAATTAATCAAGAAATGAAAGATAAGACCATAGAAAAATCAGAAAACATGTCAAGTAATTATACAATTTTTTTGGGAATTTTTAAAAGTCAGAAATTATTTTTTAAAATTAAAATAAATGGGTAAAATAAACAAAAATAGTAAAAAAATAGTAAAGTAAGAAACAAAAATAAAATAAGGTCACCAATATTTGTCGCAATATCATTGAATCATTCCATAATTTTTTCAAAATTTAAAAATGTGTAAAAGTATTTTTAAACATTTTAGATAAATCAAATAAGTGTAAAATTAATAAAAAATACCAAAACACAAAATTAAATTGTGAAAAAATAAAAATCAGAAAGAGAATAATCAAAAATATTTCTCATAATTGTTTTTGATTTTTTGGACTAAAAATGAACTTTCTATGATTTTTTTGAAATTTAAAATAATTAAAATATAAAAATCAGAAAAAGAAAATAAAAGAAAAAGATGTGGACCATTGGATGAGAGTCAAAACGCGTTAGTAATCAAATCCAAAGGATCTGGGATGCTGTGCATATCATGGTCTTTAGTGAATAATGTACAGAATCATTAATAAATCAGATTTTTGAAAAAAACAAATGGAACACTTTCATTGGTTAGAAGGTGACACGTTGGTAATCTTCAACCTCCAACCCTCACGAATTGCAGGTCTCTCAAATTGTAAAATCAAAATCTCAGACCTATGTCATTCGCTTCGTCTCTTCAAGACGAAGACAACCATACCCTCGCGCCATTTTTATATAAATTGTAACTCAAGCAATTTGGAAAGAAAGTTTTGAAAAGGGATTTGAAAATTCATGGTCAAAACGTGCTTCCAAATAAAAGTAAGTGTTGCAACTAGAACCAGGGCAATGAGAGCAACACAATGGTACCAAAGTTTTGAAGAATTGATGAAGGAATCTATCTATTGAAGTTGATTTGTAGAGCTCTGAAACTGGACTTCTATGGAGCAATATAGGGCACGATTCCTTAATGTGATTATATGGTTAGCTTCATGGAAGATCAAGGAGGGTGAATTGATGAAGAAAATGGATTGAAAAAGGCTTGAGAATAGAATTCGAAGTAGCTGAATTCTGAGTTGTGAAGCAAGTTTGGCAGGGTGATTCTGGCTATCTAAGCTTGAGAAAATGAATGAGATAGTACATGTATTTATAGGAGAAGAAAATGGGATCAAAAGGAAGAGTGAATGATGCGTTTTGGAGGGAATTCATGCAAACCTAATGCACGAGTGAAGTGTGATCCAAACTTCACCAAAACTCATCCAATTCTTGCGTTTTGATGCACTAATCCACTTGGGAAAGTTGGCTAATCATGTTTAGACCCAAAACGCGTGCTAATTTGAGGTTTAGAGGTTGTAACATGAAATTCAAATTCTGACTTGCAGGGAAACTTCAATTCCAAGTTACCACTTTTGAAACAATGGCATTTCCATCTCAGGGAGTCTTAAGGCATGATTCTTGATGCTTTGGAAAGATGAGATAACAAACTTTGAAATGGAAAAAGAATGGAATCAATTAGAAGCTTGAGATGAAAATTACATGGAGTCAAAGTTGGAGAAAAAGAGTTGACTTTCCATACTTAGAAATATTTCAAATTCTTCTTTAAAAATGACCTATAATCTCTTGCATCCAAACATGGATTTCCACTTAGAATTTGCTCTTGTCCCAAAAAGATGGAATGAATTAGATATCTTAAATGACATTTTGAAATTTTAACCACTCAAAATCTCCAAAAATTGAGCAAGTTATGACTTGTTGAAGTTGGCCAAAAATCATGAAATGACCTATAATCTTTTGCATTCTTGAGGCAACTTCCATCCATTTTCTCACTTTGCACATAATAGAAGGCATGAATTGCACGTCCTTAAGATCATCATGGAAAAATAATGGGATCAAGGTGACAATAATTGACCAAGTTATGACAATTTGAAGTCACATATGGAAAATTAGGGATTCAACTGGATGACTTGTAATCTTTCTTCTTCACCAAGTTCCTTCCACATGAAAACTCTTTGGAACTTTTGAAGTGATTTGTTGGTAACTCTTTGAAGAGAAGAATGTTTTTGGAATCACTCAAAAATAACAAAATATGAGCAAGATATCCCTCTTTGAAATCCAAAACCCTGGCCTCTAGATCAAAAGAATGCTTGGTGGAACTTTGCCAAGTTTGAACAAACTTTTTGTGCCAATATTATTCCTTTGTGAATAGAAATTGTTGAGGATGATGATGAGGACCTGTGGCCACCAAAACCAATTTCATATCAACTTCAAAACAACTTCAATGGTGAGGTTTGAATCTCTCAAACTCTTGATTAGGGAATGGAAATAAACTCATAAACCCATGAAGCAACTTGCTAAACCTCATTGCTTTTACCTACATTATCAACAAGTAAGACAAACCAATATTGAATTTTATTAATTAGAGAGAAAAATCAAAGTACAATATCTATGATCACAAAAGCAAACAAATCAAGGTGCTTGGTAACTTCTCAAAGAGCAAAGCTAAAGATAGGGAGAAGAACCAAAATCCCTAATGTGATTTTGTGGTGATTGAAACAATGTGGTATGATGAAGGGATCTTAGGGGCAAAAATTGGGGTACAACACCTTCACCTGCACCCATGGACATACTCTGAAGTTGAGTACGAGTAGGGGAAAGGTCGGCGTTATATTGATACTACTTATAAAAAGTAGCAGCCAAATCCTCCCAGTTTCGGACATTGGTTCCCTACAGTTGGTAGAACCATTCAAGCTGAGTCCCTGATAGACTGTCTTGAAAGAAGTGAACCCACAAAGGAACGAAGATGGAGCTTTGGGTAAGACACCCCATCATACTTTGCGAAAACCGGAGCCTTAAATTTCTGCGGGATGACCACTCCCGACACTAATCCCAATTCTCCAAAGTTCAACCCAGGTATTCCCTAGACTTCCATAGCGCTCAACCGATATTCTAACTGCTTGTATCTATCCTCAGTGGGTGGATACTGCTCATCGTTGTAGTCTATATCATTGTCAGAAACTTCAGGACTGGGGTCCTCCTCCGTTGTTTCCCTCTCTTGATTCTCCCCTTCCTTGGACGAAGAGGTCAAATCTACTGGTTGCTTTAGCGGCCCTTTAAATCTTTTACCCATATTAAGGATACCATTGGGCTTCTTCTTACTATTATTCTTATTCTTCTCTTTCAGGATGAGGGCCTTCAGATCCTCCTTCCCTTTTTCCAGAGTTATGAACATCTGTTGAAATTGGGCATTTTGTGCCTGCAGATCTTTGATGCTTTGTTCAGAAGACATTTTTGCTGAAATAAACAGCGAAGAAGATGAGAAACTTGTAATGGTACTTGTTTATGCAATGCTATGAATGGGATGCGTATGTAATGATTTCAAGGACTTTGGGAAATTTAAATTTGCGAATCAGAATGAAACAAAGATTTTATTAGTAGAATTCAAAATACAATTGCCTTTTAGGTGTTACAATTGAAAATTCTAAAAACTAAAAGAAATCAAGTTTCCCATGGATGCTTCCTCTTCGTGCCGAGATAGACATTAAGGCTTCTTTCCTCATGAAGCTACTTTGTGAGCTCTAAAACTTTCTTCTCCTGGGCATAGAATTGGTCCCTATAAGTATCACGCTCCTTCTTCAACTGAATCCAGGACCTCTGTAGTTCTTCAAGATCGGTGGGCATATCAGGATGAAGAACTGTGTAGGGGATATCCCCTTCAGTAACGGGCTGCACAATCACTGGTAAGACGGGTATGTATGGAATCATAAGTTTCTGAGTGCGAGCTCATACCCATTGGAGATAAGGCTCCATAGGAATGGAATTCTTCGGCCCCAAAGTCTTGGCGTCAGATCTGTTTACCATGCCCCAAGCTCTTATGAACCTCTGGCGATACCCTTGAAGATCATCCTCATAGTTAAACATAATGCCCTGGATAAGTATCTCATGAGGACCATCCCTTCGAGCGTAGCCAAATTGTTGCAGAGCCAAACAAGGATTCTAAGTTATGCCTCCCCTAATGCCAAGTAGTGGGACATTAGGGAACTCCCCACAGCGATCAATAATAGAAATATCTCCCATAAATCGGGAATACCAGAGAATATTCGCGTGGGAAAGTGACATTATCCTTTGTAACCAGCCGAAACCTTCTTCATTCTTCAGCACTGACTTAGGGAGGTGAGAAATAAACAACCTCTCTAGTAATGGCATGCAACACATAAGAACCCCTCTTCTCTTCATGGTACGAGTATGGAGAGCATGCAAGATATTTCTGAGCAAGGTAGGCACAGAGTTGTGAGAGAGGAATATCTTGATAGTGTTCACATCTATGAGTAAGTCTGGATTAGGGAACAGTACTAACCCATAAATTTGAAGGGCCAAGACCCCCTCAAAATCCCGAAAGTCCAAATCATCCCAAAACATCTGGGCATTATCTATTAGGAACTTGGCTAGAAAACCCCTGACTCTGCTTCTTGTTTCCCAATTGGATACCATGTCGGCCCGTTTCAGATGCAAAGCTGAGGCAATGACTTATGGCTTAGGAACCTCTTCTAAACTTGTGAAAGGCACCTGGTCAAGAATGGGTAGATTCAATAACTGAGAGAACTCTTCCATGGCAGGCACCAACTGATAGTCTGGAAAGCTGAAACAGTGGTGCTTGGGATCAAAGAACTGAAAGAGTACACCCAATATATTTTCATCAAAGCTCGAAGTAACCAGGTTGAGAAGTCGACCATGTCTCTTAGTGAATGAAGAAGTTTCAGGAACCTTGGATACTAGTTCCTTGAGTTGGGGAGATATTCTCACAAAGCTGATTCGGATAGTGTTTCTACGAGTGGAAGCCATGATCTGCAAAACAGAATAAAGATAAATTCCCTTGGTCCTAGAAATGGTTAGTGTAATGAGAATCGATACTATGTTATGATGCATGATGTAATGTTTAAACATAGTAAATCACACACAAGAAAACCACACAATAGACCTTAGGTTCAAAGGCTTGCATGAGGTTAAAGGTAAGTACCCTCTTGAAGTTTAGTTGGTTTTAAACCTGTCTTAGAAAAGTAACCGGGTTTTAAGGATTCTCAATATCACTGATCATCCTTTATCGGGCATTGTTTCAGCTCAGGCAATCTTTTCTTGCGGCCAAAATATCCCGAAAGTCTGATCTCAATGAGTGTAGCATCGAGTATCAACCAATCATCAGCTTTATACCGAGACCAACTATCTCACTACTTTCTAATGGCCAAGATTGTTCAACTAAGATTCTAAGGTCTGTTAGTGCTTCACGATACTATGCGGCGGCCTCGTATTCTCCTCATTTCCACACGAAGGATACCAGTACCAACCAAAGTACCACACCAACACAACCATCGCTTAAACCATATCGGACTATGTTGTACAGTCTCCACGATCTATTGTTGTTTACCTAAAAAGTGTCCCCAGATCCGGGTGTAGGATCTTCAGCAATACCTGAACAAAACCGTTAAGGATAAAGCAGATAAAACAAACAAGAAAGCAATTTTTTAAAATGACCTAGATCCTAAGGTATACCCCACTTTATGTAATTCCCCAGCAGAGTCGCAAGTTCTGTGATACGGTGGCAGAACCGACTGTTATACTGGTTTGTGTTTTGTATTCGTAAATGTCGCGGAAATCAAGAGTCGCCACCAAATTTATTTTATCCAACTAAGGAAAAGGAAAAAGAACAGAAAAAACCTTTTTCGAGATTTTCTGAGTACGGGAGGTAGATTATAGAAAGGGAAGGTGTTAGCACCCTTTCTATCTGTGGTTTTCCACTGACTCTTAGGTACTTGCTCATTTTTTAAATTTCCTGTGTGTGCTTATTTTGAAAAGTATTGTTTACTTTGCAATATCCCTTGTATCTGTCCTCAAGAGTGTGATGAAGTTGTTTTGAAAACTGTTTTTAAAAAGTGTTTGTGTGAAAAATTTTTGTTTTGAGCAAATACTTAAGAGTTTTCTACCTACTCGAAAAAGTCTGTTCGTTTTTGTTTCTTTAGACAGTGTTATCCTACTATTAAGGAGTAGGTAGCCCTATCGTCGGAGTTTTAAAGGGACATTCGAAGGGACGAAATGGTCTCTGAAGGTAACAAGTAAGGATACCTTAGCATTTCGAAGGGACTATCGTCATAAGATCAATTGGTAGGAAAATCGAGGGACAAGTAGGAACTATGATCTTTATGACGACTTTGAATCGCGGGTCATTGCTAAGGTATCCCTGCGTTCGAGGGACACGACAATTATTTATGAGGCAACCAAGTGGGGAAAACCCTAGGAGTGAGCATGCGCAAGTGTGTTTTTTCAGTTAATTATCTTTGCACAATTAGGGTTATCTACCGTTTTAAAGTTATTTGTCTTGCCATTCAATCCTATTATTCATACATCTAGGCAGTTAATAGTTGTGGAATTTAAAGAGTGTGAAAAGAAAATCTACGCTATTACAAGGCTTTTGGGCAGATACACAAATATTTGACTGATAATAAAGATACGGAAACTCGAAATCCTAATTAATTTATTACAAACTCAGTAATTCGAAATAAATAAATAAAATGCGCGCGACGAATTAAGACGGGAATGGGGAAAAGATATTTTGGGATTTCTTTGAGAAAAGCAGTTAATCTTGCAAATTAACTTAATTTATATTTACTTTTAAATATATAAAGAAAGTTTTCAAGTTAACCTAATTTTCTATTGGATTTTAATTATAAAAAGGAATTTGAATTAATCTAATTAAACTAATTAATTAATTGCAATTAAATATTTTATGGAAAAAAACTAAATCTAATTTTTTATTGAATTTCTGATTTTATGATTTAATTAAAAAATGATTTTTTGTGAAAATAATTAAAACAAGAAATTAAAAAAAAAACAATAAAGAAAATAGAAAGAAAAAGAAAATGGGTCTGATGTAGTTAGCACTCTAGGGGGTGTGTGCTGAATTGCTGAAGCCTAGAAGGATGGGCCCAAAGCTGGTGGCCCAGAGGATCGTGCCTGACTCAGTGAGACCATCCTCGGAGGGTCTATCATGAGCTTGTGCATGCTGGACGTTGGATCTGGCTAGAGATGGATCCAGTGGATGAGATTTGAGGGCGCGTGATGATTCTTCTGAAGGTGAGGTACACTTGATCTGGAATTGGAAATTCAAAAAATACAAAAGGCCTGGACCTGGGATCGAACCCAGATCCTCCTTCTCACACGTCCACTTCCCTTGCCATCTGCCCTGGTTAGTCAATCGTGTATATAATAACAACAATTAAATATAATGGAAAGTAAGGACAACTGTTGAGTTGTCAAACCCGCGCCAGCAAGTGGGGCCCTTGGGATTCAAATAGGC
The DNA here is from genome assembly GCA_948472305.1 of Vicia faba. NCBI lineage: Eukaryota > Viridiplantae > Streptophyta > Magnoliopsida > Fabales > Fabaceae > Vicia > Vicia faba. Next base: position 344,622,923 of record OX451739.1, read on the forward strand.
CAATCAAACATAGAGAGAGAAAGAACCATTTGAAAAGAACCAATGAAATGTTGTCTTTTTGCCACGCCATCTAGTTGACTGATGACCGGCCAGTCTAACCACCGGAGACGGTGGTTTCCACCGTCTTCTCCAGTGAGGTTGCCCGAAAAGTTAATCAAACGAAAAAACAAACAATGTCATATGCCTTAAAAAAGTCCCCTGAATTCAAATTTGGCCTCTAAAAATGCTAATTCCTCATGCGTCGTTGAGTTCTAGTTTGAAACCCTAGCAAAGGTCAAACATGGCAAAGTGTAAACCCATGCCCTATTGCCTCATGTAATACGTCAAAAAGCTAGAAAAAATCATTAGCAACACAAATATAAACTCAAACAAAATTGATATGGCCTGTTGTTAGAGTTTGATCCAAGATTTTACCAAGAAAATTAAGATTCGGTTGGGCAACCTCAGAGTGTTTTAGGCGTGTGTGGGGATTAATTTGTCTTCCTGGGAGCCTCGGGAGGAAGATAGAGTGCGCACTTCTGATTGAGAGTGGCTGAATTGCGAGTTTTTTGATTGCACCACCTTTGGATATCTTTGAAAACTTGATCTTGGTTTTTAAGGCAGCCTCTCGTGTCCCTCTAGGTCTGGGATGGTTGTGTTTATGTATGGCAGCATATTAGGTCAACATAAGTGGAAAGAATCCAATGTTTTGATGATGAAATATTCTCCCTTCAATTATTTGATTTTTGTTTATTTTTGGAACAAATCCAATCATACTCTCTTTCCACGAACTTGCCTTGATTTGCCAGCTTTTGTTGATTGTCAATTGATGAGAAAAAGATTTTAAATAAAATCTTTTATTATTTTGATTATTTATTTGATTTAATTTGATTTTTAAATGATTAAAATCAAAATAAATTAAATAAATAAAGCCAATAACATTTGGAAGGGTGTTTGGGTCGTGGACCATATTGGAAGTGAGATACAAGCATAAAAAGTTGGGGCCATTTGACAAAAGATGCAATTTTGGGCATTGTTGACTTTTGACAATTTTCCAAAAATGGCTAACTTTGACAATGCATATCTCCTTCAATTTTTACCCTAAGAGGGGGTTCTTGAACTTTTTAGAAAGCTTGAGATTTCCCATAAACAACATTTTTGATTTAATTTCAATTGGATCTTCCATGCTCATGTAAGAAGCTTTGACCCAACATGTGTTTTTGTTGACTTTTTGAAATGACCTGTAATGTCTGGATTCATATCTTTTCATGAGTGATTTTTTTGAACTTGAGGGTTGAAGATGAGTTGTAGGGAATTGGATTATCTTCAAAATGAGCCTTGAATGAGAAATTTCTGATAAAGTATGAGAAAGTTATGCTTGGTCAAAGTTTGGTTGACTTTTCCTAAGAAACCCTAATTTAGCAACTTTTAGTTTTGATGAATTAGGAGCATTCCTTTGGGAATCATGATAAACCCTAGATCAAATGATGTATATCACTTCAAAGTGTTGATGTTGACCAAAGATCTTGAAGTTTGACTGTATGTGGGCCACAGTTGACTTTTGACCTAATATAGTTGATTTTCAAGCATCTGAGCAGTTGACTGAGCAAACTTCTTGTGAAAGGCATGAAACTTGACATGTATGGTCTTGAGAACATATTAGTACTATGGATAGCATATGAGGCCTTTGGAGCTCACCCATCTTGATGAAAATGGAAACCCTGGTTGGAGGTTTATTGCTTTAGGAGAGAGTTTGTCTGGTCAACTCTTGGGCATCCTTGAGCAAGTTGAGGATCTCAATGAACATATGTTGAGTAAAATGGGAGGGAAAATTTTGGGGTACAACACATAGAATGACAAATAGAAAGTGTGGGGACAATCTTGACAGGCAAGTCCACTTCTCCCTCCACAGATCTCCTTGAACCATCAAATGCTTGAACATTTAGGGTGGAAGGCATCATCAACACTCTGTCCATATTAAGCTTAAACAGAGTAGCCTTAGGCATCACATTGAGTGAAGAACCCATATCTACAAAAACTCGAGATAAAACTGTATCTAAACACTTCATAGAAAAGTGCAACACTTTGTTTTAGGCTCTACCTTCAACTGGGAGCTCATCATCACAGAAACCCAAACAATTTCCTACAAAAATATTCGTTACGATCCCTTCAAACTGGGCCATAGAGATGTCTTTAGTAACATGGGTGGAACACAAAATCTTCAGTAAAGCATTGCAGTGGGTCTCCGAACATAGGAGGAGAGACAATATGGAGATCTTGGATGGCGTCTGGTTGAGTTGATCCACCCCTTTGTAATCACTTCGCTTAATAATCCTCAAAAGATGCTTCACTTCTTGTCCTACAGGAGGTTCAGGCCGACTATCAATCACTTGCTTTCCCCTAGCCTTGGCCAGAGCATCACTGTTAATTTCTTTCAGAGGCGGTGGTGGGGGAGAAAAGATCCTTCCACTACGAGTCATGTAAGTGGTTCTTACAATATTGGTAATACTCTTGTCAGCCACTGGAGGACACTCATATTTCTTCCCAAGAATATATACCACATTATACTCCCACGGAACTGCCTTTGAGTTGTTACATATAGGAGGAACAAGAGCTTGAGTTGTTGCGGGGGCAGCAGAAGCTTGAATTATTAATGGGGTAGCAGGAGCCTGAATTGTCAACGGGGTACTTGGTGTTGCTGAAATGCTTCTCGAATAATAAGGAATTTCCAAGACGTCAATCTCTTCTTCTCGAAATATCTTTTCTACATGTAGGACACCTTCATCAATTAGTTGTTGGATAGCCATATTCAAACTAGTACACTCTTCGGGTTTAGAGGAACATGTTAAGCAAAAGTCATGGAGTTCATGCAACACCTCGTGCTCCAACAAATGTTCTCTAACAGTTCCAAATGACATCTTGATCTCGTCAACATTGGTTACCGGAGTCTGTTCACTAATTTATTCAATAGTGTTGACCGCTTCCCCTGGGTGAGAAGGCATGGGATTATTCTGAATATTGGGACCAATAGGGTTGAAATTTATGGCCTTTACATTGAGAAGGTCTTGAAATTTACATTTAAATGCTCTACAATTCTCAATCATGTGGCCTAGGGCTCCATAATGAAATTCACAATGAGTATTAATGTCATACCCCCCTAGGGAGAGGATTAGGTGGTGGACCAAGTTCACGTAGTTGAACCAATTGATTGGAAAGTAACTGAGGGAGAAGCTAAGCATAAGACATAGGAATGGGATCAAATCTTCTTCCGGGAGCTCTTTGCCTTTGCGGAGCTCTCAGACCTTAAGGTTGTTGATTCTGTTATTGATAAGTCAGAGGTGGTGCAAATTGTTGTTGTGGAAGATATTGTGGTTGAGGAGTGAAAGGTCGTTGTTGGGCTATCCAGGGTGCTGGAGTTGTAGCAGCATACACTTGAGGAACAAATTTATTAGGAACAACATCAGGTGTTGAAAAATAAGGAAACCAAACTTGAGGATATGCAGGAGCTTTCCCTTGGTTGTTGGTGATAGCACTAGTATCACCCTCTTTCTTCTTGACGAAACCAGAAAACGGCTTTCTACCAATGCCAGTACTGTTGTTGTTATTGTTTGGGATACCTTGGATCGTTCCAGCCTTGTTACAAGTTTCAACATGTTCTCCAATAATGATCATGTCAGAGAAAGAAGTGGAGGTACCATTGAGCATGTGTTGGAGATAAGGACCTCGTAGAGTACCCATAAACAAATCAATCAGTTCACGATCCAAGATAGGAGGTTGGACCCTTGTAGCCAGTTCATGCCACCTTTGAGCATACTCTTTGAACGACTCTTCAAATTTCTGTATCATCCCTTGAAGCTGACTACGGCTAGGAGCCATGGCAGTATTATAATGATAATGTTTCAAAAAGGCGTCAGCAAGTTCTCCCCAAGTACTGACATGAGTTCTTTCTAGTTTCACATACCAGTCCAATGGTGCCCCTGTCAAGCTATCTTGGAATAAGTTCATGAGTAATGCTTCATTTTCAGCATAGGCAGCCATCTTGCGACAGTAGGAACTGTGATGAGTCTCTGGGCAGGAAGTGCCTTTGTACTTGTCAAAATCAAGAACTTTGAATTTCGGAGGAATAATCACCTCGGGCACGAGACACATTGCGGAAGTATTAAAACCAAAAGTCTTGATACCCTCCATGGCTTTGAGTCGCTCTTCAAGAGCATAATACATCTTTGCAGTTTCAACAACTCCAGCAGCAAGATTCACCTGGGGTTCATCAAGATCAATGACGTCGTGATGATCATCAACATCATTCTGAGGAACTCCGATAGGGGTCTCAATATTTGCATTATCATTCCTTCCATTAGAAGAAGTGGAGGGAGCAGAAGTAGCAAGTTTGGCAACACTTTGATGTAACTCTTCTTGACCCTTTATAACAGCATAAAGGGTTTCCGTAAGTTGATCCATGTGAGTGCCCATGGTGTCCATATCTCGTTGCAGAGCATTTTGGTTTTCTTCCAAAAGATACATAATTCTTCATTGGTTGCTTCTTGTACAGTAGGGATGTGGAGAAGTCGTCTTTGCTGTTTAGTGAAGTCTGATGGAAAAGGGACCCCAATAAGTTTTTTTGGTGAAAAATGAGTGCATGATAGTATGAATGAATGTTTTATCTTCATTTCCGAGGAAATCCAAAGACTCGTTTATCTTTTAAAATTTTGTTCTCATTTTTGAAAAGCTCGGCCAACGATACTTGTATTTAGAATTCCTTAGATATGAGATGTATATACATGATGGTATGATGTCATGGTATGCTACGGCATGAAGTTATAGCTCCACATATTTTGGATAATCACTATGTAGTCCTTTGCATAAGCTAAAAGTAACAGGATCAAAAGTCCGACATCACAGGCATGGATTCAAAGTAACCACCCATAAGGTATGTACTAGGGGTTTATCACCAGCCGAACAAGGTTCTAGGGAAACCTCATAGTCCACGCTCTTACTTTGGATATTGCCGACGTCCCAATTACTCGATAACCGGTAATATTCGCAGGAAAAACTCGTCCGAGTGCACCATTGTGTGACGACTACTTCTGGATTACTCTGTTATAGTCTCCGCACTACACCTAAAAAGGCCAGGATGGGTTAATGGTTCTACGGCTCTCAGCTTCTCGAGTTCCCAGGTCGAAAGCAATGACGTCTTCCCAATTACTCGGTAAACATCGCTACTTTCAAGGGGACCTCCACTAGGTGGGGGATTTTCATGCCTCCTTCTTTGGGATTACTCCCTCAAAGTTAGCATGGCTATACTACCCGTCCTAATCCTAAGTATAGCCCAAGTCCAGGTATAGGAATTTATCAAATATAATCACCCAAACCAACATCACAGCATATCCATAATATGTGAGTAGCAACAATATAATGCAATATATACAAAAGAACACAATAAAGAAATAAAGAAATAAAACAGTAAAGAAAAATAAATCAAATAAATAAACACACATAAAGACAAATAAACAAAACTAGGAGAGACTCGTAAAAGAAGTCCCCAGCAGAGTCGCCAACTGAAGCTACCGGCAAAAAACACAGAGCTTCCACCGAACTTTATTTATCCCGAAGGAAGGGGAAATATCGAGAAAACCACAAGAGGATGGATAATATGGTCTTGTGACCAAGAGAAATGGTAAGGGATTCTATTATGCGAGCGAAAGGTATTAGCACCCCTCACATCCGTTGTACTCAACGGGATCCATTTTGTTTGTTTATCTCTAAGGGTGTGTTTATCTACAACTATACTGGCTTAAGGGGAAAGAAAAAAAAAATATTAGTGCATTCGTGAGGGTTTCATGACCCTTTTCCTATGTATCCAGTGAAGGAATCAGAACACCGTAGTTCCTCTAGAAAATGGTTGGTTTGTTTGTGTTTTTTAGTGGGCGACATTGACGCATGCATTCTAGCAATAGGCACGACCTATAATGCGGTAAACGGAGATAACATGCCCTTTGAGGGAGTTTTGATTGGTTGAGTGTTTTGTGAGCTTTAAATGAGTTTGAATAATGATTAAATGTTTTTGGATTTTTGATTTTTGATTTGTGGATGATAAGTTTTAATCTAAAAAAGAAGAAAAAGTTTTAAGAGGGAGACTAGAAAAACCCTAATGTTGTCATGCATGGGTTCGATCCTAAGGTCTAATTAGTTGCATCCTAAGGAAGAGGAAACTATCATCCTAAGGGAGCATGTTATAAGTGAAATGACGCAGTATTTGTGAAGAGTGATTGTGCATGGTGGTCATAACAAAAAGTGACGACAAAAGGAGTGGTATCATGAAAGGTGTGAATGGAATGCTTGGTGTATGGGAATTGAATCAGGTTATGATTAACACGGGGGTGTACTTGATTAATCTCGTGAGAGTAGGTGCTCCTACCCTCAACCATGAGACCCTTTGTGCATTGAAACACTTGGTATATGGACCAAGGTGGTTGATTCGGGTTATGGTTAACCTAGGGAAAGACTTGGTTAACCTCGTGAGAATGGCCATGCCTAAACTCATCTATGAGACCCTTTGAGAATATGCTTGGAATGTAAACCAAGGGGAGAGGAGTTGCTTCCATGGATAAGATAATAATCAAAAGCCCATACAAGGTGGCTATATGCATGCTCATAGAAAGTGGGACTAGCATGGCACTAGTATTCTAAATGACCAATAGGAACAATCGATCGAATAGTTGACACCGTAAGAAAGCCCAGGACCAAGCTATGAAATTTGTGCAAGTGTGCATTTTTAAGTGTATACCTTTTCATTGATGATGAGCTCAAGAGAAGGTCACGTGTTCTAATTGAATGACATATGCATGATTAAGCAACAATTAAAACATATAAAAAAAAACTCTAAGCTATTACAATCATATGGGGATGGGGGTACAAGTTTATGAATGGGGATTAAATACTAGCCTAATTATTACAACCATATTGAACAACTGAAAAACAATGAAAAATACATAAAACAAATATAAAGATAGTGCAAAAAGAAAGGAAAATTATTTTTTTGCCTATTATGTATCGATACGTGCATTTATGCATTGATACATAACAATTATTGTTTCTGGAAAATCAAAATCAACTCTGTATGAGTCGATAAAAAATGGTATGTGTTGACTCGTTTATTGTTTGTGTCGACTCATGCACCTTTCTTGCCCCTGGAAATCAAAAATATCACAGTATGAGTCGACACATAAGGGTTTGTGTCGACTCATACCCCTTTTGTATTGACACATATGCATTTTGTGTCGACTCATAATCTGTTTTGTGCCTGATATGCGTCGACTCATAGAGACATGTGTCGACTCATACTGCTGTTTTTTGTTTCTAACACTGCTCTGCTACATGTAAAAGTCAGTTCTCAACATATAATGGATAAAAATGAAAAGCAAGCATGTGGCTAGAAAGGAATAGCTCAAAGTCAAGAAGACTTACCTCATAACTGAAATATATGTTATAAGTTTGAACACCTTTCAAGAGGTTGTGCTGATCAGAATGGCTTCAGTGAACCTCCAGGAAGTTGCTCCAATCCTTACTTTGTCTTGGTGGCTTTTTAATGTAGGTTTGGGTTTGCCTATTTTGATGTCATTTTCATGCTTCTATGAGCAGGCGTGGCACAAATTTTGGCATGTTCTGTTTGGCTTTGTGGACAGGTTAGGCAGGTTGTTTGTGCAGGTTTTTGGACTGTTTGCTTGGACTATTTTGTTTTGTTTTTTTTTGCAATGTGATGCAGGTTTATGGAGCTGTATTGCATAATGGAAAGCATGGTTGGGTTTTTTTGCAGCAAAATAGACAACATTAGTTTGGACAGTTTTATGGGGCTGATTAGTGTAGACTTTGGGCCTGTTATATTTGGGCAGTTTGGACTTGTAATGGGACTGTTATATTTGGGTAGTTTGGACTTTAAATGAGAAATTCCTTTGTATGATTTCAAATGGTCATGGCATGAATCCAAAAAATAATTGCAAGATAATCAATAGTGACTTGAATCTTGAATATAGTAACTTGTGATGTAAGGAATTGGTGATTTGTGAACCAAATACATAGTATGAAATACCAATTTCCAATTTTCAATCCAAATCCAAGTTTTCTTTCTCTTTCAATTTTGAATCTTCATGACAAATTTAAACCACTTTGAAAATGGTAGATGTCATCTTAGTTCAAACTTTAGTCCCTCAAGAAATTCCTCAAATAAAATTTTAATCCATATGAGAAGAATTCCTTGGTTTCATCCCTTAAACCTCTTGATAAGCAATTGACTTGTAGAAGGAGATAAAGTTTAATGTGACCTTGAAGCAAAAATCCTAGTTTCCTAAAAACCCTGTAAAACTTTAATATTTCACAATCACTGAACCCTTGGACCCCAGGTGTCTTTATTCAATGAAATGCATGATATGAAAATGAACTAGTGAAGATGATGTAGATGAAATGTGAAGCCTAAGCCAGACAAAAGTAAAACAGGTAGGACAAATTTAGGGTATGACAGAGATTCGCGGAGTGGTCGTAGCTGCAGATTTCGTCTGAGGGTGGAACGACAATAAAGGCTAGTCGCGGTGGGTCGGAGCGCTGTGGATCGGACATTGTTGGCGTGCCTTGGTCGGAGGAGGAGATTGGCTGGTTGTACGCGGATCTGTGGAGAGGTTGTGGTTGTGATTTGCCGTGAGTTGTTTTTAACGGGGGTGTACACTCAGAGACTTTCAATTTCGATATCAACAAAAACTGCATATCTGCTTTTCATTTCCCTTATGCTTCTTCTCCTTTTTGAATTGATTTGATTTCTCATTGTAACGCTTTTGTAACATGAACAGGTTTTTGTGGTTGTTGTTGAATATGGTGTGCGTTTGTTGCGCACTACATGTTTGATCAATTGCCTCTTATTTATTTGAAGTGCGGATGTGAATGGATTTGAGGTTGAAGGTGATGAAATTTGCTCATGGTGATGATATTTTTAATGGTTTGATTATATGCTTATGGTTTGAATGGTTTGGTTAAGAAAAATGTTTGTACTGGTTGTGAAATTTTCTATGGAATGTGAGATTGTGAGGATGATGTTAGAAAGCATCACTAAAGGAATATTTTTACAAATCGTAAAGAAGGAACACAGAGTTTTGACTTTTTTGATTATTGACTAAAAAATGCACAAGACTACGATAAGGATTATTTTGACAGTGGAATTGGTGTGTAACGTGTAACCTATATGTACAAGTGAATGGTACTTTTTATGGTGAGAAAAAGCAAGTGTGTGAATTATGGATTTGTGGATCTGTTTCTCATAGTTTCTGTTTAGAAACCCTGGAATAAACCATAAGTGAGAGAAAGAATGAGATTATGAAATCGCGGATTTTTGGATGATCTATTATGTCGGTCAATAGTCCTATTTATATACTTAGAATTAGGTTAAAAAACATAGAAAGTAAGTTACCCAAAACCAAAAGAAGCCCAAAGCCTGATCTCTAAAACAGGAAAGAAAATTAGTAAGAAAAAGAAAATGTTAAAACTGCAACGTAAGAGAATCGAACCCGCGATCTCATACTTGCAAGCTTTATTCCTTACCAATTGTGCTATGTTACTTATTTGAAATGAAAAACCCAATTGAAAGTATATGAAAGTGAACAAGTACTTTCTATTTAAAATACAAATAATTTGAAATAAACTATTATACATTTTTAAATGAGATAAATAAATTATTGTTAAAATGTTAGTAAAATTGAACCAAAGAATATTATAAAAACCAATGCTGAAAATATTTTTGACTGTAGAAATAAAGGGTGGGCAAATTTGGGGTATGACAGACTGTGGCAAAAGTTACAGTTAGAAGAAGAAGATGTGAAACTAGAAGAAGAGTTCATAACAACAGATGACAAAGATGCATTAAGAATAGAGGAATTTGAGGTAAACAAGAATGACGTGGAAGAAGAAATAAGGAAACTTGAAGATGATCGAGTTTTGGATGGAACTATGAACTTGCCAATTTGTGAAGATGTGGACATCCAACCGGAAAATCTTCAACAAAAGAGTCCCCCTAAAAATTATTTTCATAACAAGGCAGATGAAAGACAAGAAATTGACAAAGTATTGGATGTCATTTATGTCTTGTTCAATAAAATAACGTTGAAAATGATTTGGAAGCAACATCATCAGTATTTTAAGTTCATGGGGTTGTGTTGTACGCCAAAATTTGCCCTCCCATATTTTTCAAAACATTGCAAGAAAGATCTCCAAGTTGCTCAAGGTAGTCCAACGGTTGGCCAGACAAGCTTTCTCCAAAGGCAGTCTACCCCAAATTAGGGTTTCATGTTGCATCAAGATCCTTGAGTCCAAGTGACCCCAAGTGCTCACCAATGTCCTAATATGTTCTCGAGATCATCCATGTCAAGTTTCAAGCCTTGCAGAGGAAGTTTGCTCAGTCAATTGCTCAAAGGTCCAAAAATCGACTATGGTAGGGCAAAAGTCAACTGTGACCCACATACAGTCAAACTTCAAGATTTTTGGTCAACATCCTCATTTTTAAGTGTATTTCATCATTTGATCAAGGGTTGATCATGATTCATCAAGGATTGCTCATAATTCATCAAGACTCAAAAGTTGCTAAATTAGGGTTTTATAGGAAAAGTCAACTCAACTTCGACCAAGCATAACTTTCTCATACTTTATGATAAATGACCCATCCAAAACTCATTTTTAAGAGAATTCAATTCCCTACAATCCATATTCAGCTTCCAAGTTCAAAATATGCATTCACAAGAAGTTATGAATTTGGACATTATAGGTCATTTTGAAAAGTCAACAAAAACACCTTTATGTCAAAGGTTCATACATGAGAATGGAATATCAAATTGAGATGAGACCAAAAGGGTTGATAAAAGGATATCTCAAGATTTCTAAAAAGTCCAAGAACACCTCCAAATATTCAAAATTGAGGAAGTTATACATTGTTGAAGTTGACCCTTTTTGCAAAATTTCCAAAAGTCAACTATCTCCAAGACCTCAAATTTTGCCAAATGGGCCCATTATTTTTCACTTGTTTTGAGTTGGAATTATAGCCCACGTGCTCTAGCCTTTGCCACTTGTCCATATCATATTTTTATTAATTATTTTGATTTTTATTTGAATTAATTTGATTTAAATCAAAATAAATCAAATAAAAATCCAAAGCATTGATAACAAAGGATCTTTTGATTGTTTCAGGCTCTAATTACAGCTAGCAAGGCATTCAAATTCGCATCAAAGCTTGTGTGCACAAAAAGATTCAAAATAAGCCAAATTTTGAAGGTTGTTAAAGAAGAATCAAATCAAATCCAAAGTCATTAAAAGAAGAAGATTTGGACTGAATAAACGACCCTAATGCATTGTATGATACATAAGGAGGCGAGGCAGATCAAAACAAGGGTTGGAGACAGGCGCTAGAGAGAAAGCAAAATCTGAAAAAATACCAATAAAGTGTGAGTTCGAAATCCTCATTAGAGGCAATCTCAAATCTTGCTATTGATACCAATCGCTTCCTGTCATTCTCCACAACCTAAAGCAATCAAAAGCAGGCGTTTTCGAGCCCTCTTACGCACTGTAAGTCGCTCACGGTATCACTATGTTCTTGAAATCGATTAACACTATTCTTGCATCCATAGCATAAAATAATGGCATAATCTTGATCACCATGATGTTTACAAGCTTTTGGCATTATTCAATTTCATTTATGTGACCTATACCGTGAATCACCATTGTTAGGTTTTCTTGGAGTTTTTTAGGGTTTTTGATTTCAGGAATAATTGGCCCTAGTAATGGGTATGGTTGTGATCAGAAGAAGGAGACAAGTCTAATCATGGTGTTAAAATTAATTTACATGGCATGTATGAGATTTTGAGAGTGGATAGGTTTGTAGTGACGGACATTTGTCTGTGGGTATAGGTATTGCAGGTTTTTAGCTACGGAGAGAGGAAGGGGATGAAGGCGTGTCACCCCACTAACTTTTGTTTTTATATATTATTATTACCTTGTATTATGATAACAATCAAAACAGCGCAGCCTAGTGGTTGCCACGCAGGTCTTAAGGCATTAGGGGCTGGAGGTCAGGGGTTCGATCCCTGCCTCCAGCATTTGTTATTTTTCCTTGTTATTTCAGGGAATCCAGTACACGCTCAAGACAAACATCCACCATGCTCCTTCCTCATCAACACGCCAGATGGCCAGATCTGATGGTCATCATTAAAGGTGCACCAAAGGGTCAGTCAATGCACACACACTAGATTCCAAAAAAGTCAAATGGACCTCACAAATGGGCCAGAATTCCTGCTTTCTACACCCCCTAAATCAGGCTCATTCCTCTATCTTTTTATATTTTTTTTATATTTTCATTTAATTATTTTTAATTAATTACTAACCAATAATCAATTTTCTTTTTAGCAAAAAAAAATCACAAAAAAATATTTTATGTCCAATTAAATTTTAGAATTTTATTTTCATTAATAAATATTAATTAATTTAATTAGGATATTAATGTTAGATAACTTTAAATGATTTTTGCAAATATTTAAAATTAATTAGAATCAATAGTTTTAACCCTAATTTAATTATTTAATTTCTTTCCTAAATTAACAAAATCCAAAAATATGTCATTAATTATTTTTTATTAATTAGTTTAATACCCAATTAATTTAGCTTTTAATTTTAGGATTTAACTTCTTTTCTTAAAAATATTATAAAAAAAAACAAAAACATTTTTATTTAATTAGGAGGGTCAAAACCCTAGTTTCGCATTCGATTCAATTGTCTCGTGCACTTTATTTTTTCTTTATTCAATTATTGTATCTGCTCCCGGTTTGTAATAATTAATTAGGACATTTATTTATTTTCCGCTTTTAAATTTCAAAGGGTTGTTTTTGGCGATGTAAATACCTGACGCCTTGTAATAGTTTAGTTTAAATTCTGCACTTTAATTTATGCAAATATTCAACTGCTAGATGTTTGATAAATAGGGTTTGCATGACAAGAATGAATGCTTAATCTTAAAACTGTTAGTTCACCCTAAACATGTGCAAAGATAAAAATAATTGAAATCAACACACTCGCACATGCGCACTCCTAGGGTACATCCCGCTTAGTTACCTTCATAAATGGTCATTGAGTATAGGTTATTTTAGAGGTCGCCCTCTTGTCTAAAAGATCATAAGTTGCCTCGGAAAGGTTGCCTCAGATATCATCGCCTCGGATAAATGATCTAAGACATTAGGGTTACTACTAAGACATCCTAACGTTGCTTTAGTGACCCTACATCCCTTTCGAATTGACCCTCAAAACTCCAATGACAGTGCTACCTACTCACTAATAGTGGGATAGCATTGTCTAAAGGAAACAAACATAGAACGATTCCTTTTTCGAGTAGGTAGATTAGTTCTTAAGTACTTGCTTATTCAAAACAAAACTTTTTCACACTTACACTTTTACAAACAAGTTTTCAAAAACACTTCATTACACTCTTGAGGACGGAAGCAAGAGTTAAATCGAAGTTAAAACAAAACTTTTCAAAACCCACAACACAAAGAAAACAATTTTGAAAACAATGAGCAAGTACCTAAGAGCCCGTAGATAACTACGGATAGAAAGGGTGCTAATACCTTCCCTTTCTATAATCTACCCCCCGTACTCAGAAATATCTCGAAAAAGGAATTTTTCTATGCTTTTTTCCTTTCCTTGTTGGATAAAATAAAAGTCGGTGGCAACTCTTGCTTACCGCGACATTTTGCAAACACAAACGCAAAATGCAAACCAGCATTCCAAAAAACAGTCAGTTCTTCCATCGTATCACAGAACCGACGACTATGCTGGGGAGTTAATAAGTGGGGTGTACCTTAGGATTAGTTCATATTGTTTTTAATTCTTTGATTTGTTTGCTTTATATTTGTGGGCTTTGTATCGGAGTTACTATAGATCCTAACCCGGATCTAGGGATACCTTTTAGGTAAGTAGCAATAGACTGTGAGGAAACTGTACGGCGTAGACCGATACGATTGAAGCAGTAGCTATGTTGGTGTGACACTTTAGTTTGTACCGATGTCCCCTGTGGTGGAACAAGGAGAATATGGGGCTGCTAAGGGGTCATTAAGCACCAACTGACCTTAGAACCTATAATTGACCAACTTGGCCATAGAAAAGTAGCAGTATGTTACACTCATTAAGACCAAACTCTCGCGATGTCTCCGGCCGAAAGAAAAGGTTGCTAAACTGGAATTATGATCGATTGAGGGTGGTCAGTGATATTGAGATCCTCTAGAACCCGGTTACTATTACTAGGACAAGTTGAACCAACTAAACTGAAAGAGGGTAGTACCTAAACTCCATGCCAGCCTGAAATTTAAGGGCTACTGTGTGACTTTTTTGCCCTTACCATGTTTGCTATCTGTGAATACCTCTGGTGTGCTTCTATCAACATCATGCATCATGACATTGCATGCATATTGCATTGGACTAACCATTTCAAAGACCAATTGGATTCATCTTTGTTCTGTTTTGAGGATCATGGCATTTATGCGTAGAAACACTATTCGGATCAACTTTGTACAGATTCCTACTCAGCTTAGAGATTTGGTTTCCAAGGTTCCTGACTCTTCCTCTTTTGACAGAAGACATGGTCACCTCCTCAGTCTAGTCACCTCCAAGCTGGATGAACAGATGATGAGCATCTTATTCCAGTTCTTTGATCCATTATACCACTACTTCACTTTCCCGGACTATCAGTTAGTCCCTACTTTGGAGGAGTTCTCGAATCTACTCGGCATCTCTATTCTAGAGCAGACCCCATTTACAGGTTGGGAGATAGCTCTTAAGCCAGAGGATGTTGCTACAGACCTACATCTGACAAAGGTTGAGGTAATGTCTAATTGGGAAACTCGGAGTGGTGCAAAAGGCTTCTTGGCTAAGTTCTTGGTTGATCAAGCTAATCAGTTCTTGGACAGTTTAGACTTTCAAGCATTTGAAGACATCCTGGCTCTTCTCATTTGTGGTCTGGTTCTGTTCCCCAATTCAGATTCCTTTGTCGACGTGAATGCAGTAAAGATTTTCATGTCCCGTAATCCAGTGCCCACTCTCTTGGGTGATATTCTGCACACTCTTTATGCCCGTACTGCTCGGAAACGGGGAACCCTCATGTGTTGTGCACCATTGCTGGCGAGGTGGTTTATTTCTCACCTCCCCAAATCTGTTTTGAAGAACGAAGAAGGCATGGGTTGGGCCTACAGAATTATGTCCCTTGCTCACACAGACATCATCTGGAGTACTAAAGACATGGAAGAAGTAGCTATTATTGATCACTGTGGGCAATACCCCAATGTTCCATTGCTGGGAATCAGAGGAGGGATCACCTATAATCCTTGTTTGGCCTTACGACGATTTGGAAGAGCTAGGAGGGACGGACCTCATGAGTTGCTGCTTCCAAGAATTGTTTTTTACTTCTAGGGAAATGCTAAGGGACATCACCGCAGATTCATACGAGCCTGGGATAGAGTCAACAGATCTGATTCGCATGAGCTAGGCATGAAGACTTCTATCCCAATGCCACAGTATCTCCGGTGGGTTCGAGCCCGCGCTCAAAAGTTAGGGATGCCATACGAAGCTGTCTTGCCGGTAATTGTTGAGAGTACTGATGAAGAAGGGATTCCTCCTACCATCCTCCATCCATACATGCCTACTGACATTGGGGTATTAAAGAGGTCTTGGATCCAGCTAAGGGAAGAACGGGATACTTACAGAGAAAAGTATCATGAGCATGAGCGAAAGATCCTGAGGCTTACAAGGCAGCTGGAGAATGAGAAGGTCCTCAATGACTATGTCGTCACCAAAGGAAAACGACCATGGGAGTGCTGATTATCTTTTATTGTTTCTAGCATAGATTTTCTTTCAGTATTTCTTTTTGTAACGCCTTAAAGGCATCTGGTAAACATTGTTTCAAGTTTTTTATCTAATAAAAGTGTGTTTCATTTTGGTTTACGAATTTGAATCTCCAAAGTCTTTGAAATCATATCATACGCATTCAATTCCGATGCACCTCATTACAGGTACCCTTACATGTTTCTCATCTTCTTCGTTGTTTATTTCAGCAATCATGTCTTCTGAAACATCAACTGATCAAGCTATCAAGGCCCTACAAGCTCAAAACGCCCAGTTCCAGGAAATGTTCATGAACTTGGCCAAGGGTCAGCAAGATATGAAGACTCTTATCTTGAAGGATAAGAAGAAGAAGAAGAAGAAGAAGAAGAAGAAGACGGTCCTCCTGAATATGGGTCACCGATTTGGGAACAGATTAAGACAGGATGTTGATTTATCTCACTCATCTGGAGGGGGAGAGAATCAGGAAGAAAGGAGGACTCCTAGCACTGTGGTTTCTGACAATGAGACTGACTTTTATAAAGACCAGTATCTTCCTGCTGAGGATATGTATAAGCAACTTGAAGACCAGTTGAGCGCAATGGAGGTCCAGAAGGTACCTGGGTTGGACTTCGGAGATTTGGGTTTGGCGTCTGGGGTGGTGATTCCCCACAAATTTAAAACACCAGTCTTTGCTAAGTACAACGGGGCCTCCTGCCCAAAGTTACACCTCTGCTCGTATGTTAGAAAGATCCAACCATACACTGCCGATAAGAATCTCTGGATTCATTTCTTTCAAGATAGTCTTTCAGGGACTCAACTTGAATGGTTCTACCAACTAGAAGGAGCTAATGTCCGTAACTGGGAGGACCTTGCTGCTGCTTTCTACAAGTAGTTCCAGTACAATCCCGACCTCGCTCCCACGCGTACCAAACTTCAGGGTATGTTTATGGATGCGAGAGAAGTTTTTAAGGACTACGCTCAGAAGTGAAGGGACCTTGCTGGAAGAGTACAACCCCCTTTGGCTGATAGGGAGCTAGTGGATATGTTTCTGGCGACCTTGTCTGGTCCGTATTTTAATCATCTGATTGGAAGTTCATCATCCGGATTTATTGAGATGATTATGATCGGGGAAAGAGTTGAGGCAGGTATCAAGAGCGGCAAGATACAAAAGGGTGCTTCGTCAAGCACAGAAAAGAAGCCCTTCAAAAAGGAGTCGAGTGTCGTTTACATCTCAAAAAGCCAAAATTGACTTGAGCGCCGCCAAACAGTTAATGCGGTGGTTATATCAAGGCCTGTTGTTGCCCCATAATGTAACAATCAGCCAAGAGCAGAGAGGCCGCAGAGACAATTCACTCAGATCAGTATGACCCTGTCTCAAATTATGTCGCAGTTGTTAAAGACCAATCTGGTGATTCTGAAGGAGGCCCTGAAGAATCCCAATACTACATCACCGCTGTACAATCTGAATGCCCGCTGTGCTTTTCACTCTGATAGCCCGGGGCATGATACGAATAATTGTTGGGTCTTGAAGAATAAAGTGCAGGACCTGATCGATGCTAAGGAGATTGAATTTGAAGCGCCAGAAAATCCTAATGTCATAACGGCACCTATGCCCAAACATGACGCAGGAGTGAATGCGATTGAAGACGATGATGAAGGGTTTGATATTGACAGCTGGATTTACCCAACTACTGGCGGTGGACTAAGAAATTGTATAGCGAAGGATTATATGCCTGTTTCTTTTATTACCCAGTAATGAGACTTTTTTTTTAGTTTGTAACAGACAATTTTAAACTTTACGGCCCGGTGTCTTACCCGAGGCATCGTGGATTTGTTTGTGAGGGCTTTATATTTGTCATCTCCATATATCATTAATAAAAGCATTGGACGTTTTTCTTGCATTATGAATTTTGAGCTCCCTGTTTTTTTTCTATCTTGCAAAATAGCTATTTTACACACACTCACATATACAAGTCTATGTCCACTCTGGATCCCACTGATAACGACTCTTCTACTGCCAGTTATGACTTTGAAAGTCCGATAAACTAAGTCGAATACGAAGGTGAGGATGATTGTGAAGTGCATGGGGAACTTGCTAGACTGTTACTTCAGGAAGAGAGGGCTATACAGCCGCATGAAGAGCTAGTGGAATCAGTGAATCTGGGTACAGAGGTAGACAAGAAAGAGGTCAAGATTGGTGCAAATCTGGAGCCTAGTGTTAAGCAACGGTTGATTCAGATGTTGCGTGACTACGTTGAGATCTTTGTCTGGTCTTATGAAGATATGCCTGGGTTGGATACTGCTATTGTGGTTCACCGCCTGCCCACCAAGGAAGATTGTCCTCCAGTGAAACAAAAAGTTCGTCGAATGCGCCCCGAGATGTCTGAGAAAATCAAGGCTGAGGTTATGAAAAAATTGGATGCCGGTTTTCTAGCAGTTACTTCTTACCCAGTGGGTGGCCAACGTTGTTCATGTGCCAAATAAGGATGGTAAGGTTCGAATGTGTGTTAACTATAGGGATCTGAACAGGGCGAGCCCCAAAGATGATTTCCCTCTACCTCATATCGATGTTATGGTTGACAGCATAGCACAACATAAGGTCTTCTCCTTTATGGATGGTTTCTCCGGTTATAATTAGATTAAAATGGCTCCCGAAGACATGGAGAAGACAACCTTCATCATGCAGTGGGGTACCTTTTGCTACAAAGTCATGCCATTTGGATTGAAGAATGTTGGGGCAATGTATCAGCGCGCCATGGTCGCTTTGTTCCATGACATGATTTATTATGAGATTGAGGTATATGTCGATGACATGATCGCAAGATCCCAGACTGAAGAAGAGCATCTTGACCACCTTCAGAAGTTATTTGACAGGCTAAGGTTGTACAAGCTGAGGTTAAACCCGAACAAGTGCACCTTCGGGGTGAGATCTGGTAAGCTGTTGGGTTTCGTCGTAAGTGATAAAGGTATTCAAGTGGATCCTGCAAAAGTGAAGGCTATACAATAGATGCCAGCTCCCCGAAAAGAAAAAGAAGTCAGAGGCTTTTTGGGACGGTTGAATTACATTGCCCGATTCATCTCACACCTGACTGCTACTTGCGAGCCAATCTTCATGCTACTGAAGAAAGATCAAGTGGTAAGATGAAACGATGAATGTCAGGCTGCTTTCGAAAGGATCAAAGAATATCTCCAAAAGCCACCCATTCTGATGCCTCCAATTGAAGGGAGACCTTTGATCTTATACTTGACAGTACTCGACAATTCAATGGGGTGCGTGCTGGGGCAGCATGACGAGTCTGGCCGAAAAGAGCATGCTATTTATTACCTTAGCAAAAAGTTTACCGACTGTGAGACCCGATACTCACTGCTTGAGAAAACTTGCTGCGCTTTGGCATGGGCTGCTCGCCGGCTGAGACAGTATATGTTGACTCACACTACTCTATTGATATCAAAGATGGATCCAATCAAGTATATCTTCGAGAATCCTGCATTGTCCGGAAGAATAGCAAGATGGCATATGATCTTGACTGAGTATGACATCCAGTATACGACCCAAAAGGCAATCAAAGGAAGTGTGTTGGTAGATCATTTGGCACATCAAGCAGTGGATGATTACCAGTCTATGAACTTTGAATTTTCGGATGAGAATATCATGATAGTTACCGACTGTGAAGAACCTAGACCGGATGAAGGACATGAGGAAGGATCCTGATGGTCTATGTACTTTAATGGAGCTTCGAACGCTTTGGGTAATGGAATCGGTGCCGTGATCATATCTCCTAAAGGCTCTCATACTCCGTTTACCGCCCAACTATGTTTCAACTGCACCAACAACATGGCGGAGTATGAAGCATGCATTATGGGTCTTCGAGCAGCTATTGACCTAAGGATTAAGTTCTTAAGTGTGTTTGGATATTCCGCTCTCGTGATCAGCCAAATCAAAGGCGAGTGGGATACGAAACACCCTAATCTTATTCCTTACAAAGATTATGTATTGACGTTGCTTCCACACTTCGAGGAAATAACCTTTGAACACTTCCCTAGAGAGGAGAATCAGTTGGCGGACGCGTTAGCTACGATGTCTTCTATGTTCAAAGTCAATTGGGACAACGAAGCTCCCCGGATTATCATTGAAAGGTTGGACGAACCTTCACATTGATGTGACATTGAGACTGAAGAGGTAGAAGATAAACCCTGGTTTCACGAGGTAAAAAGGTATCTCGAGGCTCAGGAGTACCCCCAGGGTGCATCTGTTAATGACAAGAAGTTTCTGAGGAGGTTCGCGGCGAAGTTCTTCATCAGTAATGACATCCTTTACAAGCGTAACCATGATTCGACCTTACTGCGATGTGTGGATAAGAACGAGGAAGAAAGGATTATGGTAGATTTACACGAAGGTACTTTCAGAACTCATTCCAGTGGGCACACCATAGAAAAGAAAATCCTACGGGCAGAATATTATTGGTCTACAATGGAAGCCGACTGTTATCAGCATTCTCGGACCTGTCATAAGTGCCAAGTCTATGCTGATAAGGTGCACATACCTCCAGTTCCTCTGAACATCTTGACAGCTCCTTGGCCTTTTTCAATATGGGGCATCGACATGATCGGTAAGATCAGACCTAAGGCGTCCAACGGGCATCGTTTCATCCTAGTAGCTATTGATTACTTTACGAAGTGGGTTGAAGCAGCTTCCTTTGCTACTGTAACCAAGAACGTCGTGGCACGGTTCATTCGGCACAATCTAATTTTTTGATATGGTGTACCAGACAGGATCATTACAGACAATGGTACAAATCTCAACAATAAAATAATCACCGAACTCTGCAAGAAGTTCAAGATACAGCATCACAACTCTTCTCCCTACCGGCTGAAGATGAATGGAGTTGTTGAAGCGGCTAATGAAAACATCAAGAAGATTGTGCAGAAGATGACGGTGACATACAAAGACTGGCACGATATGTTACCGTTTGCTCTTCATGGATACCGTACCTCAGCGCGGACATCAACAGGGGCAACCCCCTATTCCTTAGTATATGGTATGGAGGCAGTCCTGCCCATTTAAGTTCAGATACCCTCTCTTCGGATTATGAAGGATGCAGGTTTGAGCGAAGATGACTGGATTCAGACTCGACTTGATCAGCTAAACTTAATCGATGAAAAGAGACTCACTGCTATTTGACATGGTCAAACGTATCAAAAACGGATGATCAAGGCATTTAACAAGAAAGTTAGACGATAAGAGTATCAAGTTGGGGATCTAGTGATCAAGCGCATCATCCTACCGCAAGGTGATCCCAAGGGCCAATGGACCCCTACGTACGAAGGGCCATTTGTGGTTAAGAACATTTTCTCATGAGGAGCTATGATTCTAACCACCATGGATGGTGACGACCTTCCTCACCCCGTCAATGCAGACATAGTGAAAAAATACTACGCATAAATCAAAGACCCGCTAGGTCGACTGGCCTAGGCAAAAATAAGGGCTTCCCGGCGAACCAAAAGGGTTCGGGCAAAAATAAGGGATGAAAATAAAAAAAATTTGTACACCTGGAAAGTCAAAAACCTGAAAAGGCGGCTTGGGAAAAAAGGGTATCCCGGTGGACTAAAAACCCGAAAGGGTGGTCCAGGAAAAAATTAGGGATCAAAGTGTAACACCATGTCTCATTGAATCACCTTGCAACCAGACTTCGGTATCGACTATCAAGCTCGGATGATACTAATCAATCTGATCTACCTTCAACCAAGTAGCAAAGTGATGAGATGCTCGAGGACATAGGGGCAATAGTAGAGTTGGAACCCAAGGGGATTATCCACATAACTGTTTTTTTCCACAAATTGTATAAACTCTATTGTTCGGCGGCGTTCTCTTACTAGGACGTCAGCCTCTTGTACAAAAACGCCTATTTACAGGCCAAACTTCAAAGTCAATACAATTCATTTTCAGAGAAATTTCAAACTGTTTTTCCTTTTTCTGTTTTATTTTGCAAAGAACGTCCAATGTTCATTTTTGATATATGCAGTTGACATTAATTGCTGCTCATGAATATTTACATGCGAAACAAAAGACGATTACTCGTAATATCAGGAACGGGGGAAATAAGAATTGTCCAAGCTTTACAGTTTCTCTGTCCACCAGGTACAAGGATAAATTTAGCTGAAGAGTATGACTGAGGTACATTCACTCCCCTTAGAGTAAAGAAAAGATAGTAATGTTAACTCTCCCAGCTGAGGCTCGCAACCGCGAATGAATCGGCAATATTCTCCCCAAGCAGAATTTATCCATCATCAGTACTAGACAATTATCCCCACCGGAGTTTGGAAAATCTTCCCCAGTGGAATTTGGAGAATCATCCCCAGTAGACTCTGGAAGATTGTCCCCAGTAGAGTCTAAAAGGTTTTCCCCAGTGAAGTCGCAACTGAAATATCATCCCCAGCGGAGTTCATTCCTTTCACAAACGGAAACTCAATCCCCAACAAGATTTAGTAACGCTAGCAACGGTAATTCATCCCCAGCTGAATTTACCAACGGAATCCTCAATAGAGCAGGTCCTCCCCACGAAGCCATTTCCTCATCAGTTTATTCCCCAGCGGAGTTATCCTCTTCTGCAGGCTTATTCTCACAATCATCTTCATTCGCTATCCCCGACGGGAACAAAGAATTCAACTCTTTTCTCCAGCAGCTATCCGAGATTTATTTCCCCCAGCTTAAAGCATCACATTTTCATACATCATGACACATGCATATATGCATCATACATCGATCTCATTTATTTTGATAACATCATTGCTTGATACATATCATGCATTACATACAACTAACCTTTACCTTTCAGGAAAGATACAATCAAATTCTCACAAAATTCAAAGCTATAAAGCTTTTACCTCAGTTGAATTACGGACGAGTTCCTAAATCTCAGCAAAGTGGTTTCCTCAGTTGAATTATGGACGAGTTCCTAAGTCTCAGAAAAGTAGTTAAATTACGGACGAGTTCCTAAATCTCAGCAAAGTAGTTGAATTACGGATGAGTTCCTAAATCTCAGCAAAGTAGTTGAATTACGGACGAGTTCCTAAAACTTAGCAAAGTAGTTGAATTACGGAACGAGTTCCTAAATCTCAGTAAAGTAGTTAAATTACGGACAAGTTCCTAAATCTCAGCAAAGTAATTGAATTACGGACGAGTTCCTAAATCTCAGCAAAGTAGTTGAATTACAGATGAGTTCCTAAATCTCAGCAAAGTAGTTGAATTACGGACGAGTTCCTAAATCTCAGCAAAGTAGTTGAATTACAGACGAGTTCCTAAATCTCGACACCTCAATTGAATTACGGACGAGATCCTAAATCTCGACACCTCAGTTGAATTACGGACGAGTTCCTAAATCTCGACACCTCAGTTGAATTACGGACAAGTTCCTAAATCTCGACACCTCAGTTGAATTACGGACGAGTTCCTAAATCTCGACACCTCAGTTGAATTACGGACGAGTTCCTAAATCTCAACACCTCAGTTGAATCACGGACGAATTCCTAAATCTTGACACCTCGGTTGAATTACGGACGGGTTCCTAAATCTCAGCAGATATGCTTCCTCAGTTGAATTACGGGCGAGTTCCTAAATCTCAGCGAGATGCTTCCTCAGTTAAATTATGGGTGAGTTCCTAAATCTCAGCGAGATGTTTCCTCAGTTGAATTACGGACGAGTTCCTAAATCTCAGCAAAAATGTTTCCTCCGTTGAGTACGGACGATCGAAGTTCCTAAATATCAAAAGAGATGATTCCTCAGTTGAGTATGGACGATCGAAGCTCCTAAATATCAACAGAGACGACTCACCAGCAGAATAACGGACAACCAAAGCTCCTAAATTTCTACTCCTCTCAATAAAGATCAGACTTCCCCCAACGAAATCTTCCACAAAAAACAGGTATACAAGCTCTTGCTAAGGAATCTCTTATGCGATCGACACTCCTTCAGATGGCATCCTTAAGCTCATCCCCTCGTCAGCAATCTCCAAATGACATCTGTAAGCCCATTCCCGACATCACAAGGCAACTACCACTGCATGTGAGTGCAAATTTCTGGGCACTCTAGTGTTCAATCCTCTTCCACCTTCGGATTATGAAAGGCACGAAAGCCAATCTACATCCTCAGGTTTAAGAAGATTAAACAGGGGAAGCTGTTGTACCCCAAAATTTTCCCTCCCATATTTCTCAAAACATTGCAAGAAAGATCTCCAAGTTGCTCAAGGTAGTCCAAGGGTTGGCCAGACAAGCTTTCTCCTAAGGCAGTCTACCCCAAATTAGGGTTTCATGTTGCATCAAGATCCTTGAGTCCAAGTGACCTCAAGTGCTCACCAATGTCCTAATATGTTCTCAAGATCATCCATGTCAAGTTTCAAGCCTTGCATAGGAAGTTTGCTCAGTCAATTGCTCAAAGGTCCAAAAATCGATTGTGCCAGGGCAAAAGTCAACTGTGACCGACATACAGTCAAACTTCAAGATTTTTGGTCAACATCCTCACTTTGAAGTATATTTCATCATTTGATCAAGGGTCGATCATGATTCATCAAGGATTGCTCATAATTCATCAAGACTCAAAAGTTGCTAAATTAGGGTTTTGCAGGAAAAGACAACTCAACTTTGACCAAGCATAACTTTCTCATACTTTATGAGAAATGACCCATCCAAAGCTCATTTTGAAGAGAATTCAATTTCCTACAACCCATCTTCATCTCCCAAGTTCAAAATATGCACTCACAAGAAGTTATGAATTTCGATATTATAGGTCATTTTGAAAAGTCAACAAAAACACCTTTTTGTCAAAGCTTCATACATGAGCATGGAATATCAAATTCAGATCAGACCAAAAGAGTTGATTAAAGGACATCTCAAGCTTTCTAAAAAGTCAAATAACACCTCCAAAGATTCAAAATTGAGGAAGTCATGTATTGTTGAAGTTGACCCTTTTTGCAAAATTGCCAAAAGTCAATTATCCCCAAAACTTCAAATTTTGCCAAATGGGCCCATTCTTTTTCACTTGTTTTGAGTTGGAATTATAGCCCACGTTCTCTAGCCTTTGCCACTAGTCCATATCATATTTTTATTAATTATTTTGATTTTTATTTGAATTAATTTGATTTAAATCAAAATAAATCAAATAAAAATCCAAAGCATTAATAACAAAGGATCTTTTGATGGTTTCAGGCTCTAATTATAGCTAGCAAGGCATTCAAATTCGCATCAAAGCTTGTGTGCACAAAAAGATTCAAAATAAGCCAAATTTGGAAGGTTGTTAAAGAAGAAAAGAATCAAATCCAAAGTCATTGAAAGAAGAAGATTTGGACTGAATAAATAACCCTAATGCATTGTATGATACATAAGGAGGCGAGGCAGATCAAAACTAGGGTTGGAGACAGGCGCTAGAGAGAAAACAAAATCTGAAAAAATACCAAAAAAGTGTGAGTTAGAAATCCTCATTAGAGGCAATCTCAAAGCTTGCTATTGATACCAATCTCTTC
Source organism: Vicia faba (assembly GCA_948472305.1). Taxonomy (NCBI): domain Eukaryota; kingdom Viridiplantae; phylum Streptophyta; class Magnoliopsida; order Fabales; family Fabaceae; genus Vicia; species Vicia faba. Next base: position 344,648,305 of record OX451739.1, read on the forward strand.
CTGGCATTCTCCACAACCTAAAGCAATCAAAAGCAGGCGTTTTCGAGCCCTCTCACGCACTGTAAGTCGCTCACAGTATCACTATGTTCTTGAAATCGATTAACACTATTCTTGCATCCATAGCGTAAAATAATGGCATAATCTTGATCACCATGATGTTTACAAGCTTTTTGCATTATTTAATTTCATTTATGTGACATATACCGTGAATCACCATTGTTAGGTTTTCTTCGAGTTTTTTAAGGTTTTTGATTTCAGGAATAATTGGCCCTAGTAATGGGTATGGTTTTGATCAAAAGAAGGAGATGAGTCTAACCATGGTGTTAGAATTCATTTACATGGCCTGTACGAGATTTTGAGAGTGGACAGGTTTGTAGCGACGAACATTTGTCCGTGGGTATAGGTATTGCAGGTTTTTAGCTACAGAGAGAGGAAGGGGATGAAGGCGTGTCACCCCACCATTGGCTTGTTTAAATGAGCGCGCGTTTTTTTAATTTCTGTCCACTAACTTTTGTTTTTATATATTATTATTACCTTGTATTATGATAATAATCAAAACAACGCAGCCTAGTGGTTGCCACGCAGGTCTTAAGGCATTAGGGGCTGGAGGTCAGGGGTTCGATCCCTGCCTCCAGCATTTGTTATTTTTCCTTGTTATTTCAGGGAAACCAGTACACGCTCAATCCAAACGTCCACCATGCTCCTTCCTCATCAATACGCCAGATGGCCAGATCTGGTGGTCATCATTGAAGGTACACCAAAGGGTCAGTCAATGCACACGTACTGGATTGCAAAAAAGTCAAATGGACCTCACAAATGGGCCAGAATTCCTGCTTTCTACACCCCCTAAATCAGGCCCATTCCTCTATCTTTTTTATATTTTGTTTATATTTTCATTTAATTATTTTTAATTAATTACTAACCAATAATCAATTTTCTTTTTAGCAAAAAAAAATCACAAAAAATATTTTATGTCCAATTAAATTTTAGAATTTTATTTTCATTAATAAATATTAATTAATTTAATTAGGATATTAATGTTAGATAACTTTAAATGATTTTTGCAAATATTTAAAATTAATTAGAATCAATAGTTTTAACCCTAATTTAATTATTTAATTTCTTTCCTAAATTAACAAAATCCAAAAATATGTCATTAATTATGTTTTATTAATTAGTTTAATAACCAATTAATTTAGCTTTTAATTTTAGGATTTAACTTCTTTTCTTAAAAATATTATTAAAAAAAACAACAAAAACATTTTTATTTAATTAGAAGGGTCAAAACCCTAGTTTCACATTCGATTCAATTGTCTCGCGCACTTTATTTTTTCTTTATTCAATTATTGTATCTGCTCCCGGTTTGTAATAATTAATTAGGACATCTATTTATTTTTCCGCTTTTAAATTTCAAAGGGTTGTTTTTGGCGATGTAAATACCTGACCCCTTGTAATAGTTTAGTTTAAATTCTGCACTTTAATTTATGCAAATATTCAACTGCTAGATGTTTAATAAATAGGGTTTGCATGACAAGAATGAATGCTTAATCTTAAAACAGTTAGTTCACCCTAAACATGTGCAAAGATAAAAATAACTGAAATCAACACACTCGCACATGCGCACTCCTAGGGTACACCCCGCTTAGTTACCTTCATAAATGGTCATTGAGTATAGGTTATTTTAGAGGTCGCCCTCTTGTCTAAAAGATCATAAGTTGCCTCTGAAAGGTTGCCTCGGATATCATTGCCTCAGATAAATGTTCTAATACATTAGGGTTACTACTAAGACATCCTAACGTTGCTTTAGTGACCCTACGTCCCTTTTGAATTGACCCTCAAAACTCCAACGACAGTGCTACCTACTCACTAATAGTGGGATAGCATTGTCTAAAGGAAACAAACATAGAACGATTCCTTTTTCGAGTAGGTATATTAGTTCTTAAGTACTTGCTCATTCAAAACAAAACTTTTTCACACTTACACTTTTACAAACAAGTTTTCAAAAACACTTCATTACACTCTTGAGGACAGAAGCAAGAGTTAAATCGAAGTTAAAACAAAACTTTTCAAAACCCACAAACACAAAGAAAACAATTTTGAAAACAATGAGCAAGTACCTAAGAGCCCGTAGATAACTACGGATAGAAAGGGTGCTAATACCTTCCCTTTCTATAATCTACCCCCTGTACTCAGAAAAATCTCGAAAAAGGAATTTTTCTATGCTTTTTTCCTTTCCTTGTTGGATAAAATAAAAGTCGGTGGCGACTCTTGCTTACCGCGACATTTTGCAAACACAAACGCAAACCAGTATTCCAAAAAATTGTTAGTTCTTCCACCGTATCACAGGTTTCTACCAAACAAAAGAAAGGAAAAAAGATGATGTGTTCTTTGTGTCATATATGCCACCCTAACAAGGGGAATGAACCGTCGAGCCATGCAACGTTAAACAAAGAGCGTCGTGGGAGGAAACCCACGCTTTTAAATAACTTAGTTTCCTTTTGTATTTGTTTCGTTTTGTCTGCAGGTAATAAAAAGGGAGCCTTGCTGGTGAAAGCTAGGAGGCAGCAGTTGGTGTTGCATTTCCCTCTGTGAGTCACCTTCCTCGAGCTTGTTTTAAAACATTGGGGCCAATTTTTAGTTCAAGTTTGGGGGGAGGGGGGGGGGGGGGGGTTATTGCTTTTCTTTTATTGCTTTTGTGTTCGATTTGTTTGTTGGTTTTATGCTAAGTGTTGTGTGAATCCACGAGTTGAAGCTTTTCCCAAATTTTGCCGAAAAAGTTTGTTTTGTTCAAGAACTTGTTTGTCATAGAGTTCGGGAATAGTATATAGAGACAAATGGATGGTTGTTGGGAGGTAGGAAGTTAAGAATAATGTGACAATGATACAAGTCTAACGTGTATATTTGTACCATAATGCTTGAATCCTGAGAAGTACTCTTGAAGTAATTTATTCTTACAGTCCGGTATAATATAGATTCACATGCATTTATGATTGATGGAGAAATAAATAAATTTGGAACCAAATGATGAAAATGCGATAAAGGGAAGCTGGCTTGCTAAGTTGGGTAGCCCTTACCCGGTTATTCAGCCCAAAGGGGGTTGATCCCAAAACGTCGTCCAAAAGGACAATATATAACTGAAAAGTTGGAAAATTTCATAGGTAATTAAAAGTAGCTAATGCTGCTATTTGGTGCCTAAACAAAAATTCTTGATTAGTCTTGTGCATGTGATGATCATCATAATTCTCGTTGCCTTAATTTGACTGTCCAAATGAAAAAAGAGGAAAATAGGAAAGAGACTTAAGCACAAAGCATAGTTAGAGAGGTATCTGAAGAGTAAGCTCTAGATTTAAAGGTTCTTAAAAAAACTCTTTGCGTCATGTGAACATCAGATGAACTACTTTTTGATTAATTTGAACGGATGTCCATGTATAAGTACCATGCTTCTGTGATTTTCATGAGTTCTTGTAATAATCGCTTGAGGTCAAGCAACAATTTAAGTTTAGGGGAGTTTGATCAGATGTTTTTACACAAATATTTAGAAGTTATTTCAGCTATTATTTCTTTTACTTATCGAGTTTTTATTTCGTTTTATCACGTATCATGCTTTGGTTTTATGTTTTAGTGTTTTCAGGTTCAAACGAATAAAATAGGACAAATCGGGGTGGAAAAGTGTATAATTCAAAGTTTCAGAGGAAGTACTACAGGAGCCCTGGAACGGGTGGCAGTGTCGCCTGACACGGGTCGTGTCAGGTGGAAGACGTGGAAAGCATGGAAAATATAGGCTAACACGGGTGCCCATGTCAACTGACACGGCCCATGTCAGAAGGTCTGGGCGAGAGGTTTTTGGGGAAATGGACAAAGACCGACTCGGGTGCCCGTGTTAGGTGATACAGCCCGTGTTGGCCAGGATACCGATTTTGAGTGCTTTTATGATTTTTTATGATTTGGGACTCAGAGAATGTAATACGGTGGGAGAACTGACTTGGGTTTTTTACGTTTGATTGTAAATATTGTAGTAGCAAGAGTCGCCACCGACTTTTCTTTTATCTAATAAAGGAAAGGGTGAAAAGAACAGGAAAGACCTTTTGAGAATTTACTCGAGTTTGGGGGTAGGTTATGAAAAGGGAAGGTGTTAGAACCCTTTTCATCTATAGTTATCTACGAGCTCTTATTTTCTTGATCACTTTGAAATACTTTGTGTTTTGTGTAAGTTGAAAAATGTTTTAAAGATGTTTTGAAAGTTGTAATTTTGCAATGATTCTCGTATCGTTGATAATGTATACAAAATGTTTATTTTTTAGAAATATTTTGAAAACGCCTTAGTGTGTCAATTTTGTAATGATTCTCGTATCGTTGAGAATGTATACAAAATGTTTGTTTTGAAAATATTTGTTTGGAAAGAGAGTGTTTGAGAATAAGTTTTTGTGAAAATGTGAGGTGTATAAATGGTTTTAGTTTGTGAGAAAGCAATTACGAGCAATTTACCTACTCAAAAAGTCTTTGTTCTTTTCCTCCTCCTTTAGATAGTGCTTATTTTACCATTGGTTGGTAAGGACATATCATTGGATGTGAGAGACAGGCGTGGGTCATATTACAGTCATAGAAGGCAACTTGTAAGATGCTTTAGCAATGGCCGTAAGGGACTAAGATCGTTTACCAAAGGCAACATTATAGTGTCATCGAGGGACTACGATCTTTTAATCGAGGGTCTTTGGTAAAACATCCCACGTTCGAGAGACATGACTGTTTATATCCAAGGCAACAAGTGTGGGTTACCCTAGAGGTACATGCGTGCAAAGTGTTTTTGTTTTCATGTATATTATCTTTTAATTAGGGTTTTACTAGGTTTAATTTTAGTCTTGTCATGCAAACCCTAATTACTAGTAATAATAACGAAAGTGATAAATTACGAAATTTAAAAGTCCTATGCTATTACAGGACTTTGGGAATGGGGGGTACAAGTTTTGTGAATAGGGGGAAGAAAGCAATAAAGCCCTAATTATCTATTACAAACCATAGAATATGAATAATAATAAAATATACAAAATGTAAAAAGAAAAGAAATTGTTTTTGTATGGTTTTTTGATGGGAAAAGTTTAAAGATTAACCATATTAAACTAATTAATTAATAAAAACAAAAACTTTAAATTTATGTTAATTAACTTAATTAAATTAAAAGGAAAATTAAATGACAAAACCTAAGTCTAATTTAATTGTTTTAAAAAATGATTTCAATGTCAATATTAATGATAAAAAAATGTTTTACAATGTGAAGGAAATAATTTAATTTAATTTAATTACCAAAAATAAAGTGCTTAAATTAAAATATTTTTAATTTAACTATTTAAGAAAATATGTATATTTGTATTTTTTTTTTGGTTAAAAAATAAATAGATAAATGAAAATAATGAAAATATAAAAAGAAATAAAAATAATAGGCTGGGGTGTTGAAAAGTAACCAGGAGATTAAATGTAGCAAAAAGGCCCAAGTCATGTTTTTTTGTTGGAATCAGAAAAATAAATAAAATGGAATTGGGCTAGTGTCAACAAGCAAAAGGGGTGTATGAAAATAAATGCACATCAGGCCCAAATAGAAGGGTCCAAGCGTCTGTATGATTCCATATGGTTATCTCTTGGTGGCTCATGGTGGACAAGCATACTTGAGGCATTGGATTTAATAGCTGGAAGATCTGATAATCCAGTCACAAGGATGCACAGCATGCACGCTATACTTGATGTATTGAATCTTCAAGGAAATAAATATGGAAAAACAAAAGGGTACCATTGGGGCTCGAACCCAGGTCCCTAGTAATAAATGCCTTAGCGCACACTTCTCTGCCACTGGGATGGTTGTTTCATCCGTTAATAATACAACTTCAATTAAATATAAAATAAACGCATTTCTGAATTTTGAACTTCATCTTCTGCCTCCTTCGTGCACGCAGAACAACAACACCATTGCTATGAATTCTGAACTTGCTCATTTCTCAACCATTTTTAAAAAAGTAAACATGAAAGTTGTTCCATTTTTCACCACTAATTCAACCATATAAATAACTTACGCTAACTCTCAAAGATAAACATGAATTTCTGTTGGTACCAAATAAACCCTAACTTTTTCAGAAAGTTCAACTTTAAAATTCGCATCACTCAGGCAACATAAGTGAAAACTAAAGGCATGGTTAGCTTCAGGGAAATGATGTCTACATTTTATCTTCACAATGAAACCATTAATGATGCTTGTATAAGGAGTTCAAAGTTGAGATAACTTACCTCTAAACTGGAAATCATGTTTGGAGTTTGAGCACTCTTGGAGGTGTTGTCATAATCTGGATAGCTTCACTGAACTCCTAAGAAGCTAATGTAATGCTTACTTTATGCCGAAAGTGCCTGAATCTTTCTAGAGAAGTCAAGTTACAGGTTTTATTAGGATGGTACAAATGGTGTTACAATGATGAAACAGGGGTGGGGATGAGTTGTATATGATGTGAGGAAGCTTTGGATTGATTTAGAGTTAAAACACATGAGTGGATTGTGAGTTTGAGATTCAAGGTCAGAATGTGCAACAATGGAGGTTTGAAATGCAAATTCTGACTTCAGGCAGTATGAGGGGGTTAGAGGGATCTTGAACTCGTATGTTAGCTTGCAAACAACCTCTCTATTTATGGAGAAAGGTTGGAGGGAAGGAGAACATCAGGTTTGTATGTTACAAAGTGTTGGCTAGGTGACTTAGTTTTGAAGCAACATTGAGATAACCTTGTTCCAATGCATAGTACAAGCATGATCTGAAATGGGTAGAGGCTCTAGACAAGTTGCTTCTGTCTTTGAGATTATGTGTGTTCAAAAGGAACGAGTGCAAAGCTCAAGGAGAGTGGACATTATGATTAAAGCCACTTTTCCAAATTGGCAATGTTACCTTTGTGCTAAAAATGGATTAATCACTTGGGTAATGGATCAAGCACTTGGATCATAGCTCAATCAATTGGGTAAACATTTAATTTTTGAGTGATTTTCAAGTTTTAAGGCCTGCAAAGAAATATTACGCAGCATGCTTGAAGATTGGATCATAAGGTTCATCACAAAATGACCTAAAATTCAAGAATGGATGCTCAACTTCTTCTCTTCGATTCTTATAGATCAAGCATTATCTCTTCAAGTTATTGGACATTTTGGAAAGCTTGAAACATTGTATACAAACTTCATGTTTACCACTTTGGCTAAATCAACTTAGAACTTGGTGAAAAATTGCCAAGAAGTTGGGACAAAAAATCTGCCTAACTTGATGAAAATTTCACTAAGTGTTTTGGATAAAAAGTCATGACTTCATGGGCCTATATCTCATAATCTAAGCATTTTTTAGACATCAACCCTAAGGGCAAAAGTTGTAGAATTCATAAAGATCTACAACTTTCATGTTAAAAGTTTCCCTTGAATCATGTTGCATCTTGGTGAAAAATTGTCATGTAGTAGTGAAATTATCAAGGTTAAAAAACACTTAGAATTTTTCTAAGTCTTGAAAATCTTGACATTTGTTGACTTTATTGATTCTTGATGATCAAGTTTGATATTTTTGAAGGTCTTGATGAATTTTGATCTTTGAAATTCAATGTTGACCAAAAAAAGTCAAAGTTTGACTTTTTGTGTATCAGTTGACTTTTCATCAGTTGATCAAATTTCAACTATCAATCCATTGATCTTTGAGAAATTATTTGAGCCACAAAATTAGGTCAAGATATTGTGTTTTAGCCCTTGATATCATGCTTCAAGCCATTAGGTCATGTACTAGGTCAAAAGTCACTGATCAGTCTCATTCTCAATCAAAACCCTATTTTTTACAATTTTGCCCCTTTGATGATTTGAGTGCTTTTCTTGAGGAATTGTGATCGAACCTTGATTAATTGATGAATATGACTTCAAAATTTTGATGTTTTGCCAAAAATCATGAATTTTGAGTGTACGTTGACCATAATTGACTTTTTACCCAATATAGTTGATTTTCAGTCACCTGAGTAATTGATTGAGCAAATTTGTGGTGCAAGACTTGAAACTTGGTATAAGCATTCTTGAAGAACTATAATGAACCATGAAAGTCACTTTAGGTATTAAAAATCCAACTTTCCTTGTGAAAACAAAAACCCTAATTTGTGGTCTCAGTGCTTATGAGGTGAGCTTGTCTGATCAACTCTTGAGCATTTGAGATCTTTTGTGGGAAATGTCTAGAAGAAAAGGGAGGGAAAATTTTGGGGTACAAAATCTTCCCCTGTTCAATCTTCTTAAACCTGAAGAGTTAGATTAGCATGTTCGCCATTCGCGAGTTGAAGGTGAAATATGATTGAACACTTAAGTGCCCAGAAATTTGCACTCGCTTGTGCATGAAGTAAAACTATTTGTTGATTATACCAGGAATGGGCTTAAAAATTCCATTTGGAGAGGCAATGAAGAGTTTTAGGAGATGGGCTTATAGATTCCATCCAAAATAATTGTTGATAGAGAAATTATACTAAGTCTACGCTCGACTTTAATCCGAGACAGAAAATGGCTACCAGGAGAAGTATCAAAATAAATCTTTGGTCAATTTAATCTGAGCCAGAAGATGCCTGCATTTATTTTTAAATGGAGGAAGTATCAGAATAAATCTTTGGTCGATTTAATCTGAGCCATGAAAGGTCTACTTATAGAAGTATCAGAATAAATCTTTAGTCGATTTAATTTGAGCTAGAAAAGGTCTTTAAATCTTTAAATGGGAGAAGTATCAGAATAAATCTTTGGTCGATTTATTCTGAGCCAGAAAAGGTCTACTGAGAATAGTATCATTAAATCTTTGGTCGATTTAATCTTAGCCAACAAAGGTCTTTAAATATTTAACTGGGAGAAGTATCAGAATAAATCTTTGGTCGATTTAATTTGAGCCAGAAAAGGTCTACTGAGAGAAGTATTAGAATAAATCTTTGGTCGATTTAATCTGAGCCATCAGAGGTTTTTAAATCTTTAACTAGGAGAAGTATCAGAATAAATCTTTGGTCTATTAAATCTGAGCCAGAAAAGGTCTTTAAATCTTTAGTTGGGAGAAGTATCAGAATAAATCTTTGGTCGATTTAATCTAAGCCAGAAAAGGTCTACTGAAAGAAGTATCAGAATAAATATTTAGTCGATTTAATCTGAGCCAGCAGATGCTTGAAGGGAGTATCCCTCATGTAGATATTTGCCATGTCTTATTTCAGGGAATGACCTACAATTTTTTTTGAGGATTTGTTGATGATATCGGTTTTTCGATTGATTCTTCCTGAAAAGGTAAAGAGTTAATTGTATTCAATGTCATGATGTATGAAATTCATTGCATAATGATGTTCTTAAAATGAATGAGACTGTGCTATATGTGCTTCGTATGCATATGTTATAATGTATGAATGTGTAATGTCTTTGATTTGTATTTGTAAGCCCGTGTTTACTTTTGTATGGGAAAATAAATCCCTTACTATTGTTGGGGATGAAGAGTACGTGTATCCTCAATCTTGTCTAGAATGCTTCCGTTAGGGATTCTTTCTTACTTGTTTGAGGAAACTCTGCAGGGGATGTATTGATTTCTGTTTTAGGAGTAGAGTTTAAGAACCTTGGTCGTCCGTTGCTCTACCGTGGAGTTTTTATATATATATCCTAACTGGGGATAAAAGAGATGGATAACCTTTCGACTCATTTGGGGAATATAATTCTTATATACCATGATTGGGGATGAAAGAGATGGATAACCTTTTGACTTATCTGGGGATAGTGATGACTTTACTGGAGAGAGGAATTTTGTTAATGATTTGTAGTAGTCTGAGGAATAGACTCGAGCTGGGGAATTTGTAGGTTGTCGGGGAAATAAACCTTGTTTTCAGAGTGGTAATGGTGAGGAAACTAAACTCTCTTGGGGAAATTGAATTTTGCAAGAGGGAAGAAATCTACATGGGTTTTATAGTTTTCTAACTCGGCTGGGGAATAGAATTTCCATGAAGTGCATTTATTGGAACTCCATAGGTTGGTGAAATTGCTGGGAAAGAGATTATACTCCTTTGTGTGCTGGAGCAATCTGCTGGGGAGATTACGGGGAATGTACCTTTATTTGTGAAGACTACTCTGTGGGGATAGTCTTTTTGAAGTAGCTCTGTGGGGATTTATGAACAACTTGAGTGTCATCCCAACTCCTAGAGTTTTTATTAAATGTTTATTTCTGCTCTTATGCATACATCTTTAACAGTTAATCATGTTCATATGCATATGTTCATTAAGTTTAGTCATTGGACATTTTTACGAACAAAATAGAAGAAACCAAGAGTTTGAACTTTAAAATGTATTTGTATTGATAATTTGCCTATAAACAGGCGATTTATATAAAGAGACGCAAATCCTAGTAAGAGGAAGTCGTCGTGAAATGAAAAGAGTACAAAGTGAAAACAAAATGTATAGCCATGTGGAAGTGATCCTATTGGGTTCCAAACTCTGCTATTGCCCCTATGTCTTCAAATATCTCGTCTCTTGCCATCAGAAGAAGTTGATTGAACCATTTGAACTTTTGACTTTGGTAATAAAGCTTGCATGTAAGTGATCCCACGGGACATAGTCGTACGCTTTTAATCCCTAACTTTTTCCTGGACCGCCCTTTCAGGTTTTCAGCCCACCAGGATACCCTTTTTTGCCCAAGTCACCTTTTTCAGGTTTTTGACTTGCCAGGTGTACAATCTTTTGCATATATCCCTAATTTTTGCCTGAAACCTTTTGGTTCATTGGGATGCCCTTATTTTTTCCTAGGTATGTCAACCTAGTGGGTCATTCTTATGCGTAATATATTTTGACTATGTCTGTGTTCACAGGTTGCGGAAAATCTTCATCGTCCATAATGGTCAGCATCATAGCACCGCCCGAGAATACTTTCTTGACAACAAATGGCCCTTCATAGGTGGAATTCCATTTTCCCATGGGATCACCTTGTGGTAGAATGATATGATTTATTACCAAGTCACCAGCCTGGTATACCCAATGCATGATCTTCTTATTGAATGCCTTGATCATACATTTTTTATACATCTGACCATGACATACAGCCGCCAACCTCTTTTCATCAATCAAATTCAACTGATCCAACCTAGTCTTAATCCACCTGTCTTCACCTAAGTCTTCCTCTTTCATAATCCTTAGAGAAGGAATCTGAACCGCGGCATGGAGGACATCTTCCATTCTATAGACTAGAGAGAATGGGGTTTCCCTATTTGATGTTCATGCCAAAGTACGATAGCCATGAAGAGAAAATGGTAACATCTCATGCCAGTCTTTGTAGATCACCATAATATTTTGCATAATCTTCTTTATATTCTTGTTGGCGGATTTTGTAACAGCCCGAGCCTTCAGCGTTCCCGGCACTATTACCTCACGATCTTCTCTACCCCCCTCACTAATAGAGTTTTTTCCTTTTGTGGGAATCTAACCTTGTACCCTGGGGTTCAAGTACATGCTCAATACATTCCCACTACCAATCTTTTCATGTAACAGCCCGAGCCTTTAGCGTTCCCGACACTATTACCTCACGATCTTCTATACCCCCCTCACTAGTAGAGTTTTTTCCTTCCGTGGGAATCGAACCCTGTACCCTGGGGTTCAAGTACATGCACAATGCATTCCCACTACCAATTGAGCTACGTAGCTCAATTGGTAGTGGGAATGCATTGAGCATGTACTTGAACCCCAGGGTACATGGTTCAATTCCCACGAAAGGCAAAAACTCTACTAGTGAAGGGGTAGAAAAGATTATGAGGTAATAGTGCCGGTGTTGTACCCCAAAATTTTCCCTCTCTTTTTCACAAGAAATCACAGCTTCAGGCTTTTCCTGATTTTTCAGATTGGCTTAAGAATCGGTCAAACAGACTTTTCTCATCAGTCAGACAAAATTAGGGTTTCCATTGACTCTTGAATCAGTCAAACAGATTATTAGGGTTTTTATTAATTTGGTTGAGTTTGGCTAAGGGTTTTGATCAGGAGGACGTTTCTTTAACAGTAAATCCAGAATTAGGGTTTTCACGAGCATTCTCAGAAGATTTTGAATCCACAACATTTCATTTGACTGTCATATGATTTTGACGCTTGTTTAAGATTCATGTTTGTTTCTCAAAGTCTAAACATCTGGGATAGAAGCTGAGGCTTCTGATTGAGAGTTTGAAGTGTTGGTTTAATCAGAGAAGTGAAAGGCGTATGGACGTTTGTTTGTCTAACTGTGCAATGCTTTTGGTTATTTGGAACGCCGGACGTTTATTGATTATTTATAATTTCTAAGTTAAAATTATTGGGATAATTTCCAATTATTATAATTCAAGAAATTTAAGTAATTAAATAAACAAGTGCAGAAGAAATCAAGAATTATCTGACAAAAAAGATTTTTATTCATTTTCAATTGTTTGTTACAAATATTATTTGAATACTGTAAATTTATTTACAGTGTTTACAATAATGTTATTACAAATGATTAGAAATAAAATAAAACTATATCCTAAATCTCTTGAAGTCTTCATCTTCTACTGTTGCATCCTTTGCTCAACTGATATTTACCTGCAAAAAGAGAAGAAAGAAGTCAATACAGTATGGATTAAAAAGGCATTCTCAGACAGATAATTAAAATTTCATCATTAAAGGTTGTTGGCCGGAATCAGATTGTTTTGATTTTCATCATATTTTTCTCATCCTCTTTGCAAATCACAAGAAGACTCTCTTCTTGGTTCACAAAGAGGAAAGAAAAATTGTTTGCAAGCATATGAATTAATTAAATACAAGGCAGCATATTAAACAAAATGCACAAAGCTGCATAAATTCAAATTGTCAAAAAGGCAAACCAAACTGAAATGCCAAGCTAAGTTACAAATTCAAAACTGGGCAAACTAAGGCAAACCAAGCTGTCAACAAAATTTTCCAAAGAAACTGTCAAAAGGCTGTCAAAGAAGATATCAAAAGCAATGCAGAAAATCTGGGAGATAAGTACAAGATGAAGAGGAAAGCTAAAGTGGCAAGCAAGCAATATTGTCAAAATCTCTTCATCATTTTCCAGCCAGAACCTTTTCAGAAAAAGTACAGTTAAAGCAATAAAATATGCTTTTTCTGTGGAGAGAGAAAGAGAGAGAGAAGTAGAGGCTTACAGTTTTGCAGGCTTAGAAGATGAAAATATAACAAAGAGTTCAGTTCAGAAGAAAAGAGGGGGCAGAACACATAGAAAAATATAACACAAAGCTGTAAACACATAACACAAGCCCTTGAGCCTGCTTCAAACAAGCCTCAAGGCTACCTCAAGCAAGCAAACAACAACCTGCCTCAAGCTTGCTTCAAGCCTGCCTTCATAAAGCAACAGCCTGCCCAAAGCCATACAAACCTGCATAAGCTTCAACAAACCTGCCTAAAACCAGTAAAACTACAAGCCTTGAAGCAAACAATCAAGAGCCTGCCTGTACAACCAACAATCAAAAGCAAGCCTGTCAAAGCAAACTCCAACAAGCCTGTCAAAACCTAAACCCCAAACAAGCCTCCAAATTGCCTTCAATCCAAACCAAAATAAAACAAACCTTTGTTCAAACATAGGCATGCCTTCATTTCAAAATCCAAACACCAACAAACGCCTCATAACCAAGTTCATCATAGGCAATCCAAACATCAACTATTGCAATTCATCATCAAACACATATCAAAAGCATATCAGAGTTATCATCATCAAGCAAAAGAGAGGAAGAAAGTCAGAACAATAACAAGTTTTCTCAGAGCCAAGCTCATCACAGTATCAACAAAATCAGAAGAAGAAAAGAAGATTCAGAAATGGCTATCCTAGTGTTTTCAGAAGTTTCATCATAAAACCATCCAAGGAGAAAGATACGAGGTTACCAGAAAAGCTTTCATCAGCATCACAGCCACCCCGCCTTGGCCACCGGAGAACGCCTCCTGTCCAAACTCCCCGTCTCCTCTCCAAAAGCAGAACAAAGGTATTATTTCCTCTTTCCTTTTTCTAACACCTCACACAAACACAAATAACACATAAAGATCAAAACGTGTCCACGATTAATAACATGCAAGAGATAAGAATATGAAACCCTAAAACGCGATAAAGCAAAACAATACCTTTTGAATCACCGCCTGGTACAACCGTGGAGAGAGGAGAATGGAGGTGGCGTCTAGTGGCCTGAGGCGAGGAGAGGGTTATTCAGAAGCCATTGTTTGAGAAGGATGAAGAGGACGATGAAGAAGGAAGGAGAGCGGCGCCGTTCGTTCAAACACAAACCCAATTCTGAAGCAAAACATCACAAACCCTAACAAAAACTTCTCAAACACGTTTGGGCCTGTCCCACTGAACCGCCTAAGCCCAATTATAAAACTGGCGCCTGCACCCCCCGTTGTGAATCTGTTTCATTTTGTTCTTTGGGCCAAACATCTCCTAAGGCCCATTTAACTCTTTTTTTTATTATATTTACAAATCAATCTCTTTTTATCACATTATTTCCTTTTATAACTTATTTTGTTAAGAAAAATAATATATTAACTTTTGTACAAAATTTTCTTAATGTTTATTACATTGTAAAAAATATGTAAACAATAGATTTTTTGTTTTAAAGACTTTTTTTTTAATTAAATCTTGTATATAAAACATTAACAAAAATACCTAAAAAAATAGAATTTTTTAAGATTAAATATTTCTTTCTTTAAGAACTTTTTGTTTATATATAATTAACAAAAACACAAAAATAAATAATAATACTTAATACATTAGGTTAACATTTTAATCATTTGTAAATAATCGTATACATTTCACAAATACTTTTGATTCTCTTTTATCCTTATACTTTGCTATATTTTTACATTGAGAATGCGATGATTCGATTTGGTTGTAAATAATATTTGGACACTACTATTCTGATGAGACTCATCCCCATTTGTAAACATTTGTACCCCCATCCCCGGATACTTATTTGTAATAGCTTAGACTTTAAATTCCCGCAATTTATCGCTTTCCATATACTGTATAGTAATTAGGGTTTGTATGCGAAGATTCAAAATCAACCGCTAGATAACCTAACACAAGATGGATACATGAAAATCAATACACCATTCACACTTGCACCTCTAGGATAACCTCGCTTGTTGCCTCGGAAAATTGCAATCATGTCCCTCGAGTATGAGACACTCTAGCAAATGTCCCTTTGATAAATAAAGATCGTTAGTCCCTCAATGACCCTCGATGTTGCCTTCGATAAAACGATCTCGTCCCTTACAAAATTGCTAGAGCGTCTCACAAGTTGCCTTCAATGATTGTATACGATGACCCGCGCCCGTCCCGTTCAAACATCCTAACACAAGGTTGTTCACCAAATACAATGGTGAAACAACACTGTTAAAAGGGTTAAAAACATAAGAAAGATCTTTGAGTAAAATAGGGTAGACAACTCTTAGTTACTTGATCAAAAACTTGCAAAACATCCTTGCCATTTTTCAAACACACATCTCCATACAATTCCAAAACAACTTTCAAAACATTGAAATATCTTTTCAAAAAGACAAACACCTTTGTATATACTCAAACATGAGTCATTACAAAGGTTGCCTAGATAAGGCATCTTTTTCAAAACATTTTCAAAACGACACACACAAAGCACCATTTCACACAATTGAAAAGCAAAGGCAAGTGATCTAAAACAAGTAACTAAGAGCCCATGGATGACCATGGATGAAAAGGGTGCTAGCACCTTCCCTTTTCGTAATCTACCCCCCGAACCCACGAAAACATCTCAAAGGTCTTTCCTGTGCTTTTTGACCTTTCCTTAGGATAAATAAAAAGTCGGTGGCGACTCTTGCTAAACCGAACAAGTGCGAATACAAACACAAAACCTCAAGTCAGTTCTCCCACCGTATCACAGAACTGGCGACTATGCTGGGGAATCCTAAAAGTGGGGTTACCTTAGGGTTTTAGATCACCTTTACATGCTTACTTTGATTGCTTTGATTGCTTTACTTTTTGGGTCCTTGTTTGGGTTGGTTGTAAATCCTACACTCGGATTTGGGGACACCTTCTTAGGTAAATAACAATAAACTGTGAGGGAACTGTGCGGGGTATACCGACACGGTTGAAGCAGTAGCTATGTTAGTGTGACATATTTGTGAGTACCAGTAGCTCTTGAGTAGTCAAGGAGAATACGGGGCCGCTGAGTGATGTCATGAAGCACTAACGAACTCTTAGAACCTTACTTGACCATCTTGGCCTTTTTAGGAGTAGTGAGATGACCGACTTTGGTGCAGTCCGAAGTTGGTAGATACTCGATACTACACTCATTGAGGGTTGTTTTCTTGGAATATTTTGGTCGCCAGTTAAGTGGCTAAACCAAAACAATGAACATAGAAAATAATCCAATGATATTGAGCTCCTTAGAACCCGGTTTCTATTTTAGGACAGGATGAGCCAACTAACTTCAAGAGGGTACTTACCTACGAACCCCATGCAAGCCTAAACCTAAGGACTTGTTTGCTTTGTGTGAATATGATTACCTGTATATACACTTGCTTACTTTTGCATACATGTACATAACATCATACCATAGCATTTTCAATAACCATTTCAAGGATCTCGAGGGTTCTTTTGATGCAGGGTCACGTTGAACCAGACGTCTACCAAGGGGCAAGAGGTTTTCTCCTCTAAACAAATGCCATCAAAGATCAAGTGCAACAACTTGAATCAGGGGCTATGACCCATTTGACATGGTGAGCTTGATTCTCGTGGAAAGACATCCACCGATACAAAGTTCTCCAATCAGAGATGTTGATCGAAGTTCAGCCTCTAACGTTTTCTTGTGTTTACCCCGAGAGATTCTTGAAAACATTGCATGCATATGTCATACATATCATTGCATAACAGGTTTCTCCCATACAGGTCTCCTTATCTTCCTACTGTTTATTTCAGTAAGATGGATATGGAACAAACGGTGAAAGATCTCCAAGCTCAAAACGCTCAATTCCAACAAATGTTTCTGGCTATGGGTAAAGGGCAAGAGGAACTGAAAGCTCTCCTTCTCAAAGACAAGAAGAAGAAGTCCAAGAAGGCAGCGAGCATCCTGAACTTGAGAAGAAGACCTAAAACCCTAGACCTTTCAACTCCATCCAACATAGGGGATAGTCTTGAAGAAGACCACAATTTAGAGATTGATGAAGTTGAAGCTGACTACTCCGAGGAAAAATATCCTCCCGCCGATGACAAGTACAAATAGTTGGAGGATCGCCTCAATGCTATGGAGATTCAACAAATACCTGGCTTGGATTTAGGAGACATGGGTTTAGTTTCTGGATTGGTCATCCCGCCAAAGTTCAAGGTCCCTACCTTTGCCATGTATGATGGAGTCTCTTGCCCTAAGATGCACTTAAAATCTTATGTCCGCAAGATTCAACCATACACAACTGATCCAAAGCTTTGGATCCATTTCTTCCAAGAAAGCCTGGTAGGGGCTCAACTCGAGTGGTTCTATCAATTGGAGATTTCTCGCATCCACACCTGGGAAGATTTAGCTATGGCTTTTTACAAACAGTATCAATACAATGCTGATCTTGCACCAACTCGTGTACAATTACAGAACATGACCATGGGTTCCAACGAGAGCTTCAAAGGATACGCCCAAAGGTGGAGAGACCTGGCTGGTAGGGTGCAACCTCCTTTAACTGACAGGGAGCTGATTGACATCTTCATGGGAACTTTGACAGGGTCTTTCTTCAATCACTTAATTGGAAGCTCCTCAGCTGGGTTCACCGAGCTAATACTGACCGGCGAAAGGGTCGAAGCTGGCATCAAAAGTGGGAAGATTCAAGAAGTTACACCTTCTGACACTCAGAAAAAGCCCTACAATGGGAAGAAAGAGTCCAATGCTGTGTATGGTCAAAAGAGCCGTCATGACCAACACGTAGGAGCAATCTTGATCTCTAATCCTACGCCTGCTCAACAAAGACAGGGGCATCAGCGTAAGGAGGTCGCACCTAAAAGACAATTCACCAAGATTAACATGTCACTGGGTCAAGCGCTACAATGCATGTTGCAGGCAGAGCTAATTACATTGAAGGCTCCCCTCCGGAACCCAAATACTTCTGCTCCTACCTATCATCCCAATAAAAGGTGTGCATTCCACTCTGACAGTCCGGGACATGACACAAACAACTGTTGGGCTCTGAAGAACAAGGTCCAAGACATGATCGATGCCAAGGAGGTCGAGTTTGACCCCCCGGAGACTCCAAATGTGATCACTGCTCCTATGCCAAATCATTGAGAATTTCTTTGTTTCATTTGAATTTTCAAGTTGTAATCTCGTTGTTATTCAAACAATTATCTATTAATGTCAAACTTTGTTTCATTAATGCATTGCATATGTTTGTCTTGAATTCATCCACTCATTTTCATTACACTTGAACTATGCTTTCTACTTTCTTTATGACATTTAACTCTTGCTAAAAGTTACAAGCCTTTAGAGGGAGGATGACGAAACAATGCCATAATCTCATACAGTATGCTTTTGAACAGACCTTGCTGACGATGTACATGCGTTTCTTTCAAATCCTAAACACTGGAGTTATAAGGAAGATAATCCCTAGTCAACCCCTTCGAGCCAAAGAAGTAGGAGTTTTTGTTTTAAACACAAATTGAAACCTTTGATCTAAACCTGGGGCAGGGTAGTTTCTCAATTAATTCAAAAAAAAAGATGCGCATTGAAGTCGCAAACTCTCAGTTCGTAATACAACGAACGACATCAAAAAACATTCCTTTGGAATCAAAAGACAATGATGGTTCCTTATCTCATAGGCAGTCATTATCTCTCAAAAGAGAAAAGCCCACTAAGCCAAAACCTACAAAGGAGGCTTAAGAAAGCTGGGGCATCCCGCTGATTGTAATCTCGAAAACAGGAACAGTCGGGCAAAAGTTAGGGATAACAAATCAAAAGAACGAGGTCATTATAAATCCTCAACAACATGAAAAATGTTGCAAAAAAAAGAGGGAGATGATGACTGCCTTCCAAAACTTAACTTGTGTGAACCATCACCAAAATCGTCGTTCCAAATTCGAATAGAGTAATGCACAATTAACTGAGTTTAGGATTGAAGGACATCACGAAGAGCGGGTGGGTACAAATATACTTTGAGCCTTTATACTTTGTTGCTTAAACCGTGAACCAAGCCACGTTACAACCCTTCAAAAGTCCTAATTGAAGCATGGGTTAGTTCAAAAGCATACTGTTACAAAAGGTATCCTGACTCCTGTAAGGATTTGCTCTAAATCTTGTGTTGAATTTGTCTTATAAAAAGTTTTCTGCTAAAAAACGCATTTTTCAAAACTTCGAGACAGACATAAACTTTGCATTACTTGAATATCACTGTTTGCATTTGGCTATTTGTTTGACAGCGGAGAAATTCACACAATGAGTATCCGATGAACGAAAGCCCTCTCAGTGAACAAAATCACTTCAAAAAGGATGACACTTCCATTGACAAATATCCTATCAACAAAAGGGGGTTTTATATGGTATTGTCCAGTTAACCTGGGGCAGTCCAGTCAAGATTTCAACAAATCTTTCCAAGTTCAGTTAACCTGGGGAAGTCCAGTCAAGATTTCAACAAATCTTTCCAAGTTCAGTTAACCTGGGGCAGTCCAGTCAAGATTTCAACAAATCTTTCAAAGTTCAGTTAACCTGGGGCAGTCCAGTCAAGATTTCAACAAATCTCTCAATTACAGATTAACCTGGGGTAAGTCTCCATCACCATCATTTGGGGCATTTAAACGTCAATCTCATCAAAGGGTTACGTGCAGTCCAAGTGTCCTGACAATATCACAAACATCTGATACTAGGGGCAATGACAAGTCTCCCCAAAGTCCTTCTCATGGGATGACTCCACAGCAAGGGTTTAATCTCTAAACACCAGGATTCCCCAACTGAATCAACCTCTAGAATCCTCCAACGAAGATGTCACCACTCTAGCGGACTAACGACAGGGTTTATTTCCCCAACAACACCAGGATTCCCCAGCTCGAGTTTGCCTCTCCGACTACTACAAATCAAAGGACCACAACTCCTCTTCTCCAATAGACTACTCTTCAATCCCTAACAAGTTACTGCGAAACCTGGACCCGACCAGATATCAGTTCAACTTCGACTCCCCAGTAGAGCAACAGACGACTAAGACTCTTAAACTCCTTTTCCCAAGCAGAAATAAGCATACTCCCCACAGATGTTTTACTCCCCAACAAAATCAAGATCATCATCTTCCGAGATTTCCTTCTAGAGACAGTTCAGATGTGACCCAGATATGGCGACATTCTGATACTTATTCCAGATTTCCTTCTAGAGACAGTTCAGATGTGACCCAGATATGGCGACATTCTGATACTTATTCCAGATTTCCTTCTAGAGACAGTTCAGATGTGACCCAGATATGGCGACATTCCGATACTTATTCCAGATTTCCTTCTAGAGACAGTTTAGATGTGACCCAGATATGGCGACATTCTGATACTTATTCCAGATTTCCTTCTAGAGACAGTTCAGATGTGACCCAGATATGGCGACATTCTGATACTTATTCCAGATTTCCTTCTAGATACAGTTCAGATGTGACCCAAATATGGCGACATTCTGATACTTATTCCAGATTTCCTTCTAGAGACAGTTCAGATGTGACCCAGATATGGCGACATTCTGATACTTATTCCAGATTTCCTTCTAGAGACAGTTCAGATGTGATCCAGATATGACAACATTCTGATACTTATTCCAGATTTCCTTCTAGAGACAGTTCAGATGAGACCCATATATGGCGACATTCTGATACTTATTCCATATTTCCTTCTAGAGACAGTTCAGATGTGACCCAGATATGGCGACATTCTGATACTTATTCCAGATTTCCTTCTAGAGACAGTTCAAATGTGAGCCAGATATGGCGACATTCTGCTACTTATTCCAGATTTCCTTCTAGAGATAGTTCAGATGTGACCCAGATATGGCAACATTCTGATACTTATTCCAGATTTCCTTCTAAATACAGTTCAGATGTGACCCAAATATGGCGACATTCTGATACTTATTCCAGATTTCCTTCCAGTTACAGTTTCAGATACACTCCAGACACGGAAATCATGCTGCTACTTATACAGATCTCAATCCCAGTTACAGTTTCAGATACACTCCAGACACGGAAGTCGTGCTGCTACTTATACAGATCTCAATCCCAATTACAGTTTCAGATACACTCCAAACACGGAAGTCATGCTGCTACTTATACAGATCTTAATCCCAGTTACAGTTTCAGATACACTCCAAACACGGAAGTCATGCTGCTACTTATACAGATCTCAATCCCAGTTACAGTTTCAGATACACTCCAGAGACGGAAGTCATACTGCTAGTTATACAGATCTCAATCCCAGTTACAGTTTCAGATACACTCCAAACACGGAAGTCATGCTGCTACTTATACATATCTCAATCCCAGTTACAGTTTCAGATACACTCCAAACACGGAAGTCATCCTGCTACTCATACAGATCTCAAATTCCAAGATACAATCCAGATATGCTCCAAACACGGTTGCCATTCTGTCACTCATTTAGAATTTATCCTCGACCCAGAGATGCTCCAAAGGCAGATACCTTCCTGCTTCTCAACATGCAATTCAACTTCCTGATGTTCCCGACAGAATGAAGATTCTCATTCTCAAAGTGGCATACAACCTAAAACTCCTGAACTTCTTCCAGACAGGAATAAGCTTTCCAGAATCCCGAGTTTTACTCTCCAACAGGATAGCTACTTTTCAACAGTATGGTTATTCCCCACAGAATTCTTATTCCCCAAGCAGAATGAAGACTCTCATTCTCAGTTCCTCACAGAATATTCAGATATCCCCCAATGAAGATCTCCTCAATCCAGGAATCCCCAGTAGATTGGCATACAACCCAAGCTCCTGATTCCCCAACAGTGGTCCCAGGACTTCTCATTTTCAACGATCAAAAGATTCTTGCAATCCCCTGCAGCAGTCAAAGTTCACTTTCCCCGGCAGCAGTCAAGATTCTATTATCTCCAACTATCCAGGATTCATCTATCCTTAGCAAGACAGCTCATCAGCTTACATGCGCATTCACTACATTCATATATCATAAACATTGATATAACATATATATTGCATCATACATTTCATGCAACATAACTTTGTGTTTCAGCTAATATTTTACCCTTTTCAGGATAAGATTAACAACTTTTGAAAACAGTTTACGGATGCTTCCTAACATGGATGTTGATCTATTGCTTATTCAACTTCAAGACTTCTGAAAACAGTTCACGGGTTCTCCAGATACGGATGTTAACCTATCGCTTGTTCAGATTCAAGACCTCTGAAAACAGTTTACGGGTTCTCTAGATACGGATGTTAACTTATCGCTTGTTCAGATCCAAGGCTTTTGAAAACAGTTTACGGATTCTCCAAACATGGATGTCAATCTATTGCTTATTCAGACCCTCAGTCCAGAGATATTCCAAGCATGGATACCTTTCTGATACTCGTCCACTCGCCTACAACATTCTTGGATGGCATCTTTAAGCCCATCTCCAGTAGGACTTCTTTCACACCTCCAGATGGCATCATTAAGCCCATCTCCGACAAGATTCTGTCACATCTCCAAATGGCATCTTTAAGCCCATTCCCTCAAACTACGCTTTAACGAGTGCAAATTTTTCCGGCACTCTAGTGTCCAATCTCCTTTTACCTTCGAGTCGCAAACGGCAAACCTGCCAATCTAACTCTTCAGGTTCAAGAAGATTGAACAGGGGAAACTGTTGTACCCCAAAATTTGCCCTCTCTTTTTCACAAGAAATCACAGCTTCGGGCTTTTCCTGATTTTTCAGATTGGCTTAAGAATCGGTCAAACAGACTTTTCTCATCAGTCAGATAAAATTAGGGTTTCCATTGACTCTTGCATCAGTCAAACAGATTATTAGGGTTTTTATTAATTTGGTTGAGTTTGGCTCAAGGTTTTGATCAGGCGGACGTTTCTTTAACAGTAAATCCAGAATTAGGGTTTTCACGAGCATTCTCAGAAGATTTTGAATCCACAACATTTCATTTGACTGTCACATGGTTTTGACGCTTGTTCAAGATTCATGTTTGTTTCTCAAAGTCTAAACATCTGGGATAGAAGCTGAGGCTTCTGATTGAGAGTTTGAAGTGTTGGTTTAATCAGTGAAGTGAAAGGTGTATGGACGTTTGTTTGTTTAACTGTGCAATGCTTTTGGTTATTTGGAACGCCGAATGTTTATTGATTATTTATAATTTCTAAGTTAAAATTATTGGGATAATTTCCAATTATTATAATTCAAGAAATTTAAGTAATTAAATAAACAAGTGTAGAAGAAATCAAGAATTATCTGACAAAAAGATTTTTATTCATTTTCAATTGTTTGTTACAAATATTATTTGAATACTGTAAATTTATTTACAGTGTTTACAATAATGTTATTACAAATGATTAGAAATAAAATAAAACTATATCCTAAATCTCTTGAAGTCTTCATCTTCTATTGTTGCATCCTTTGCTCAACTGATATTTACCTGCAAAAAGAGAAGAAAGAAGTCAATACAGTATGGATTAAAAAGGCATTCTCAGACAGATAATTAAAAGTTCATCATTAAAGATTGTTGGCTGGAATCAGATTGTTTTGATTTTCATCATATTTTTCTCATCCTCTTTGCAAATCACAAGAAGACTCTCTTCTTGGTTCACAAATTGGAAAGAAAAATTGTTTGCAAGCATATGAATTAATTAAATACAAGGCAACATATTAAACAAAATGCACAAAGCTGCATAAATTCAAATTATCAAAAAGGCAAACCAAACTGAAATGCCAAGCTAAGTTACAAATTCAAAACTGGGCAAACTAAGGCAAACCAAGCTGTCAACAAAATTGTCCAAAGAAACTGTCAAAAGGCTGTCAAAGAAGATATCAAAAGCAATGCAGAAAATCTGGGAGATAAGTACAAGATGCAGAGGAAAGCTAAAGTGGCAAGCAAGCAATATTATCAAAATCTCTTCATCATTTTCTAGCCAGAACCTTTTCAAAAAAAGTACAGTTAAAGCAATAAAATATGCTTTTTCTGTGGAGAGAGAAAGAGAGAGAGAAGTAGAGGCTTACAGTTTTGCAGGCTTAGGAGATGAAAATATAACAAAGAGTTCAGTTCAGAAGAAAAGAGGGGGCATAACACATAGAAAAATATAACACAAAGTTGTAAACACATAACACAAGCCCTCGAGCCTGCTTCAAACAAGCCTCAAGGCTACCTCAAGCAAGCAAACAATATCCTGCCTCAAGCTTGCTTCAAGCCTTCCTTCATAAAACAACAGCCTGCCCAAAGCCATACAAACCTGCATAAGCTTCAACAAACCTGCCTAAAACCAGTAAAACTACAAGCCTTGAAGCAAACAATCAAGAGCCTGCTTGTACAACCAACAATCAAAAGCAAGCCTAACAAAGCAAACTCCAACAAGCCTGTCAAAACCTAAACCCCAAACAAGCCTCAAAACTGCCTTCAATCCAAACCAAACTTAAACAAACCTTTGTTCAAACATAAGCCTGCCTTCACTTCAAAATCCAAACACCAACAAACGCCTCAGAACCAAGTTCATCATAGGCAATCCAAACATCAACTATTGCAATTCATCATCAAACACATATCAAAAGCATCTCAGAGCTATCATCATCAAGCAAAAGAGAGGAAGAAAGTCAGAACAATAACAAGTTTTCTCAGAGCCAAGCTCATCACAGTATCAACAAAATCAGAAGAAGAAAAGAAGATTCAGAAATGGCTATCCTAGGGTTTTCAGAAGTTTCATCATAAAACCATCCAAGGAGAAAGATACGAGGTTACCGGAAAAGCTTTCATCAGCATCACAGCCTCCCCGCCTTGGCCACCGGAGAACGCCTCCTGTCCAAACTCCCCGTCTCCTCTCCAAAAGCAGAACAAATGTATTATTTCCTCTTTCCTTTTTTCTAACACCTCACACAAACACAAATAACACATAAAGATCAAAACGTGTCCAAGATTAATAACATGCAAGAGATAAGAATCTGAAACCCTAAAACGCGATAAAGCAAAACAATACCTTTTGAGTCACCGCCAGGTACAACCATGGAGAGAGGAGAATGGAGGTGGTGCCTAGTGGCCTGAGGCGAGGAGAGGGTTATTCAGAAGCCATTGTTTGAGAAGGATGAAGAGGACGATGAAGAAGGAAGGAGAGTGACGCCGTTCGTTCAAACACAAACCCTATTCTGAAGCAAAACATCACAAACCCTAACAAAAACTTCTCAAATGCGTTTAGGCCTGCCCCACTGAACCGCCTAAGCCCAATCATAAAACTAGCGCCTGCACCCCCCCTTTGTGAATCTGTTTCATTTTGTTCTTTGGGCCAAACATCTCCTAAGGCCCATTTAACTCTTTTTTTTATTATATTTACAAATCAATCTCTTTTTATCACATTATTTCCTTTTATAACTTATTTTGTTAAGAAAAATAATATATTAACTTTTGTACAAAATTTTCTTAATGTTTATTACATTGTAAAAAATTTGTAAACAATAGATTTTTTGTTTTAAAGACTTTTTTTTAATTAAATCTTGTATATAAAACATTAACAAAAATACCTAAAAAAATAGAATTTTTTAAGATTAAATATTTCTTTCTTTAAGAACTTTTTGTTTATATATAATTAACAAAAACACAAAAATAAATAATAATACTTAATACATTAGGTTAACATTTTAATCATTTGTAAATAATCATATACATTTCACAAATACTTTTGATTCTCTTTTATCCTTATACTTTGCTATATTTTTACATTGAGAATGTGATGATTCGATTTGGTTGTAAATAATATTTGGACACTACTATTCTGATGAGACTCATCCCCGTTTGTAAACATTTGTACCCCCATCCCCGGATACTTATTTGTAATAGCTTAGACTTTAAATTCCCCCAATTTATGGCTTTCCATATACTGTATAGTAATTAGAGTTTGTATGCGAAGATTCAAAATCAACCGCTAGATAACCTAACACAAGATGAATACATGAAAATCAATACACCATTCACACTTGCACCTCTAGGGTAACCTCGCTTGTTGCCTCGGAAAAATGCAATCATGTCCCTCGAGTATGAGACACTCTAGCAAATGTCCCTTCGATAAACAAAGATCGTTAGTCCCTCGATGACCCTCGATGTTGCCTTTGATAAAACGATCTCGTCCCTTACAAAATTGCTAGAGCGTCTCACAAGTTGCCTTCAATGATTGTATACGATGACCCGCGCCCGTCCCGTTCAAACATCCTAACACAAGGTTGTTCACCAAATACAATGGTGAAACAACACTGTTAAAAAGGTTAAAAACATAAGAAAGATCTTTGAGTAAAATAGGGTAGACAACTCTTAGTTACTTGATCAAAAACTCTCAAAACATCCTTGCCATTTTTCAAACACACATCTCCACACAATTCCAAAACAACTTTCAAAAACATTGAAATATCTTTTCAAAAAGACAAACACCTTTGTATATACTCAAACATGAGTCATTACAAAGGTTGCCTAGACAAGGCATATTTTTCAAAACATTTTCAAAACCATACACACAAAGCACCATTTCACACAATTGAAAAACAAAGGCAAGTGATCTAAAACAAGTAACTAAGAGCCCATGGATAACCATGGATGAAAAGGGTGCTAGCACCTTCCCTTTTCGTAATCTACCCCTCGAACCCACGAAAACATCTCAAAGGTCTTTCCTGTGCTTTTTGACCTTTCCTTAGGATAAATAAAAAGTCGGTGGCGACTCTTGCTAAACTGAACAAGTGCGAATACAAACGCAAAACCTCAAGTCAGTTCTCCCACTGTGATTGGTGGAAATAGAACTGACTGTTTAAAGCTGGTTCGCGAAATGTCGCGGAAGCAAGAGTCGCCACCGTCTTTTATTTTCTCCAACATGGACAGGACAAAAGCACAGCAAAATTCCTTATGAGATAGTTTCTCGGTTCAGGAGGTAGATTTATAGAAAGGGAAGGTGTTAGCACCCTTTCTATCCATGGTTATCCATGGGCTCTTAGATACTTGCTCATTTGTGTTTTCAAAAGTGTTTGCTTTTCAAAGTGTGAGTGGGTTTGAAAAAGTTTCGTTTAAAGATTTCAGATCGACTCTTGTATCAGTCCTCAAGAGTGTTTGAAAAATTGTTTTGAAAGCTTTTCGAAAAGTGTCGGTGTAAAAAGAAGTTTTGATTTGTTTTGAATTAGAGCAAGTATCTATGAGTCATCTACCTACCCTAAGGAATTAGGCTGTGTAAATGTCCTTAAGGTAGTGCCATCCTACCATTGAGAGGTAGGTAGCACCACCGTTGGAGGTGTTCGGGTCAATTCGTTTGTAGGGACAGTGTGGTCACCAGAGTAACAGTAGGACACCTTAGAAGCTACCCTTATGCCATTGATCCTTTTTAATTATGAGGCAACCGTTTCGAGGCAACTGGATCATGTCATGGACATAAGGACTTACTAAAACGTCCTATACTCGACGACCACGTTTCGAAGGCAAGGCAACAGTGAGGCGTACCCTAGAAGTGGTGTGTGAATTCGTGTGTTATTTTCAGTTAATGTTATCTTGTACATGTATCATGGTGATCTACGCTTGTTTTTAATTTAGGCCATACATTCTTTTATGCAAAGTTTAGCAGTTTTAAGAGTGCGGAAATTTAAATGCGGAAAGTAAAATCCTACGCTATTACAAGGCGCGGGTCTATACATCGCCAAATTACAAAGACCCGTTTTGAATAAAAATGTGGAAAGTAAAATAAATTCCTAATTACTATTACAAGGCTTGAGCAATTACATAATATTCACAATAAAATAAAATAACGTGCGAAATAGAAATTGAAATTGAACGTTCGAGGGCGTTGGACCCTTTTAAGAAATTAAATGAAATTAAATTGAATGAAAAGTTAATTAATTACCAAATTAAAGAAAAGAAACAATTTTTTAGGTTTTTTTGTATTTATGAAATAAAGATATTAAAATTGAAGAGAAACCCTAATTCTAAGTTGTTTTTAATTATTAAAGAATAGGTTAAAGTTTAAAACCTAATTTACACTAATTAATTATTTTACATATTTATTTACAAAAGTATTTAATAATTAATAATAATAATGATGAGAAAATTATTTATTAAAAAAAAGGATGAGAATATTAAAAAAACCTAATTTCTAAATATTTTAATTTATTAAGAAAAATGTTAAAATTGAAACCTAAATTAACTAAGTTAATGGTTAGATTTTATTTACAAAAAAAAAGGTTAGTGATGAAATTAATAATAATTAAATATATTTGTATTTTTGATTTTTCTGTTTTTATTATAAAAAATTATTTTATGGTGAAAAAAACAATTAAAACAAATAAAAAAGAATTAGAAAAGAAAATAAAATAAAATTAAAAAGGATGCAAACCAAGGGGGGTTTCAGGCCCAAGGGGAGGTTTTTTTGAACGGTCTGCATTCTTTGGCCATTGGATTGAGTTTCATGGCCATTTGTGTTCTGGCTGTTGGCCATTTGTATTCTGGCCTCAACGTTCCTTAATCTTCTCAGGATGTCTGTCTCGCCATTTATTGATGTCATGCATAAGTTGTTCTTTTGGCCATTTGACTTTTGGCTTTTGGCTTTTGGCTTTTGGCCATTTGGCTTTTGACCTCAACGTTCCTTAATGAACCTGCATGGGATCCTGTCTAAATCCTTACTGGAAAAGTAGTGACATGAATTCTTTTATGCCCTTTTGATCATGGAGATCAAGCCAGCCTTACCCTTACTGAAGAAGTAGTGAGGTGTTGGTTTGTAACTGTGATGGCTTGTTTGTAGTGAGAGAGAGATTTGTAATAAGGATTTCCAGGTTTTATGGTTCTTGAAAGAATTTGATATTCTAACAGTGTTGTGGCAAGGTTTTTTCTCTCTTTTCCTCCTCCCTGGTTTGTGTGAAAAGAAGGTGATTATATAATGGAAATTAGGGTAAAGAAAATGGGCTTTGAATGTGCAATTGGGCCTCCAATGTTCACTTGAGCTCGTCATTTTCTAGGCTAAATCGCAGGAACTTAAGTGCAATTTTTGAAGTTGAAATGTGAAAACAAAATGTAGCCTACATCGATAACTAACTCATGTCCGAAAATCGGCTCAACCGGATAAAAGGTGAATTAGTTATGAATTTTTGAAGTTTCAGCTCAGACAAACTTATTTTGGGCTCCAGTGTCGACTCTGACACGTTCTTCAATAAAAAACTGGTATTGATCGGAGCATAATCCGGTCTCGACTTTTGAAGCAAAGTTGTAGATCTATGAGTCAGGGACCTTGTGTAAAAATATGAGCCCAATCCGATAAAAATTGACCGAGTTATGAATTTTCGAAGTTTCGGCCCAGATGAAATAATATTCAGCTTTCAGGATTTTCAGCGTGTTATGCACTCTGAGCAAAAAACGAAAGCCTTTTGAATACCGTTTGAAATCAATACCTTCTGTGAAAATGTAGTCACCTCAATTTGTGAAATTTTGGCGCCGGAACCAGCTCAATACGATGAAAATCGACCAAGTTATGATTTTCTGAACATGACGCAAATAAACTTCTGTCACAAATTTTCTGTGCGAAAATACTTGATAAATCCACATTTTTGAAGACCTTCTGATCAAAATTGGCTTCCAGCTGTGAGAGATGAAGACATAGAGAATGTCAAGACGGAATTTTGGCCACCGGAACGGGTTCAAAACGAGCCACGATCTTCAAGTTATGAATTTTTTAGCGCATAAAAACTGCACTTTCAGCACACTTTTTCACCATATTTCTTCGAGAAAACTCACACATTCGGATACCTTCTTTAAAGAATTGACTCTTGAGCCGAACCTGAATTTGAGAATATGTTATCAGAGATATCTTGGCGAAAGAATACCTGAATATGACGCGTCGGGTTGGACTTGTGAATTTTTCTTGAAATATTTTGAGAAATATGGGAGGGCAAATTTTGGGGTACAACAGTTGCCCCTGTTCAATCTTCTTAAACCTGAGGATGTAGATTGGCTTGCGTGCCTTTCATGATCCGAAGGTGGAAGATGATTGAACACTAAAGTGCCCAGAAATTTGCACTCACATAGTGACGTATCAGCCATGTGATGTGGGGAATGGGCTTACAGATGCCATTTGGAGATTGATGGATAGGAAGATGGGCTTACAGATGCCATGTTGAGAGGTGATGGATAGGTGGAGATGGGCTTATAGATGCCATCTAGGTGTCGACCGCGTAAGAGATTCCTTAGCGAGAACTTGCGTACCTGAGAAAGAAAAATAATTACCTGGCCTGTTACAGGAGTTGTTCTTCAAACTCTTTATGTAGATGTGCCCTGGCTGGTTACAGGAACCGAATCTTTAAACTCTTCAGACGTGCCCTGGCAAGATACAGGAATCGAGTCCGGAGAATGTTAGTCGTCAACAGATACACCCTGACAAGATACAGGAATCGGATCTTTGAACTCTTCAGACGTGCCCTGGCCGGATACAGGAATCGAGTCTGGAATTCAGAAAGGTTGGTGAGTTGTCTCTACTGACAGGTTATTTCCATGGATGGGTGGTCTTTATCGACGGGTGTCTATAACGACAAGTGTCTATAACGACGAGTGTCTATAACAACGAGTGTCTATAACAACGAGTGTCTATAACAACGAGTGTCTATAACGACGAGTGTCTATGACGACGAGTGTCTATAACGACGAGTGTCTATAACGACGAGTGTTTATGACGATGAGTGTCTATAACGACGAGTGTCTATAACGACGAGTGTCTATAACGACGAGTGTCTATAATGACGAGTGTCTATAACGACGGGTGTCTATAACGACGGGTGTCTATAACGACGAGTGTCTATAACGACGAGTGTCTATAACGACGAGTGTCTATAACGACGAGTGTCTATAACGACGAGTGTCTATAATGACGAGTGTCTATGACGACGAGTGTCTATAACAACGAGTGTCTATCACGAAGAGTGTCTATAACGACGGGTGTCTATAACGACGAGTGTCTATAACGACGAGTTGTCTATAACGATGAGTGTCTATAACGACGAGTGTCTATGACGACGAGTGTCTATAACGACGAGTGTCTATAACGACGAGTGTCTATAACGACGAGTGTCTATAACAACGAGTGTCTATGACGACGGGTGTCTATAACGACGGGTGTCTATAATAACGAGTGTCTATAACGACGAGTGTCTATAACAACGAGTGTCTATAACGACGAGTGTCTATAACGACGAGTGTCTATAACGACGAGTGTCTATGACGACGAGTGTCTATAACGACGAGTGTCTATGACGACGAGTGTCTATAACGACGAATTATATCAGAGAAATCTTTAGGCATTGATTTAACTGGATTTGTATTCTTTGACTGGTTTGGTCTCTTTTGACTGTATTCGTCTACGTAGCTGATCATTTAACTGTATCCTTCCTGAAAGGTAAAGGTCAGTCATATGCAATGCATGATATGAATCAAGCAATGATGTTCTCAACACATGAGATTGTATGATGCGTATATGCATGTATCATGATGTATAACAATGTGATGTTTATGAATGTATCTCGTCTCGGAAAATAAATCCTTGACGCATGGCATGAAGTTGAATCATGGGCCACTGTTGAAGAGTAGAGTTTTGTTTCTGCTGGGGATGATGATTGCAAGAATACTGGTAGGAGAAGATGACTCCGTTGGGGAATAAACTTGGCGAAGAGATTACTCTGCGGGGAATTACTCTGTGGGAAGATATACTTCACTGAGATTTGATGATAACTCCGCTGGGGATACCGTTGATAAGTTATGTTGGGAGATTTGATGAACTCCGCTGGGGATAGGAAGACTTCACCGAGGACGATCTTTCCATGGTTATTGGCTGAGGATAACCCAGTTATATCCTGGTGGGGAAATAACCTTTGAATAAAGCCGGGAGACGCGTTCGTGCTCTGCAGGTGACAGGCTTCCAGAATCTACTGGGGATAAGCTTCCTGCTGGGGAGTTTGATTCCACTTTTCTGGGGAAACCTTGGGACTGGACTCTCCTCGGGAAATTAAGGCATCTTGATTGTTCTTCAGCCGAACCTATCTTAGTACCTTGGTGGACAGAGTAACTAGATCGCTTAGACAACTCATTATTGCCCCAGTTTCTGTTGGAGAAGAAGGTACCTGTGAAGGTGTTTGATGACTGCCGATTGACAAATCTTCTTCTGGTAGGCAAGTGACGAGATGACAGGACATAGTCGTACGCTTTGATCCCTAACTTTTGCCTGGACCGCCCTTTCGGGTTTTCAGTCCACCGGGATACCCATTTTTGCCCAAGCCGCCTTTTCAGGTTTTCGACTTGCCGGGTGTACAAATTTTTCATTTTCATCCCTTATTTTGCCCGAACCCTTTTGGTTCGCCGGGAAGCCCTAATTTTTGCCTAGGTATGTCAACCTAGCGGGTCTTTTATCATGTGTAGTATTTTTTCGACTATGTCCACGCTCTTAGAATGCAGGGAGGTGCCCCTGGCTGCTTGTGTTGCCATGTTACCAGAAGATGTATGATCGTGCAAGATTTGTTGCTGGAATTCCTGTCCAATGCCCCAAGTGTCTCAGATGGAGAGTTGCCCCTAGCTGCTTGGCATCGTTGAGAGATTCTCTGGATCTTGACTTAACTGCCCCAGATGGTAGACCATGATCATGACGTGCCCCTTGATTGGAGATACTCTTGTTCATTAGACTTTCGTCATGCGAATTTCTTTGTTGTTCAAACAACTAGTCATATGCAAGCAATGTTATATTAGAAATGCAAAGCTTATGTCTGTCTTGAAGTTTTTTTGAAAATGCATTTTATAGTAAAAACAAGTGAATTTTGTAAACTGCGATGTAAACTCGTTATTTTACCGCAAGCCTTAAGGAGTCAGGATACCTTTCGTAACAGTATGCTTTCGAACTAACCCATGCTTCAGCTAGGACTTTTGAGGGTTATAGCGTGGCCTGGTTCACGATTTAAGAAACAAAGGATAAAGGCTCAAATTATTTGTACCCACCCGCTCTTCGTGATGTTCTTCAAACCTAAACTCAGCTGATCGTGCGTTTAGACCTTGTTTAAGTCTTTGCTTTGATGCTCCAGTGATGGTTCGGATATTGACAGTTTATTTTGAATGGGCAGTCATTTCCTCTTTTTTTTTGAGGGTTTGTAAGACCTCTTTCTTTTTATCCCTGTTTTTTGCTTGAACTGTTTCTTTTGTGATTACAGTCAACGGGATGCCCCGGTTTTCGTAAGACTCCTTTATAGGTTTTGACTTAATGGGCTTTTATTTTTGAAAGATAACGACCGCCTGTCTTTATGATTATTCGGAACCATCATTGTCTTTTGTTTTGTAAGAACTCCTTTGGTGCCATTCGTTGTGCACTCGGATCAACTGAGAGAACTACCCTGCCCCAGGTTATGATAAAGGGTTTTTAATTTTTGAAAAGAAAAAAACTCCTACTTCTTTGGCTCAAAGGGGTTGACGAGGGATTATCTTCCTTATAACTCCAGTGTTTAGGAATTGAAACAATGCCTATACCTCATCAGCGGGGTCTGTTCAAAAGCATACTGTAAGGATCGTGGTATCGTTTTCGTCATCCTCCCTCAAGAGGCTTAGAATTTCTTAATCAAGAGTTGATCATCAAAAAATATGAAATCAGTTTGAATATAGCGAATGCGAATATATTGCTTCAAAACAGACATATGTGATGCATTAATGAAATAACAACGTTTAACATGAATAAATGTTTGAACAATCAAAAGAAAATTACAAGTTGAACATTAGAATGAACAAAAAATCCAATCCTAGCCATGTTTTGGCAAGGGAGCAGTGATCACATTGGGAGCCTCTGGGGAGTCGAGCTGGACTTCCTTTGCGTTGATCAGATCCTGGACCTTATTTCTCAAAGTCCAACAGTCATCTGTAGCATGCCCCGGGCTGTCAGAATGATAAGCGCAGCGAACGTTGGGGTTATACCTTGAAGGCGTCCTGTTGGGATTCTTTGGAGGGTCCATGAGAGTTACCAACTTGGTTTCCATCAACTGTGGCAATATCTGTGACAAGGTCATGCCGAGGGGAGTGAATTTCCTTTTAGGTCTCTCTTCCCTTTGTTGATTGTGACGCTGAGGAGCGCCGGCCGGCTTTGCAATAGCTACCGCGTTGACAGCACTAGATTCTCTCTTGGATGGTTTCTTCTCAATGTTTGAGGAATCACCATTATGTATTTTCCCCGCCTTGATGCCAGCTTCTATTCTTTCCCCGGTTAAGATCAGATCTGTAAACCCAGCGACAGAATTCCCAATCAGGTGGTTGAAGAATGGACCAGACAGGGTCCCCAAGAACATGTCGACGATCTCGTGGTCAGTCAGAGGTGGTTGTACCCTTCCAGCAAGGTCCCTCCATTTTTGAGCATATTCTTTGAAACCTTCACCTGCACCCATAGACATTCCCTGAAGCTGAGTGCGCGTGGGAGCAAGGTCGGCATTATACTGGTACTGCTTGTAGAATGCAGTGGCCAAATCCTCCCAGCTGCGGATGTTAGCTCCATTCAGTTGATAGAACTAGTCGAGTTGAGTTCCGGCCAGACTATCCTGAAAGAAGTGAATCCACAAATTCTTGTCAGCTGTGTAGGGCTGGATCCTCCTTGTGTATGACTTGAGATGCAGCTTAGGACAGGAAGCCCCGTCATATTTTGCAAAAGCAGGTGCTTTGAATTTATGTGGGATTACCACCCCAGAAGACAGACCTAGATCCTCGAAGTCCAGGCCGGGCACTTTTTGTATCTCCATGGCGCTTAGCCGGTCTTCCAACTGTTTATACCTGTCCTCAGCTGGAGGGTACTGCTCATCATTGTAATCGGTCTCGTTGTCGGAGACCACTGGACTAGGAACCTCCCTTTCACGGGGACTTTCTTTCCCAACAGACGGGGTAGTCAGCTCAACTTCATTTTGTGACCCATTCCCAGATTTGCGTCTCGGGTTGAACATCATTGTCCTCTTCTTCTTCCTCTTCGAGAGCAGAGTCTTCAAATCCTGTTGGCCCTGGGCTAGACTCTTAATCAACTCCTGGAACTGGGCATTCTGGGCCTGGAGGGCCTGGATGGATTGCTCAGTAGATGTTTCAGGATTCATGATGAGACTGCTGAAATAAACAGCAAAGAAGGTAAGCAACCTGTATAGAAAGGGTACCTGTTATGCAATGATATGTATGATATGCATGTGATGTTTTCAAGGATCTCGCGGGGTAAACAGAGAAATTGGTTAGAATTTTGTAGCTTGATTGAAGGAACTTCATGTTGTTGAGAGTCCTTCTTCAAGGGTCAAGGCTCACCATATCTAGTGGGTCGTAGCCCCTGACTTTAGTCATCATGTCTGGTTTTGATTTCCAAACAACCTTGGTTAGGGGAACCTTCTTCAAGAGTCAAGGCTCACCATGTCAAGTGGGTCATAGCCTCTGACTCAGATCATCAACCTGGCTAGAGGAAAATAAATCCCCTTTGCCCCTTTTTAGACATTCTGATTCATCATGACCTGCATCACAAGCCCTTGAGATCCTTGAAACGGATTAGTCCTTATGTAGGATGTATGCAAAGGTATGATGTTATGCTATGCATGGAGTGATATATGTAAACCCTGTTATGAGTCCAGATTAAGGACTATAAACAAAACCTGCAAGAAACTCAAGTGTCAGATAATAAGCATGCAAATAGTCAAGTTGGAAGGCACACAAGTCACACAAGAGAAGCCCTTAGAGTTTAGGCCAGCATGGGGTCTAGGTATTACCCTCTTGAAGTTGGTGGGCTCAACCTGTCCTATCGGAAGTAACCGGGTTCTAAGGGTCCCAATATCATTGGATTGCTTTCATTGTTCATCGTTTCGATTTAGCCACTGAACTGGCGACCGAAATATTCCAAGAAAACAACCCTCAATTGAGTGTAGTATCGAGTATCAACCAACCTCGGACTGCACCAAAGTCAGTTATCTCACTACCCTAAAGAGGCCAAGATGGTTCAATTAAGGTTCCTAAGGTCAGTTGATGCTTCACGACACCACGCGGCGGCCCCGTACTCCCCTTGACTGAGCTCAAGGGTTACCGGTACTCACCAAAGTGCCACATCAACGTAGCAGACTGCTTCAACCATGTCGGTATACCCCGCACAGTTCCCTCACAGCCTTGTTGCTACTTTCTAAGAAGGTATCCCCAGATCCGGGTTAGGATCTATAGAACTCCCAAGACAGTACCCATAATAATAAAGCAAACAATTCAGACAATTGAAAACACAAGTGATCTTAGTCCTAAGGTACACCTCACTTTTAAAGTTTCCCCAGCAGAGTCGCCAGTTCTGTGATCGGTGGAAATAGAACTGACTGTTTAAAGCTGGTTCGCGAAATGTCGCGGAAGCAAGAGTCGCCACCGTCTTTTATTTTCTCCAACATGGACAGGACAAAAGCACAGCAAAATTCCTTATGAGATAGTTTCTCGGTTCGGGAGGTAGATTTATAGAAAGGGAAGGTGTTAGCACCCTTTCTATCCATGGTTATCCATGGGCTCTTAGATACTTGCTCATTTGTGTTTTCAAAAGTGTTTGCTTTTCAAAGTGTGAGTGGGTTTGAAAAAGTTTCATTTAAAGATTTCAGATCGACTCTTGTATCAGTCCTCAAGAGTGTTTGAAAAATTGTTTTGAAAGCTTTTCGAAAAGTGTCGGTGTAAAAAGAAGTTTTGATTTGTTTTGAATTAGAGCAAGTATCTATGAGTCATCTACCTACCCTAAGGAATTAGGCTGTGTAAATGTCCTTAAGGTAGTGTCATCCCACCATTGAGAGGTAGGTAGCACCACCGTTGGAGGTGTTCATGTCAATTCGTTTGTAGGGACAGTGTGGTCACCAGAGTAACAGTAGGACACCTTAGAAGCTACCCTTATGCCATTGATCCTTTTTAATTCCGAGGCAACCGTTTCGAGGAAACTGGATCATGTCATGGACATAAGGACTTACTAAAACGTCATATACTCGACGACCACATTTCGAAGGCAAGGCAACAGTGAGGCGTACCCTAGAAGTGGTGTGTGAATTCGTGTGTTATTTTCAGTTAATGTTATCTTGTACATGTATCATGGTGATCTACGCTTGTTTTTAATTTAGGCCATACATTCTTTCATGCAAAGTTTAGCAGTTTTAAGAGTGCGGAAATTTAAATGCGGAAAGTAAAATCCTACGCTATTACAAGGCGCGGGTCTATACATCGCCAAATTAACAAAGACCCGTTTTGAATAAAAATGCGGAAAGTAAAATAAATTCCTAATTACTATTATAAGGCTTGAGCAATTACATAATATTCACAATAAAATAAAATAACGTGCGAAATAGAAATTGAAATTGAACGTTCGAGGGCGTTGGACCCTTTTGAGAAATTAAATGAAATTAAATTGAATGAAAAGTTAATTAATTATCAAATTAAAGAAAAGAAACGTTTTTTAGGTTTTTTTGTATTTATGAAATAAAGAAATTAAAATTGAAGAGAAACCCTAATTCTAAGTTGTTTTTAATTATTAAAGAAAAGGTTAAAGTTTAAAACCTAATTTACACTAATTAATTATTTTACATATTTATTTACAAAAGTATTTAATAATTAATAATAATAATTATGAGAAAATTATTTATTAAAAAAAAGGATGAGAATATTAAAAAAACCTAATTTCTACATATTTTAATTTATTAAGAAAAATGTTAAAATTGAAACCTAAATTAACTAAGTTAATGGTTAGATTTTATTTACAAAAAAAAAGGTTAGTGATGAAATTAATAATAATTAAATATATTTGTATTTTTTATTTTTCTGTTTTCATTATAGAAAATTATTTTATGGTGAAAAAAACAATTAAAACAAATAAAAAAGAATTAGAAAAGAAAATAAAATAAAATTAAAAAGGATGCAAACCAATGGGGGTTTCAGGCCCAAGGGGAGGTTTTTTTGAACAGTCTGCATTCTTTGGCCATTGGATTGGGTTTCATGGCCATTTGTGTTCTGGCTGTTGGCCATTTGTGTTCTGGCCTCAACGTTCCTTAATCTTCTCAGGATGTCTGTCTCGCCATGTATTGATGTCATGCATAAGTTGTTCTTTTGGTCATTTGTCTTTTGGCTTTTGGCTTTTGGCCATTTGGCTTTTGGCCTCAACGTTCCTTAATGAACCTGCATGGGATCCTGTCTAAATCCTTACTGGAAAAGTAGTGACATGAATGCTTTTATGCCCTTTTGATCATGGAGATCAAGCCAGCCTTACCCTTACTGAAGAAGTAGTGAGGTGTTGGTTTGTAACTGTGATGGCTTGTTTGTAGTGAGAGAGGGATTTGTAATAAGGATTTCAAGGTTTTAGGGTTCTTGAAAGAATGATATTCTAACAGTGTTGTGGCAAGGTTTTTTCTCTCTTTTCCTCCTCCCTGGTTTGTGTGAAAAGAAGGTGATTATATAATGGAAATTAGGGTAAAGAAAATGGGCTTTGAATGTGCAATTGGACCTCCAATGTTCACTTGAGTTCGTCACTTTCCAGGCTAAATCGCAGAGACTTAAGTGCAATTTTTGAAGTTGAAATGTGAAAACAAAATGTAGCCGACATCGATAACTAACTCCTGTCCGAAAATCGGCTCAATCGGATAAACGGTGAATTAGTTATGAATTTTTGAAGTTTCAGCTCAGACAAACTTATTTTGGGCTCCAGTGTCGACTCTGACACGTTCTTCAATAAAAAACTGGTATTGATCGGAGCATAATCCGGTCTCGACTTTTGAAGCAAAGTTGTAGATCTATGAGTCAGAGACCTTGTGTAAAAATATGAGCCCAATCCGATAAAAATTGACCGAGTTATGAATTTTCGAAGTTTCGGCCCAGATGAAATAATATTCAGCATTCAGGATTTTCAGCGTGTTACGCACTCTGAGCAAAAAACGAAGGCCTTTTGAATACCGTTTGAACTCAATACCTTCTGTGAACATGTAGTCACCTCAATTTGTGAAATTTTGGCGCCGGAACCAGCTCGATACGATGAAAATCGACCAAGTTATGATTTTCTGAACATGACGCAAATAAACTTCTGTCACAAATTTTCTGTGCGAAAATACTTGATAAATCCACATTTTTGAAGACCTTCTGGTCAAAATTGGCTTCCAGCCGTGAGAGATGAAAACGTATATAATGTCAAGACGGAATTTTGGCCACCGGAACGGGTTCAAAACGAGCAACGATCTTCAAGTTATGAATTTATTAGCGCATAAAAACTGCACTTTCAGCACACTTTTTCACCATATTTCTTCGAGAAAACTCACACATTCGGATACCTTCTTTAAAGAATTGACTCTTGAGCCGAACCTGAATTTGAGAATATGTTATCAGAGATATCTTGGCGAAAGAATACCTGAATATGACGCGTCGGGTTGGACTTGTGAATTTTTCTTGAAATATTTTGAGAAATATGGGAGGGCAAATTTTGGGGTACAACACCCACCGTATCACAGCCGGGAACGCTGAAGGCTCGGGCTATTACATAAAAAGGCGCATGTACTTGAACCCCAGGGTACAGGGTTCGATTCCCACGAAAGGTAAAAGCTCTACTAGTGAGGGGGGTAGAGAAGATCGTGAGGTAATAGTGTCGGGAACGCTGAAGGCTCGGGCTGTTACAGATTCCACTACGCCATTCATCTTAGGCCTGTATGGAGAATAATTGTGATGCTTGATCTTGAATTGTGTGCAGAGTTCAGTGATTATGGCGTTGTTGAGATTGGTACCATTGTCAGTGATGATTCTCTCAAGGATACGATACAGGAAGATGAGGATATGCTTGATGAATTGGGCCATGACGTTCTTGGTAACTGAGGAAAATAAAGCTGCTTCAATCCACTTGGTAAAGTAGTCAATGGCGACAAGAATGAAACAATGTCCATTAGAGGCAGTAGGATTGATTTATCTAATCATATCAATGCCCCACATTGGAAATGGCCAAGGAGAAGTCATGAAATTCAAAGGAACTGGAGGTACATGAACCTTATCAGCGTAAATTTGGCACTTATGGCAAGTCCTCGAGTGGAGGTGACAATCAGTTTCTATGGTCGACCAATAATAACGAGTTCTCATAATCTTCTTGGCCATAGTATGTCCACTAGAGTGAGTACCAAAGATGACTTTATGCATGTCCTCCATAATTTTCTTTGCTTCCTTCTTGTCCATACAACTAAGTAGATGGTTGCACCTGTATAAAATTTTGTTGCTCAGGAAGAACATCGCAGAGAACCTTCGCATGAATTTCTTGTCGTTGATTGACGCCCCTTCAGGATATTCTTGAGCTTCGATATATATTTTTACTTCATGAAATCAAGGCTTCTCCTCTACTCCAGCAGTGTCAATCTCATAGATGTGTGACAGTTCGTCAAATCTTTCGACAGAAATTATGAGAGCTTTGTTGTCCCACTTGACCTTGAACATGGATGACATGGTATCTAAGGCATCCGCAACCTGATTTTCTTCCCTTGGGATATGTTCAAAGGTAATCTCTTCAAAGCACGGGGTCAAGGTTAGCACAATTTCTTTGTAAGGGATAAGATTTGGATGTTTTGTATCCCACTCTCCTTTAACTTGACTGACCACCAAGGCTGAGTCTCCATATAGACATAAAAATTTGATTCTTAGGTCAATAGCAGCTTTAAGACCCAAGATGCACGCTTCGTACTCAGCCATGTTGTTGGTACAATCAAAGCAAAGTTTGGCAGTGAAAGGCGTATGGAAACCTTCGAGGGAAATGATCACAACATCAATTATGTTACCCAATGCGTTGGAAGCTCCATCAAAAGCCATAGTCCATCGGGATCCTTGCTCGGGCGCTTCATATAATCTAGGCTTTTCAGAATTTGTAATAAACATGATATTCTCGTCCGGGAATTCAAAGTTCATAGATTAGTAGTCATTCATAGCTTGATATGCTAAATGATCTTCCAATTGTTAGCTGAAGATTTCAACATTTGATGAAAGTTGATTTGAGAAAGTCGTGTTTCAAAGGATGGCATGAAACTTGGCTTTATAAGTTATTTTATAAAGTTTATAGTTTGATATGTTGAAGTGCAAATCAGAGTCAAAAGAATGAAATCATATTTCAATATATGTGAAGATCGCTTCGACAGTGACGTTAGATGAATTCAAAGCTTTGAGCGGGAAAAGTTTTTAATTCAAACTGGTGCGTTTTCACCAGGAGGACGCGTGGAAGCGTCAGAATGTATGCGTTTGAAAACATCAAACGTGGCGTGATCTCATAGAAAGACTGTTAGGGTCGATATAGTTAAATAGGAGTCTTAGATGTTAGGATTTGGTGTATTCACATTGTATACAAATCATTTAATACTCAAAGTACCGGAGCGAGAGAAAAGAGTTTGCTGAAAATGTATGTTTAATAACACCATCAATTTATTTAAAGTCATTTTCTCAATACAAAGTTACTTTAATCACTTTCTTATTCTTTTTTGTTTCCAGTCAAGTCTTTAACAAATTTTGTTAAACTTTCCTTATTAACATTTTCTTTACATTCTTGCAAATATCCAGATCATTTCCTTTAAGTTACATTTAGGATTTACAGTCAAACTTTAATATCTTAGGATAATCATAATCACATAGAAAGATCTTGTTATTATTCATATAATGCCAAACTTCGAGTAAGATTGTAAAAATAGTAAGACACATGTCCTAGGATCAATCTAGTCGATCCTATAAGTTACCAAAGTGTAGAGTTTGGAAGACTAGCAGTTGTTTGTCAGAAATCACTGGTAAACAAATTGGCACGCCCGGTGGGACGGTGTCAAAGTGTTTTAGTTACATTCCTTATGTTCTTTCAATTTTGGTCTTTATAGTTTCTTTTATGAACTTATTATTGCCATTAGTATATGAACCTTAGGAGCGGTAAGATAACTAACAATAACCAATCAATACCCAAATGAAAACAAACCAGAAAAATGGTTAATACTACCAATAGTGGAGGAGGACAAAATCCTCCACATGGATCAGGCACAATTGTTGCGAGTTCGACGAATGCCTCAACTGCAATCTCTAGTTCACAAGCCATGCCTACATCCACAGGATCCATGGCCACAAACAGTTCTATAACTAGGTCCACAGGGCCCATACCCACGAATAATTCGACAACCATGCCTATCTCTACAAGCATGGCAGAGATCCCTTTGAATACTCAAACTGGCCATGTGTTGACATATGTTACAAATCAGACTCAACCTACAAACCCTAGGCCACTAGGGTTTGAGAGTTTTAGGCCTTGGAGGGAGCAACCCCAATATGGGATGCCAACTTCATTTGTGTCAGGATTACACAATAATACATCCATGCATACACAGCCTACCATGACAACCTTGTCGCCAGTGAAAAATTATGGTTCTGGTATGAATAATGTGGGTTGAAGTACACAGAACCAAGGATTATCAAACCAATTACCTATGCTTATAACTAATAGTCATGCAGCATTTAGGAAACAAATGGACACTATTAACCATGACAGTGTTAGAGTGCTTTCCCTTGAAATGAATACCATTTTCTCCCATTTGATCCAAAATGTTAATAGGATAAACCAAGAAAATACGCAATCCTATCAGCAAATGTTAGCGCGGATGGCATGCATAGCAGATTTTTTTGGAGCCCCCCAAGCACCTGTTTGACGTAGGCAAAACCGGGTAGTAATTCAAGAGGAAGAACCCACTATCAATCAGGTTCGACCACCCGGACAAGAGGTTGGAGGAAGGTATATGGGGGCAAGAGTAGAACAATAAGAGATTCGACATGAGATCCCTGAGGAGCAACCTAGGAGAGTAGTAATGGTTAACAGAGATCAAAATGCATAAGAGGTGATCCATGGAGTTTGGCAGGATAACATGCTGGATGAAAATAACTTAACCACCATGATTGAAAGAATCATGGCCCAAAATGGCCTGAACACGGGGTTTCGACGGCCAAATTACACATCTCCATTAACAGATTTTATTTTGGAGGCTGAATTACCAAGGGGTTGTAAAGTCCCAAAATTCACAAAATTTTCAGGAGATACTAATGAATCAACTGTCGAACATGTGGCCAAGTATCTGATAGAAGCAGGGGATTTGGAAAACAGTGAAAAATTAAGGATAAAATATTTTCCTAATTCATTAACAAAAAATGCTTTTACGTGGTTCACCAAATTGCCACCAAATTCTATAGATACATGGCCTCGTTTAGAAAGATTGTTCCACGAACAATTCTACACGGGGAAAACTAAGATAAGTCTTAAGGAGTTAGCCAGCATTAAAAGAAAGTTTACTGAACCTATAGATGACTATTTGAATTGGTTATGTTTTCTAAAATCTAGATGTTTCACAGTAGTGCCTGAACATGAACTAGTCGAAATGGCTGCTGGTGGACTAGATTACTCTATTAGAAAGAAACTAGATACTCAGTATCTAAGAGACATGGCCCAATTAGCAGATAGAGTTTGACAAGTTGAACGTTTAAAAGCAGAAAAGGCCAGAGCAAGTAAAAATTATAAGAAAGAGAGGGTAGCTTATGTAGAAGCCGAAGAAGAAGAAACAGAGCCCTTCAATGATATGTATGATTTTGAGGAATTCAAAGTAAATTTGGCTGAACTAAAAGAAGCACCCTCATACTCTTGTAAAATGCTTACACCAGCAAATGGCATAAATCCTGTCGAAATAGAAAAGAATGAGAAATTCCCCAAGAAAACTTATACGTTTGACATTACCAAATGTGATGAGATTTTTGATTTGCTTGTAAAAGATGGTAAAATTATAGTGCCTCCTAATGCCAAAAGTCCTCCATTGGAACAATGAAAGAAAAGAGGCTTGTGCAAATATCATAACTTTCTGGGCCATAAAACTTCACAATGCTTTCTTTTCAGGGATCTTATTCAAAATGCCATCTGAAAAGGATGTGTGAAGTTTGCTGACGAAGTTAAGAGCCATATGAAGGTTAATGTTAACCCCCTCCATATTGCAGATACCAATTATACTGAATTTGTGGAGATCAACACAGTGGACATGGTGGACTGTGGAGGAGAAGAGGCCAAGGAAGTCAAAGGCTACAACATGGATGGAAAGCGGGCTACTAAAGGCTTAACTGACATAATGCCCTTTAACACTCCTCTCGAAAATGTTTCTGCAGGTAATGCTGAATCAGAGGCTACTGAGTGCCCTGTGGGAGGAATTACTGAGGCTATTGAAGGCCTTGGAGTTAAATTTGAAAATATAAGGATTGCTGAAGGTTCTAGTCTAAAGGGTTAACATGGTGGACTTGAAACAACCTTCGCCAGAAATGGAAGAGGTGGAAAGATGCCTCAAGCTGGAGAGGGAACAGATGAGTTCTGGTTACCCTAAGGC
Source organism: Vicia faba (assembly GCA_948472305.1). Lineage (NCBI taxonomy): Eukaryota > Viridiplantae > Streptophyta > Magnoliopsida > Fabales > Fabaceae > Vicia > Vicia faba. The sequence continues at coordinate 344,692,869 of OX451739.1, forward strand.
TAATGAAACTCTGTGAGAGTACTTTTGGAGGTGTCATCAAAGAGTTCAGAGATGCTGGTGTGTCCAAGTTGTAGCATTATTCTAAATCGAAGGGTAGCAGAGGCTTATGAAAGAGCTCAACATGCTAGAACTCAGGGAAATTGGAGACAAGAAAGCCATTTGATGAAAGTGTACCCAAATCTAGGGGAAAGCATGTTGGGTTTTCTGGTACGGTGTTATAAAGCTGAAACAGAGTGTGTAACGCCCATTAATTTAATTAATTATTTAATTAAATTATTATTTTTGGATTAGTTGTTGAAGTTGTGAGATGTTGTGGATTGTTGGTATAAGTTGCTAGATTATTATTAATTAATTAATTAATTAGTTGATTAATAATAATAATAATGTTGGAACTAATGGAATAATATAAGATTATGTTATTGGACCTATTTTATATAGTGATATGTAGTACTAAGGGGGTGTGAGAATTAAGCCCAAGAGAAACAATTCTATTATTATTGAGTTTGGTTATAATAATAGAAATTAGATGTGACAGTAAGGAGAATAGGTTTTGTCAAGAGGAAGAAGAATAAGGGTTGGAAGAGAGAAAGAGAACGTGAAAGTTGCAGAAAAGATGGAAAAGAGGCAAAACGGAATTCGATCAGAAAATTGTAGAGCGATCTCCAATCCAAGGTAAGGGTGGAGTTCTGACTCTATAATAGGGTTTATGATGAGTAGTATGTGGGATTATATTTGAAAAGTTGTTTTATTTATGATTGAAATATATATATATATATATATATATATATATATATATATATATATATATATATATATATATATATATATATATATATATATATATATATATATATATATATATATATATATATATATATATATATATATATTGTTGTTTGATGAGGATCAATGATTTAGAGTTGAATAATGATGCCCTAATATTGTATAATTGATGTGGAAACATAAGATTATTATAATTGATGATTACGTATGATTAGATGATGTTTTTAGGGCCTAAGGAAGGGAAATCGCAGTGAAAACACAGTGAAATCGCAGAATATATTCATCACAGGCCAGTATGAGTCGACCTTAAAGACCATGCATCGACACATGTTGGAATTAAGACTCAGGATGAGTTAATACATAGGATCATGTGTTGATACATGCAGTGTTTCAGACTCAGTATGAGTCGACACAAGAGGTTACACATAAACTCATGCAGGACTCAAAGCCCAATACACGTCGACTCGAAGAGACATGCGTTGACTCATGCAGTCTGATTTTTGACTGATTCTTCCAAAGCCTGTAACTTGAGTTTCCAGACTCCATTTGAGGTGTCGTTTGAAGTGTTGGATAGCTAACGCGATGAACTTAATTCTTAAGGATTAAAATGAAGGATAAATAGAAAAATCCTAGTACCCAAATTAGGATTAGAGTTAGCTTCCCGCGTTAATCGCTATGATGATTTTGTGAAGTATGATGAGGAATAAGACGATCTTAGATTAACGTGTTGTTCATAACAATAATAATAATAATAATAATAATAATAATAATGATGTAGTATTACAGTCTAATAATATGTAGAGTTTGGTAATTATAGATAAGAATTAGTTGATTAATTAATTATGGGCAATATCATGTTGTAGGCCTATGGCCAACATTGAGGGATTGTCGATCTGTCATTGTATTATTGTTATGGCTGAGTTATTGTGGAATTATGTTGATGAATTATGTTGATGAATTATGTTGAAGAATTATGTTGATGAATTATGTTGATGAGTTATGTTGATAAGTTATGTTGATGAATTATGTTGATGAATCATGTTGATGAATTATGTTGATGAATCATGTTGAGATGCCTCTAATAATTGGCAGCTATTAAGATGTAGGCTTCTGGCCAACGATGATATTGTGTTGAAATGTTGTTAATTATGGTTGTTGTTACTACATTCATGATTGTGTTGCATACATTGCATATCAAGATAGAGCTGATGCTCGTTATGATGGCCTGTATTGGCGAATATTAAGATGAAGGCTTATGCCTTGTTGATGCCTCTATTTATTGGCAATTATTTTGAGATGGGAGTTCTTCTCCGATGGTATAACATGCATTTGCATTGTAATTGAGTCTCATTTGATGTTGTATCTTGAGTTATGGTGAAAATAGATTTATTGTTGCTTTATGTTGTTGACTTGTGACAAGTATTATCTAAAAGCTGTGAATTTAGTGGTTATGTCATGTTGATGTTTTGTTGTGATTATTGTTGGTTATAAGATGTGAAGTGGTTATATTATATGATCTGGTCTAACATATTATTTATCATACGTTTTATTATATAGTTTGATATCTCACCCCTTTTGTTTGAATGTTGCCCTCTGTTGGTAACATGCAGGTAATCAAGAAGGATAGTTATTACCTCGTTAGTTCGAGTCGGTGTTGTCGCTCTGATACGTAGCACTCGGGGGATGAACGCTTGATGTTTAGTTGTTGATTATTATTTCAGTTGCTGAATTTTTAAGTTGATTACATGAAATAATTGTTGTCTTGAGGTTGTTTTAGTTTAATAAAGGATGTTAAGTGAACTGAAGTTAAGTATGTATATTTTGTTGCTTATCAATAAAAAGTTGTTTGATTTTGAAGAATAAATCATATTGTTATCGGTTCATCCGAGTTAAGTGTTATGTATCTGTTTGTATGTGATTAAAGAAGATTGATTTTTAGTTGAAAATGTAACATCCTATTTATGTTGAACTCTGATATTCTTATCATCCACCGGGTAGAAATGAGGTGTTAAATTAGTGGTATCAGAGTAGGTCGGTCCGTCCGACCAAGTTGTCTAATGTTGTTTGTTCCTTAGTGTGCGACAAGTGTGTGAAACACTGTCGGTACTTGTTTGCCTTAATAGAAGGAAGTTGGTTGAAGATAAGTGGGGGATAAGCTTTACTTCTCGAATATGTTCAATTGAAAGGTGTTGGTTCTGTGTGCTGTCGATGACGACAATGCAAGAATTATTGGAGTCTTGTTGTTCCCGAATTTGAAGGTGACTTGGATTCAAGGTCTTGTTGTTAGTCAAGTTAGAGCGACTTGAGAGAAATTGATCAGACATTGTTGGTGCTTACTTCTCGAAGAATGAAGAGTGATGTAATATTTATTGAATTACGAAGCAAGTGTAAGATGTCAATGTTTGAACAATGATGGAGTAATAAAGTTGCTGTAACTTTTGTGTTGGGATCACATAAGTGATTGTAAAAGTTGTTGAAGTTGTTGGAATATTTTGAATCAGGAGTCATAGTCAGAAATGCAAGGAGATGAGTACGATTTCAAGAATGGTAAGTGTTGGTACTGGCACAAAGAAATTTTTTGTTCTGATGTTATCGTAAGGTGTGTATTAGTGTGTCGCTGCATGACGTCGGTGTTCGCATTTTTGGATAACTTTGGAGATTCATATATTGTGTTCCGAGTATCAGATTAGTGTTCCATTTGAACCTATGAGGAGATAGAAATATATTCTATCATGTGAAAGTGTTTTCAAATATGGTTGATGCATTCCCATATGGAGGAACTCTGAATTCATTTACAGAACTAGAGGCTTTTTGGGCATAAATGATTATTATCGCAGTTGTTCGAGACGAGGTCAAGCATAATAGGTTGTTGGCGAATAAGTTGAGAAATGAGATGTTCGGTATTAAAAAGGATAGTCGTTCATCATTACAAGTATGTGATGTTGCATGTGAAGGCAGTTTTGTAGAACTAAAGAAAAGATTGACGACTGCTCTAGTATTGGTTTTGCCTAATCCGAGTGAGTCATTTGTAGTGTATTATGGATGCATCTAAGATGGGACTTAGTGGTGTGCTAATGCTGAATGGAAAGGTTGTTGCTTTTTCTTCTAGAATAATCATAGTTCGTGAGAGGAATTATCCTACGCGTGACTTGGAGTCAGCAGCGGCGGTGTTTATGTTGAAGATTTGGAGACATTACCTTTTTGGTTTTAGATTTCAAGTATTTAGCAACCATAAGAGTTTAAAGTATTTATTTGATCAGAAGGAATTGAGTATGAGACAACATAGATGATCGGAATTGTTGAAAGATTATAATGTTAGTTTGATTTATCAATCCAAGGTAAAGCGAATGTGGTAGCTGATGCATTGAGTCGAAAGACTTTACATATGTCGACAATGATGGTTTAAGAGTTAGAATTAATTGAACAGTTCAGAGATATGAGCTTAGTTTGTGAAGTGACACCGAAGAGTGTTATGTTAGGGATGTTGAATATTAACAATGATTTCCTGGACAGTATCAAAGAAACTCAGAAGTTAGATGTGAAATTGGTAGATTCAGTGGTTGGATTCGATCAATTTGAGAATGATGATTTCAAGTGAGATGCGTAGGGTGTGTTAAGATTTCGTAATCGGATTTTTATTTCAGATGATGCAGAGATGAAGAAAGTAATTCTTGAGTTGGAGGATACTTAACCTTCATGTGAGGCTAAGTGAGTGTAATGTGGATTGTGTAATATGTTAAGTGTTGGTGTCTCATCGACAAAATAAAATGAGAGGGAAATTGTGGAAGTATTTGTAAACCTCATTGGAGATTATTGGAATATGGCGCTTTAGGTGACTTGAGTACAAGTTATAAAGGAACACTATTATAGTTTGGTAATGATGATTTATACTCCATTATGGTTGTCGACTATCTATTGACAAATTGAGGAACTGATCACCCTTAATCTCTTGTTGATAGTAGACGAGATCGTGTTGAATGGTGTAGACTTATCTTGCTACCTTAATGGTGTGTAAATTGATTGATGTTATATCAGGAGGTAGTCGCTCACCAGTTTGTGTGAAGTAATAGAGGAATTGCTGGGAAAGAGTTATGACGTATTGAACAATTCGGAGTAGCGGGTGGATATGCAAGCTAACATCGCAAAGTGAAAGATTGAGAATATCAAGTGAGGAATGGTTTTATGGTGGATGTTGAGGAAAGTCTGAAACTGGAATGAGACTTGTAAACTGTATAGTTGGCAGAAACTTTAATGAGGCCAATGACTTAAGATGGATTATCAGAGTTGCGCAGCTGAAACGTATGTGGCGCAGTTGCTATGAGTATATGACTCTACTTGCTTGAATTGATAAATTGTTGATGTAGGGATGATGTGCCAAGGTGTTGTGATAACTCGGAGATATTTGCTTATTTATAAGGATATTAATGTGGTTGCTAGTTGATGGTAAGTTGTGTGTATATTTGTTGAGTTGTACTGTTAAGTTGACGTTATAATGATTTTGTTCCCGTTGTCGTGATGTTGTTACTGGTTACCATAAAGGGTTAATAATACTCCATAAATATGACGAAGTTGATTATGTTGGCTATGTTGATGTAACTATAAGGGTGATATGATGATATGAATAGAGTTGTTGATAATTGACATACATACATACATACATACACACACACACACACACACACACACACACACACACACACACACACACACACACACACACACACACACACACACACATATATATATATATATATATATATATATATATATATATATATATATATATATATATATATATATATATATATATATATATATATATATATATATATATATATATATATATATATATATATATATATATATATATATATATATATATATATATATATATATATATATATATATATATATATATATATATATATATATATATATATGGGAGTGGAATTGTGTATGTGTTTTGGTGTTGAAGATGTTGTTAAGATGATAATGTGATGTTGTATATCCAAGTATAAGTGTGTTACTACTTTAAAATATTGATATGTCAAGATATTGTTAAAGCGGTTGATAAGTTGTTAACGATTATGTCGCAGAGGTGTTGAATGATTAGCATGTGTGTATTAGAGTTAAATCATGTTGAGTTATTGTTATAACGATAAAGTAGTGGTCGAAGTGTTTCCAGACGCGACTTGGGGATCAGAGAATGAGATGCGAAATTCGCGCTAAGAGTGGTAGTATCAAGCAGATTTTCGAGGACGAAAATATTCTAAGTGGGGGACAGTTGTAACGCCCGTTAATTTAATTAATTATTTAATTAAATTAGTTTTTTGGATTAATTGTTGAAGTTGTGAGATGTTGTGGATTGTTGGTATAAGTTGTTAGATTATTATTAATTAATTAATTAGTTGATTAATAATAATAATAATGTTGGAACTAATGGAATAATATAAGATTATGTTGTTGGACCTATTTTATATGGTGATATGTAGTACCAAGGGGGTGTGAGAATTAAGCCCAAGAGAAATAATTCTATTATTATTGAGTTTGGTTATAATAATAGAAATTAGATATGATAGTAAAGAGAATAGGTTTTGTCAAGAGGAAGAAGAATAAGGGTTGGAAGAGAGAAAGAGAATGTGAAAGTTGTAAAAAAGAAGGAAAAGAGGCAAAACAGAATTTGATCGGAAAATTGTAGAGCGATCTCCAATCCAAGGTAAGGGTGGGGTTTTGACTCTATAACAAGGTTTATGATGAGTAGTATGTGGGATTGGATTTGAATAGTTGTTTTGTTTATGATTGAAATATATATATATATATATATATATATATATATATATATATATATATATATATATATATATATATTGTTGTTTGATGAGGATCAATGATTTAGAGATGAATAATGATGCCTTAATGTTGTAAAAAGTATGTAGAAACATAGGATTATTATAATTGATGATTAACTATGATTAGAGGATGTTTTTAGGGCCTAAGGCAGGGAAATCACAATGAAAACACAGTGAAATCGCATAATATATTCATTACAGGTCAGTATGAGTCGACCTCAAAGACCATGCGTCGACACATGCAGGAATTAAGACTCAGGATGACTAGATACATAGGATCATGCATCGATACATGCAGTGTTTCAGACTCAGTATGAGTCGACACAAGAGGTTACGCGACGGCTCATGCAGGACTCAAAGCCCAGTACACGTCGACTCATGCAGTCTAATTTTTGACAGATTCTTCCAAAGGCTGTAACTAGAGTTTCCAGACTCCGTTTGAGGTTTCGTTTGAAGTGTTGGATAGCTAACGCGAAGAAATTCATTCTTAAGGATTAAAATTAAGGATAAGAAGAATAATCCTAGTACCCAATTTAGGATTAGAGTTATCTTCCCGCATTAATTGCTATGATTATTTTGTGAAGTATGATGAGAAATAAGACGATCTTAGATTAATGTGTTGTTCATAAAAGTAAGAATAATAATAATAATAATGATGTGGTATTACAGTCTAATAATATGTAGAGGTTTGGTAATTAGAGATAAGCATTAGTTGATTAATTAATTATGGGAAATATCATGTTGTAGGCCTATGGCCAACGTTGAGGGATTGTCGATCTGTCGTTGTATTGTTGTTATGGCTGAGTTGCTGTGGAATTATGTTGATGAATTATGTTGATTGAATTATGTTGAAGAATTATGTTGATGAATTATGTTGATGAATATGTTGATGAATTATGTTGATGAATCATGTTGGTGAATTATGTGGATGAATCATGTTGAGATGCCTCCAATAATTGGCAGCTATTAAGATGTAGGCTTCTGGCCAACAATGATATTGTGTTGAGATGTTGTTAATTATGGTGGTTGTTACTACATTCATGATTGTGTTGCATACATTGCATATCAAGATGGAGCCAATGCTCGTTAAGATGGCCTGTATTGGAGAATATTAAGATGAAGGCTCATGCCTTGTTGATGCCTTTATTTATTGGCAATTATTTTGAGATGGGAGTTTTGTTTCAATGGTACCACGTGCATTTGCATTGTAATTGAGTCGCATTTGATGTTGCATATTGAGTTGTGGTGAAAATAGATTTGTTATTTCTTTATATTGTTGACTTGTTGTGACAAGTATTATCTAAAAGCTGTGAGTTTAGTGGTTATGTTGTATTGATGTTTTGTTGTGATTATTTTTGGTTATAAGATGTGAAGTGGTGATATTATATGATCTGATCTAACATATTATTTATCATACGTTTTATTATATAGTTTGATATCTCACCCCTTCTGTTTGAATGTTGCCCTCTGTTGGTAACGTGCAGGTAATCAAGAAGGATAGTTATTACCTCGTTAGTTCGAGTCAGTATTGTCGCTCTGATACGTAGCACTCAGGCGGATGAACGCTTGATGTTTAGTTGTTGATTATTATTTCAGTTACTGAATTTTTAAGTTGATTACATGAAATAATTGTTGTCTTGAGGTTGTTTTAGTTGAATAAAGGATGTTAAGTGAATTGAAGTTGAGTATGTATATTCTATTGCTTATTAAGAAAAAGTTGTTTGATTTTGAAGAATAAATTAGATTGTTATCAGTTCATCTGATTAAGTGTTATGTATATGTTTGTATGCGATTAAAGAAGATGGACTTTTAGTTGAAAATGTAGCATCCTATTTATGTTGAACTCTGATTTTCTTATTATCCTCCGGGTAGAAATGGGGTGTTATAGAGTGTCTGTTATGTCCTAGGTGTGGAGAAGTGTATGACAGGGAGATGGATGAGATGTTTGAAATAATTACATTCACCCATGGATGGGACCAACAAGGTGGAAAGCCAAATGTATACGTCTTCGACAAGAGGGGAGTTCCCAAGAGACAAGACAGTCCTCACCCTAAAGCTATGAGAGTCACTTTCAAACTTCCAACTGAAATACCAACTGTCGAATGGACTCAGACAGGGTCAGGAATAGGAAAATGGAGGACCTCCGACCAAGGAGGAAGGACTTAAATGGCCTACAAAAAACAGTTCCAGACATCAAAGAGAGAGGCTTACAGGTTAGAGAACTACAAGGGAAAGAATCCAATGTCCAGATCCTAGTGGAGGAGGCATTAGAGGATTAAAAAGGCTGAAAGAGAGCTAGTATCGAAAGACATAGGGGAATCCAGTAGTAACAAGTTCCCTTCGAGCACAGCAAACTCAAGCAAGCCACATGTGGGTCGAAAATTGTTTATATCAGAGGAGAAGGTCACAAGTGAGAAAATTCAAAAGAACCCAATAAAGGAAGGTGAAATGTCAATAAATGATTTTGAATCTGATGGAGTTTCGACCCTTAATGTCAATTGTAATGTAGTGTCAGTCTTACCTCATGATTATAACTTGGTGTTGTACCCCAAAATTTTCCCTCTCATTTTATCAAGATTCTCCTCACAAGACCTCTTGGACTCCAGACAGGATTAGGGTTTGCTCAGCTCAAGACCTCATCTTGCACTGATGACCTGAAATTAGGGTTTGAGTTTTCACATGGATTTTTGGACTTTCAATGCCTCATGTGACTTTCATACTTCATGTTGGACCTCTAAGATTGCTCATACCAAGTTTCAAGCCTTGAATCACATTTTTGACCAGTCAATTGGACAGTTGACCTAAAAATCAAATGTATTGGGAAAAAGTCAACCATGGCCAATTTACAGTCAAACCTCATAATTTTTTATCAACATCAACATTATAGACTCATTTGAACCATTTGATCAAGTTTAGACCACAACTCCTCAAGAAATTTGATCAGATCATCAAAAGGGCAAAATGGTCAAAATTAGGGTTTTGACTAGAGAAAGGCAATTTCTGATTTTTAACCTAGCGAATGGAAAATTGGGTTCAAGAATGGTTTCAAAGACTCAATGTTATCATCTTGACCTAATCACAAGGTTCAAAAGATCTCAAATGCATAGGATTGACAGATGAATTTTCCAATCAACTGGTCAAAAAATCAACTGTACACTGAAAAGTCAAACTTTGACTTTTTGGTCAAAATCAAGTGCCAAGGGTCATATTTCATCAGGATGTGTCAAAACATGAAACTTGTTCACCAAGAAACTTAATTTTGAAAATTAGGGTTTTAATTTAAAAATGTTCATAACTTGGAATTTTTCTAAGTTATGAAAATTTCTTATTTTTTCCCAATGTTTCCCAATTTTTTCACCATGATGCAATTGGATTCAAACAAAACTTCCAACATGAAAGTTGTAGTCCTACATAAAATCTACAACTTTTATTCACAAAGTTTTCCGAAAAGATGCTTGGATATCAAGTTATGATTTTGAGAATAAGGGTCCATAAACTTTTTTAACTTAGTGAAATTTTGCCCTAGTTTAGGCAGATTTTTGACCTAACTTCATGGCAACTTTTCACCTAGTTCCAAGAGAAATCTCAAAATGAATTTCAAATATGGGTTGTAGATCATATTACAAGCTTTCCAAAATGTCAAGGAACTCTCCAAGATCATTTATGGTTAGGGAGAATCGAAGAAATGAAAATGACAATTTATCACTTTTGTGCAAGGCATTTTTCACAATGGTTCAAGTTGCAAATCTGTCCTAAGCATGCTTGTACTTGGTTTTACAGGTCCTAATCCTTTCTACACTAATTAATTTAATTCAAACACATTGGATAATGGTCTTATTCTGATCTTTGAAGCATTGCACAAAGAATTATTCCAAAAATGGCATAAAGTGCATAATACTATTTTCATAAAGCTTACTTTTACAACTTTGCATTTCTTGAGCCATGGACCTAATCTCTTTTGCAAACAAGATCCATAGTTATCAGGAAAAGTTTACCAACTATGTGCAGCTAGCAAAAAAGCCTGTACAGGCTTTGGCTTTTGTGATTTCCAACTTTTCTTCAAAATCAAGAAACTTGCAAAACTCAAGGGATCTCATCCATCTGATAAAACCAAGACTTTGTATCATTCGAAACAATCTCAGAACATTGTAACAAACAGAATACACGAATTTCCAACAAAAAAAAACACTCTAAAACACAGAAATCCCATTTTTCTGCCCAAAAATGGTATCCTTTGCAGAACCACTTCCAAAACAATTTTGCCTCGTGCGTTTTGCCTTGAATCACTTCAAACACATTACATACATCCCATCAAAGCTATCCAGGCCCCTGTCTTGCAACTGTGAGCTCATTTTCATACTTCACCATTTTCATTTTGAAGGTTTGCAGGTTCACTCGTGCAAGGAGTTCTAGCCATCTACAAGACCAGCTGATCACTGGAGAAGCTTGAGGGAACCTCAAGGAAGCTCACAAGAACTTCAGGCCTCACTCAAAGTTCCCGCATTTCCATATCCAAACTCAACTGAACAAGGTATTTGTCAAGTTTCTATCTCTCTATTTAGGAATCATTAAGCTTAGGTTTGTGAAGAAAAAATGTAGTCCTTAACATGCTTGAGTTGTACATATGCGTAGATTCCATTTATATTAACTGAGCTAAGAGTATTTGGATGTTGAACATGCTGAAAAAACTAGGTCAGAATTTAGGGCCATTAAAATTCTCCTTGGTCTTTTAGAGTTAGGTCATGTTCTTTATATCATTGGAATCGTGAGTTCACGAGCTACATTTTTCATGTTATAATTTTTTGATTTTATGCAAAGAATAGCAAGAACAGGATTTGAAGTACAGCGCGCGCGTTTTTCGTCTGGAGGTCAGGGATGAAGTGAGCTTGGGCTTGGGCTTGCTTTCTCTACTTTTTGCACCCCCATGTTTCCTTTTTGCACCCCCTTGGCCCATTTTCTATATTTTTGCATATTTTTCATTTCTTTTATATTTTTTACTTTATTATTTTTTTTCTGAACATTTAAAAATCCCAAAAATATTTTCTTTATTTTTTGCATTTTTATTTTATTTTTATTTTATTTTTGCATAATAAAATAGTATACTAGAATAAATAGAAATTCATTTTCTTTAAAAAATAGTAAAAACATTTAAAAATACCATGCATTTTTATTTTATCATTTTTCACACATAAAATATTATTTGCATATATATTTTATTTTTTTTATTACTTGTAAATATTTTTATTTTATTATTCCTTGTACAAAAATGAATAAATAAATAATAGAAAACACAATTTCTTTAAAACAAAAATTAGGGTTTTCACCCTTTCAAAAATAATCATTTTATTTTTTTCTTATTTTTTAAGACATTAAATAAATTCATCTTTACATACATGAAAATTAATACAAAACATTTTTTGCATATTTACATTTTATTGCATATTTAAATACTTGCTTATTTATTTATTTGTACAATAAATTCAATTTGGTTGTAATAGTGAATTAGGGTTTTATTTTTGTGCAAATATCCCCATTCAAACTTGTATCCCCCTTCCCATAATATTGTTGTAATAGTCTAGATTTACTTTATGCATTTTATTGCTTTCATATACCATGATAGTAAATTAGGGTTTTATATGCAAAGACCAAAAATCAAACAAATAGCATGACCTAAATACAAGACAAAAATGCATGAAAAAATGACAACACATTGCACACAAGCACCCCTAGGGTTTCATCCACTTGGTTGCCTTAAAATGGCCATGGTATGTATGCTAGGTATCTTGGAAAAACAAAACAAAACAAAAGATCATAGTCCCTCGATGACGCTATCACAAGTTGCCTAAAAACAAATGATCTTAGTCCCTAAAACTTGCTAAGATACTTGGCACCATTGCTATCATGGTCATACGATGACCCACGTCTGTCCCGTTTAACATCCAAAGATAGGGTTGTTTACCAAATACAATGGTAAAACAACAATGTAAAAGGAATAAAAATGTGTAGGAAATACATTTGAGTAGGTAGATGCTTCTAGTTACTTGATAAATTTGCAAACCATCCTTTCTATTTTCAAAAACACATACACGATTTCAAAAAAATTTCAAACAACTTTTAAAACATTGAAACATTTTTCAAAAGACAAACATCTTTGTATACATTCTTACGGACGAGAATCATTACAAAGATTGCCAAAACAATGGTCTCTTTTCAAAATACTTTCAAAACCACACAAAGCACCATTTCAAACAATTGGAAAAGCAAAGCAAGTGATCTAAACAAGTAACTAAGAGCCCATGGAAAACCATGGATGAAAAGGGTGCTAGCACCTTCCCTTTTCATAATCTACCCCCCGAACTCAAAAAAACATCTCAAAGGTCTTTCCTGTGCTTTTTGACCTTTCCTTTTGGATAAAATAAAAGTCGGTGGCGACTCTTGCTAAACCGAAACATTTGCGAACACAAATGAAAAACCTCAAGTCAGTTCTCCCACTGTATCACACTTGGAAACTGAAATAGAGGATTAGGAAGAAGAAGATGAGGAAGAAATGGACAAACATAAACCAGTCTGTTACTATGTGATCAATAATGGAGTTATCAAGGAATAAAATTATTTCTTCGAAAGGCCTGACCATGGCATGAAAGGGCATTTGAAACCTTTGTACATTAGGGCCAGGGTTGAACAAGTGGGCATAAAGAAAGTTCTGGTGGATGGAGGAGAAGCTGTCAATCTAATGCCACAATTTATGTTAAAAAGGATTGGAATGTCTTATACGGATGTAAAGCCACACAACATGGTCCTCTCGAATTATGAATGGAAAATTGGACAACATTTAGAGTGATACAGGTAGATCTGACAGATGGTTCAATTACAAGGCCAACTATGTTCATGGTAATCCCAGCAAAAGCAAATTATAACTTGTTGCTTGGCAGAGAATGGATACATGGAATAGGAGTTGTCCCTTCAACAATGCACCAAAGATTATCTATCTGGAGAGAGGATGGCATAGTGGAAAACATAGAAGCTGACCAAAGTTACTACATGACTGAAGTGAATCAGGTGGATAGGAGAAACTTCGACAGAAATCTAGCCAATATAGGGCAATGCAACCCAGCAGGAGAAGTATACTCACCTAGCAAGAATTCCCTTTATTTATTAACCCTCCACCCAAATGGTTTTTAATGGGATAGAGAGATCATGTGAGAACCAGAGGATGTCGAAGGTGTGTCTGATATACAGCTAAATGGATGGGATGAGGACATTGATTATGTATGAATCATTGTTCTTCGAAAATATTTTGGCCTACCTGGACGAGAACAAAAGAAGAGCGACTCTCGGAGCTGAGGTAACAAACATGGCTATCGAAGCCATAAATGATACATTACACGCAGCAGGACCTAGGGAGAATTTTATACTGGAACCTTCTGACAAACAGGTAGTAGGCGAACAGTTAGAACAAAGGTTGGATGCTATATATGATGAGGAGCCCTTGGGTTTTGAGAAAGATCCACTAGCGTCAAGCGCAAATATGTTGGCTCAAGACCCCCTTGAAGAGATAGATCTTGGGGATGGGAGCATTAAAATAATCACTTATATCAGTGCTAAAGTGGATCCTAAGGTGAAGACGAAGGTGATTGACTTGCTGAAAGAAAATAAAAATTGCTTTTCTTGGGATTATGACAAAATGCTTGGTTTAAAAGAGATCTGGTTGAATTAAAGCTGCCAATCAAGGAGGGCAAGAAGCCTATCAAGAAGACTCCTAGAAGATTCTCCCCATATGTTCTTTCAATGATTAAAAAAGAGGTCGAAAGACTTATTCGCTGTAATTTCATCAGGACCACAAGGTATGTCTAATGGATTGCCAATATAGTTCATGTTATTAAGAAAAATGGTTCGTTGAGAGTATGCATATATTTTCGTGACTTAAATGCAACAACTCCTAAAGATGAGTATCCTATGTCTGTGGCAGAAATGCAATTAGATTCAGCTGCAGGCTTTGAGTACCTTAGTATTCTTGATAGATACTCTGAATACAACCAAATTTTCATTATTGAGGAAGATGTGTCAAAAACAGCTTTTTGTTTCCATGGGGCAATAGGTACCTATGAGTGGGTAGTTATGCATTTTGGCCTAAAAAATGCTGGGCCAACTTACCAAAGGGCAATGAATTCAATATTTCATGATTATATAGAAACTTTCATGCAGGTTTACATAGATGACATTGTGATAAAGTTTGTATCAGACAAAAGTCATCTGAATCATATTAGCCAATTGTTTGAAAGGATGAGAAAACATGGCTTGAAGATGAATCCCCTTAAATGTGCATTCTTTATGCAGGCTGGAGACTTCTTGGGCTTTGTGGTCCACAAAAAGGGGATAGAAATCAACCAGAACAAAACAAAGGATATCATAAAAGCGAAAGTGCCATCAACTAAAAAGGAGTTACAATCACTCTTAGGGAAGATAAATTTCCTGATAAGGTTCATTTCCAACATAAGTGGTCGACCTTAATCCTTTTCGCCCCTCCTTCATTTGAAACAAGAAAAGTTAGAACGAAACGAAGAACATCAAGAAGCTTTCAATAAGATCAAGCAATATCTGATGAATCCTCTCATCTTGTCAGCACCTTGTGGAAGGAAACCTATGAGATTGTATATATCTTCTTCTGATGTTACTATTGGTAGTATGTTAGCACAAGAAGACGAAAATGGTATCAAAAGAGCCATTTACTATCTAAGTAGAGTCTTAAATGATGCAGAAACAAGATATACTGCTATAGAAAAGCTTTGTCTTTGTTTATATTTCTCTTGCACAAAACTCAAATATTATATAAAACCTGTTAATGTATATGTTTCTTCACATTTTGACGTTATCAAACATATGTTGTCAAAGCCAATATTACAAAGTTGTATTGGAAAATGGGCCTTAGCTCTTACTGAGTATAGCCTTCATGCCTTTAAAAGCAATGAAGGGTCAAGTAGTCTCAGACTTCATTGTAGACCACGCAGTGGTCAAAAACCCTCAACATTATATTGAGTTAAAACCTTGGAGATTGTTCTTTAATGGTTTTACCTACTGTTGTACCCCAAAATTTGCCCTCCCATATTCTTCAAAGATTTGCCAAGTCATGCTTCAAAGTTCCCCAAGGGTTGCACAGTACAAGAGCCTCCTAAACAGTCAAAATTAGGGTTTGTGTTCTGATCAAGGAAATGAAGTTTCCAAAGGTCCAATCAAGTCTCACATGCCTACAAATATGGTCAAGCATCCTCATATCAAGTTTCAAGACATTCGGCACAAAATTGCACAGTCAAAACCCTAATTGCACTACAGTCAACTGTAGGGGTAAAATGGTCATTTGACAGTCAAAAGTTCAAATTTTTGGTCAACATATCATTTTTGAAGCCACAAACATCATTTGATCAATGCTTGATCATGATTCTCAAAGCTTGGCTCAGAAATCATCAAGATGCAAAAGTTTCCTTATTTGGACAGCTGAAAAAGTCAACTGTAAATTGACCAGAGCATAACTTCCACATGGATTATCAGAAAAATTCCATCCAAAGCTCATTTTGAAGAGAAAGACATTTCCTACAACTCATCTTCATACTTCAAGTCCAAGAAATGCTCTCACAAAAAGTTATCAATTTCAACATTATAGGTCATTTTCAAAAGTCAACAAAAAGGGACTTTAAGTCAAAGGCCATAACTTGAGATTGGTAAATCAAAATGACATGGGACCAAAGGCATTGGTTAGAGGACTCAAATATATTTCCAAAATGTCCAATAACATGAGAAAATCTTAAAAATTGAGCAAGTTATGCCTTGTGGAAATTGGGAAATTTTTGGATATTTTGAAAAGTCAACATTGGTTCAAATGACCTAAATTTGCTAATGGGCCCATTTTTCTTCCACAGTTCATCATCCATAGCATGTGCACGACCACTTGGCCCAAAGGGAAGTATTTCTTCATTTTTTTATTTATTTATTTGAATTTTTATTTATAAAAATTCATTTAAATCAAATTAAATACATGGAAAATATTTAACCTACTATTTCAAATCTTTTTATACATGATATGCCTTCAATATTTCGTGCATGGTTAAGATTGGAAAGAATCAATTTGATTGGATCATAATTGGTACAAAAATGCATGGAAAAGATTGAAAAAACAATGCTTGAAAATCAAATCTTCAAAGCCATGAATACAAAAGATCTTGATCAATCTTCTTGACCTAATTGGTTCATTACATAAGCCTGAATATAAACCTAATGCCATTACACATAAAGCTGCGCTAGAAACCATTCATCAAACTTGGAATTTTTTGCAAAAAAACTCATAACTGAAAACATCTTTGCAGGACGATTCAAGGCGAAATTTTCATCCCATTGCACTCCTAAGACCTCAAGCAATCTTCTTGGATCAAAATCATCAAACATAACCTCTTGAATCGTTGTATAGAAGCTAACCTTTCTCACTTTTTTTTCATAATCGTGCATTCCAATTCATGCGCATTTAGCCTTGTTTAATGTTTGATTCATGTTCCTTGTATGATTCTAAAGCTAACCATGTGATTTGATTGAATTATTATGCATTGTATACGATTCTACCATTGTCAATTTCTAGGGTTTACAGGACCTTGGATTAGGGCTTTTCAAATAAGGAAAAATTGAGACTTGGGACCTTGACCATTAAAACGAGCGCGTCTGGACGAAGAGAATCCATGTGTCGCGCCCAATTTATGAGCGTTCCATGCCTAATCGCTATTTTCTTGTATGGTGTCTTAGGCAACGAAGGAGACGATGAAGTGACGAGATGTGATAGGGTAGTTTAAATTTCGCGCGCTGATTTCCACTAACCATTATTTTCTCATTATATTATTCTTCAGTTATTATATATACAACACGCGCATCTGGCTCCACTGGCAAGCATGGTGACTGGTAAAGTGCATGACCTGGGTTCGAGCCCCAGGTCTTCGTTACTTCCATATTATTTTTCAATAAAGATTCATATGCAGTTTCAATAACAAAGACCACCATACACTTCCAAGATCCAGTTGTCCACGCGTCCAATGGAATCAAATCAAAGGCTCAGATCTAAGGCACATGGTAGTCCCAGTCAACGCGCCAGCATATTCCCTGGAGAAAGTCAAACGGACCTGAAGGTCATTGGGCTCAAATGCTTGGGCTATACCTCCATGTTGGGGACTACAACCCCCCTTGGTTTGCAAATTCTTTTAACTTTTTTTTATTGTATTTTTATTTTTTTATAAATTACTTGTTTAATTAGTTTAATATTTTCATAAAATCACAAAATACCATAAAAATCAGAAAAGGTCAAAAATTAAATATATTTAATTAGTTAGTATTTTGTAAATAAATTCCTAAATTATTTAGTTTTAAATTAGGGTTTAAATTAATATTTTCATAATAAAATCTAAAAAACATAGAATTAGGTTTAATTAATTTTCATCCTTTTATTTTTCTTTCATGGTAATCAAAAATTTAAATATTTATTTTTATAATTAAATTTGTATATAAAAATTAGGATTAATTTAGGTTAAAATTCAATATTTTCTTAATAAATTAAAAAAAATAGAATTAGGGTTAGTATTTATTTTTAATTAATTCTTTTTTCATATTAAATCCTACAATACTAAAAAATACCAAAAAACAAGTTCTTTCTTTTTCTTAATTAATTCCATGTAATTTTAATTTTGCAAAAAGGGTCCAACGTCCTCGTTTCGTTTTTAATTTGATTCGCATATTTATTTTATTTCGTTTAAATATTTATGTATCTCTCCCGAAGCCTTGTAAATTATTTGTCGCACTTTTAATTCTTTCTTTTCTTTATTTATTTTCTGTCAAATCGGGTCCTGGTTTAATTTTGGCGATGTGGACCCGCGCCTTTTGTAATAGCTTTAGATCTTTACTTTCCCGCAAATATTTTAACTGTTAACAAATGGCATGAAAGAATGTATGGACAAAAATAAAAACAAGCGTAGACCACCAGTAACATGACAAGATAAATGCAAATGAAAACGACACACGAATCGCACACACCACCCCTAGGGTACGCCTCACTGTTGCCTTGCCTCGAAAGGTGATCGTCGAGTAGAGGATGTCTTAGTAAGTCCTCATGATCCGGGAACCTGGCATGAGGGTAGCTTCTAAGGTGTCTTCCCATTGCTTCGGTGATCACCATGTCCCTAAACTCGAATTGACCCGAACACCTCCGACGGTGGTGCTACCTACCTCTCAATGGTGGGATGGCACTACTTTAAAGGACATTTACACAGACGAATTCCTTAGGGTAAGTAGGTTCTCGTAGATACTTGCTCTAAATTTCAAAACAATTCAAAAAACTCTTTTCACACCGACACATTTTCAAAAAGCTTTCGAAAGCAATTTTTCAAACACTCTTGAGGACCGATACAAGAGTCGAACTGGAATTTTCAAAGAAACTTTTTTAAAACCCACGGTTGAAAAGAAAATAAACCATTTTTGAAAACACAGTGAGCAAGTATCTAAGAGCCCATGGATAACCATGGATAGAAAGGGTGCTAACACCTTCCCTTTCTATAATCTACCTCCCGAACCGAGAGCAATCTCTTTAAGGAATTTTTCTGTGCTTTTGTCCTTTCCATTTGGAGAAAATAAAAGACGGTGGCGACTCTTGCTTCCGCGACATTTCGCGAACCAGCGTTAAACAGTCAGTTCCAGATCCACCGATCACAGAACTGGCGACTCTGCTGGGGACTTAAACTTAAAGTGAGGTGTACCTTAGGTCTAGTTCATAACTATGTTTTCAATTGTTTTCCTTGTGTGCTTTAAATTGTGGGTTGCTTGGGAGTTCTATAGATCCTAACCTGGATCTGGGGGATACCTTCTTAGAAAGTAGCAACAAGGCTGTGAGGGAATTGTGCGGGGTATACCGACATGGTTGAAATAGTCTGCTACGTTGATGTGGCACTTTGGTGTGTACCGGTAACCCTTGAGTTCAGTCAAGGAGAGTACGGGGCCTCCGCGTGGTGTCGTGAAGCATCACCAGACCTTAGGAACCTTAATTGAACTATCTTGGCCTCTTTAGGGTAGTGAGATAACTGACTTTGGTGCAGTCCGAGGTTGGTTGATACTCGATACTACACTCAATTGAGGGTTGCTTTCCTGGAATATTTCGGTCGCCAGTTTAGTGGCTAAATCGAAGATGAACAATGAAAGCAATCCCGTGATATTGGGAACCTTAGAACCCGGTTACTTTGATAGGACAGGTTGAACCTACCAACTTCAAGAGGGTACTACCCGGACCCCATGCTGGCCTTAAACCCTAAGGGCTTGTCTTGTGTGCCTTGTGTGCCTTACATGTTTGTCTTTGTAAATATCTGTGGTATGTTTAATCATAGCATCATGACATCATCCAGCATCATATGCATTGACTAACCATTTCAGGGGTTCGAATTTTCATCTTTGTTCTTGTTTTGTAGGACATGGAAACTGCTCGTAGAAAGACAATTCAAATCAGTCTTGTAAGGATCCCTCCTCAGCTAAAGGAACTTATATCCAGGATTCCCGAGAATTCCTCATTCAGTGAAAGACATGGAAGTCTCATCAGCTTGGTCAACACCAACATTGAGGAAGATATGATAAAGGTCCTGTTCCAATTCTTTGACCCTCTGCATCACTGCTTCACCTTCTTGGATTATCAGTTGGTACCTACATTGGAGGAGTTCTCCCGGCTCCTGAAGATCCCTATCCTTGATCAGCTACCCTTCAACGGTACAGAAAAGGAACCTAAGCTTGAAGAGATTGCTAAAGCCTTGCACCTACAGTCATCTGACCTCAAGGGACATTGGGAAGTCAGAAGTGGTATCAAAGGGTTCTTAGCCAGGTTTCTGTTTGAAAAGGCCCATGAATGTTGGAACTCCCTTGACTTGCAAGCTTTTGAAGAGGTTGTGGCCCTCCTTGTCTATGGTTTGGTGTTGTTCCTTAACCCAGATCAGCTTATAGATATCAGTGTTGTCCAGATCTTTATGTCCAGGAATCCTATACCTACGTTGCTGGGGGACATCCTTCACTCATGTTACACTCGAACCATGAGAAAAAGAGGTGTCCTTATGTGTTGCACTCCTCTCCTGGGAAGGTGGTTTATTTCGCACCTTCCACAATCAGTTTTGAAGAAGTAGCGGGGTTTGATATGGTCACAACGGTTGATGACTCTTACACATGCAGATATACATTGGTGCACTAGGTCCAGAGAAGATGTCACTATCATTGATCGTTGCGGGGAGTACCCTAATGTTCCTTTACTTGGAATCAGAGGAGGTATTACTTATAGCCCATGCCTGGCTTGGAGACAGTTTGGTTATGCTCGGAGGGATGGTCCTCATGACATGTTAATTCCTGACATAGTTTTTGACTTCGACAACGATACTCAAGGACTTCGCCAGAGATTTATCAGAGCTTGGAGGATGCCCAGTAGGATAGACAGCAAGACACTGGGGCACAGGAACTCCATCCCATTGGAACCTTATCTCAGGTGGGTACGCGCCCGCTCCCAAAAGTTGGTAATGCCTTATCCCCATATGCTCCCCGTAATCAAAGAACCAATCTTGGAAGGAGAAGTGTCCTACACTATTCAGCACCCTGATATGCCCACATCCTGGGAAGAGATGCAGAAGAGCTGGATCCAGCTTAAGGAGGAAAGGAATTCTCTTGAGACTAGTCTACATGCCAGTGAAAAGAAGGTCTTGGAGCTCACCCGCCTGTTGCATGAGGAGAGGAATCTCAACACTTATATAGCTCCAAAGAGGATGCGTAGCATATTTTGGGATTGATTTGATTTTTGTATTATTTCGCCCATGAGGCTTTGATGTACTAAACAGTTATTTCCTTAATGATAACGTGTGCTTTTTTGTCTACAACAAATTTGAACTTTCGAACCCTTGAATGCATTGCATAAACACATCTCATTCATCATGTGCATAGCAGGTTTTTCCTCTTTTCAGGTTGCTTACAGTTCTTCGCTGTTTATTTCAGCATCATGAATCCCGACTCGTCATCAACTGAGACATCCATCAAGGCTCTTCAGGCGCAGAATGCGCAGTTTCAGGAATTAATCAAGGGTTTGGCTCAAGGACAAGAAGAGCTAAAGGCTATGCTCCTGAAGAAGGAGAAGAAGAAGAAGAGAAGGACTGTTCTGTTCAACTCGGGCCGAAGGTTCGGCAATACTCTGCAGTATGAAGAGGCTGGTTCTTCTGTTGGCAAGAGTACTCCTCAAACAGAAGCAAGGGTTCCTAGTCCGGTAGTCTCCGACAACGAGACTGATTTTGATGAAGAGCAGTACCCTCCTGCAGAAGACCGCTACAAGCAGTTGGAGGACAGGTTGAAGGCTATGGAAATACAACAGGTATCTGGGCTGGATTTCGGAGATCTGGGTTTGTCCACTGGTGTGATTATCCCTCACAAGTTCAAAGCACCATCCTTTTCTAAGTACGACGGGGCGTCTTGTCCCAAGCTACACCTCAGGTCCTATGTTCGGAAGATTCAACCGTACTCTGCGGATAAAAATTTGTGGATCCACTTCTTCCAGGAGAGTCTTTCAGGGACTCATCTCGAATGGTTCTATCAGCTGGATGGGACCAAGGTTCGTAACTGGGAGGAGTTGGCTACTGCTTTCTACAAGCAGTATCAATATAATGCCGTCCTTGCCCTTACACGTACCCAACTCCAGGGTATGTCGTTAGGTTCAAGTGAAGGTTTTAAGGAGTACGCTCAGAAGTGGAGAGACCTGGCTGGCAGGGTGCAGCCACCATTGACTGATCGGGAATTGGTAGACATGTTCTTGGGGACCCTATCCGGGCCATTTTTCAACCATCTCATCGGGAATTCGTCTGCAGGGTTCACTGATCTGATTCTGACTGGAGAAAGGATTGAGGCTGGGTTGAAGTCTGGTAAGATTCCAAAGGGTGCATCGTCTAGTTCTGAGAAGAAACCCTTCAAGAAGGAGGCTAGTGCCGTGTATGGTTCCAAGAGATCAGAGAGACCTGAGCGCCGCCAATCTGTCAGTGCAGTAATGATTGCTAAGCCTGCTGCCGCTCCTCGGCCAACCAATCCTCAAAGGGCTGAAAGACCCCGGAGAGAATTTACCCGGTTAAGCATGACCCTATCGCAGATCCTGCCACAGTTGCTCTCGACCAACCTAGTGACTGTCAGAGAGGCGCCGAAGTTTCCAAATACTGCATCTCCCAAGTACAACCCGAATGCTCGTTGTGCTTACCTATCAGACAGCCCGGGGCATTCTACTGATGACTGTTGGGCATTAAGGAGTAAGGTGCAAGACCTTATCGACGCGAAGGAGATACAGTTCGAAGCGCCTGAGAGGCCAAATGTAGTTACTGCTCCTATGCCTCAGCATGGGGTAAATGCTTTCGACGAAGATGTTTATGCTGTTTCTGTGGATGATCTAGCCACTCCTCTGAAGACTGTCAAGAAGAACCTGCTGCTGGCCGGTTTATTTCCGGGTTGCAGTGAGGGTTGCCTGTTCTGTGCTGTGTCCCTATCTGGTTGTCCCTTGCTGAAGTTAGGCATCCAAAGCCTAATGGATAGCAAGGAGATTCTGTTTAAGAAGTCTGCTGTTCAGTTGGTTCCGGTGGAAGAAGTTTATGTGGTTACCATATTCAATAATCCAATCAAGGCTCTCCCGAAGAAGCCCGTCCAAATCATGACTGTTGCACCTGTTGTTATCACTGTTCCGGGGCCCCTGCCCTATGTATCTGATAAAGCTGTCCCCTGGCATTATGGGGCAGATGTGTATGTAAATGGGATTAAACAAGAATTCAGCACTGGCGCCAGCATCTGTGATATCACTGGCCCAGCCAAAGTCACCCGCAGTGGCAGGCTCTTCTCGCCTGACATTGCACCTCCTGCTGCCCGAAGACCACTCCTTATAACTCCTACAAGTGTACCTGTTCCTACTGCCGATCAAGTTGTTTCTCCTGCTGCCGAGTCATCCAATGCTCGAGGCAAAGGAATTGAAGTTGAGCCTGCCCAGATGGAGGCACCCGTACCTATAACTGCTGAGGCCTCCCAACAAGAGATGGAGGAAATCTTGAAAATTATAAAGAAGAGTGATTTCAATGTTGTGGAACAGCTGGGGCACACGCCCTCCAAAATCTCCATGCTCTCTCTATTGCTGTGCTCCGAGGCCCATGCTAAGGCCTTAATCTCATTCCTCAAGACGGCCCATGTGCCACATGAGACATCTGCAGTCCAGTTCACTGATTGCGTAGCAAATCTGACAGCAGACAATGGCTTGGGTTTCTCAGATGCTGACCTGACCGCGAAGGGAAGAGACCATAATGAGGCCCTGTATGTCTCTATCGAATGCAGGGGCACTACCCTGGCACATGTGTTGGTAGATACTGGTTCGTCTTTGAATGTGCTGCCCAAGAAGGCTTTGGACCGTTTAGATTGTGAAGGCCTGGAATTGAAACCCAGCAATATCATCGTCAGGGCCTTTGACGGTTCAAAAAGGATGGTTCATGGAGAGGTTGACATTCCGATTCGTGTGGGATCTCAGGTGTTTGACTCTACATTTTATGTGATGGATATCCGGCCATCTTACTCTTGTCTACTGGGTCGACCTTGGATACATAAGGCTGGGGCAGTGACCTCTACCTTGCACCAGAAGCTGAAGTACCCTGTCAGAGGGAAGATCGTCACTGTGCAGGGAGAGGAGGAGTATATGGTAAGCCACTTGAATTCCTTCAGATACATTGAGATGGATGGGGAGTTTATTGAAACCCCCTTTCAGCATTTCGAGGAGGTGCTTCCAATTACAGCAGCAGCAGAAACAGCAGCAGAAGAAATTGTTCCTTTGAGGATGGCTTCCCTGAAAGATGCCCGGGCTGTGGTTCAGAAGGGTGAATGTGCTAACTGGGGCAGGCTCCTAGACTTCACACAGAAGACTGATAAATTTGGGCTGGGTTTTACTGCAGAGGGTCAGAAAGCTATGCGGAAAGCGAAGATCGGAAGACCTCCTGTGTTCATTACAAATCCAGGAGTGAATGTTGTTGGGGAAGACAATGAAGTGGATGAGGCTGAATTCAATAGCTGGATCTATCCAACGACTGAAGGCGGGTTGAACAATTGGATTGCCAAAGACCATACTCCTGTGACCTTTGTGACGCAGTAATAAATTTCTTTGTTTCGTTATCTTGTAATAAACAATAAATAAACTCTATGGCCCGGTGTCTTACCCGAGGCACCGTGGTCTCATTTGTGAGGGCATATAAATTGTCATTTCATATATCATGAATGAAAATCTTGGACATTTTTTGCATTACAAATCTTATGCTCCTTTTCTGTCTTTTCTTCCTTTACATATATTTCAAAACAGTTGTATTTACACACACACTCACTCATACAGGTTTCAATCCACGCTGGATCTCACTGGTAACGACTCTGCTACTGCCAGTTATGAAGTGAGGCATATTTGGCATTATTTAGTGTTCACAATGGAGCATGTGGAGCCCATCAAGAAGGTCATAAAATGAAGTGGTTGTTATTTCGATATGGAATGTATTGGCCTACTATGCTTAAAGACTGTATAGAATTTGCTAAGGGATGTCAAGAATGCCAAAAGCATGTTGGTATCCAACATGCTCCAGCAAGTGAACTTCATGCAAATATTAAACCTTGGCCTTTCAGAGGTTGGGCGCTAGATCTAATTGGAGAAATTCGACCTGCTTCATCTAAAAACCATAGGTACATTTTAATAGGTATAGATTACTTTACAAAATGGGTTGAGGTTGTCATACGGTGGGAAGAACTGACGGTTTTTTTGGAATGCGGGTTTGCGTTTTGCATTTTTTGTTCGCAAAATATCGCGGTAAGCAAGAGTCGCCACCGACTTTTATTTTATCCAACAAGGAAAGGAAAAAAACACAAAAAAATTCCTTTTTTCGAGATTATCTCTGAGTACGGGGGGTAGATTATAGAAAGGGAAGGTATTAGCACCCTTTCTATCCGTAGTTATCTACGGGCTCTTAGGTACTTGCTCATTGTTTTCAAAATTGTTTTCTTTGTGTTTGTGGGTTTTGAAAAGTTTTTGTTTTAACTTTGATTTAACTCTTTCTTCTGTCCTCAAGAGTGTAATGAAGTGTTTAGAAAACTTGTTTGTAAAAGTGTAGGTGTGAAAGAGTTTTGTTTTGAAAGAGAAAGTATCTAAGAACTAATCTACCTATTCGAAAAAGGAATCATTCTATGCTAATTTCCTTTAGACAATGTTATCCCACTATTAGCGAGTAGGTAGCTCCGTCGTTGGAGTTTAAGGGTCAATTCAAAAGAGGGACATACGGTCACTAAAGTAATGTTAGGACGCCTTAGCAGTAACCCTAATGTCTTAGATCATTTGTTTGAGGCAACAATATCCGAGGCAACCATTTCGAGGCAACTTATGATCTTTTAGACAAGAGGGCGACCTCTAAAACGACCTATACTCAATGACCGTGTACGAAAGTAACCAAGTGGGGTGTATCCTATGAGTGCGCATTTGCGAGTGTGTTGATTTCAGTTATTTTTATCTTTGCACATGTTTAGGGTGATCTAACCAGATTAAGCATTCAATCTTGTCATGCAAACACTACTACGAAAATGGGCTTTCACAGCGCTTTTTTTTGCCCTTTAAAAGCGCTTAAAAGCGCTGCCGTAGCCAGCGCTGGCGTAGGCTACGAAAGCGCTTTTTTCTGGCCAAAAGCGCTGTCGTAGGTGGACCTATCACAGCGCTTTTTCCTTAAAAAGCGCTTTGATAGGGGGGTCTTTCCCAGCGCTTTATGAAAAGCGCTTTGATAGGTGTGCTATTTAAATTTTTTTTTTTTAATTTATCAGGCCTTTTACAGCGCTTTTTATGGAAAAAGCGCTTTGATAGGGGGGTCTTTCCCAGCGCTTTTTCCATAAAAAGCGCTTTGATAGGGGGTTTCTATATAATTTTTTTTTTTTATTTATCATGGCTTTTACAGCGCTTTATGGAAAAAGCGCTGTGATAGGGGGGTCTTTCACAGCGCTTTTTCCATAAAAAGCGCTTTGATAGGGGGTTTCTATTTAATTTTTTTTTTATTTATCATGGTTTTTACAGCGCTTTATGGAAAAAGCGCTTTGATAGGGGGGTCTTTCACAGCGCTTTTTCCATAAAAAGCGCTTTGGTAGGTGGTTGCTATTTAATTTTTTTTTTATTTATCCTGCCTACGAAAGCGCTTTTTAGCCAAAAGCGCTTTCGTAGCTCATACAAATTTTTTAAAGTGAAACCTATAATTTGAGGTTCCCTGTGCGGCCTGTAATTTTTTTTTGGTCCAATA
Source organism: Vicia faba (assembly GCA_948472305.1). Taxonomy (NCBI): domain Eukaryota; kingdom Viridiplantae; phylum Streptophyta; class Magnoliopsida; order Fabales; family Fabaceae; genus Vicia; species Vicia faba. The sequence goes on from OX451739.1 coordinate 344,719,852, forward strand.
ATTTAACCTGTAATTCAATCCTTATAATATTCACAGAAACCGGTATTATATTAACAGAAACCGGTATACCATATAATACATTTGTAACCATAACTAAATCCTTATATACATATGTAACTAAATCACATACAAAGTATATATACATTTGTAACCATTATTCAATCCTTATATACATTTGTAACCATAACTAAATCATATATAATTACATCGAAAATAATGCTCCACCGACACGGTCGTCATCCTGCAAAGTATGAATATGAACAACACGGTCAATTAAACAAACAATATTAAAGGCTCCAACACAATCAAACTAACACGTACAATAATATTTTATTCATACCCATCAGAATAATCTGTTTTCAACATAAAATTGACATATTTCCTCTTTGACTTCTTCCACTTGAACTTTCGTGTACGACATAGTATAGAGGTCATCAAAGTACTACATAAGAAATTATTACTTCAGTATATGCATGATGTTATTAAATGTAGAAATCATACAAAATTATTCTAAGTTATAAATCCATACCGTGCTTGGAATCTCTACTTGATTTTTATGAAGGATTTCTTTCATAAACCTCAAGCAAAAGTATCCGCAATCTACATCGTTATTCTGTAACGGACACTGCATAGAAAAACAGAATATATTTTATAGTTGTCGTGTAATTTTATCAAGTAACATTATTATTATAAGCAACTAATTTTGTACCTGCACTTTGATCCAAGTAATATTTGATGATTTACTCCGGGGTACCTGTGCGTCCCTTTGACTACGAAATATTTGTATTGATCTAAGAAAATAAAAACATATATTTAGATCAATCTCACAGAAATAATTAAATATATAAATATACACGAATAGTTAGAACGATCTCACTTACTGATCAACAGTTTCTTTCATAGCGGGATAGTTAGTCCATTCCCCGTCTACCGAATTCAGAAAGTACACAACTTCTTTAATCGGATCGATAGCCAACAACAACCAGTGTTTTCTAAAAATTTAAGCAACAGTTTAGAAGAAAAGTTTCTACTCAAAATAAACAAAGATATATTAGAATAAATGAAAAACTCACCCCACTGGAACAGTGTTATACGGCAAAATAAACAAGCTATCTGGGTTGCCGACGTAGGCCGTGTATCGATTCACTAAGTACTCCCTAACTGAACCCGGATCCCTGACAATTGTCGCTCCGCTGACAATATGGGCAGACAAGAAATGGAAGCGTCTTGCCAATACAGTCTCGCGCATTTTTTTATCGTACAACAACCTTAAATAAAAACATATAAACATTAGACTATTTTCATTGAAATGTGTAAATAAATTGTTCAACTAATTAAATGATATATTTATCGGAATACCGGATGTATGCGTGAACATTGCCGATGCCTAATTCACCATGCGTCATAATCTCAGTCATTTCGTCCAATCCTATCGTTTCTTGGCAGTCAAGACCAAAGATATCTGCATCCATAAGGATTGTACGAATACCACCTGACTTCAAATCTGAGGTTTCCAAAAGTACTCCAAGTGTATTCCGATATCGAGGTACAAAAACGCCTCTTCCCCCGCCTCTTCCCCCCTTATGCATTGACTTTTTCGGGGGTGGTCTGCTACGAACAGGCTGGGTCACTTGTTGTGACACTTTCGCAGATACCTAACAATCATATAACTTAGGTAAATTATAAAATCGTTCAGTTTTAAATTCATATCATATAATAAACAATTTAAGTGTACCTCTGGAATTGATGCCATAGACTCGCCGCCTTGCTGCAAAATCTCCTTACCCTTATTAGCGGGTTTTGTAGGAGGCTAATATTAAAAAATAATTAACTTAACGGTTCAGAATTGACATTTGAAATCTAAATGATTCATATTAACGGTTTTAAACTTACCTCATCATCAATGAAAATGAGGTCCAAGGGCCATGCAACAAACGACCCTACCGCGTCTCGCACCGATCTTATATCCAAGGCCACGTCAGGTACCGGTACCAACGCATCGGGATCAATAGGATAATCTACTGATACTCTCAGGTGTCCAGCCGGGATCGGTGTATTATGAATTAAATCTCCCAAAGTGTTGTACACTTTTCCCTTGCCAACAAGGTGATAATCTGATGCCATTACGTATAGTTGGCAAGATGAAATGCCCTAAACCAATATGCATACATATTACTTTTAATTCAATAATAGAAAGAGGTGGAATAAAAATGAGAAACTTGAACAATAGAGATTTATCAATATATTTATAATTACCTCAGGAAATTTATTCTGACGGTTGATACTAGCGTTGTCACTAGTTTCTTTCGCCATTGCCGCATTGCCCTTTTCCCTCATTAATACCTCTTTATCTCTTTCCAATGCATTGACTTTTGCTTGTAATTCCATAAGTACATTCATCACTTCTGCATTGGTAGGATTTCTTTTCCGATGATGCTGGTAGAAAGAGGTTGGAGTCACACCGTGACCTTTACCCCTAACCCGACCGGAATACTCAGGAACATTCAGTGCTTTACTAAGTACGCTCCTCGTATCCTGGTCGTCACCGGTGGACTCCGTTTGTGACAATGTCTCCTGAAAATAATGGAGATAAAAAAATCAATTAAATAGTCATAAAAATTTAATTTAATTAAAGACACAATGTTATACTTACGCATTCATCATAAATTCTTAGAACACTTGGATCAACAGCTTGATTCTTGCCCACACGGGCTTCCTTCCACAGCAAATGTGCTGGAAGTGAGGTTTCATCACTTTTCGTCTCCTCTAACTATGCATAGAAACAAACGGTTAGATCGTCAAATACAACACATTTAGACAATTAATAAGAACATATCATTTCTATTTATTACTTACAATTTTTTCCTCTAAGCGCGCATATCCCAAACGCCCTTTTTTGTATGGGTACGCGGGCTTTGATGCTCTCTCACTATTTTTGGCACTCTTTTGCCGGAATTCGTCATCTCTTTGTCTAATAAACTCAGTCCAATCTTCTTGTTTAATGAAAAGATTATACTTTTCTGGCCTTCCGGCCGGGAACTCTTCCAGCCACTTTCCTTTGTCATCCTTAAGATAGGTGTTCGTCAACAGATTTTTCCACCCTCTAAATCTTTTCCCGGCCAACCCAAGTATGAAGCCTTTACGCTCATCTGGAACGTTAAAAGACCGCTACGTATAAACCATATAAACATATAAGTAATTTAAAAACCATATAAACCATATAAACATATAAGTAGTTTAAAAACCATATACACCATATAAACTTATAAACTTATAAACATATAACCATATAAACCATATAACATACATACCTTAACATCTTCCCAAAACATTTCTTTTCCTTGCTTCAATGCTTCACATTGTTTCGCATTCCATCTAGATATGGAGATTGGCACATGCATACGAACAAGTGTACCAACGTAGCTTGTGAATTTTGAAGCATTAACCCCAACTAATTGATTTGAATGATTCCAATCTACATTATATTTCACTCCCTTATCTCTAGCACGAATGATTTCGCGCATTATGGTGATGCCTCGTGCAACATCATTTGCTGAAGTATCATCCGCTGCATGATTTGTTTCTTGTGAGTTTTCATGATCTTGTTGGTTTCCTGGTGGATTTTCTTGTTGGTTTCCTTGCGGGTTTTCTTCATTGCTAGCCATTAGACCTGTAACAAAAGTCAAACAAGCACATTAGTACACTACATGAAAATGGATAGTCGAAAAAGATATGAATAGCACTAAAGGAACTCAAAATTGAATAAAATGCTAAAAAACCAAACTTGCAAGAAATAAACCTCACCATCAGCTCCGGAAACATTGTTCTACTAATTAAGCACAAGCACATTCGCAAAAATTCAAAACGGTTCAAAAGATATGCCAAAAATTCAAAACATTATTCACATATTACTTACAATATTAGGCTATAATTATAATAATACCTTTTTCACTAACGTCTCTTTCTTTTCTTGGTAGCAATATATTTTACGCTTCTGTTAACAACTCGGATGGTTGGATTGATCCAAATACCCTCATTATGATCATCTCTAGTACAAGGTTCATTCTCATTTTGATCGTTTCTTGTACAAGATTCAATGCCAACGCCAATATCACCTTGATCTCCAATGTTTTCATCAATTACTTTGTTAGACAAAAGCACTATAGACCATTTCGTACTTGTCGGATCATTGACATAGAACACTTGTTTAGCCTGAGAGGCTAGAATAAAAGGTTCATCTTTGTACCCCACCCTATTGAGATCCACTTGCAAAAATCCTGACTTATCCATTCGTACGCCATTATTATTTTCAACCCACTTGCAATCAAATACAGGAATCTGAAACTTCCCGTAATCAAACAACAAAATGCGCTCGATAACCCCAAAATATGACAGATTTGCAAATTTCGGGTTTAAGTCATTCGCACTTGATATGTGCATCGCTTCAGCTACCAAGGTAACACCACTATTCTGCATAGTACTTTTATCATCCTGTTCTTTGGTATAAAATGTGTATCCATTAATTGCGTATGCGCTATAAGAAAACACAATCATACTTGGACCATATGCTAAACATCTCAACCTTTCTGTTACTGAAGCAGGATCCGAACGATACTTTGAATAAATTTGTTCCTTAAACCACGGTATGAAACTTCGATTGTGCTCTCGTACTATCCAATTCTCATTTCTATTCAGATTTAAACCTCGAAGAACACCCTTGTGCATTTCAGCATACGGCTCAACCTCAATCTCATTGTGCAGAACATACAAATGCACCTGATCCCGTTCGACCATTGACACTGTCACAACTTTATTTCCAATTAGTCTTTTTCCTTCTTTTTTCTCGACAATATGAGATTTGGGGAGTCCAATTGATTGAACATTTGACAGATATTCAGTGCAAAACTCAACCGCTTCTTCAACAATGTATCGTTCCGCAATACAACCCTCCGGTCGACTTCGGTTTTTCACGTACCCTTTTAAAATTTTCATATAACGTTCAGCAGGGTACATCCATCTCATATAAGCTGGTCCGCACAACTGTGTCTCTTTGACAAGATGAACGACTAGATGAACCATTATGTCAAAAAACGAGGGAGGAAAATACATTTCAAGCTCACATAAAGTAACAACCACCTCTTTTTGCAATGTTGGTAAGATCGCAGGATCGATCACCTTGCTGCATATTGACTTGAAGAAAAAACACAACTTAGTTATTGCGCTCCTTACTTTTTCTGGCAGAATAGAACGTATACCTATTGGTAGAAAATGTTCCATTATAACATGGCAATCATGAGTCTTTAAACTCTTTAACTTTAGGTCTTTCATTGACACAAGTCTTCTAATATCTGATGAGTAGCCTTCTGGAACTTTAACTTCACTGAGGAACTTACACAATATTTTCTTCTCCTTTCTAGATAGAGTGTAAACAGCATGTGGTAGATATGTGCGTCTTCCTTTCGTCACGGGTGCCAATTCAGTTCTAATTCCCATGTTTAACATGTCCTTCCTTATGTTAATGCCATCCTTAGACTTTCCTTGTATATTGAGTAACGTACCAATGACACTATCAAATACATTTTTTTCAATATGCATAACATCGAGGAAATGTCTTACGTACAACGACTTCCAATATGGAAGTTCAAAAAAAATCGACCTCTTCTTCCACCCACTCGTGACAAGTCTATGTGCAAAAGGCTTGCCAAACTCAGTACTCACATCTTTCACCTTTTCAAAAATCTGATCACCTGTCAACATATGTGGAGCTCTACCGTGTTCTGCCTCTCCATTGAATGCCTTTCTCCACCCACGATAGTGATGATTAGAATTTAAGAATCTACGATGACCGAGAAAAACATTCTTCTGACAAAAGTTCAATCGCATCGTATCGGTTTCATCTTCACAAACAGGACACGCTTTTTGACCCTTAATGCTGTACCCTGATAGATTTCCGTACGCCGGAAAATCATTAATTGTTCCAAACAACATCGCCCTCAAGTTGAAACTTTCTTTCCTATACCCATCGTAAACCTCCACACCGGTCTCCCACAAAAACTTCAAATCTTCGACTAAGGGTGCCAAGTACACGTCTATGTCATTCCCTGGTTGTTTGGGCCCAGAAATTAACATAGATAGCATCATGTACTTACGCTTCATACATAGCCACGGAGGTAGGTTATATATCATAAGAATCACAGGCCAGGTGCTATGCGAGATACTTTGAATACCATGCGGGTTCATTCCATCAGTAGACAACGACAAGCGAAGATTTCTTGCTTCTTTTCCAAATTCAGGATAATCAATATCAACTTTCGTCCACTGTGGTGAGTCTGCCGGATGTCGCAACTTCCCATCAATAATTCTTTCATCTGCATGCCAAGTCAAGTGTCTTGAATCGGTCTCACTACGATACATGCGCCTAAATCTCGGAATTATAGGAAAATACCATAACACCTTTTCCGGAGACAACTTTTCCTTATATCGAGGGGCACCGCATTTAGGACACTCATTTAACACTGCGTACTCGTTTCGAAATAAAACGCAATCTTTTGGACATGCATGTATCTTTTCATAGCTCATGCCAATAGAGGACAACATCTTTTTGGCCTCATACGTTCGATTGGGAAGAACATTATCCTCTGGTAGCATTTCTTTCACGAGGGCTAATAACTGTGTGAAACTTTTATCCGACCATCCGTTGTCCGCCTTTAAGTTGTACAACTTTAACACCGCAGACAATCTTGTGAATTTTGTACAACCATCATACAACGGTTTCTCTGCATCGCTTACCAACCTCTCGAACATTTTGGGACAATCCTCAAGATCTTCTTCAAGCGCTTCTGCAATCTCTTCGACTCGATCATAATCGTATGCGTCTGCGAAATCCTCATTTGAAGCATACGTCGTATTATAACTCGATTCAACATTCCCGCTACTTTTCTCACCATGCAAATTCCAACATGCATAACTTCTATCAATTCCATGCATCAGTAAATGCGATTCCAACTGAACCGCGTCAACCCGTCTCCCATAACAGCATCTCAAGCAAGGACATATCATTCCATTGGGTTCTCTGGCGTGCGCAACGGCAAACTTAACGAATTCTGATACCCCATCCTCATACTCTTTCGACAATCGATTGGCAGTCATCCATTTTTTATCCATGGTTTGACTATAGCAACAAATTCCTCCACCCTTCAATCACATACTTCAACAATATATTTGGCAAAAAAAAATGACATGTCATAATATTTATTCAATATTACTGTAATTTCAAAAAAAAAATCATAATAATTAATAAAGTAGTTACGATGTAAAATTATTTGACTTAACCATCATTATTATTACAGAAGTTGAAGAAATATAATTTCAGTTAAATTAAAATAATTAAATTTTGTACATACATAAATAACAACGTGGATATATTTGAATTGACAATCATTTAAAGAATTTTAATAATAAGTAGTTAAATAATAATAAATAATAATAAAAAATTCAAATTAAATACAATCATTATAATTAGTATTTATTATAATTGGTCCATTATAGTTAAAAAAGTTGAATAAATAAGAGTAATACGCTAATTTAATTTTTTTGAATTTGTTCTTTATTTATATTCTTGAATTTAATATAATTAGCATTATATAAACTATACTTATATTCTTGAAATTTCTGTATTTCATGCTTCATATTAATATTCATTATCAAGCCAACATAATATATTTATTAAGCTGAAAAAATTAACAAAATATATTTAACAAATTATATTTAATTTAATCTACTTTCATCCTTCATAAACATCTTAACCATATATAAATAAACATCACATAACTTATATAAATAATTTATTAAATCCGTAATTATATAAATTTCAAACATTTAGTTTTAATATAGGAATCTCATTAAACTTAGCATTGAAACCATACTTCAAAAATACATTAAACAACTGTTTTAGCGAAATAACCAAAACATGTCCAAATATTTAAAACTTCCTAAATTAAACATTCTTACAAAGAAAGTTTACCAAAAAACTTGAAATCCATTAAATCCTCCATTTGTTTCAATTATTTAGTCCAATCTTTACTTTTTTTAGTTGGTTTGAAACATCAAACTTTAAAGTAGTCGCTACAATGACAGAGAATTTACTAATGACAACCCAAAAATGAAAATAAATAAAATGAAGTAATACTATTTATTTAAAGCCAACATTTTATTTACACAGCATAGCATACTCCTTTTTAAATTTGCAGATTGTTAATAATTCAGAGCTTATGTAGTATCATATAAGGAAATATATAACCATTAAAATTAATAAAGAAAAACTCACTCATAATCTAAAATTATCCTCATTAATGCATGATCAGATCATGGACTATTGGACTATTACACAGATAAAGTAACAGTGAAAGATGGTGGTTGATATTATCCAACCTATATTAGTAAAATGTTGGTATTTTATTATGTTCTTCATCTCAAGGAATCCAATTTCATAACTGAAAATAATTTTAGAATTGAAAACAAATCTATTATCTTTATTCTAGTAACATATAAGCATGATCAAACACTCAAAATATGAATGACAGTGAAATGGATTATGGCAAGCAGAGAGTTAATGAGAGAGATAGATAATAGATATATAGCTAGATGTATATTTGATAGGATAAAAAAACATAACATATTGTTATTTTACTAAGCTTCTTTTGTACTGTGACCTTCACCTTTTATCTTTCTGTTCATTGGGCTTGATTTTTGTATATTGTCTCAAGTAATATTCCATAAATAAAGCTTTCCACGCGCTACTTATATTTAGTATATTCATCAGAATAGATTGACCAATTTTCAAGTTATATTTGAGATTTCCATTTGTTGCACTTAAGATGCTACCTAAGTAATAAGAGCTTATCCTTGTGAACTTAAGGTACAGAGTTCAAATGAGATAAGAAGTTGCATTCCTTCCATATATATGAATCAAAATATAATAATCAAGATTAACTAAATCTTTAGAATAAACTTTTGATAAGTACACAAGGAATCACACACAAATCATCTAAAAGAGGGAAAAACACAAATGAACACCAACAACTTAAGTACTTGTGAATTTTAAGCTAGTATACACCTAAAATTAGGACCCGTAAATCCAACTTCATTTTCCTAACCCTCTAACATACCCTTAATTAGGAACAATCATGTAGAACATTTCACAAACAGTTAATATGCAATATCTAAAACTAAGAAAAATGAGTAAGAATTCTTACCTCAAACCAAAGAAATGGAAAAAGTGAAATGAACTTTTAGATCTTTTCTCTAACAAGTAACAGCCAACCTTCAAAATCCCTTGGGTTTCGTTCTTGCTAACTGTTGAAGGGTTTTGTAATAACAAGAACAAACACTCTAGTCACGATGTACACCAAAAACAACAATTACAGAAGCACAGGCTTTAATGATAGGAACACTTACTTGGATTGAAAATTTGAATTAGTCGTGGGCCGAAGATTCGACGGTGATGGTGCTAGGCGTTTGGAGTTACAACGGAGGAGAAAATGAACAAACTGGGTTTCGTTTTCTGTAATGAAGAAATGAAGAAATGAAGAAGATTTAGGGATTTTTAATTTTATTATAAAAACAACCTACGAAAGCGCTTTTAAAAAGCGCTGGCATAGGTCCCCCTTTCAAAGCGCTTCTGAGGTAAAAAGCGCTTTCGTAGGTCCCCCTACCAAAGCGCTTTTCAAAAGTGCTGGCATAGGGTTCCCTACCAAAGCGCTTTTCAAAAGCGCTTTCGTAGGTTAGATATTTCAAATACCTATGAAAGCGCTTTCTGAAAAGCGCTTTGGTAGGGAACCCTATGCCAGCGCTTTTAAAAAAGCGCCTTCGTAGGTTTCCCTTTTTTTTAATTTTGTTTTTTGTGAAGGCTATGGCAGCGCTTTTTCAATAAGCGCTTTAGTAGAGGCGCTGCTAAAACTTGTTTTTGGCGTAGTGAAACCCTATTATCAAACATCTAACAGTTGAATATTTGCAAAAATTAAAGGTGCGGAAATTAAACTAAATTATTACAAGGCATCGGGTATTTACATTGCCAAAAACAATCCTTTGAAAATAAAATAAAAGCGGAAAAATAAATAAATGTCCTAATTATTTATTACAAGCCAGGAGCAGATACATCAATTGGATAACTAAAGCACGCGATGCAGGATTAAATCGGATACGGAATTAGGGTTTTGACCCTTCTAAAAGAAAATGCTTTTTTATTGTTTTTATTTTTTAAGAAAAGAAATTAATCCTAAAGTTAAATACTAAATTAATTATTAAATTAATTAAATGAAAAAAATAATTAATGACATATTTTTGGAGTTTTTTGTTATTTTAGGAAAGATAATAAAATAATTAAATTAAAGTTAAAACCTATTAATTCTAATTGATTTTTAATATTTACAAAAATAAATTCAAGTTATCTAGAATTAATAACCTAATTAATTAATTAATATTTATTAAATAAAAATAAAATTCTGAAATTTAATTGGATAAAAAGTATTTGTGTGATTTTTTGATAAAAGAAAATTAATTTATTGGTTAGTAATTAAATTAAAACAAAATAAAATATTAAATGAAAATAAACAAAATAAAAAAAAAGAGTGAGAATGGGTCTGTTTTTGGAAGTGCAGAAAGAAATTTCGCTGGCCCAATTGATGAAGATCCAATTGACTTTTGGGATCTTGTATGCGAGCGTTGACCTGGTCCTTTGGTGCGCCTCCCATGATGACCACCAGATCTGGCCATCTGGCCATCTGGCACATTGGCTAGTGAGAGAGCATGATGGTCTCTTGGCATGCGCGTACACTAGATTATCTGAAAGAATTAAGAAAAATAACAAATGCTGGAGGCAGGGATCGAACCCCTGACCTCCAGCCTTCAACGCCTTGAACGTCCCCCTTGTAGCCACTAAACCACTTGTTTCTTTTTGTTAATATAACACAAATAAATGATAATATAATAAAACAAGAATTAATGGCCAGAAACAAGAAAACACACGCTTGTATTTGAATGGGCGAATAGGGAAGCGACACGCCATCGTCCCTGTCTTTGGACCGTGGCTAAAAGTCAAAGCACCTATACCAACGGACAAAGGTCCATCGCTACAAGCTTGTCCCCCCTCAAAATCTTGTACAGGCCATGTAAATGAACTCTAAGACCATGGTTGAGTTCGTCTCCTTCTTCTGATCACAACCATGGCCATTATTAGGGCTAATTGTTCCCGAAACGAAAAACCCCAAAAACAAAGACGAAACCCTAACAATGGTGGATCACGATATAAGTCAGATAAATGAAATCAAGTAATACCAAAAGCTTGCAAATGATGTGTAGATTAAGATTATGCCATTAATTCAGATCAATCATGCTTAAATTGCAAAATACGAAATCAAGAACAGAGCAATTTTACGAACGACTTACAGCGTGTGTCAGGGTCCGAAAATGCCTGGTTTTTCTTGCTTTCGCTTGTGGAGGTTGCCAGGAAACGATTGAGACAAGTATCAAGCCTTGAAATTGCCTCTAGACTTGATTTTGATCTCACACTTTTTTGGTGTTTTTACAAATTTTGTTCTTGCTCTCCAACTGATCTCCAACCCTTATTTTGGTCTGCACATGACCCTTATGTAATGCACAATGTATTAGGGTTCCAACTTTTGTCCAAATCTTCCTCTTTTAATCACTTTGATATTTGATTTGATTCTCCATTAAAGCTTTCCAAAATTGGCTCATTTGCAATCTTTTTGTACCCACATGGCTTAATACGAGTTTCATTACCATGCTAGCTGTAATTAGAGCCTGAAACAAATCAAAAGATCCTTGATTTTCAATATTTGTGATTTTATTTGATTTGTTTTGATTTGATTCAAATTAATTCAAATAAAAATCAAAATAAATAATAAAAATATGATATGGACACATGGGCAAGGCTAGAGCACGTGGACCATAATGCCAACTCAAAACAAGTGAAAAAGAATGGGCCCATTTGGCAAAATTTGAAGTTTTTGGGATAGTTGACTTTTGGCAATTTTGCAAAAAAGTCCAACTTCAACAATGCATAACTTCCTCAATTTTGACTCTTTGGAGGTGTTCTTGGACTTTTTAGAAAGCTTGCTATGTCCCCTAATAAACCATTTTGTTTCTCATCTCACTATTATATTCCATGCTCAAGTTATAAGCTTTGACAAAAAAGGTGTTTTTGTTAACTTTCAAAAATGACCTATAATGTCCAAATTAATAACTTCTTGTGAGTTCATATTTTGATCTTGGGAGATGAATATGGATTGTAGGAAGTTTCGTCCTCTTCAAAATGAGCTTTGGATGGGTCATTTCTCATAAAGTATGAGAAAGTTATGCTTGGTCAAAGTTGGGTTGACTTTTCCTACAAAACCCTAATTTAGCAACTTTTGAATCTTGATGAATTGTGAGCAATCCTTGATGAATCATGATCAAACCTTTTATCAAATGATGAAATATCCTTCAAAATGAGAATGTTGACAAAAAATGTTAAAGTTTGACTGTATGTAGGTCACAGTTGAGTTTTGCCCTAGCATAGTCAATTTTTGGACCTTTGAGCAATTGACTGAGCAAACTTCCTCTGCAAGGCTTGAAACTTGACATGGATGATCTTGAGAAAATATTAGGACAATGGTGAGAACTTGGGGTCACTTGGACTCAAGGATCTTGATGCAACATGAAACCCTAGTTTGGGGTAGACTGCCTTAGGAGAGAGCTTGTCTGGCCAACCCTTGGACTACCTTGAGCAACTTGGAGATATTTCTTGCAATGTTTTGAGAAATATGGGAGGGAAAATTTTGAGGTAAAACAGCTTCCACTGTTCAATCTTCTTAAACCTAAGGATGTAGATTGGCTCTCATGCCTTTCGTGATCCGAAGTTGGAAGATGATTGAACACTAGAGTGCCCAGAAATTTGCACTCGCATGAAGTGGTAATTGTATTGTGATGTCGAGAATGGGCTTACAGATGCCATTTGGAAATTGCTGACGAGGAGATGGGCTTAAAGATTCCATCTGAAGGAGTGTCGATCGCATAAGAGATTCCTTAGCGAGAGCTTGTATACCTGTCGTTTGAGGAAGATTCCGCTGGGGAAGTCTGATCTTTGTTGAGATTTAGGAACTTGCCCGTAATTCAACTACTTTCGTCGAGATTTAAGAACTTGCCCGTAATTCAACTACTTTGCTGAGATTTAGGAACTCGTCCATAATTTAACTATTTTGCTGAGATTTAGGAACTTGCCCGTTATTCAACTGAGGTGACGATATTTAGGAACTTGCCCGTAATTCAACTGGGGAAACATCTTCGTCGAGATTTAAGAACTCGCCCGTAATTCAACTGAGAAAACTTCTCTGCTGAGATTTAGGAACTTGTCTGTAATTCAACGGAGGAACACTTTTGTCGAGATTTAGGAACTCACCTGTACTTCAACTGAGAAAACATCTCTGCTGAGATTTAAGAACTTGTCTGTAATTTACCTGGGGGGAAACATCTTCGTCGAGATTTAAGAACTCGCCCGTAATTCAACTGAGAAAACTTCTCTGCTGAGATTTAGAAACTTTTTTGTACTTCAACGGGGGAACACTTTTGTCGAGATTTAGGAACTCGCCTGTACTTCGACTAAGAAAACTTCTCTGCTGAGATTTAAGAACTTGTCTATAATTCAACTAGGGGAAACATCTTCATCGAGATTTAATAACTCGCTCGTAATTCAACTGAGAAAACTTCTCTGCTGAGATTTAAGAACATGTCTGTAATTCAACAGAGGAACACTTTTGTTGAGATTTAGGAACTCACTTGTACTTCAACTGAGAAAACATCTCTGCTGAGATTTAAGAACTTGTCTGTAATTCAACTGGGGAAACATCTTCGTCGAGATTTAAGAACTCGCTCGTAATTCAACTGAGAAAAACTTCTCTGCTGAGATTTAGGAACTTGTCTGTAATTCAACGGAGGAATACTTTGTCGAGATTTAGGAACTCGTCTGTACTTCAACTGAGAAAACATATCTGATGAGATTTAAGAACTCGTCTGTAATTCAACTGATGGGAAACATCTTCGTCGAGATTTAAGAACTCGCCCGTAATTCAACTGAGAAAACTTCTCTGCTGAGATTTTGGAGATTGTCTGTAATTCAACAGAGGAACACTTTTATCGAGATTTAGGAACTTGCTTGTACTTTAACTGAGAAAACTTCTCTACTGAGATTTAAGAACTCGTCCGTAATTCAACTCGGGAAACATCTTCGTCGAGATTTAAGAACTCTCCCGTAATTCAACTGAGAAAACTTCTCTGCTGAGATTTAGGAACTTGTCTGTAATTCAACGGAGGAACACTTTTGTCGAGATTTAGGAACTTGCCTGTACTTCAACTGAGAAAACTTCTCTGTTGAGATTTAAGAACTCTTCCGTAATTCAACTGGGGAAACATCTTCGCCGAGATTTAAGAAGTCGCCCGTAATTCAATTGAGAAAACTTCTCTGCTGAGATTTAGGAACTTGTTTGTAATTCAACGGAGGAATACTTTTGTCGAGATTTAGGAACTCCCCTGTACTTCAACTGAGAAAACATCTCTACTGAGATTTAAGAACTTGTCCGTAATTCAACTGGAGGGAAACATCTTCGTCGAGATTTAAGAACTCGCCCGTAATTCAACTGAGAAAACTTCTCTGCTGAGATTTAGGAACTCGTCTGTATTTCAACGGAGGAACATCTTTTGTCGAGATTTAGGAACTTGCCTGTACTTCAACTGAGAAAACATCTCTACTGAGATCTAAGAACTTGCCCATGATTCGACTGAGGTAAAAGCTTCATAGCTTTGAAGTTTGTGAGAATTTAACCACATCCTTCCTGAAAGGTAAAGGTTAGTTGTATGTAATGCATGATATGTATCAAGCAATGATGTTCTCAAAATAAATGAGATTGTGTTGTATGATGCGTATATGCATGTGTCATGATGTATGGAAATGTAATGTTTTTAGCTGGGGAACATAAATCCCGGATATCTGCTGGAGAAAGGAGTTGAATTCTTCGTTTCCGCTGGGGATAGCGAATGAAGACTTTTGTGAGAATAAACCTGCAAGAGAGGATAACTCCGCTGGGGAATAAACTGATGAGGGGATTACTCTGTGGCGAAGAGATATTCTGCTGAGGATTCCACTAATAAATTCAACTGGGGATGAATGACTGTTGCTGGTGATACTAAATCCTGTTGGGGATTTGAGTTTCCGTTTGTGAAGGGAATGAATTCCGTTGGGGATGAATCTTTCAGTTGCGACTTCACTGGGGATAAACTTTTAGGCTCTACTGGGGACAATCTTCCAAAGTCTACTGGGGATGATTCTCCACAATTCACTGGGGAAGCTTTTTCAGACTGCGCTGGGGAAAATTTTCAAACTCCACTAGGGATATATTTATACTCCGCCGGGGATGGTAAGACTTTTCAGTGTTGATGGTAGATAAACTCTGCCTGGGGAGAATATTACCTGATTCATTCACAGTGGTGAGTTTCAGCTTGGGAGAGATAACATTACTGCCTTTTCCTTACTCTGCGGGGAGTGAATGTTACTGTGGCGCATGCTGAGGATATGACGACGGCTTCATATCGAGACTTTTTTGCCCCTGTTTCTGCGGGAGAAGGTGCCCGCGGAGGCCTTGTGGATCGAGTATTATCCCAACCTATGAGGTGCTTGGTATCTTTCGATTGAAGTGACAAGTCTTCTTCTGATAGGCTAGTGACAAGATGACGGGACATAGTCGTACGCTTTAATCCCTAATTTTTGCCTGGACCACCCTTTCGGGTTTTCAGTCCACCGGGATACCCTTTTTTGCCCAAGCCGCCTTTTTAGGTTTTCGACTTGCCAGGTGTACAGTTTTTTTCATTTTCATCCCTTACTTTTGCCCGAGCCCTTTTGGTTCACCGGGAAGCCCTTATTTTTGCCTAGGCCAGTCGACCTAGCGGGTCTTTATTCATGCGTAGTATTTTCTGACTATGTCCGCTCTCAGAGTGTAGGGAGTTGTCACTGTCGGCAGTGTTGTGTTGCCATACTACCAGAAGATGTTTGTTTGATCATGCAAGATTCGTTGTTAGAATTTATGTCCAATGCGCCAATTGATTCAGATGGAGATTTTCCCCTGGCTATTTTGGCATCTTTGAGAGATTCCTTGAATCTTGACTTGACTGCCCCAGATAATGGATAATGATCATGTCGTGCCCCTTGATTGGAAGTTCTTTCTTCCGCTTGAGGTGATCCTTTTTATTGGGAAGGTTTTTTGTTCACTAGATATTCGTCGTGCGAATTTCTATGCTGTTGAACAAATAGTCATATGCAAACGATGTTATTTTAAGAATGCAAAGTCTATGTCTGTTTTGAAGTTCTTTGAAAAATGCAGTTTTCAATAAAATAAGCGATTTTTTTTGTAAAATGTGATGTCAACTCAGGATTTACAACAAGCCCTACAGGAGTCAGGATACCTTTTGTAACAGTATGCTTTCAAACTAACCCATGCCTCAGCTAGGACTTTTAAGGGTTATAACGTGGTATGGTTCACGGTTCAAGAAACAAAGGATAAAGGCTCAAATTTTATTTTTACCCACTCGTTCTTCGTGATGTTCTTCGATCTTAAACTCAGCTAATTGTGCATTTAGACCCCGTTTTGAGTCTTTGCTCCGATATTATAGTGATGGTTCGGATACTGACAATTTATTTTGAACAGGCAATCATTTTTGTTGAGAGTTTGCAGGACCTCTTTCTTTTTATTTTATTATCCCTGTCTTTTTGCCTGAACTGTTTCTTACTTGTGATTACAGTCAGCGGGATGCCCTAGTTTTGTAAGTCTCCTTTATAGGTTTTGACTTAATGGGCTTTTATTTCTGAGATATAATGACTTCCTGTCCTGACGATTATAAGGAACCATCACTATCTTTTATTTTGGAAGGACCTCTTTGAAGTCATTCATTGTGCACCCGAATTAACTGAGAAAACTACCCTGCCCCTAGGTTATGATTAAGGGTTTTATTTGTGTGAAAAGAAAAACTCCAACTTCTTTGGCTCAAAGGGGTTGACTAGGGATTATCTTCCTTATAACTCCATTGTTTAGGATTTGAAATAACCCATGTACATCGTCAGCGGGGTCTGTTTAAAAGCATACTGTAGAGATTTTTGATATCATTTTCATCATCCTCCATCTAAAGGCTTAGAATTTTTAATCGAGAGTTGATCATCACAAAAAGATATTTGAATATAGTGAATACGAATGGATTGATTCAAAACATACATATGCAATGCATTGATAAAGTAACAAAGTTTGACATGAATAAATGTCTGAACAATCAAAAGAAAATTACAAATTGAAAATTCTAATGAACAAAAAGTCTTCTCGTCTCAGGACTTGTCACTTAAAATGGTGAGTCTTGGAGGGATGGTAGAAGAACTCACCCTGACCATCTTGTGTGAATTCTAACACTCCTTCATCAATCAGGTTTTGAATCTTGTACTTCAACTTCCAATAGTCGTCAGTATCACGCCCCGGGCTGTTAGAATGGTATGCATACCTTGCATCAGGATTGTAGTTGGGTGAAGAATTCTTAGGATTCGGATGAGGTCCTACCAACGTCACCAAATTCAATCTCAACAGGTGTTTCAAAGCTTGGGACAACAGAATGTTGAGCTTGGTAAACTGCCTCTGATTAACCCGTTATTTATGGCAAGGTTGTTATTGGACCCGTGAGGTAGTAGCAACTTGGAGAGGTCCATTCTTCACCATACCAGACCCTTGTCTTCTTGGAGGCTGACCAATGACTTGGTCCCCGGCCCCGACTATTTGCTTCATACTGTTGTGTCGGTCTTGATGAAGCTGGTTGATAATAGTTCTCAGCTCTTCTTATTCCCGAGCTAAGCCTTGGATAAGAGTCATCTACCCCAGCATATGGGTTTTCATGGCACCTAACTCAGCTTGCAGTTGTTCCATCCGTTCGTCCTTATTATCTTCCGGACTTTTCTTGACCAAGTTCCCGATGAGGAGTGTTTTCAACTCTTCCTTCCCCTTGGATAGGTTTAGGAATACGTCCCTGAATTGAGCTTCTTGAGTTTGAAGATCTTGGTTGTCTGGTTGGAAAGCCATTGCTGAAATAAACAGCGAGAATATGAGAGACCTGTACTGGTACCTGTAATGAGGTGCATGGGAATGGAATGCGTATGATATGATTTCAAAGATTTTAGGGATTCAAATTCATAAACCAAAATGAAACACACTTTTATTAGAGAAAAAACTTGAAACAATGTTTAAAAGATGCCTTTAAGGCGTTACAAAAAGAAATACAGAAAAGTAAATCAAAACTAGAAACAGCAAAAGACATCAGCGCTCCCATGGTCGTTTTCCTTTGGTGCTGAAATAGTCATTGAAGACCCGCTCATTCTCCAGCTGCCTTGTAAGCTTCAAAATCTTCTGCTCCTGCTCATGATACTTCTCTCTGTAAGTATCCCTTTCTCCCCTTATCTGGATCCAAGACCTTTTCAATGCCCCAATGTCAATGGGCATATGAGGATGGATGATGGTAGAGGGAACCCCTTCTTCATCAGCATGTTCAACTATCACAGGCAAGACAACTTCGTACGGCATTCCCATCTTTTGAGCGCGTGTACGAACCCACCGGAGATATGGTTCCATCGGAAGAGAAGTCTTCACGCCTAGCTCGTGCGGATCAGACATGTGTACCCTGTTCCAAGCTCGTATGAACCTGCGGCGATGTCCCTCACTATCCCCTTGGAAGTCAAAGACAATGCTTGGAAGCAGCAACTCATGAGGTTCGTCCCTCCTAGCTCGCCCAAACTATCGTAAGGCCAAACAAGGATTATAGGTGATCCCTCCTCTGATTCCCAACAATGGAAAATTGGGGTACTCCCCACAGCGATCAATAATAGCTACTTCTTCCATGTCTTTAGTATTCCAGATGATGTTCGTGTGAGCAAGGGACATAATCCTGTAGGCCCAACCCATGCCTTCCTTGTTCTTCAAAACAGATTTGGGAAGGTGAGAAATAAACCACCTCGCCAGTAATGGTGCACAACACATAAGGGTTCCCCGCTTCCGAGCAGTACGGGCATAGAGAGTGTGCAAAATGTCACCCAAGAGAGTGGGCACTGGATTACGGGACATGAAAATCCTTATCGCATTCACGTCGACAAAAGAATCTTAATTGGGGAACAGAACTAGACCATAAATGAGAAGAGCCGGGATGTCTTCAAAAGCCTAAAAGCCTAAACTGTCCCATAACTGATTAGCCTGATCAACCAAGAATTTAGCCAAGAAGCCTTTTATCCTACTCCGAGTTTCCCAATTAGACATTACCTCAGCCTTTGTCAGATGTAGGGCTGTAGCAACATCCTCTGGCTTAAGGGCTATCTCCTAACCTGTAAATGGCGTCTGCTCTAGAATGGAAATGCCGAGTAGATCCGAGAACTCTTCCAAAGTAGGGACCAACTGGTAGTCCGGAAAAGTGAAGTAGTGGTACAATGGATCAAAGAACTGGAATAAGACACTCATCATCTGTTCATCCAGCTTGGAGGTGACTAGACTGAGGAGGTGACCATGTCTTCTGTCAAAAGAGGAAGTATCACGAACCTTGGAAACCAAATCTTTAAGCAGAGTAGGAACCTGTACAAAGCTGATCCAAATAGTGTTTCTACACATAGATGTCATGATCTGCAAAAGATGAATCCCATTGGTCTTTGAAATGGTTAGTCCAATGCAATATGCATTCAATGTTATGATGCATGATGTCATGATAGAAACACATCACAGGTATTCATAGATAGCAAACATGGTAAGGGCAAACAAGTCACATAGATAGCCCTTAGATTTCAGGCTGGCATGGAGTTTAGGTGTTACCCTCTTTCAGTTTAGTTGGTTCAACCTATCCTAGAAATAGTAATTGAGTTCTAGAGGATCTCAATATCACTGACCACCCTCGATCGGTCATAATTCCAGTTTGGCAACCTTTTCTTGCAGCCGGAATCATCGCGAGAGTTTGGTCTCAATGAGTGTAGCATACTGCTACTGTTCTATGGCCAAGTTGGTCAATTATAGGTTCTAAGGTCAGTTGGTGCTTAATGACCCCTTAGCAGACCCATATTCTCCTCGTTGCGCCACAAGGGATATCGATACAAACTAAAGTTCCACACCAACGTAGCTACTACTTCAACCGTATCGGTCTACGCTGTACAGTTCCCTCATAGTCTATTGCTACTTACCTAAAAGGTATCCCTCAGATCCGGGTTAGGATCTATAGTAACTCTGATTCAAACCCACAAAGATAAAGCATGCAAATCAAGCAATTTAAAACATTATGAACTATTCCTAAGGTACACCCAACTTATAAGCTCTCCCCAGCAGAGTCGCCAGTTCTGTGATACGGTGGGAAGAACTGACTGTTTTTTTGGAATGCTGATTTGCGTTTTGTGTTTTTTGTTCGCAAAATGTCGCGGTAAGCAAGAGTCACCACCGACTTTTATTTTATCCAACAAGGAAAGGAAAAAAGCACATAAAAATTCCTTTTTTCGATATTATCTCTGAGTACGGGGGGTAGATTATAGAAAGGGAAGGTATTAGCACCCTTTCTATCTGTAGTTATCTACGGGCTCTTAGGTACTTGCTCATTGTTTACAAAATAGTTTTCTTTGTGTTTGTAGGTTTTGAAAAGTTTTTCTTTTAACTTCGATTTAACTCTTGCTTCTATCCTCAAGAGTGTAATGAAGTGTTTTGAAAACTTGTTTGTAAAAGTGTAGGTGTGAAAGAGTTTTGTTTTGAAAGAGCAAGTATCTAAGAACTAATCTACCTACTCGAAAAAGGAATCGTTCTATGCTAATTTCCTTTAGACAATGCTATCCCACTATTAGCGAGTAGGTAGCTCCGTCGTTGGAGTTTAAGGGTCAATTCGAAAGAGGGACATACGGTCACTAAAGCAATGTTAGGACGCCTTAGCGGTAACCCTAATGTCTTAGATCATTGTTTGAGGCAACAATATTAGAGGCAACCATTTCAAGGAAACTTATGATCTTTTAGACAAAAGGGCGACTTCTAAAACGACCTATACTCAATGACCATGTAAGAAGGCAACCAAGTGGGGTGTACCCTAGGAATCCGCATGTGCGAGTGTGTTGATTTCAGTTATTTTTATCTTTGCACATGTTTAGGGTGATCTAACCAGATTAAGCATTCATTCTTGTCATGCAAACCCTATATCAAACATCTAACAGTTGAATATTTGCAAAAATTAAAGGTGTGGAAATTAAACTAAATTATTATAAGGCGTCGGGTATTTACATTGCCAAAAACAACCCTTTGAAAATAAAATAAAAGCGGAAAAATAAATAAATGTTCTAATTATTTATTACAAGCCAGGAGCAGATACATCAATTGGATAACTAAAGCGCGCGATGCGATATTTAATCGGATACAGAATTAGGGTTTTGACCCTTCTAAAAGAAAATGCTTTTTTGTTGTTTTTATTTTTTAAGAAAATAAATTAATCCTAAAGTTAAATACTAAATTAATTAAATGAAAAAAATAATTAATGACATATTTTTGGAGTTTTTTTTTATTTTAGGAAAGAAAATAAAATAATTAAATTAAAGTTAAAACCTATTAATTCTAATTGATTTTTAATATTTACAAAAATAAATTCAAGTTATCTAGAATTAATAACCTAATTAATTAATTAATATTTATTAAATAAAAATAAAATTCTGAAATTTAATTGGATAAAAAGTATTTGTGTGATTTTTTTATAAAAGAAAATAAATTTATTGGTTAGTAATTAAATTAAAACAAAATAAAATATTAAATTAAAATAAACAAAATAATAAAAAAAGAGTGAGAATGGGCCTGTTTTTGGAGGTGCAGAAAGCAATTTCGCTGGCCCAATTGATGAAGATCCAATTAACTTTTGGGATCCTGTATGCAAGCGTTGACTTGGTCCTTTGATGCGCCTCCCATGATGACCACCAGATCTGGCCATCTGGCCATCTGGCACATTGGCTAGTGAGGGAGCATGATGGTCTCTTGGCATGCGCGTACACTAGATTATCTGAAAGAATTAAGAAAAATAACAAATGATGGGGGCAGGGATCGAACCCCTGACCTCCAGCCTTCAACGCCTTGAACGTCCCCCTTGTAGCCACTACACCACTTGTTTCTTTTTGTTAATATAACACAAATAAATGATAATATAATAAAACAAGAATTAATGGCCAGAAACAGGAAAACGCGCGCTTGTATTTGAATGGGCGAATGGGGAAGTGAAACGCCATCGTCCCTGTCTTTGGACTGTGGCTAAAAATCAAAGCACCTATACCAACGGACAAAGGTTCGTCGCTACAAGCTTTTCCACCCTCAAAATCTTGTACAGGCCATGTAAATGAACTCTAAGACCATGGTTGAGTTCGTCTCCTTCTTCTGATCACAACCATGGCCATTATTAGGGCTAATTGTTCCTGAAACAAAAAACCCCAAAAACAATGACGAAACCGTAACAATGGTGGATCACGATATATGTCAGATAAATGAAATCAAGTAATACCAAAATCTTGCAAATGATGTGTAGATTAAGATTATGCCATTAATTCAGATCAATCATGCTTAAATTGCAAAATACGAAATCAAGAACAGAGCAATGTTACGAACGACTTACAGCGCGTGTGAGAGTCTAAAAATTCCTGGTTTTGCTTGCTTTCGCTTGTGGAGGTTGCCAGGAAACGATTGAGACAAGTATCAAGCCTTGAAATTGCCTCTAAACTTGATTTCAATCTCACACTTTTTTGGTGTTTTTGCAAATTTTGTTCTTGCTCTCCAACTGATCTCCAACCCTTATTTTGGTCTGCACACGACCCTTATGTAATGCACAATGTATTAGGGTTCCAACTTTTGTCCAAATCTTCCTCTTTTAATCACTTTGATATTTGATTTGATTCTCCATTAAAGCTTTCCAAAATTGGCTCATTTGCAATCTTTTTGTACCCACATGGCTTGATACGAGTTTCATTACCTTGCTAGCTGTAATTAGAGCCTGAAACAAATCAAAAGATCCTTGGTTTTCAATATTTGTGATTTTATTTGATTTGTTTTGATTTAATTCAAATTAATTCAAATAAAAATCAAAATAATTAATAAAAATATGATATGGACACATGTGCAAGGCTAGAGCACGTGGACCATAATTCCAACTCAAAACAAGTGAAAAAGAATGGGCCCATTTGGCAAAATTTGAAGTTTTGGGGATAGTTGACCTTTGGCAATTTTGCAAACAAGTCCAACTTCAGCAATACATCGCCCGGAGTTGATCCCTGTCTGGCGCCATGTCAACGTTGTACTTATACTGGTGAACAAAAGCTTCACTAAGATCGTTGAAGTTGCGGATCCGAATGCTGTCCAAACCCATATACCACTTTAGAGCAGCACCCGTCAAACTGTCTTGAAAATAGTGAATCAACAAGTCATGATCATCAGAATATGTAGACATCTTTCTCACGTACATAGTCAAGTGACTCCGAGGACACGAAGCACCCTTATATCTTTCAAAGTCTGGCACTTTGAATTTTGTTGGAATCTTGACATTCGGAACTAAACACAGGTCATGAGTGTTCTTTCCAAACAAATCCTTCCCCTTTAACGCTCTGAGCTCCCTCTGTATTTCTTGGAATTGGTCTTGAAATTCTTCCATTCTATCAAAAAGACCCAAACTTTCAGCAGGCTCGGCAGGATAAGTAGGTTCATTTAAGTATGGCATAGAGTGAACCACAGGAGCGACAGTTGTCATCACTGGTTGCGGGAAAGGTGTCACAGACGGGATTATCGGCGGCATAGCAGTTGTCTCTGGTTGAGGAAAAGACATAGTAGGTTAAAACAAAGGCTGTACGACAGACTAATACCCCTCTGGCACAAAGTTGTAAGGCATTCCCCACGAAAAACCTTTTGGCATCTGATGTTGAAGCGGAGAGTTGATTTGAGTCACGGATGTTGGAACGGTGACAATCTCAGAAACCACAGTAGTTGAAGTCTGAATCTCAGTAGCTGTAGTCGATGGCTGATTCTAAGCAGCCATCAAACTTTCCACTAGCGCAGTTAATTTTTCCATACCGACACGAAGGGTAGCGACCTCCTCACAAAGCTCGTGGTTTTCCTGTTCCAGATCTTCCATCTTCCTCTGACGATTGGCTCGAGTGTCGTATCGATGAGACAGCTTGACAATCTATCGGAGTGGAAAAAGAAACAAGGATGAGACTCTAGAAAACATGTGAAGTGGAATGTTGGATGATGCATGATATGTGATGCAAATGATAATTCATTTTAATAGTTTTTCAAGGAACTTCGATAATTTTGCACACATCAATGGTAAAGGAATTTGGAACAACAAAAACTCATTTCATTAATCAAAAGCGGTAAATTACAACTTACAACTTTGGAACAACAAAACAATAAATTACACTTTGGGATAACAACCCAATAATAAAAGCAGTAAACTACAACTTTGGAACATGAAGCCCATAATAAAGCAGTAAATTACAACTTTGGAACATGAAGCCCATAATAAAAGCAGTAAATTACAACTTCGGAACATGAAGCCCTTTTACAGAGTTTTACAAAATGACATCAGTAAAATAAAACTAAGAACTAAAGATCACTCAGAATCATCAGATGGAGGACCAAATGCCAACTGCAACTGGAGCTTCCTGATCTTCTCTTAATAAAATAACTTCCATCTCTTTCTTCTCAGCTACCACTCGATCAATGATTTCCTTTTGTGGATTAGGAACAAGAGCAACGCTTACCGAACCTTCCTTATTTCTCTTCCTTTCACTAGCATATTTCTTCAGTAAATCATCCTTTCGACGAAGCTTCTCATCATGATCAATGAACCAGCCGTCTTGAATAAATAGCAAATCCTCCTTTTCCTTTAGTTGTCGAGCCAGGACCCGATTCTCATATTCAGACATATTATACTTTTCTTTCCAAGCATCTCTCTCGGACTTCATCCTAGCCAGATTTCCTGGGTATTCTCCCATATTCTCGATAGGGATATCAACAGATGATGATGCAACGGTAGGGAATAAAGGTTTCTCGGGTTTATAGGACATCTTGAGAGCACAAGCCCTAGCACGGACCCAATGTAGGTAAGGCTCCAAAGAAACGGCACCCCTATGTCCTAACATATCTCTCCCTTTCCTATGGATGTGGCGCCAAGCTCCTTCGATCTCCCTCTTAGCTGCCTGGTGATCTTGTCCTTCTTGTAGAAAGAAACCACTCACATGGATGTTGTTTGGCTTGTCCCTCATCGGGTATCCAAACTGATGGCGCGCGAGAACAGGATTATAGTTAATTCCACCTTTCGTACCAAGAAGAGGCACGTTAGGAAAAACACCACAGCTATCGATGATCTTCACGTCATAGTAAGCTCGATTATACCAATCAATATCGAAATGAGTGAGAGCCATAATTTTTGGCGCCCATCGCGGCTCCTTCTCGAGATCCCAGAAAACATCAGACCTAGGTAGATGAGAAACATACCACTGATACAACAACGGTGCACAACAAATAATCATCCCTCCTTGATAAGAGTTTCGAAGATGGATGGAGTAGTAGGTATCTCCTAGCAGCGTAGGGACCGGATTTCCAATCAAGAAAATTCTGATTGCGTTGATATCCACAAACTTATCAACGTTAGGGAACAAGAATATACCATAAGTGAGTAAAGCAAAGACGTCTTCAAAGGCAATAGTATCTTTTATCTCAGCGAAATGACGAGCTTTCCTCAACAAAAACTGCGCAGACAAGCCTCAGATTCCCCCTTTTGTAGTCATGTTCTCCTCTATCTCTGACTTCTTCAAGTGGGTCATGGTCGCTATCTCGTGAGATTTGGGTTCCTCTTCTAAACCAGAAAAAGGAACACAGTCGGTGATCGGCAAACCAAGTATGTAGGAGTACTCTTCTAAGGTGGGCATTAACTGGTAATCCGGAAAGGTGAAGCATCGGTACAAAGGATCGTAGAATTGGACCAACGTATTAAGGATGCCTTCCTTCATCTTGCGCTTCATGAGAGGTATAATGGACCCATACTTTTTCTGAAAATCCGTCGGGTTCTTGATCTTAGGAATTAAACTCTTCAGTTCTTCAATCTCGGGCTCCTTAAAACTAAAACTTCGAGTATTTCTCCTTCCAAATTCCATAATAATAGTACCTGAGATGTATTCACAAATCATTCTTAAGTTCCTTGAAAAACAAGTTTTTTACAAGAAATGTTGATGAATGCATGAATGAATGATAATGCAACAGTTACACACAAGTTCACAAACATGGGGTTCAAAGGTTCAACATTTCGAGCATGGAGTCAAGGGTAAAGCCCACCCCAAGGTATGTACTAACGGTTTAATCACACCTGTAAGACAAGGTTCTAAGAGTTCCCAGAGTCTACGTTCCTCCTTCGGATATTACCAAAGTCTTGATTACTCAATAATTAGCAATATTCTCAAGATAAACTCATCCGAGCGTAGCATCGCGTAACAACTACTTCCGAATTACTCCGTTATAGTCTCCGCGCTACACCTAAAAGGCCAAGATGGGTTAGGGTTCTACGGTTCTCAATTTCTCTGGCTCCCAGGTCGAAAATAATAATGTCTTCCCGATTACTCGGTAAACAAATATTATGTTCAAAAGGGCCTTCCATTGAGTGGGGGATCTCATGCCTCCTTCTTCGGGATTACTCCCTCAAAGTTAACATGACTATACCGCCCGTCCTATTCTTAAGTGTAACTTAATCCGGGTATAGGATTCGTCCTTTGCAAAAAACCCAAACAACCCCAATATAAACACATAATCAAACAAAACAAATAATAATAAAATAGATAAAACAAACTAGGCTTAACCCACTTAGGGATGGATCAGCAAGAGGTCAATCTGTCCCCAGCAGAGTCGCCAATTCTGTAGCGATAAAAAATGTAGCGGGGTAAATCGGAGATCGAATTATTAATTAATTCGTCTCACAAAAGCAAGAGTCGCCACCGCGCTTTATTATTTCCAAGGGAAAAGGGAAAAGAGCGAAATAAAACCCTAAAGTATGCAATGTAAAATAATACTTTTAAAAGTAATGAAAATACAAGGCGTTTTTGAAAAGAGGTCTAGAGTTCGGGGGTTGGTTATACAAGGGGAAGGTATTAGCACCCAATGTATCTATAGTATCCTATAGGAACCTTTTGAAATATTTGTTTATTAAAATGTTTGTTTGATTAAAAATAAATTGTTTTGGCCAAAGAGGGGTACGGACGGGTTTTTGAAGATACGACGACCTAATGTCGAAGTTTTGATTTAAAAGGTATGAGTTTTGAAAAAAATCGAATATTTGGGAAAATTATCTTAAGTTTTAATGAAATGGAGGTATTCGCGTGATTGGATTTGAGGACATGAAGTCAACAAATTTAATCATTTTTCTCTTGGATTTAGACGTAAACAAAATAACCAAGTAAAGACTGAATAATCAAACAGAAAATTAGATAGATAATGATTAAGTAGCTAAGTGATATATAACCACAACAATGACTAAATAACAGACTAAATGGTGTGAACATGCATTTTTATATTTTTTGTTTAATATGTACAAGGCAAGAGAATTAATTAAAGAAGATAAAATGTTTTTTTAAATTTTTATTTTTATATGTATTTTTTTTGGTATTAATATAAAGTATTATTTTAAGAATTATTAAATAATTCTAAACTAAATTAAAACTTTAAAAGTTATTAACTTAAATCTAATAATACTAAAATTACTAAATTAATCCTAAACTTAAACTAATAAAATTGGTCAAATTATTTAAAATTTGTTTAATTAGAACTACACATCTATTTGACTAAATTTTATAATTAAACTAAATTAATGAAATTCTAAAAAAAACTAAAAGAAAATAAATAGAAAGAGGGGTATCAAAAAATAAAGGGGTAGATAATAAACAATTGTATGGGCTAAACTGATTAAACAGGGGGGGTAAAACTAGCAGAAGTGAGATGGTTTAAGCAAGGGAAACGGGTTAGGCCCAATATTTCATAACTTGTTTAGGGTTAAACGTTTGTCTTAGTTTGGGGAAAAATGGATTAGCGTTACAGCGCCATTCGTTCATCCTTTGTTCGTCTTCTTCGTTCGTCATAATGTCTCCGCCCCTGAGTTTTCCCTTGCCCATGGCCACTGGCATCTTCAAACCTCCTCTTCCCTCCAACGAAACGCTAGGGCGACAGATTCAAGGTAATAATCTTCGTTTCAAATTTCATTAGGGTTTTATTATTTGCATGTTATGATCTCGCCCCTTATTGATTCTGACTTCCTATTGTTATGGTTATTGAGGTACATGAAAGAAAAAGAGGGAGAAACATTACCTTTGGAGACGGAGGAGGAAAGGGTTGAGAAGAGCTGTGGCGGAAAGGGACGAAACGCGTGATTCTGGGCTTGCTTGGATTCTTGGTTTGTGTTTCTTTGCTCCTTTGATTCGTGGTTTGATGATGATTTTGAAAAAAACCTTATGTGATATTTTTCTTCTTCTTCTGTTGACCTTGCTTCTGTTGCCTTGAATGAACGCCCTGATTTTTCTTTGTCTTTTTCGCCTATGAGTTGCCTTGTGTTCTTATGTCGCCTTTGTTGATTCTGAGATGATGATTACTGACATGCTTGCTTGTTAATGTTGGCCATGCTGAATAGGCTATTGTTGGAACATTGGTTTTGACTAGCTTTCCCTTTCTTCTTTCTGTCTCACTTCTGTTGCCTTTTGGATTGTTAAGTTGCCTTGTATGTTTGTTTTGAATCTGGTTTTAAAGTCTTGACAGTTTGTGTTTGAGCATGGTTTTGATTGGGGCTGGAAACAGGTTGCTGACGGTTAATGGTTTGATAGATTATTGGCTGGAGGTTTTTTGATGTTCTAAAAGGCTTGAAACAGGTTGAGTTTAAGCCTTATGCAGGTTATGTGTTTGGATAATTTTCTGGTTAGGCTATGTGTTTATGGTTTCGGTTATGGCTTTCAGCAGGCTTGACCATTAATGTTTATGCAGTGTTTGGACATGTTTATGTTTGATTGCTTCAGGCTGTTGGACAAGTGAGGTTTTAATGGTCATGGTTTTATAGTTTGGTACAAGTTTTGGCTTGTGATACTTTGTTTGATAGGTTATGGTTTATGCTTCAGGCAGGTTAACTTGGCTTGATGCTTGAGTTTTTGGCATGGTTCTAGGGGTTTGGACAGTAGGTTGTATGTTGTTTTGAATGCAGGTTCTTAAGGTTTTTGGTACTTTGAGAAATAATCTTCAAAACAGGTTTTTCAACTCTGGCCTTTTCTTGAGAAATTTGTTGTTGTTATAATATCCGTTGCTGGCCTACCCTTTCGACAGTTCAGGTTTTTGTATATTTTAACTATGTTTCCTGATACCTCTGCCCCCTCTACTGTTTCATTCAGTTTGCTTTGTATCCTTTTTCTATGCTTCCCTTTTTTTACTGTGCTACTGCAGTTTTGTTTTCTATCTCTTTTCTGCCTAAGGCCAAAACCTGTAAACCCAAACTCTTTTCTCTCTTCTCTCTCCTTAGTACAGTTTGAAACATTAAAATGATGTTATGTACTTTATGTTCTGAAAAAGCAAAGGCTGGGAAATGATGAATTTAGAAATATTTGGCTTGCATATATGGTTTTGATCTGCACATTTCCTTCTTTAGCTATCTGCATTGTTACAGTATGGAGGAGCCTTGTATTTTGACCTCCTCCCATATGTTGGATAGTTTACGTTGGACTTTGTTTTGAAAATGTAACTTTGACTTGCATATGCTGTTGGTTTTGAACTATGCAGTTTTGACAATTGAAATGTGAAATTGGTTTTGAAATATGCAGTTTTGACAATTGAAATGTGCAATTGGTTTTGAAATATGCAGTTGGTTTTGGCAAAATTGAATTTGTGCATATTTTAACTTGTCCATTCATATTTATCAATAAATATTCATCCTTTTTTGTGAACCGGGAGAAATCCCGTGATTTGCAAAGAGGGTAAAAACTGATTCCAGCCGTTTGCTTTTAATGATGAACTCTAAATTAATCGTCTGCTTTTAATTATCTATCTATCTCTGACTTTTTCTTTAATTCTTCTTTGCAGGTAAAATCAAATGAGCATCAAAGAAGTATTGGGTAGAAGATGAAGATTTAGAACTTAGAAAAATTAGGATAGTTTTTATTTCACTTTAAACATTTGTAAAAATTATCATTGTAAATACTTTGTAAATAAATACGGTATTTAAACAACAATTGTAACAATTAGAATAAAATGAATAAAACTCTATTATTTTACCAGTTGATTCTTTTCTTCTTTCCAATTATTTACTTTATCATTTATAATTCTTTAAATTATAACAACTGAAAATGAATTCCAACTATTTAAATTCAGAATAATAAATAATTAAATAAACATCATTGATCAATTAACAAACTTCTTTTCAAATATTTACTTTATTATTTATAATTCTTTAAATTATATAATAACTGAAAATAAATTCCAATTATTTAAACTCAGAATAATAAATAATTAAATAAACATCATTGATCAATTAATAAACTTCTTTTCAATTATTTACTTTATTATTTATAATTCTTTAAATTATATAATAACTGAAAATAAATTCCAATTATTTAAACTCAGAATAATAAATAATTAAATAAACATTGTTTTAGCATTGATCAATTAATGAGCTGGGCGTTTCAAAAATAACCAGCTCTCGATTTGAAAAAGTTATGAATTTAAAATCTGCTTTGAAAATTGATAAAGTAGGTCAGATCGCTTGTGAACACTTGCAATGTAATGATGCAGATGGGAGGTGATATCTTAGGTCAAAAATTGGGGTACAACACATACTGCTACTGTTCTATGGCCAAGTTGGTCAATTATAGGTTCTAAGGTCAGTTGGTGCTTAATGACCCCTTAGCAGACCCATATTCTCCTCGTTGCGCCACAAGGGATATCGATACAAACTAAAGTTCCACACCAACGTAGCTACTACTTCAACCGTATCGGTCTATGTTGTACAGTTCCCTCATAGTCTATTGCTACTTACCTAAAAGGTATCCCCCAGATCCGGGTTAGGATCTATAGTAACTCTGATTCAAACCCACAAAGATAAAGCATGCAAATCAAGCAATTTAAAACATTATGAACTATTCTTAAGGTACACCCAACTTATAAGCTCTCCCCAGCAGAGTCGCCAGTTCTGTGATACGGTGGGAAGAACTGACTGTTTTTTTGGAATGCTGATTTGCGTTTTGTGTTTTTTGTTCGCAAAATGTCGCGGTAAGCAAGAGTCACCACCGACTTTTATTTTATCCAACAAGGAAAGGAAAAAAGCACATAAAAATTCTTTTTTTCGAGATTATCTTTGAGTACGGGGGATAGATTATAGAAAGGGAAGGTATTAGCACTCTTTCTATCTGTAGTTATCTACGGGCTCTTAGGTACTTGCTCATTGTTTACAAAATAGTTTTCTTTGTGTTTGTGAGTTTTGAAAACTTTTTCTTTTAACTTCGATTTAACTCTTGCTTCTATCCTCAAGAGTGTAATGAAGTGTTTTGAAAACTTGTTTGTAAAAGTGTAGGTGTGAAAGAGTTTTGTTTTGAAAGAGCAAGTATCTAAGAACTAATCTACCTACTCGAAAAAGGAATCGTTCTATGCTAATTTCCTTTAGACAATGTTATCCCACTATTAGCGAGTAGGTAGCTCCGTCGTTGGAGTTTAAGGGTCAATTCGAAAGAGGGACATACGGTCACTAAAGCAATGTTAGGACGCCTTAGCGGTAACCCTAATGTCTTAGATCATTGTTTGAGGCAACAATATTAGAGGCAACCATTTCAAGGAAACTTATGATCTTTTAGACAAGAGGGCGACTTCTAAAATGACCTATACTCAATGACCATGTAAGAAGGCAACCAAGTGGGGTGTACCCTAGGAATCCGCATGTGCGAGTGTGTTGATTTCAGTTATTTTTATCTTTGCACATGTTTAGGGTGATCTAACCAGATTAAGCATTCATTCTTGTCATGCAAACCCTATTATCAAACATCTAACAGTTGAATATTTGCAAAAATTAAAGGTGTGGAAATTAAACTAAATTATTATAAGGCGTCGGGTATTTACATTGCCAAAAACAACCCTTTGAAAATAAAATAAAAGCGGAAAAATAAATAAATGTTCTAATTATTTATTACAAGCCAGGAGCAGATACATCAATTGGATAACTATAGCGCGCGATGCGATATTTAATCGGATACAGAATTAGGGTTTTGACCCTTCTAAAAGAAAATGCTTTTTTGTTGTTTTTATTTTTTAAGAAAAGAAATTAATCCTAAAGTTAAATACTAAATTAATTAAATGAAAAAAATAATTAATGACATATTTTTGGAGTTTTTTTTATTTTAGGAAAGAAAATAAAATAATTAAATTAAAGTTAAAACCTATTAATTCTAATTGATTTTTAATATTTACAAAAATAAATTCAAGTTATCTAGAATTAATAACCTAATTAATTAATTAATATTTATTAAATAAAAATAAAATTCTGAAATTTAATTGGATAAAAAGTATTTGTGTGATTTTTTTATAAAAGAAAATAAATTTATTGGTTAGTAATTAAATTAAAACAAAATAAAATATTAAATTAAAATAAACAAAATAATAAAAAAAGAGTGAGAATGGGCCTGTTTTTGGAGGTGCAGAAAGCAATTTCGCTGGCCCAATTGATGAAGATCCAATTAACTTTTGGGATCCTGTATGCAAGCGTTGACTTGGTCCTTTGATGCGCCTCCCATGATGACCACCAGATCTGGCCATCTGGCCATCTGGCACATTGGCTAGTGAGGGAGCATGATGGTCTCTTGGCATGCGCGTACACTAGATTATCTGAAAGAATTAAGAAAAATAACAAATGATGGGGGCAGGGATCGAACCCCTGACCTCCAGCCTTCAACGCCTTGAACGTCCCCCTTGTAGTCACTACACCACTTGTTTCTTTTTGTTAATATAACACAAATAAATGATAATATAATAAAACAAGAATTAATGGCCAGAAACAGGAAAACGCGCGCTTGTATTTGAATGGGCGAATGGGGAAGTGACACGCCATCGTCCCTGTCTTTGGACTGTGGCTAAAAATCAAAGCACCTATACCAACGGACAAAGGTCCGTCACTACAAGCTTTTCCACCCTCAAAATCTTGTACAGGCCATGTAAATGAACTCTAAGACCATGGTTGAGTTCGTCTCCTTCTTCTGATCACAACCATGGCCATTATTAGGGCTAATTGTTCCTGAAACAAAAAACCCCAAAAACAATGACGAAACCCTAACAATGGTGGATCATGATATATGTCAGATAAATGAAATCAAGTAATACCAAAAGCTTGCAAATGATGTGTAGATTAAGATTATGCCATTAATTCAGATCAATCATGCTTAAATTGCAAAATACGAAATCAAGAACAGAGCAATGTTACGAATGACTTACAGCGCGTGTGAGAGTCTAAAAATTCCTGGTTTTGCTTGCTTTCGCTTGTGGAGGTTGCCAGGAAACGACTGAGACAAGTATCAAGCCTTGAAATTGCCTCTAAACTTGATTTCGATCTCACACTTTTTTGGTGTTTTTGCAAATTTTGTTCTTGCTCTCCAACTGATCTCCAACCCTTATTTTGGTCTGCACACGACCCTTATATAATGCACAATGTATTAGGGTTCCAACTTTTGTCCAAATCTTCCTCTTTTAATCACTTTGATATTTGATTTGATTCTCCATTAAAGCTTTCCAAAATTGGCTCATTTGCAATCTTTTTGTACCCACATGGCTTGATACAAGTTTCATTACCTTGCTAGCTGTAATTAGAGCCTGAAACAAATCAAAAGATCCTTGGTTTTCAATATTTCTGATTTTATTTGATTTGTTTTGATTTAATTCAAATTAGTTCAAATAAAAATCAAAATAATTAATAAAAATATGATATGGACACATGTGCAAGGCTAGAGCACGTGGACCATAATTCCAACTCAAAACAAGTGAAAAATAATGGGCTCATTTGGCAAAATTTGAAGTTTTGGGGATAGTTGACCTTTGGCAATTTTACAAACAAGTCCAACTTCAACAATACATAACCTCCTGACTTTTGACTCTTTGGAGGTGTTCTCTGACTTTTTAGAAATCTTGACATGTCCTCTAATCAACCCTTTTGGTCTCATCTCACTTTGATATTACATGCTCAAGTTAGAAGCTTTGACAAAAAAGGTGTTTTTGTTGACTTTCAAAAATGACCTATAATGTCCAAATTCATAACTTATTGTGAGTGCATTTTTTGTTCTTGGGATCTGAATATGGATTGTAGGAAATTGCATCTTATTCAAAATGAGCTTTGGATGGGTCATTTCTCATAAAGTATGAGAAAGTTATGCTTGGTCAAAGTTGGGTTGACTTTTCCTACAAAACCCTAATTTAGCAACTTTTGAATCTTGATGAATTGTGAGCAATCCTTGATGAATCATGATCAACCCTTGATAAAATGATTAAATATCCTTCAAAATGAGAATGTTGACAAAAAATATTGAAGTTTGACTGTATGTAGGTCACAGTTGACTTTTGCCCTAGCATAGTCGATTTTTGGACCTTTGAGCAATTAACTGAGCAAACTTCCTCTGCAAGGCTTGAAACTTGACATGAATGATCTTGAGAACATATTAGGACAATGGTGAGCACTTAGGGTCACTTGGACTCAAGGATCTTGATGCAACATGAAACCCTAGTTTGGGGTAGACTGCCTTAGGAGAGAGCTTGTTTGGCCAACCCTTGGACTACCTTGAGCAACTTGGAGATCTTTCTTGCAATGTTTTGAGAAATATGAGAGGGCAAATTTTGGGGTACAACAGAGGCCATACCTTTACTAAATGTGGATCAGGAGACTGTTATCAAATTCATTCAGAAACAAATAGTCTATAGATTTGGCATCCCAGAGAGTATCACAAAAAGACCAAGGACTAGTCTTCACTGGTCGAAAGATGTAAGAGTTCACCAAGGAAACAGGTTTAAAACTATTGACATCCACACCTTACTATGCTCAATCCAATGGCTAAGTCGAAGCATCCAACAAGGTGATAATTGGGTTGGTAAAGAAGCATGTAGGGAAGAAGCCAAAAAATTGGCACAAAACTCTAGACCAAGAATTATGGGCTTGTTGAACGTCCCCTAAAAAAGTAATTAATGCCACACCTTTCCAACTCACGTTTGGGTTTGATGCAGTACTACCAGTCGAAATCTGCTTACAATCAGTTAGAATTCAAAGGCAAGAGGAAATTCCTTCTGACCTTTATTGGGAAATGATGATGAATGAATTATTAGATTTAGATGAAAAAAGGTTGCATGCTTTAGAAAAATTAAGAAGAAAAAAAGGAAAGAGTGGTAAGAGCATACAATAAGAGGGTTAAAGGCAAGGCTTTTATTATAAATGACTTGGTATGGAAAGTCATATTACATATGGATCGAAAGAATAAAGCGCTAGGAAAATTTTCTCCACATTGGGAAGGACCTTTTCGAATCCTAAAGGCATTCTCAAACAACGCTTACGAAGTAGAGGAGTTAGCTGAGGATCGAAGAATCCTAAGAGTAAATGGGAAATACTTAAATAAGTATAAACCATTTTTGCAGGAAATAAAAATCATGACAAGAGAGTAAGCATCAAAAATATACATAGCCAAAATGGTGATCAAATTAATTTAAAAAACGCCAAAATGGCTTTGTCTAGAATGCTTACAATGTAAAGCAAATACAGTGGAATCTAAATTACACAAATAAAAATGGGATAGTGTTCTTAATCCTCTCATACTTGATCTTCGCTAGGCCAAGCTTGTATTGAACAAAAGCATGTATGCCTTTGAGGCGTGTAATTTCCTCATTCATGGATGAAGCTCTTTCGACATGTTCAATGCTCTGTGCAGCCAATGTATCAGCCTCAGTGGTTTCCAATCCTTTGATGGAAGCTTGTTTCACCTTGGCATCAGTAATCTTCTTCTGCAACTCCACAATGTGAGACTCACAGAGTGTGATCGAAGATGTATAAGTATCAAACTCTTCTTGGGCTACCTTCCTTAAAGCCACCAAATCCTCAAATGCTTTATAGGCGCTGAGAGCTTTGTCAAATTCAGTAGTTTTCTCTTGTTCCTTTTCTTGAAGCTTCGAAGTTGCATCAACTTCCCTATTGTACTCAGCGCAAATTTGGTCAATTAGATTTTGGATATCTATCAAGACTTCACCTACGTTAGCAGGACAAGCAGTAATGTTGATTCGATTGATCAATTTTTTCATCCCAAAACGAGCAGTAATGTCTGTCTTCAGCACCTCGGACAAGTCGGCTTCGAATACATCTTTCTTCACTTGCTGAAGGAGTTCGTCATAGGAAGCTTCATTAGAACTAGCACCAGATTGGTTCGAAGCCCCGTAAGCGCTTTTGTCTGAAGAAGACTCCCTTAGAGTCATCATCAATTTCACATACTTAAGGGGATCACTCTTCTTTAGTTCTATCTTTTCCTCCTCAGTGAATGGTGGAGTCAGAATGGGATTTGGAATTGATCGAGCTTGTGTTATTGGTACATCAGTTGCATCAAGATGTGTTGGATGGGTGTCCTCAGGTTGTTGTTCGACCTCTTACATTTCTTCATCATCGCGAAAGTATGTCTCGATCCCATCTGTGTACTGCTCTTCGTCCTTGATATAATCTGCAGGAAATTGGTCCTTTTTGAAGGAGAATTACTGGGAGAACTTTCAAAGTCTTCGTCTTCCTCCATTATTTGCTTACCAGATTCTGGTAAGACATCTTCTTCAGGAGAGAAGTCTTATGTTCGACTTGGACATCGCCTTCTTCAGGTTGATGAACCCCAGTCAAATACCCCTTGTTTTGGACAGCACCACTGGATAAGGGAGGAGGCGAAGGAGTCTTTGTATTTAAAGGATCATCTTGGTTGATAGTGGAAACATGAGGAGTAGTTGATTTATCCTACAGGCATAAAGAAGTTGTTAGGACAAGAGACATTTGAGAAAGAAATGAAAAGACTAAAATAAAGATGTACCTTTTGATCATCAGGATTAGAAGCATTGCTTCCAATATACTCCAAAATTACAAACCCAGAGGGTGAAGTTTTAACCTCATGTTGAGGAGGATAGAGGATTTTTGCTTCGATATATTTATGATTGGTAGCTTGATATGGGGTATCTTTTGACGTAATTGGTTTCTTTTGCTTCTTTCTGGCCTTGAAGGGAGTGAGGAGGACATCTTCATCATCATCTTCAGGGATCACTATTGCTTCTTCATTGGAAGTTTTTCTTTTCTTTGGTGTTGGAGGAGGCAAACCACTACCATAAAAAAATGCAAAAAATCATAGTCAGAGAATGCAAAAGGGTAAGAAGGATTCTTAGAAGTAGTGCCTTTGCACCCTTTTCCACTTTTTCTAGAGAAGCACTCTTTGCAGAAGGAGCTCCCTCACTGGAAGAAGTTTCTAGCTTTGAGGCAGTAGTAGAATCCGCCTTTACTATAGGTTTTTCTTTCTTTATGGTTTTCCTTTCAACAGCTAGAAAACACTATCAAAGTTAGTCAAAATATCAAAATTGAGAAGTTTCCTAAAAAGACAATTAAAAGGACCAGGGATTCCTTTGGTTCCACACCTTCACGTGTCGGAGACACAATAGAGACTGCTGATAAATCATAGTGAAGGAAACCTTTGAAACTGTCCAGAGTGCACTTAGTCGAAACTACTCTCTTAGCAGCTTTTTGGGAATCATTTTTTAACTCATTAAAAATATTGCCACAAGTGAACCAATCTGGATAGGGTGGAAAGAAAGCAAGACCAAAATCAGCGCTACGCAATTTTGGAAACTTTGGTGGTTGCAGTTCAAAAGCCAAATCATACCTATGTTCAGGTTTTAAAAAAGAGGGAATCTTTAAACGTGGAAGTTTCTTTGTAAATTTTTCTTTTAAAACAACTACTGCATGGAAGACGGTTCGACTAAGATTAGTTGGATCATAGACAGTTTCAAAGAATTTCTGGAAAGCCTGGATTTCCTTGGTGTACATTAATTTACCTTTTGGGACGTTTTCCTGCACAAGGGAAAAATCTTTAGTTAATCGTTCATTTATTTGAGTAGTATCGAACATGTTATTCGAATAGAAGGTAGTCTAGAAGGTGTAAAAACCATTGTTCATATAGAAGGCGGGTTGATATGGAGTGAGACTAAATTCAGAAAAGTTGACATGGTATTTCTAGTGTTTCTTGATGTCTTGAACAGAGTAATCCATACCTGCAATGCAGATCTCATGTTTTCGAGAGAAGAGAGAATCAGGGATGAGTTGACACAAACCAAACTGTAGAGAGACAAAATTGGGTTGATAAGCCAGCAAGCAAACATAGCTTTTCACTAGCAAGATCCTGGAAAATAGGAGTCTAGGAAGAAGAAATGTGTGCCATATGTTTTCAATATCAATGTTTGCATTCTTCACAGCGTCTTTAATTGACGAAGTAAACCAGGAAGGACCATGAGTTTGATTGGCGAAAGGAGCCATAGAGGGGGTAAAATTGTGACGTTTCGAGAACATCAGCATGTATTTGGTGAGTCAAGCTTGGAGGTTTTCAGCATCATCATTGGGAGTTAGTTGTAAAAGTCTAGTTCCTTCAATGCTTCGACCTGTTATTTCAGGGTCCTTTTCGTCAACAGTTCCAGCAGTTCGAAGAGAAGGTTCGAAAGTGGCATTTAGCCACAGTTGAAGAATCCAATAGGGTCAAGATAAAAGTAGGTTTGTGCCTACTTTATAATCCTTAAGTTTTGCGGTAGCATCCCCTAAACTTTCATACAGGCTAGCTATAAGTAACTCACTCAAACACACCTTTCGACCAGAATGTAACAGGTTTGCTAGGATCGGAAATCTCTTAGATACTTGCAGAGATTTATAGCAAAAAATAAATTTAGATAACCATAATTCTAGGAAAGCTATGTGTTCAACGTCAGAAACATATTCACCATCAACATGATACGGGTCTATATAAGTACTAAAAGAAGCATTTTTTACATTGAAGTCAATGGTGTTTTCAGACTCCAAATAAGGATCAAAAGTCTCTCCAGTAGGAGGAAGTCGTATGATAGCAGTAATATTGAAGAAAGTTGGGGTTATCATCACACAAGGGAGATGAAAAGTATTGCAAATGCTATCTCAGAAATACAGGGACGCTAGCAAAAAAGGCTGGCAATAGCTAAAACCTAGTTTCGACATTTGAATCAAGTCGAAGATTCCTAATTCTTTCCAAACCTGAGCTTTTTTCTTTTCAACCTTGGTAAGCCAAGATAAATAGGATTTATCTAAAGTTGGGAATGATACAAAGGGTCTAAAGCTCTCAGTTATGTAATCTAGTTGGAAGGCTTCTCTCTCCGCCTTAGGGTTTGAAGGAATGTCTTTAGAGGTTTTATCCTTAGAAGATTTTTTGGGCTTCTTAGTGGAGGCTTCAATGTTCTCCTTGGGGGGTACAACTTTGTTTCAAAGGGTTTGCTAACACGATAAGTGGGAAAAAACCCTACATACTTTTCTAATTTTCCTCTAGTGATTAAGGGGCCTAAGAAACCTATGGTTTTACCAGAGAGCAGAGAAGGGACTAGTACCTGGGAAGCATAAATAGATTTTTGTTCTTCAGTAAGTTTTGGAGGTGTGATAAAACTCTTGATTTCCAGAAGTAACGGTTTTGTTGTTTGGTACATGTGATACAGTGGGAGAACTGACTTGAGGTTTTGCGTTTGTGTTCGCAAATGTTTCGGTTTAGCAAGAGTCGCCACCGACTATTTATTTTATCCTAAGGAAAGGTCAAAAAGCACAGGAAAGACCTTTGAGATGTTTTCTTGGGTTCAGGGAGTATATTATGAAAAGGGAAGGTGCAAGCACCCTTTTCATCCATGGTTATCCATGGGCTCTTAGTTACTTGTTTAGATCACTTGCTTTTGCTTTTCAATTGTTTGAAATGGTGCTTTGTGTGTGGTTTTGAAAGATGTTTTGAAGAGAGGCCATTGTTGTGGCAACCTTTGTAATGATTCTTGTTTGAATGTATACAAAGGTGTTTTTGTCTTTTGAAAAGATTTCAATGTTTGAAAGTTTGATTTGAGAAATGTTTTGAAATTGTGTTGTGAAGTGTGTTTGAAAATAGCAAGTATGTTTTGCAAACTTTTGATCAAGTAACTAAGAGTTGTCTACCCTATTTTACTCAAAGATCTTTCCTATATGTTTTTAACTCTTTTGACAGTGTTATTTCACCATTGTATTTGGTGAACAACCTTGTGTTAGGAAGTTAAACGGGACAGGCGCGGGTCATCGAATAGACCATGATAGCAATCGTGTT
The DNA here is from genome assembly GCA_948472305.1 of Vicia faba. Taxonomy (NCBI): domain Eukaryota; kingdom Viridiplantae; phylum Streptophyta; class Magnoliopsida; order Fabales; family Fabaceae; genus Vicia; species Vicia faba. The sequence goes on from OX451739.1 coordinate 344,760,341, forward strand.
AAGTATTTTTGGAAAATTTTTGAGGGACTTGATCGTTTTGTTTAGGAAACCAAGATAGAGTCATCGAGGGACTATGATCTTTTGTTTTGTTTTCGTTTTGCCAAAGTACCCAACATGCATAACATGGTCCATTTTTTAGGCAACAAGTGGATTGTAACCCTAGGGGTGCGAGTGTGTATTGTGCTTGATTTTCATGTATTTTTGTCTTTGATTAGGTCAAGCTACTTGTTGATTTTGATTTTTGCATACAAACCCTAAATTATCTAATCATGGCATAATTGAAAGCGTAAAGTGCGAGAATTTAAAAGTCTAAGCTATTACAACATGATTATGGGGATGAGGGTACAATCTTTGAATGGGGGTGTATTTGACAAGAAATATAAACCCTAATTTACTATTACATCCAAATTGAATTCAAATGCATAAATAATAAACGGACAATATTTAAATAAACAAAATAAATAAATATATCAAATAATATGAATTTTGCAAAAAAAAGGTTTTTGTTTATTTACGCATGTAAAAAATATTTAATGTAAAAAATATTTAATGTAAAAAATAAAGAAATAAATAAAAGATTTATTTTATTTGGTAAAGGGTAAAACCCTAATTTTCTTTAAGAAAATAAATATGTTAATTATTTTATTTATATACAATAACAATAAAATATTATATGTAAAAAAGTAAAAAAGGTATTTATTAAGTATATTTAATAATAAAAATATAGGTGTAATATTTTATATTTTTATGCTAAAATATCTAATAAAATAAAAGTATATATACATATATATATATATATATATATATATATATATATATATATATATATATATATATATATATATATATATATATATATATATATATATATATATATATATATATATATATATATATATATATATATATATATATATATATATATATATATATATATATATATATATATATATATATATATATATATATATATATGTATGTATATTAATTATATTAAATATGTATAATATAAAATAAAATATGTACAAAATAAAGTATATTTAGAAAAATATTTTTAATGTGAATAAAAATAAAGAACAAAAATAAAAGTATGATTTATATATTATTTCTATGTTTTAATAAATAAGATAAAAGTATTTAAATTGTTTTCTATAAAAATAAAATGAAAAATAAATGTGAAAAAATTATGAAAATATTTTTGAGAATTTTTTTATATTTGGGAATAAATAAATAAAGTCAGAAATGAAAATAAAAATTCAAAAATATAAAAGTACAAGAAATTGGGCCAGGGGGTGTAAAAGGAAAATGAGGGGTGTCAAAAGCAACCAGGCCAAGCCCAGCCCAAAACTTCATCTTCAACCTCTGGCTTTTGAAAAACGCGCGCGTGCCCTGTACAAACTACCAGATCCTGTATACGAACTCTATTGCAAAAACACATAACATCAAACTTGTAGAGAATTTCAAGACGATTCCAACCATATAAATAACTTGTCTTAACTCTCAAAGATCAGAGAGAATTTCTCTGGCCCTTAAATCTGACCTAGTTTTTTCAGTATGTTCATGGATGAAATTATCTTAGCATGCTTAATTTAAATGAAAACTGAGCATATGTACAGCTTCATGGCAATGGATACTACATTTTTTATTCACAAACCTAAAGCTAAATGTTCCTAAATAGAGAGATAGGAAGTGGAGAAAAACCTGTTTCAGCTGACTTCGTGTAGGGTAATGTAGTGCTTTTCAACAAAGCTTGAGATGTCTGGGAGCTTGCTTGAACTTCACTTGACCTTCTCCAATAACCTGCTTGTCTTGAATGTCCTTGAATCAGTCTATAGAACTCAACCTGCACAAGCTCAAAATGAAAATGGCAAACACTGTAAATGGAGTTACAGTTGGTGTTTGAGGTTTGGGATAGCTTGGATGAGTTGAATGGAAGTTTTTTGAAGCAACTTGGGGCAAAACGCACGAGCCAAATGAGCTATGAAACTCAAGTTGCAGGTTCTGCCCTGTTTTTCCAAGGGAATGTGATTTTTGGCTATGGGGTGTTTAGAGGCTCAAGCAATCGTGTTTCTCGCTCAAAGGAGTATGAGAAAGATGTTCAGAATGCTTGCATAAGTTTATCTTGGCTGGTGTTCAAGTTCTAAGGTTTTGGACAAGTTTTTTGTTTTTGAAGTCAAATGTGTGAAGTCATTGGAACAGGCCTGTACAGGCTATCCTTATGCTTGCATATCTTGCCCTTGCTCCCTCAAACTTGTGGATTTGATTAGCTGCAAAAGATTTGGATCAATGCTCAAGAAATCAGTTTTGACATAAAGCATGATTTAAGCAAAAATGGAAATTTGCCTTTTTCTACTTATGGCTTAATTTTGTGTACAATGTCCAACTGACCAAAACAATGGCTTAGACTGATAGATTTGCATTAAAGTATTGAGTGTGAAGTGGTTTAGAGGCCTTTAAACTAGTGTAAGGCATGCTGACTTGAAAATGCAACTTGTGTGAACATGAATATGCCATGGATGAAAAGTGAGTTTTTGCCAACTTCGAGCCTTCGATTCTCCCTAACCACAAATGTGTTTGAGGAGTTCTTAGACAATTTGGAAAGCTTGAAAAATTATCTATAATCCATATATGAAATTAAACTTGATATTCCAAGTGGAACTATGTGAAAATGGCCATGAAGATAGGTCAAAATCCTGCCTAAACTAGAGCAAAATTTCACTAAGTTAAAAGTTATAGGGACCCTTGTTCCAAAAATCATAACTTGAGATCCAAGCTTCTTTTGAGAAAACTTTGTGAATCAAAGTTGTAGACTTTGTGTAGGTATACAACTTTCATGTTGGAGGTTTTGTTTGAATCCAATTGCATCATGGTGAAAATGTGGGGCAAAGTTAGGAAAAATTAAGAAAATTCCATAACTTAGAAAAATTCTAAGTTATGAAATTTTTCAACTTTAAACCCTAATTTGCAATTTTGGGTTTCTTGATGAACAAATTTCATATTTTGACACATCTTAATGAAAAATGACCCTTGGCACTTGATTTTGACCAAAAAGTCAAAGTTTGACTTTTCAGTGTACAGACAAATTTTGATCAATTGACTGCAAAATTCATCTGTCAATCCAATGCAATTGAGGTCTTTTGAACCTGTTGAATAGGTCAAGATGATGTAATTGAGTCCTTGAGTCCATGGTTGAACCTAATTTTCCATTGGCTAGGTCAAAAAGTCAGAAATTGCCTTTGTACAGTCAAAACCCTAGAAATGACCATTTTGCCCTTTTGGTGATCTAATCAAATTTCTTGTGGATTTGTGGTCCAAACCTGATCAAATGGTTAATATGAGTTGATAATGTTAATGTGGGTCAAAATTCATGAGGTTTGACTTTAAATTGGCCACATTTGATATTTTCCCCAATACACTTGATTTCTAGGTCAATTGTCCAATTGATTGAGCAAAAATTTGATTCAAGGCTTGAAACTTGGTATGGACAAACTTATGAGTCCAACATGAAGTATGAAAGTCAATTTGAGCACTGAAGGTCCAAAAATCCTTGTGCAAACTCAAACCCTAATTTAGGTCATCAGTGCAAGAAGATGTCTTGAGTAGAGCAAACCCTAGCTTAATCTTGAGTCCAAAGAGCCTTGTGATGAGAGATGTTGATAAAAAGAGAGGGAAAATTTTGGGGTACAACAGTTGCCCCTGTTCAATCTTCTTGAACCTGCAGAGTTAGATTGGAAAGTTTGCCTTTCGTGACTCGAAGGTAAAAGAGGATTGGACACTAGAGTGCCCGTAAATTTGCACTCGTCAAAATGTAGCTGAGGGAATGGGCTTAAAGATGCCATTTGGAGATGGTAGAATATTGTAGGATATGGGCTTAAAGATTCCATCCAAAACTTGTTTGTTGAAAATCAGGAGAATGAACACCAGATTGGTATCCGTATTTGGAACGTATTTGAGTTGTATCTGGAGATTGGATTCGTATAAGCAAAGGAATGGCGTCCGTGTCTGGAGCGTATCCAAGTTGTAACTGTATTTGATTCTTGAATGAATATCAGAATAACTGTCGTGTCTGGAGTGTATCTGTATTGTATCCGAAATCTGAAATCTGAATAAGCGATAGAAAGACATCCGTGTCTGGAGTATCTATGGGCTGGGGAATAGGTTTGAACGAGTGACAGAATGGAAATCATGTCTGGAGCGTATCTGGACTGTATCTGAAGTTGAGATTTGTATGAGTAGCAGAATGACTTCTGTGTCTGGAGTGTATCCGTACTGTAACTAGGATCTGGATAAGTGACAGAATGACTTCCGTGTCTGGAGTGTATCTGAACTTGAAGTTGATAGTTGAATTTGAATGATAAATAGAATGGATTCCGTGTCTGGAGCGTATCTAGTCTGTATCTGATTGTTGAAGTCTGAATGAGTAATAGAATAACCGCCGTGTCTGGGGTGTATAACTGTATCTGTTTCATTGAATATTTGTTAAAGATAGCTTTTTAATCTTATCCTAAAAGGGTAAAATGTTAGCTAAAACACAAAGTTATGTTGCATGCCATGTATGATGCAATAAAATGTGTTCTATAAACGTTCATGATATATGAATGTAATGTATGCGTATGTAAGTTGATTAGCTGTCTTGTTGAGAAAAATAAATCCTTGATAGCTAAAGATAATGAAATCTTTGACTGCTGCCGGGGAAAGTAAATCCTTGACCGATGCTGAGGATTCCAAAAATCTTTGATTGCTGAAGATGAGAAATCCTTTGGACTATTGCTGATGATTTCTACTGGGGTAATTAAAACTTGGAAGGCTCTAACTGGAGAAATGAGAACAAGAAAATTTCGTTCTGCTGGGAAATAACTCTGTGGGGAGAATGTTTAACCTGCCGGGGAAATCAGGAGCTTGGTTTGTATGCCAATCTACTGGGGATTCATGTTTTGTGGAAAACTCCGCTGGGGAATCGGAGGAAGTTGGATAGTATTCCACCGGGGTTTAAGATTTGAAATTTTGGACTCCGCTGGGGAAGAAAGTTTAGAGTATTCTGGCTCCGCTGGGGATCAGGAGTTTTTTAGAAACTTAACTCTGATGGGAATTTTGAACCTTAACTCCGCTGGGGATATGCATTTCAAGGTTTTAGCTCTGCTGAGGATCTGAATGACATACTATAGGGGATTTTTTCTAGAATAGCCTAAAGACATTTCCCTATACTTTCGACCTATCAGTAATTATCCTTTCTTATTTTGTTTTATTTGTAAGCAGTGATTATATTCAAATTCATATGCTCATTTAACAAACCATTGGACGTTTTCAAATAAAACATAAGTGTAGAAAGAAAGGAAAGGCAAGCAAATTTCTGCACTTTGAAATATCTTTGTATTAACTTTTGTAAGTATCTTTGTACAAAGGAGACAGACATCCTAGTAAGAGAATGTTGTCAAAAAATTGAGAAAATTTTATACAAAAAAGATGGCTATGTGCAACAATTCCATGGGGTTCCCATTCTGCTATAGCCTTCACAACTCTGAGTATCTTGTCCATTCGTTGCTTCGTCCGTGGATGATTGGATTGATCAGAAGCTTGGAGTATTGGTCGTGAAGAGATTGTCTTTAAAGTGATCCGACGAGACATAGTCATACGCTTTAATTCCCTAACTATTGGCTGGACCGCCCTTTCGGGTTTTCGATCCACCGGGAAACCCTTTTTTTCCCAAGTCGCCCTTTCGGGCTTTCGACTTGTCGGGTGTACAGATTTTTTTTATTTATCCCTAATTTTTGCCTGAACCTTTCTTTCGGGTGTTCAATTCACCGGGATGCCCATTTTTGCCCAAGTCTCCCTTTCGGGTTTTCAACTTGTCGGGTCATTTATGCGTAGTATCTTTTGACTATGACTGTGTTCGCAGGGTGTGGCAGGTCGTCGCCATCCATGGTGGTCAGAATCATTGCCCCACCAGAAAAGATGTTCTTGATCACAAATGGTCCTTCGTAAGTAGGAGTCCACTTGCCCCTGGGATCACTTTGCGGAAAGATGATCCGCTTGATTACAAGATCTCCGACTTGATATTCCTGATGTCTGACTTTCTTGTTGAAAGCCTTGATCATCTGTTTTTGATACGTCTGACTATGACAAACAGCAGTAAGTTGTTTCTCGTCGATCAAGTTAAGTTGATCAAGTCGGGTCTGAATCCAATCGTCTTCACTTAAATCAACATCCTTCATAATCCTCAAAGAAGTAATCTGAACTTCCATAGGTAAAATAGCCTCCATGCCATATACCAAAGAAAAGGGGGTTGCCCCAGTTGAAGTACGCGTCGTGGTACGATATCCGTGCAGAGAAAACGGTAACATCTCATGCCAGTCCTTATAGGTGATTGTCATCTTTTGAATGATCTTCTTGATATTTTTGTTCGCGGCTTCAACAACACCGTTCATCTTTGGCCAATAGGGAGATGAATTATGATGTTGGATCTTGAACTGCTCGCACAGAGCGGTGATCACAGTGTTGTTTAAATTTGTACCATTTTCCATGATGATCCTGTCGGGGATACCATACCGGCATATGAGGTTCTGCTTAATGAAGCGGGCAACCACATTCTTTGTAACAGAGGCAAAGGAAGCCGCTTCAACCCACTTGGTAAAATAATCAATAGCCACCAAGATGAAGCGATGTCCATTGGATGCCGTAGGCTTGATCTCTCCAATCATGTCGATTCCCCACATCGCGAATGGCCAAGGAGCTGTTAGAATGTTGAGAGGAACTGGAGGAATATGTACCTTGTCAGCATAAACTTGGCATTTATGACAAGTACGGGAATATTGATGACAGTCAGCTTCCATGGTAGACCAATAGTAGCCTGCCCTTAGGATCTTCTTGGCCATCGTATGTCTGCTTAAGTGGGTGTCAAATGTTCCGCTATGTATTTCAGTCATGATCAACTCAGCTTCAACCTTGTCCACACAATGAAGTAGAACACAATCATGGTTGCACTTATAGAAGATACCATTACTCAGGAAGAACTTGGCAGCAAATCTCCTTAAGAACTTTTTGTCATTGACTGAAGCTCCTTCAGGGTATTCTCGAGTCTGGAGATACCTTTTGATTTCATGAAACCAGGGTTGTTCCACTACTTCTTCGATATTAATCTCATGACACTGTGCAGGTTCGTCCATTCGCTCGATGGTGATTTGGGGAGCCTCATTATCCCAGTTGAGTTTAAACATGGAAGACATTGTGGCCAGAGCATCTGCTAGCTGATTTTCTTCTCGTGGAAAGTGCTCAAAGGTAATCTGCTCGAAATGTGGTAACAACGTCAGGACATGTTCTTTGTATGGGATAAGATTAGGATGTTTAGTGTCCCATTCTCCTTTGATTTGACTGATAATCAAAGCTGAGTCCCCAAACACAATCAGAGATTTGATTCCCAAGTCAATTGCAGCCTTGAGACCAAAGATACAAGCTTCATACTCGGCCATGTTGTTGGTGCAGCTGAAGCAGAGTCTATCAGTGAAAGGTGTATGGCAACCTTCTGGAGAGATAAGTACCGCGACAATACCGTTTCCAAGTGCATTTGAAGCACCACCAAAGTACAGGGTCCATCAGGATCCTTGTTCAGGTCCGTCATACGGTCCGTTACCTTCAATGTTGTCCAATGTCATAATGTCCTCGTCAGGGAAATCGAACCTCATAGATTGGTAATCTTCGACGGCTTGATGAGCTAGATGGTCAGCTAGTACACTCCCCTTTATAGCTTTTTGGGTTGTGTACTAGATATCATACTCTGTCAGGATCATTTTCCATCTAGCAATTCTTTCGGATAAAGCAGGCTTCTCGAAGATGTACTTAATCGGATCCATTTTAGAAATCAGCAAAGTGGTATGTGTCAACATATACTGCCTTAGCCGGCGAGCAACCCATACCAAAGCGCAGCAAGTTTTCTCGAGCATTGAGTAGAGAGTCTCACAGTCGGTAAACTTTTTGCTAAGGTAATAAATGGCATGCTCTTTTCGGCCATACTCGTCATGTTGGCCCAGTACGCACCCCATTGAATTATCCAAAATAGTCAGATACATGATTAAAGGCCTTCCTTCGACAGGTGGCATCAAGATAGGAGGTTCCAGCAAATACTCCTTGATCTTATCAAAAGCAACTTGACAATCATTATTCCATTCAACCACCTGATCTTTCTTCAATTGCTTGAAGATTGGATCACAGGTAGATGTTAGGTGAGAGATGAACCTTGCGATATAATTTAAGCGTCCTAAGAAACCTCTAACCTCCTTCTCAGTGCGGGGGGCAGGCATTTCTTGTATAGCTTTGACTTTGGTAGGATCAACCTCAATGCCTTTTTTACTGACGATGAATCCCAAAAGTTTACCGGACCTAACTCAGAAAGTGCACTTGCTAGGGTTCAGTCTGAGCTTATATTCCTTCAATCTGACAAACAGCTTTTGCAGATGGTCGTGTTCTTCTTATGTCTGTGAATGGGCTATCATGTCGTCTACGTAGACTTCGATCTCATGATGTATCATGTCATGAAACAAAGCTACCATGGCTCGCTGATAGGTTTCCCCGGCATTCTTCAGTCTGAATGGCATCACTTTATAGCAGAAGGTACCCCACTGCGTAACAAAAGTAGTCTTCCCCATGTCTTCGGGGTCCATTTTGATCTGGTTGTATCCCGAGAATCCATCCATGAAGGAAAATACCTTGTGTTGAGCTGTGTTGTCAAACAAGATGTCAATGTGTGGTAGTGGAAAATCATCTTTAGGGCTAGCCCTGTTTAGGTCTTTGTAGTCCACACACATTCTGACTTTGCCGTCCTTCTTAGGCACGGGCACAATGTTAGCAACCCATTGTGGATTGGAAGTAACAGCAAGAAAGCCAGCATTGAAATGTTCCATCACTTCAGCTTTGATCTTTTCGGACATGTCGGGCCTCATTCGGAGGACTTTTTGTTTGATTGGTGGACAGTCTTCTCTTGTAGGGAGACGGTGAACCACAATATCTGTATCCAGTCCCGGCATATCTTCATAGGACCAGGCGAAGATCTCAACAAATTCATTCAACAACTGAACTAAGCGCTATTTGACACTTGGCTCCAGGTTGGCACCCACTTTAACCTCTTTCTTGTCTTCCTCTGTTCCCAAATTGATAGTCTCCAACAACTCTTCATGCGGCAGAATAGCCCTTTCTTCTTGTTGCAAAAGTCTAGCCAACTCTCCAGGCACTTCACAGTCTTCATCACCTTCGTACTCGGTATGATTGACCAGATCTTCAGAGTCACTAGAGGCCAAACCAGAATAGTCACCCATGGAATCCGGAGTGGATGGGTACCTGCATTTGGTGAGTGTGGGTGTGTGTAAGGGATAGCCATCCTTAAACAAAATAAAATGTAAAAGGAAAGAAAATGAACACAATAGTTTATAGATGAAAACGTCCATGATTCATTAAAAATGGCATATGAAAATGAAGAATCAAAACCCTTACAAATGGACCTATATGCCCCGAGTAAGGCATAAGGTGAAAAGAGTGTACGAATTGTTTTAATTATTACAGACCAAATAGGAAATGTTCAAAGATAAATTACTGATTGATGAAAGTGATGGGAACGAAGTCTTTCGCCTCCCAGTTGTTTAATCCTCCTTCAATGGTTGGAAAGATCCAATCTTCAAAGTTGCCTTCTTCATCATCATCTTCTAAGGCATGAACTCCATGGTGAGTGATTTTTAAGAGTGGTCCTCCAACCCAGGAGCAACGCACAGCTTTCTGGCCAGCGGCAGTGAAACCCAATCTGAACTTGTCCGTCTTGTGAGGAAAATCTGGCATTTTCCCCCACACTGTACTTCTTCCCTCCTTGATTACAGCCTCTGCATCTTTAAGGGATGCCATCTGAGACACAGGCTTGGAAATGATAGGCACATCAGTCATTGTCTTTGCTACTGCGACTTCAGGAGAAACCTCTTCAAAGTGTTGGAAAGGTGTTTCTATGAATTCTCCATCTAACTCCACATAGCGGAAGGAGTTAAGGTGACTTATCATATACTCCTCCTCACCATGAACCGTTATGATTTTACCTTGGACTGGGTACTTTAGCATTTGGTGTAGAGATGAAGTGACTGCCACAACGTTGTGGATCCATGGCCTTCCCAACAAACATGAATATGAAGGACGGGTGTCCATCACATAAAAAGTGGAGTTGAAGGTTTCTGTACCCACTTTGATTGGGATATCCACCTCTCTGTGAACCATCCGCTTAGAACCGTCGAAGTCTCTAACAATGATATTACTGGGTTTTAAAGTCAAACCTTCACAGTCTAGCCTATCCAATGCTTTCTTTGGTAGGAAATTTAAAGATGAACCGGTATCGACCAGAACATGAGCAAGTGTAGTCCCTCTGCACTCTGCCAAGACGTGCAGCGCGTCATTATGCTTTCTTCCCTTAGGGGTCAAATCAGCATCAGAGAAACCAAGACCATTGTCGGCTGTAAGGCTGGCCACGCACTCTTGAAACTGATTCGCAGAAGTTTCTTGAGGCACGTGTGCTGTTTTCAGAAATTTGATCAAGGCCTTGGCGTGCGCCTCGAAGCAAAGTAACAGAGCTAGCATAGAGATTTTCGAAGGGGTTTGCCCTAGCTGCTCTATGACATCATAGTCGCTCTTCTTGATTATCTTTAAGATTTCCTCCATTTCCTTTTGGGTGGTCTCGGGGATAACCAAAGCTTGAGCCCTCGTCCTAACGGGCGCTTCTTCGATTCCCTTACCTTTATCAGCAATAACAGCGGAGGGTTCAACTTCGGGAGTAACGATTTCTTCGATCACTGGACCTTGCACAGATATCTTGACAAGCACAGAAGCACTTGAGGGTATGAAGACTGCCCGTGGAGGAGCAATCTACGGAGAGAAGATTCTTCCACTACGAGTTATCTTACTCGTCCCCGCAATATTTCCCACATCAGGAGTTTCTTCGTTGGAATTTTCTTGGACTGATTAGATCTGCTTGACCCCATGGTAGAAGATCTATCCTCCATAATTCCATGGTATCATCTTGTTGGACTTATAGGGGACAGGCCCCGGCATGGTAATCTTCAGCGATACAAACTAAGGATCACGCGTAATCTTAACAGGCCTTTTGTAGGTCTTGGAAAGATTGTCAGAAATGGTGATTATAGAAATGTCATTGATTGGAGTAACAGGAGTAATAGGAGTAACGGTATCAACATGAGTTTTCTGAAAGAGTATTTCTTGAGTATCCATCAGGCGTTGGATGGCTGATTTCAGCAGCAGATAGTCGGATTGCAAGGTTGAACAAAAGGAACAATCTTTTTCACAGCCCGAGAAAATCTCGGCTTTCAACAGAATCATCTTAATCATTGACAACGGAGTCATTAATTCATCAACGGTAGTAACATGAAGATCTTCTACAATGGCATGGACATTGTGACCATGTTTTGGCATAGGAGCGGATATCACATTAGGTTTTTCGGGAGCATCAAACTCTACCTCCTTGGCATCTATCAAATCTTGGATCTTGTTCTTAAGGGCCCAACAGTTGTTGGTGTCATGCCCCACACTATCCGAATGATATGCACATTTTGCATTTGAATAGTAATAGGAAGAAGAGGTATTTGGGTTTTTCGGTGCTTCTTTCAAGTTGGTAAGGTTCAACTTTAACAGATGAGGGAGGACCTGAGCCGGTGTCATATTGATTCGGGTGAATTGTCGTTGTGGCCTTTCTACCCTTTGCTGATTAGCTCTTGGTTGATTGCTGCGAGGTTGGTTGGCTGAGGAGTTCTGGATCATCAAAGCCCCCACCGTTGGTCGGCGCTGTGTTCTCCCTTGGTTTCTCTGGGTGTGAACAGCAGAAACTTCCTTCATGGCTAGGAAGGTCTTCTTAATAGCAGTGAAAGCGGAGGCATCCTTCTGAATTTTACCACTCTTAATGTCAGCTTCGACCCTTTCACCTGTCAGTATTAATTCGGTGAACCCTACAGATGAGCTCCCGATTAAGTGATTAAATAATGGACCTTACAGGGTCCCCAGAAACATGTCAACCAACTCTCTATTCAACAATGGTGGCTGCACCCTTCCATCCAAATCTCACCACTTCTGGGCATACTCCTTGAATCCTTCATTGGAGGCCATAACCATACTCTGTAGTTGAGTACGAGTAGGAGCTAAATCTGCATTGTATTGGTATTGTCGATAGAAAGCAGCAGTTAAGTCCTCCCAGTTATGGACATCTGATCTCTCAAGTTGATAGAACCAATCTGATTGCGTGCCTGACAAACTATCTTGAAAAAAGTGGACCCAAAGATCCTTATCAGAAGAGTGAGGTTGGATCTTTCTGACGTAGGACCTCAGATTCATCTTTGGACCAGACAAACCATCATACTTAGCAAATGTAGGTACTTTGAACTTGGGAGGAATAACGATCCCAGCAACCAACCCTAGTTCTTCGAAATCTAACCCATGTACCCTTTGCAATTCCATGGCTGCCAACTGATCCTCCAGGTTTTTATACTTATCATCCGCCGGAGGGTATTGCTGTTCAGATTAATCTTCATCCTCTTCCTCTTCTTCTTCAGCTTTAGATTCGGAGGGCATTGCAACTCCTTTTCCTTTACTAACCCCTTCATCAGACGTCGAGGGGAACTCGAGGACCTTTCCAGCCTGGCTCTCAAACCTTCTTTCCATAGTGGCCATACCAGTCCTTTTCTTCTTTTTCTCTTTGTCTTTCTCTTTCTCCAACAGTTCTTTAAGGTCCTCTTGACCTTTTGCCAAGGTCATGAGGAGTTGTTGGAATTGCGAATTATGTGCTTGCAGATCTTTAACCGTCTGCTCTATATCCATCTCGCTGAAATAAACAATAGAAAGATAAGGAAACCTGGTGTGAAGACATGTTTATGCATATGATGAATGATATGTTATTCATGTAATGCACTCAAGGATTCAGAAATTCAAATTTGTTGCAGACAAAAAGAACACACGTCATATTAATAAGAAGAAATTTTTTAGTACATAAATGCCCCATTGGTAAAATATTACAAAATTCTTAATGTAAAAATACATTGCGCGTCCTCTTTGGTGTGATGTAAGTGTTGAGAGTCTCCTCTTCATGAAGTCGGCGGGTAAGTTCCAAAACCTTATTCTCACTAGCATAGAAGCTGGCTTCAAAGGTATTTCGTTCTTCCTTAAGATGTATCCAACTCCTTTGCAAATCTTCCAATGATGTTGGCATGTCTGGATGTAGGAGGGTGTATAGAACCTCTCCTTCCATAACAGGCTCTTTGATCACAGGGAGAATGTGAGGGTAAGGCATCATAAGATTCTGGGCGAGGGTTCGTACCCACTTGAGATAAGGCTCAAGGGGGATGGAATTCTTGTGTCCCAGTGTCTTACTATCCACCTTGTTAGGCATCCTCCAAGCTTGGATAAACCTTTGTCGAAGTCCTTGAGCGTCATTGTCGAAGTCAAAAACCAAGTCAGGAATCAGCATGTCGTGAGGGCCATCCCTTCGAGCATATCCAAACTGTCTTAGGGCTAAACAGGGGTTGTAGGTAATGCCTCCCCTAATTCCAAGTAGTGGGACATTACGGAATTCCCCACATCGATCAATGATGATGACATTTTCTCTGGATCGAGAACACCAATGAACATCAGAATGTGTAAGAGTCATCAACCGTTGTGACCACCTCAAGCTTTGTTCATTCTTCAAGACTGACTGGGGAAGGTGAGAAATAAACCACCTTGCTAGAAGAGGAGTACAGCACATGAGAACACCTCTTTTCCTCATTATTCGTGTGTAAAATGAGTGTAGGATGTCCCCAAGCAATGTAGGAACGGGATTCTGAGATATGAAAATCTTGACAGCATTCACATCTATAAGCTGATCAGGATTTGGGAACAAGACCAAACCATAGATGAGGAGTGCCACAATCTCTTCAAAAGCTTGTAGATCTAGAGAATTCCAGCAGTCTTGTGCCTTCTCAAACAGAAACTTTGCCAAGAAACCCTTGACACCACTTCTGGTTTCCCAATGACCTTTGATATCAGATGGTTGCAAGTGTAATGCTTGAGCAACATCTTTAGGCTTTGGTTCTCTTTCTGTACCGTTGTAGGGTAGTTGATGAAGAATAGGAATCCTCAGGAGTTGAGAAAATTCCTCCAAAGTAGGCCCTAGTTGGTAATCAAGAAATGTAAAGCAATGGTGTAGGGGGTCAAAGAATTGGAAGAGAACCTTCACCATGTCTTCTTCAATGTTGGAGTTGACCAAGTTGAGAAGTCTACCATGTCTTTCACTGAAAGGAGAATTCTCTGGAATCTTGGAAGTAAGCTCCTTGAGTTGAGGAGGGATTCTCACAAGGTTGATTTGAATTGTTTTCCTGCGAAGAGATTCCATGACCTACAAAACAAGAACAAAGATGAAGATCCAAACCCTTGAAATGGTTAGTGGATGCATATGATGCTTTATGATGTTCATGATGTATGCACAGACATATGTACAAGCAAATCATACAAGATCCTAGTTTCAGGCTTGCATGAGGTTTCATAGGTAAGTACCCTTTTGAAGTTAGTTGGCTCAACCTGTCCTATAAATAGTAACCGGGTTCTAAGGAGCTCAATATCACTGGATTATTTTCTGTGTTCATGGTTTTGGTTTAGCTACTTAACTGGCGACCAAAATATTCCAAGAAAACAACCCTCAATGAGTGTAGTATCGAGTATCTACCAACTTTGGACTGCACCAAATCCAGTCATCTCACTACCCCTAAAAAGGCCAAGATGGTCAAGTAAGGTTCTAAGAGTTCATTAGTTCTTTATGACATCACTCAGCGGCCCCGTATTCTCTTTGATTAACTCAAAGGCTACCGGTACCCACAAATATGTCGCACTAATATAGCTATTGCTTCAACCATATCGGTATACCCCGCACAGTTTCCACAATGTATTGCTATTTACCTATGAATGTTTCCCAAATCCGGGTAGAGGATTCAAACCCAAAAAATAGAACCAAATGTAAAGCAATCAAGTCAAGCAAAATAAGCATGTAAAGGTGATCTAAAACCCTAAGGTTACTCCACTTTTAAAATATCCCCAACAGAGTCGCCAGTTATGTGATACGGTGGGAGAACTGACTTGAGGTTTTGCGTTTGTGTTCGCAAATGTTTCAGTTTAGCAAGAGTCGCCATCGACTTTTTATTTTATCCTAAGGAAAGGTCAAAAAGCACAAGAAAGACCTTTGAGATGTTTTCTTGGGTTCGGGGAGTAGATTATGAAAAGGGAAGGTGCAAGCACCCTTTTCATCCATGGTTATCCATGGGCTCTTAGTTACTTGTTTAGATCACTTGCTTTTGCTTTTCAATTGTTTGAAATGGTGCTTTGTGTGTGGTTTTGAAAGATGTTTTGAAGAGAGGCCATTGTTGTGGCAACCTTTGTAATGATTCTTGTTTGAATGTATACAAAGGTGTTTTTGTCTTTTGAAAATATTTCAACGTTTGAAAGTTTGATTTGAGAAATGTTTTGAAATTGTGTTGTAAAGTGTGTTTGAAAATAGCAAGGATGTTTTGCAAACTTTTGATCAAGTAACTAAGAGTTGTCTACCCTATTTTACTCAAAGATCTTTCCTATATGTTTTTAACCCTTTTGATAGTGTTATTTCACCATTGTATTTGGTGAACATCCTTGTGTTAGGATGTTAAATGGGACAGGCGCGGGTCATCGTATAGACCATGATAGCAATCGTGTTAAGTATTTTTCGCAAATTTTTCAGGGACTTGATCATTTTGTTTAGGCAACCAAGATAGCGTCATCGGGGGACTATGATCTTTTATTTTGTTTTCATTTTGCCAAAGTACCCAACATGCATAACTTGGCCCATTCTTTAGGCAACAAGTGGATTGTAACCCTAGGGGTGCGAGTGTGTATTGTGCTCGATTTTCATGCATTTTTGTCTTTGATTAGGTCAAGCTACTTGTTGATTTTGATTTTTGCATACAAACCCTAATTCTCTAATCATGGCATAATTGAAAGCGTGAAGTGCGAGAATTTAAAAGTCTAAGCTATTACAACATGATTATGGGGATGGGGGTACAATCTTTTAATGGGGGTGTATTTGACAAGAAATATAAACCCTAATTTACTATTACATCCAAATTGAATTCAAATTCATAAATAATAAATGAATAATATTTAAATAAACAAAATAAATAAATATATCAAATAATATAAATTTTGAAAAAAAAAAAAAGGTTTTTGTTTATTTATGCATGTAAAAAATATTTAATGTAAAAAATAAAGAAATAAATAAAAGATTTATTTTATTTGGTAAAGGGTAAAACCCTAATTTTCTTTAAGAAAATAAATATGTTAATTATTTTATTTATACACAATAAAAATAAAATATTATATGTAAAAAAGTAAAAAAGGTATTTATTAAGTATATTTAATAATAAAAATATAGGTGTAATATTTTATATTTTTATGCTAAAATATCTAATAAAATAAAAGTATATATATATATATATATATATATATATATATATATATATATATATATATATATATATATATATATATATATATATATATATATATATATATATATATATATATATATATATATATATATATATATATATATATATATATATATATATATATATATATATATATATATATATATATATATATATATATATATATATATATTAATTATATTAAATATGTATAATATAAAATAAAATATGTACAAAATAAAGAATATTTAGAAAAATATTTTTAATGTGAATAAAAATAAAGAACAAAAATAAAAGTATGATTTATATATTATTTCTAGGTTTTAATAAGTAAGATAAAAGTATTTAAATTGTTTTCTATAAAAATAAAATGCAAAATAAATGTGAAAAAATTATGAAAATATTTTTGAGGATTTTTTTATATTTGGGAATAAATAAATAAAGTTAGAAATGAAAATAAAAATTCAAAAATATAAAAGTACAAGAAATTAGGCCAGGGGTGCAAAAAGGAAAAGGGGGGATGTCAAAAGCAACCAGGCCAAGCCCAGCCCAAAACTTCGTCTTCAACCTCTGGCTTTTGAAAAACGCGCGCGTGCCCTGTACAAACTACCAGATCCTGTATACGAGGTCTATTGCAAAAACACATAACATCAAACTTGTAGAGAATTTCAAGATGATTCCAACCATATAAACAACTTGTCTTAACTCTCAAAGACTAGAGAGAATTTCTCTGGCCCTAAAATCTGACCTAGTTTTTTCAGTATGTTCATGGATGAAATTCTCTTAGCATGCTTAATATAAATGAAAACTGAGCATATGTACAGCTTCATGGCAATGAATACTACATTTTTTATTCATAAACCTAAAGTTAAATGTTCCTAAATAGAGAGATAGGAAGTGGAGAAAAACCTATTTCAGCTGACTTCGTGTAGGGCAATGTAGTGCTTTTCAACAAAGCTTGAGATGTCTGGGAGCTTGCTTGAACTTCACTTGACCTTCTCCAATAGCCTGCTTGTCTTGAATGTCCTTGAATCAGCCTATAGAACTCAACCTGCACAAGCTCAAAATGAAAATGGAAAACACTATAAATGGAGTTACAGTTGGTGTTTGAGGTTTGGGATAACTTGGATGAGTTGAATGGAAGGTGTTTGAAGCAACTTGGGGCAAAACGCACGAGCCAAATGAGCTATGGAACTCAAGTTGCAGGTTCTGCCCTATTTTGCCAAGGGAATGTGATTTCTGGCTATGGGGTGTTTAGAGGCTCAAGCAATCGTGTTTCTGGCTCAAAGGGGTATGAGAAAGATGTTCAAAATGCTTGCATAAGTTTATCTTGGCTGGTGTTCAAGTTCTAAGGTTTTGGACAAGTTTTTTGTTTTTGAAGTCAAATGTGTGAAGTCATTGGAACAGGCCTGTACATGCTATCCTTATGCTTGCATCTCTTGCCCTTGGTCCCTCCAACTTGCGGATTTTATTAGCTGCAAAAGATTTGGATCAATGCTCAAGAAATCAGTTTTGACATAAAGCATGATTTAAGCAAAAATGGAAATTTACCTTTTTCTACTTAGGGCTTAATTTTGTGTACAATATCCAAATGACCAAAACAATGGCTTAGACTGATGGATTTGCATTAAATTATTGAGTGTGAAGTGGTTTAGAGGCCTGTAAACTAGTGTAAGGCATGCTGACTTGAAAATGCAACTTGTGTGAACATGAATATGCCATGGATGAAAAGTGAGTTTTTGCCAACTTCAAGCCTTCGATTCTCCATAACCACAAATGTGTTTGAGGAGTTCTTGGACAATTTGGAAATCTTGCAACATGCTCTATAATCCATCTTTAAAATGCAACTTGATATTCCAAGTGGAACTATGTGAAAAATGGCCATGAAGATAGGTCAAAATCCTGCCTAAACTAGGGCAAAATTTCACTAAGTTAAAAGTTTTAGGGACCCTTGTTCCAAAAATCATAACTTGAGATCCAAGATTATTTTGAGAAAACTTTGTGAATAAACGTTGTATACTTTGTGGAGGACTAAAACTTTCATGTTGGAGGTTTTGTTTGAATCCAATTGCATCATGGTGAAAATGTGGGGCAAAGTTAGGAAAAATTAAGAAAAACTTTTATGAAAATTTTCAACTTTAAACCCTAATTTGCAATTTTGGGTTTCTTGATGAACAAGTTTCATATTTTGACACATCTTGATGAAAAATGACCCTTGGCACTTGATTTTGACCAAAAAGTCAAAGTTTGACTTTTCAGTGTACAGTTAAATTTTGATCAGTTGACTAAAAAATTCATCTATCAATCCAATCCAATTGAGGTCTTTTGAACCTGTTGAATAAGTCAAGATGATTTCATTGAGTCCTTGAGTCCATGGTTGAACCTAATTTTCCATTGGCTAGGTCAAAAAGTCAGAAATTGCCTTTGTACAGTCAAAACCCTAGAAATGACCATTTTGCCCTTTTGGTGATCTGATCAAATTTCTTGTGGATTTGTGGTCCAAACTTGATCAAATGGTTCATATGAGTTGATAATGTTGATGTGGGTCAAAATTCATGAGGTTTGACTGTAAATTGGCCACAATTGATTTTTTCCCCAATACAGCTGATTTCTAGGTCAACTGTCCAATTGACTGGGCAAAAATTTGATTCAAGGCTTGAAACTTGGTATGGACAAACTTATGAGTCCAACATGAAGTATGAAAGTCAATTTGAGCACTGAAGGTCCAAAAATCCTTGTGCAAACTCAAACCCTAATTTAGGTCATCAGTGCTAGGAGATGTCTTGAGCAGAGCAAACCCTAGCTTGATCTTGAGTCCAAAGAGCCTTGTGATGAGAGATGTTGATAAAAAGAGAGGGAAAATTTTGGGGTACAACAGTACACTCTGAGAAGATGAACCTTTAAACACTCCAGACTTCTCAGCATGCTTGGAATCCCATTTGACATAAGACATTGTTGCAGATTTGAAAAATTGATGAAGCTTTTAATAGAAATGGGAGCATAAATCAGAGAAAAATGTGAAGATTTATGGGTTTGTAAAAGAAGAAAGATAAAAAGTAAAAGAGATGCCTTTTATAATGGTCAGTGGAAGAGTTAGAGGTTACACCTCAAGGGATTAGTGGGGCACGTGTCAGCATCTTATGAAGAAAGATGAAAGACCACTATTCATTTTCTTGGAAGTTGATACATAATGATGTTTAAATTGTTGCACGCACGTCTTGATGAGACGTTTTGGAAAAGTAGTCATGATTAACTGTGACGTCAGGAATTAAAGGAAAATGAAAGGTTGCTAGTAGAAATCTGGTGATTACAAGAAATGCCCATTTTTGCACTAATTCAAAATAGACATTTATTAAGGGCAATTTGTTAGCTGAAGATTTTGACATTTGATGAAGGTTGATTTGAGAAAGTCGTATTTCAAAGGATGGCATGAAACTTGGCTTTATAAGTTTATTTTATAAAGTTTATAGTTCGATATGTCAAAGTGAAAATCTGAGTCAAAATAATGAAATCATATTTCAAGATATGTGAAGATCGCTTCGATAGTCATGTTAGATGAATTCAAAGCTTCGAGCGGAAAAAGTTTGAAATTCAAACTGATGCGTTTTCACCAGGAGGACACATGGAAGCGTCAGAATGTATGCGTTTGAAAATGTCGAACATGGTGTGATCTCATAGAAATACCGTTAGGGTCTAAATAGTATAAATAGGAGTCTTAGATGTTAGGATTCAGTATGTTCACATTATATACAAATCATTTAATACTCGAAGTATCGGAGCAAGAGAAAAGAGTTTGTTGATAATGTATGTGTAAGAACACTATCAGTTTATTTAAAGTAATTTTCTCAATACAAAGTTACTTTAATACTTTCTTATTCTTTTTCGTTCCCAGTCAAGTCTTTAACAAAATTTTTTGAACTTTCCTTATTAACATTGTCTTTACATTCCTGCAAATATCCAGATCATTTCCTTTAAGTTACATTTAGGATTTACAGTCAAACTTTAATATCTTAGGATAATCATAATCACATAGAAAGGTCTTTTTATTATTCATATAATGCCAAAATTTGAGTCAGATTGTAAAAACACTAAGGCACATGTCCTAGGATCAATCTAAGTTACCAAAGCGTAAAGTTTAGAAGACTAGCGGTTGTTTATAAGAAATCATTGGTAAACACTAGTACACTTACTTTTATTGCTTTTTGAGTAGTGTACTGAATGTCATATTCAGTTAAAATCATTTTCCATCGAGCTATTCTTCCGGAGAGGGTTGGCTTCTCGAAGATGTACTTGATGGGAACCATCTTAAAGATCAATAGACTAGTATGAGTCAACATATACTATCTTAGTCGGCGAGCAGCCGATGCCAAAGCACAACAAGTTTTCTCGAGCATTGAATATCTTGTTTCACAGTTGGTGAACTTTTTGCTAAGGTGGTATATTGCATGCTCTTTTTGACCAGACTCGTCAAGTTGCCCCAGCACACACCCCATTGAATTCTATAACACAATTAAGTACATAATCAGAGGTCTTCCTTCAATGGGTGGCATCAGGATTTGAGGTTCTTGAAGGTACTCTTTAATCTTGTCAAAAGCTAATTGGAAGTCTTCATTCTATTTTACTACTTGATCTTTCTTCAGAAGCTTGAAGAGTGGTTCACAAGTAGCAGTTAAGTGAGAGATGAATCGGGAAATGTAGTTGAGTCATCCAAATATACTTATGACCTCCTTCTCAGTACAGGGAGGTGGAATTTCTTGGATAGCTTTGAGCTTTGTTGAATCTACTTCAATTCCTTTTCCACTGACAATGAAGCCTAGTAGCTTTCCAGATCTTACCCCAAAGGTGCAGTTGTTTAGATTCAACCTCAGCTTGTATTTCTTTAGCCTTTCAAACAGTTTCTGCAAATGAACAAGGTGCTCTTCCTCAGTTTTTGATCTCGCTATCATGTCATCCATATAGACTTCTATTTCATGATGAATCATGTCATGAAATAAAGCCACCATAGCCCGTTGATAAGTTGCACATGTGTCCTTCATCCCAAAAGGCATGACCTTATAATAGAAGGTGCCCTACTGTGTGACAAAAGTGGTTTTCTCCAGGTCTTCAGGCGCCATTTTTATTTGGTTATAACCTGAGAAGCCATCCATGAAGGAGAACACCTTAAGTTGATCAGCATTGTTAACTAAGACATCAATATATGGTAGTGGGAAGTCGTCTTTGGGGTTTGCCCTATTTAAATCCCTGTAGTCTACATACATACGGGCCTTATCGTCTTTCTTCGCCACTAGAACAACATTTGCAACCCATTGGGGATACGACAATACTGCCAAGAAACCTGCATTGAACTGTTTCATTACCTCAGCCTTGATTTTCTCTGACATGTCAGGATGCATGCGACGAACCTTTTGTTTGATCGGAGAACAACCCAATTTCATTGATAAACGATGAACCACGATATCAGTATGGAGCCTCGACATGTATTTGTATGACCAAGCAAAGACCTCAACATATTCGTGCAACATCTGAACCAATCTTCTCTTGACACTGTCTTCCATGTTGGTGTCAATCTTGACTTCTTTCTTATTTGCCTCAATACCAAAGTTTATCATTTTGATCGGTTCTTCGTGTGGTTGGATAGCCTTTTCCTCTTGTATCAGGAGTCTGGTAAGTTCTCCAGGTATCTCACAATCTTCTTCACCTTCGTCTTCAGCTTGATAGATTAGATTTTCAAAGTCATAAACAGCGATAGTAGAATTGTTGTCAATGAGATCTGGAGTGGATGTGGATCTGCAAATGTGTGTGTGCATGTAAGGTCACGTGGCCTTTTGAGATGCAGTAAAGTAAAAGAAAGACAAGGAGCACAAAATTTGAATGCAAAACCGTCCAATGTTTTCATTAAATGATCATATGATATATGAAATGACAACCCTTAACAAATGGACAATTGTGCCTCGGGCAAGGCACAAGGTTTAAAGTCATTGTTTTTAAATAAATTATACAGACAAACTTCTTAAAGTAATAAAAAAAGGAAATAGCAATTGCTCCTGGCTGAAGGAGATTGAAACGAAGTATTTAGGCATCCAGTTGTTGAGTCCATCGTCAGTAGTTGGGAATATCCAATCTTCCAAGTCACCATCACTATAAGTGTCTTCTAGAGCATTGACTTCGTTGTTGCTAATATGGAGAGGTGGTCCCCCAGCACGAGCACGTTGAACCTCTTTCTGAGCCTTTGAAGTAAAACCCAACCCAAATTTGTCGGATTTGTATGGGATATCAGGAATTTTTCCCCAGATAGTGCAACCTCCATCTTCTACGACAGCCTCAGCATCCTTCAGGGAGGCCATTTTTGGCGTGCCCTTAGATATTTCAAGAGTAGCAGGAGTAGCAATAACAATCATTGGAGGGATTACCTCAAATGTCTGGCAGGGAGTTTCAATGAATTCTCCATCCATTTTGACATATTTGAAAGAATTCAAATGACTGGCCATATATTCTTCCTCTCCACAGATTGTGACAATCTTCCCTTTCACTGGGCACTTCAGCTTTTGATGCAATGTAGAGGTAACCTCCCCTGCCCCATGAATCTATGGGCGTCTGAGCAAGTAGGAATAGGACAGGAAAATATCCATTACATAAAATGTTGATCTGAAGACTTGAGATCCCACCTTGATCGGGAGATCAACCTCTCCATGGAACATCCTCTTTGACCCATTGAAGGCTCTTACCACAATATCATTATGTTTCAGCATCAGCCCTTCACAGTCCAGTCTATCCAAAGCACCTTTGGGTAAAACATTTAGGGAGGACCTAATATCTACTAACACATGCGCCAAAGTAGTGCCTTTGAATTCAATAAAGATGTGAAGAGCTTTATTATGACTCTTCCCCGCTGGAGTTAAATCTGTATCAGAAAAGCCTAAACCATTGTCAGCGGTTAGGCTTGCTACATAATTCTCAAATTGATCAGCAGTGGCCTCTTGCAGTACATGGGAATTCTTCATAAATTTCAACAAAGCTTGGTGTTGTACCCCAAAATTTTCCCTCTCACGTTTTCCAAGATCTTTTCTTACATGGTTGGTTATAAACACTTGCCTAAAGAAAATGAAATTTTTTAAAGATAATCAAGTTTCTTTCGATTAGCATCTTGACAAGCTTCGATTGGGCATCTAATTCCTTCGAGCAAGCTTTGTTTCAAAGTTTTCAATTAGGCATTTGGCACTCTTCGATGCAGGTCTTATTCACAAGCTTCGAGTGGGCATTGGGTCTCCCTTAGATCACGTTCAAATCATAAGGCTTTGACTACGCATTGGCTACTTCAGACTTGCCTTCGATTCACAAGGCTAACAGCCTCTACAAGTTGCTTTCGATTCACAAGGCTAAAGGCCTCTTCAAGTTCCCTTTGATTCACTAGGCCAAAAGCCCCTTCATGCTTGCTTTGGATTCACAAAGGCAAAGGTTTCTTCTATGATTGCCTTGAATGCATAAGGCAAAGACTTCCTATATGCTTGCTTTCAAGGCCAAGACCCCTCAACACAGTTTCTGCACTATGAAACACAATATGACCCCTTTGAAAGAGCACTCCAAAAGTCCATTTGAAGGACACATATTGCTGGCCATTCGAAGGAGACACGTGATTAATGAATGAAAGTTTGTCTTATGATGGGTCTTGGTCCTACATGTAGTCAGGCCCAGGCCTCTTGTGGAAAGGCATTCTAAAGAAGTGACAAAGGAGGCTTCGATTGATAGAATGAAGTTCTCACTTGGGGGTATTTGAATCAAACAGCTAAGGCAAATAGATGAGTCCAATATAAACCTATTCGAAGGACATGTAAATGATCCATTCGAAGAAGTAATTCAAAGGACCATTCGAAGGACACTTAGTGTTGTCTGAAAGAAAGGGGTTTGGTCAAAGATTAGATCCAGGTTGGTCAAAACAAAAGAGAAATATGCAAAGATGTTGGCTGGCCCAAAATCCCATATATTGCCATACTCAAGCTTCATGCACAAGCATTCATGCCAAAGGAAGCTTCAATTGGCCTGGAAAGAGTTTTTGTTTGGGCTAGCTGAGTATGGGCTCAATCGAAGAGGCCCCAGTGATGAGGCTTGAACCATTAGAAGGAAGTAACTCAGAGTCAATCAAAGGGCAAGACTTGAGCCATTCGAAGGAGACAATTCTAGGCCAATCGAAGAGCAAGGATAAGGGGTAATTCAAAGGCATGATCAACAAAGTGTCCTTCGATTGGCATATCAGAGCAAGATATCTTTAGATAAGCATATCAACAAAATCAAGCAATCAATGTAGAAGCTGACTGATCGAAGAAGCTATTTCTAAACGCTTCGAATCAAAACTCTAGGCTAATCGAAAAGCAACGCTGGAGGGCATCCGAAGGAGCCAAATGTGTCCAGGTTCACCCTAAGGCTCAAGGAGACATGAATGTTTCAAAAGTGGATGTTTTTTAATGTGTCTAATTTTGGTCTCATGCCTTTCAAAGTTGGTTAATGGATTTCTCTTTCCATTTCCATGCACCCCCATCTCCTATAAATACAAGACACTCACACCACCGGTCAAAGAGAAAAGACACACACACATTGGAGACACGCTGCCCCATAAACCATCCCAAAGCTATCAAAATCCTTATAAGTGGCCCCAATCGAAGGAACCTTCAACAACGCTCTATTAACTCCCTAAAGTCTGCATGAAGTGTTCCCAAGCACTATCCAAAATCCACGCATCAAGCCCACCAGTCCTTGGTAAAATTTTGGGTCACAACCTTTCGATTACTATTTGGATGGTTTTTATATGCATGTTTGTGTTCTTATTAATCATTTATACAAATATAAGTGCGGGAGTACAGGGTGCCATTTTAAGGCTTCGAAACAGCCAGGCTTTAAACTAGGTGATACAAAGTTCTTATGCTAGTTTTAAACCCAGATTTGGGTTTAGGAAATGATCATATGTAGGGTAGGGACTTTGGATCTGTTTCGATCCAGCATTTGATCAAACTTGTAGGTGTGTGTGCAGGAGAAGGACCTGTGTTCAACACCTAGGTTTGTATTTGTTTCTTTTTTCTAACGCTTGTACTACAGATCAAGCCTGAGCAGACCAACGCGCACAAGATCGAAGGACCTAGGTTCGACACCCAGGTCTTGCATCTTTATTTTTCTAATGCTTGCCTTACAGATATGAATCGAAAAGCAGTTTCCCCCCCCCCCCCCCGGATCAAAAGGCAATCACTACTCATTGGATCGAAAGTTTCCTCTTCATGATCGAAAACTACCATTTTTCCTCTGGATTGAAAGACTTATTTTTCTTGCATTTCTACTTTTTGTGTTACTTACTCCTTTCTTAATTTATGTTTTTAACAATAAACAAAAAAATCACAAAGATTAGGTCTAGTCTTTTTTTTTAATTAAAATTATTTTTGTTAACTAATTAATTTAATCACTTTAACATTTTTCTTAAAATTAAAATTAAATAGACTTAGACTTTATTTTCTAAAAATAAATAAAAACGACCAAAAGACTTCTTTTCCCTAGGATTTTTAGACGTTTTTCTCAATTTGCACGTATTTATTCATTTTTGCACTTTTCATATTATTGTTTGCTCATGGGATGTAATAGAAATTAACTAGGACTATTTACCGCTTTTCTTCATTTTTTCAAGTTTTTTGGACATGTAATTAATCCCCAAAGCCATGTAATAGTGTAGGATTTATATTTCCTCACTCTTAATTCATGTACATATATTAACTATTAGATGTATGACTAATAGGATTGTATGATAAGATTAATAATCAAACTCTAGCAAACCTAATACAAAAACTAAAATAACTGAATATAACACACATTGCACATATACACCTCTAGGATACCCCACTTTGGTTGCCTTCAGAAAAAGCAGTCATGTCCCTCGAAATGGGGACGCTTTAGCAAAAACCCGTAAATTAAAAAGATCATAGTCCCTCGATGATCCTACAGTTGCCTTTTGGTAAATGATCTAGTCCCTAAACAAAAATTGCTAAAGCGTCTCCACATGTTGCCTTTATGACAGTACATCCCTTCCAATGTCCCTCATACATCCAACGATAGGGCCACCTACTCACTAATAGTAGGATAGCACTGTCTAAAGGATAGGAGGAAAAGAACAACCTTTTCGAGTATAAATAGATAGTTCTTAGATGCTATACTCAAAACAAACTTTTTACACTTACACATTTCAAAAACAACTTTCAAAAACATTTGCTTTGTCAACACTCTTGAGGACTGATACAAGAGTTATCACAAAGAGGATCGCCGCACTAAGGCATTTTCAAACTACTTTTCAAAAATACACAAAAGCACAAGGTATTTCAAAATGAGCTAAGCATCTAAGAGCCCGTAGATAACTACGGATGGAAAGGGTGTTAACACCTTTCCTTTCCATAATCTACCCCCTTACTCAGAAATAATCTCGAAAGGTCTTTTTTCTGTTCTTTTCATCCTTTCCTTAACTTGGATAAAAGAAAAGTCGGTGGCGACTCTTGTTTACCGCAACATTTGCGAACACAAATGCAAAACCAGCATAACAGTCGGTTCTGCCACCGTATCACAAAACTAATGACTCTTCTAGGGAATGAAAAAGTGGGGTTACCTTAGAGTTTTATTCTTTCTTCATTTTTCTTTACATTGTGTGTTTTGATTGCTTTATCTTTAAGGGTTTTTACTTGGATTTTCTTGTAAAGATCCTACACCCGGATCTGGGGGCACCTTTTAGGTAAGTAGCAATAGATCATGGAGACTGTATGGGGTATACCAACATGGGTGAAACGATAGCTACATTGATGTGACACATTTGTTGGTATCGATAGCCCTTGAGTGGTCAAGGAGAATACGGGGCCGCTGTGTGGTTTCATAAAGCATCAACTGACATTAGAACCTTTAATTGAACAAACTTGGCCATTAGGAAGTAGTGAGATAGCCAGCTTTGGTGCAGTCTGAAGTTGGTTGATACTCGATACTACACTCATTAAGATATGACTTCTGGGATATTTCGGTCGCCAATAAAGAGGCTTGCGCTGAAACAATGCCTGGTGAAGAAAGACCAATGATATTGAGATTCCCTAGAACTCAATTACTATTTATAGGACAGGTTGAACCAACTAAACTTCAAGAGGGTACTTGCCTACGGAATCCATGCAAGCCTAAATCTAAGGATCTTGTTTTCTTTGCTTGTATATGATTATTTGTTCATAGCATCATGACATTGGCATATCACACTAACCATTTCAAGGACTTTTAGGGCTTATCTTTGTATCTGTTTTGTAGGACATGGCTCCCATTCACAGAAATACTATTCAAGTTAACCTTGTAATGGTACCTCCTCAACTCAAGGAATTGGCATCAAGGGTTCCTGAGAATTCCCCGTTCACTAAAAGACATGGTCGACTCCATATTTTGGTCACCTCAAGCCCTAATGAAGATATGGTGAAAGTTCTCTTCCAGTTCTTTGATCCGTTACATCACTGCTTTACATTTCCGGACTACCAGTTGGTACCTACCATGGAAGGTTTTTCTCAGTTATTGGGTGTGCCTATCCTCAATCAGTTATCCTTCAATGGTATGGAAAGATACCTAAAGCCCGGAGAAATTGCTCGATCCTTGCATCTACAACGGTCTAACATTATGGCAAATTGGGAAACAAGAAGTGGTATCAAAGGGTTTCTAGCCAAGTTCTTGTTTGAAAAAGCTCACTATTTTTTGGGATACTTTGAACTTACAAGCCTTTGAGGAGGTATTGGCCCTTCTCGTCTATGGGATGGTATTGTTTCCTAATCCGTACCAACTCATAGACATGAATGCGATCAAAATCTTCATGTCTCTTAACCCGGTGCCTACCTTGCTTGGAAACATTCTGCACTCTTTTCACACTCGCACTATAAAGAGAAGAGGGGCCCTTATGTGTTGCACTCCTCTATTGGCTAGGTGGTTTATTTCGCACCTACCCCAATCTATTATGAAGAACGAACAAGGCTTAAGATGGTCTAACAGGCTGATGTCTCTCTCACATTCGGATATTCACCGGTGTCCTTGATCTGTGGAAGACGTTACCATCATTGATCGTTATGGGGAATTCCCTAATGTTCCTCTCCTAGGCATTATGGGAGAAATCACTTATAACCCTTGTTTGGCATTGCGACAGTTTGGGTACGCTAGGAGAGATGGTCCTTATGATGTATTGGTTCAAGGCATTGTGTTCAACTACGAGGATAATGTTTATGGGTACCGCCAGAGGTTCATCCAAGCCTGGGGCATGGTAAACAGAGTGGATAGCAAGATACTGGGGCATAAGAACTCCATCCCTTTGGAGCCTAATCTTAAGTGGGTGAAAACTCGCGCTCAAAATCTCATGATGCCATACCCCGCCATTCTACCCATAATCATGGAACTCGTTGCAGATACAGATGTACCTCATACCATTCTCCATCCTGACCTGCCAACTACTCTCGAGGAATTACAAAAGTCTTGGATTCAACGCAAAGAGGAACGAGATACCTTTGAAGCTCAGTTCTATGCAAGTGAGGAAAAGGTTTTGGAGCTTACAATATAACTGCATGAATAACGGAGTTCGAATGCCTATATTGCACCAAAGAGGATGCACCCATGGCGATCCTGAGTCTTGTTTGATATAGGAGTTTTTATTTTACCTTTGTTTCTTCCATTGTAAGTCCAAGGGGCATCATTGTAATCATTTAAACTTATGAATACAATTAATTTTTGTTCCTCTTTGACTAAGCAAATTTAAGATCTTAAAAGCCCTTGAAAACATTTCATAAACATTATCATGCATATCATTACATTAAGCATGTATTCCAAGACAGGTTTCTTATCTTTTCGCTGTTTATTTCAGCAAAAGAAATGGCTCTTGAACAAATAGTGAAGGATCTCCAAGCTCAAAACGCTCAGTTTCAGCAAATGTTCCTGGCTCTGGCTAAGGGGCAGGAAGATCTAAAATCTTTAATCATCAAAGAGAAGACCAAGAAGTCAAAGAAACCAGCTGGTGTCTTGAATTTTGGTAAAAGATTCAATGGGCCGGCCAGGCGAGCTCTATATTTCGCAACCACGTCGGATGAGGGGGACAATCAAGGAGAAAACCCTATGGAAGAAAACAAGAACCCAGGGTCTGAGGAAGATGAACCTGGCTATTCCAAGGAGCAGTATCGTCTTGCTAATGATAAATACAAACAACTATAGGATCAACTCAATGCTATGGAGATCCAAAGGGTACTCGGGCTGGATTTTGAGGAGCTAGGACTGGTCTTAGGGGTGGTCATCCCACGGAAATTCAAGGTCCCTACATTTGCTAAGTACGACGGTGTCTCATGTCCTAAGCTGCATTTAAGGTTGTATGACAGGAAGATCCAACCCCACACTACTGACAGGAATATGTGGGTCCACTTCTTCTCGGAAAGTTTATTAGGGACTCAGCTGGAATGGATCTATCAACTGAAGAGGATCAACATACGCAATTGGGAAGATCTGGTTGTTGCTTTCTACAAGCAGTACCAATATAACACTGACCTCGCCCCAACTTGTACACAATTACATAGTATGTCTATGGGTTTCGGTGAAGGTTTTAAAGAGTATGCCCAAAAATGGAGAGACCTTGCGGGGAGATTCCAACCTCTGTTATCTGATAGGGAGCTGGTGGACATGTTCTTGGGCACGTCATTCAAGTCGTTCTTTAACCATCTGATTGGAAGCTCTTCTGCTGGGTTTACTGAATTGATCTTGATTGGATAGAGGTGGAAGCTGGCATCAAAAGTGGTTAAATACAGAGAGATGCATCCTCCAGTACTGCAAAGAAACCTTTCACTTGAAAGAAGGAGGTCAGTGTTGCTTATGGCCAAAGAAATCATAACAAAACTGAGCATCGTTCGATGATAGGGGCTGTTATGATTTCCAATCCTGCCTGAAACCAACAACAAAACAATCAGCGCAAATCAGATGCGCCTAGGAGATAGTTCACCCGAATCAACATGACATTATCCCAGGTTTTTCCTCATCTGCTGAAGTCCAATTTGGTGACCTAAATGAGGTTCTGAAGAATATTAATACTGCCTACCACTCTGAAACTTCAGGGCATGATACAAATGATTGTTGGGCTTTAAATAATAAGGTACAAGATCTCATTGAGGTGAAGGAGATTGAGTTTGACCTTCCCGAGACACCTAACGTAATAATTACACTCATGCCCAAACATGGCCAAGGTGTCAATGTTATTGATGATGACCGTTTTGTTTCTTCTGTGGATGAATTAACTACTCCTCTTCTGACAATTAAAGAGAATCTATTGAGTGTCGGTTTATTTCCGGGTTATGGTAAAGGTTTCAACTTATATATGTCTCTACCAGATGGTTGTTTGTTGTTGAAGATGGGCGTCCATCGCCTGATGGTTAACAAAGAAATCTTGTTCGAGAAAGTTCCTCTTATAAGAAGTTCATGTGAAGATGTTTTAATAATCACCATTTCTGAAATCCTCCCAGGGTCTCTACCAAAAGACCCGTCAGGATTACATTTGTTCCAAAGTTTTCTCCCCTGATCATCACCCTTCCCGGGCCAATACCATATTCCTCGGATAAAGTTGTTCCCTGGAATTATGGGGCTGAAGTATATTACCATGGCTTCAAGAAAGACCTATTGGCTGTTAAAGACAAAGCTATTTAAGGTACTGATCCCGACATCGACAATATCGTTGAGACCAGTAAAATAACGAGAAGCAGAAGAGTTTTCTCTCCCGAGATTTCTCCAAAAACTGTTGCTACTCTTGTGATCATCCATGTTGTTGCTCCTTCTAGTACTCCCATTACTACTCCCAGGACTATTCCTGTTGATGTTCCTGTCAGTATTCCCATTGCTACTCCTACTGCTATTCCTGTTGTTACCCCTGCTACCGAGTCGGTTGAGACTCAGGGCAAAGAGGTATTGGTTGAGCCTGTCCGGACGAAGGCACGCCCAGAAGTCATTCTGGAGGCTTCTAAAAAGGAAATGGAAGAGATTTTAAAGATAATCAAGAAGAGAGATTATAATGTCGTGGAGCAATTGGGGCAGACTCCCTCAAAAATATCAATGTTGGCCTTACTGTTGTGCTATGAAGCCCATGCCAAGGATTTAGTAAAATTCCTAAATTCTGCCCACGTGCCTCAAGAGACCTCCGCCGATCAATTCGAGAATTGTGTGGCCAGCCTGACTGATGATAATGGACTAGGATTCTCAGAAGTTGACCTAACTCCCAAGGGAAGGAAACACAATGATGCCCTGCGTGTCTCCATTGAGTGCAGGGGCACTACATTAGCCCATGTTCTGGTGGATATAGGTTTGTCACTAAATGTCTTACCCAAGAATGCTCTTGATAGGTTAGATTGTGAAGGACTCACACTAAATCCCAATAACATTGTGGTGAGGGCCTTCGACGGTTCTAAAAGAATGGGGCACGGGGAGGTGGACATCCTTATCAAAGTGGGTACTCAGACTTTTAATTCCACTTTCTATGTGATGGACATCTGCCCGTCTTACTTCTGTTTATTGGGTCGACCTGGGGTCCATGGGGCTTGTGCTGTGACTTCCACCCTACATCAGATGCTGAAGTACCCAGTCAATGGGAAGATTATCATAGTTCATGGGGAAAAGGAATACATGGTGAGCCACCTGAACTCTTTTAGATATGTTGAAATTGGCGGCGAGTTCATTGAGACCCCTGTCAGAACTTTGAGGAGGTTGCACAGACCATTTCTGCGACCAAGATTGCTTCCAAGGTCCCGAAGATTACCAGACCTCCACTAAAGATGGCTTCTTTGAAAGATGCCAAGTCAGTAGTTGAAGAAGGTGGGTGTATAATTTGGGGCTAACTTCTGGATATTCCCTACAAATCTGACAAGTTTGGTTTGGGTTTTACTTCAGGAGCCCAAAAAGTCATTTGTTGTTCTCGCGTCGGGGGACCACCTTTACGAGTCAGCAACTATGGAGTCAATGCCTTAGAGGACAGTGATAGTGACCATGACCTGGACAAGTGGATCTTCCCAACCATCAATGTTGGATCCAGTAATTGGGAGGCTAAATATTTTGTGCCCATTACTTTTTTTAAGAGTAATTTGTCTTTTTGTTTTAAGGATATATAATATTTGAACAATTGAAACATTAAAGCCTTGTGTCTTACCCGAGGCACTATGGTCTATTTGTGAGGGTTATTGCATCATTTTCATATGTCATCAATAAAACATTGGACGTTTTGCATGCAAATTTTGTGCTCTTTATTTTTCTTTTTACTCTTTACTTTATCAAAAAATATAGAGCTATGCTCTTACACACACCCACATATCAAATTGCAGATCCACATCTACTCTGGATCCCATTGATAACGGTTATGCTATTGCCGGTTATGACTTTGAAAATCCGATCTACCAAGTCGAGGACGAAGGTGAGGAAGATTGTGAAGTACCAGGAGAACTTGCTAGACTGTTACAACAGGAAGAAATGACAATACAACCTCATAAAGAGCCAGTTGAGACAGTTAACCTGGGTACTGAAGAGGACAAGAAAGAATTCAAGGTAGGTGTCGATCTAAAGCATAATGTCAAAGAGCAGTTAATATAGATGCTACATGACTATGTTAAGGTTTTCTCCTGGTCATACAAAGATATATCGGGACTTGGCACTGATATTGTGGTTCATCGCCTACCTACAAAAGAGGACTGCCCTCCAGTGAAACAGAAAGTTCGCCGTATGCGGCCATAAATGTCAGAAAAGATCAAAGCCGAAGTTATGAAACAGTTCAATGATGGATTCTTAGTTGTTACCTCTTAACCACAATGGGTTACTAACGTTGTTCCAGTACCTAAGAAGGACGAAAAGGTGCGTATATGTGTGGATTACAAAGACCTGAACAGGGCAAGCCCCAAGGATGACTTTCTGCTTCCCCATATCGATGTTCTGGTTGACAACATCGCACAACATAAGGTATTCTCCTTTATGGATGGTTTCTCCAGGTATAATCATATCAAAGTGGCACCTGAAGACATGGATAAAATGACCTTCGTCACACTGTAGGTCACTTTTTGTTACAAAGTGATGCCATTTGGGTTAAAGAAAATGGGGGCAACCTATCAGCGTGCCATGGTAGCTTTGTTTCATGATATGATCTATCACGAGATAGAGTTCTACGTGAATGATATGATATCCAGGTCTCAGACTGAAGAAGAGCACCTCGATCACCTACAGAAGTTGTTTGGAAGATTGAAAAAATAGAAACTGAGGTTGAATCCAAATAAGTGCACCTTTGGAGTAAGATCTGGTAAGTTCTTGGGTTTCATTGTCAGCAACAAAGGCATTGAAGTTGACCCGGCAAAGGTTAAAGCTATACAAGAAATGCCAACTCCTTGCACTCAGAAGGAAGTTAGGGGATTCTTGGGACGCCTAAACTACATAGCCAGATTCATTTCACATCTGACTGCTACTTGTGAGCCAATCTTCAAGTTACTGAAGAAAGACCAAGCAGTAAAGTGGAATGACGATTGCCAAAATGCTTTTGACAAAATCAAAGAATATCTTCAAGAGCCTCCAATTTGATGCCTCCAGTTGAAGGAAGACCTCTGATCATGTACTTAACAGTGTTAGAGAACTCAATGGGGTGTGTGTTGGGGCAGCATGACGAGTCTGGTCGAAAAGAGCATGCAATATACTACCTTAACAAAAAGTTTACCGACTATGAAACAAGATACTCACTGCTCAAGAAAACTTGTTGCGCTTTGGCATGGGCTGCTCACCGACTAAGACAGTATATGTTGACTCACACTACCTTGTTGATATCTAAAATGGATCCAATTAAGTACATATTTGAGAAGCCTGCTCTCTCCGAAAGAATAGCAAGATGGCAAATGATCCTGACCGAATACGACATTCAACACACAACCCAGAAAGAAATTAAGGGAAGTGTACTAGCTGATCATTTGGCTCACCAGGCTGTAGACGACTACCAATCCATGAATTTTGAGTTCCTGGACGAGAACATCATGTTAGTAACTGATTGTGAAGAACCTGGACCGGATGAAGGACCTGAAAAAGGATCCTGATGAACTATCGTTTTTGACGAAGCTTCCAATGCTCTTGGCAATGGCATCGGCGCTGTGATCATAACTCCTGAAGGTTTTCTTACTCTCTTCACTGCCAAATTATGT
This sequence comes from Vicia faba, assembly GCA_948472305.1. NCBI lineage: Eukaryota > Viridiplantae > Streptophyta > Magnoliopsida > Fabales > Fabaceae > Vicia > Vicia faba. The sequence goes on from OX451739.1 coordinate 344,795,058, forward strand.
TTCAATTGTGCCAACAATATGGCTGAATATGAGGCATGTATCATGGGTGTCAAATCCGCTATCGACTTGAGGATCAAATTCTTGAGTGTATTTGGAGACTCGACTTTATTAATAAGTCAAATCAAAGGATAATAGGACACAAAGAATCCTAATCTCATCCCTTACAAAGAGCATATGTTGACACTAATCTCGTATTTTGAAGAAATTACCTTTGAGCATTTTCCACGAGAGGAAAATTAACTAGCAGAGAGCTAGCTACGATGTCGTTCATGTTCAAAGTCAGGTGGTATAACGAAGCTCCTCAAATCACTATCAAAAGGATGGATGAACCAGCATAATGTCACGAGATTGATACTGAAGAAGTAGTGGGCAAGCCTTGGTTCCATGAAGTCAAAAGATATCTTGAAGCCTGAGAGTATCCTGAGGGAGCTTTAGTCAATGATAAGAAGTTCCTAAGAAGATTCTCTGCCAAGTTCTTCCTCAGTAACGGGATCCTCTACAAGCGTATTCACGACTCTACCTTGCTTCGGTGTGTAGACAAGTGTGAAGTAGAGAGGATTATGGATGATTTACATGAAGGTACCTTTGGCACCCACTCCAGTGGGCACACGATGGATAAAAAGATCCTACAGGCAGGATACTACTGGTCCACTATAGAAGCAGACTGTTATCAGCATCCACGAACTTGTCACAAATGCCAGATCTATGCTGATAAGGTGCATGTACCTCCAGTTCCTCTAAATGTCCTGACTGTTCCTTGGCCTTTCGCAATGTGGGGCATCGATATGATTTTGGAAATCAGACCTACAGCTTCTAATGGGCACCGCTTCATCCTGGTGGCCATTGATTACTTTACAAAGTGGGTCGAGGCAGCTTCATTTACTTTTGTTACCAAGAACAGTGTGGCCTGATTCATCAAACATAACCTTATATGTTGGTACGGTATTCCAGAAAGAATAATTACAGACAATGGTACCAATCTCAACAACACTATGATCACCGAGCTCTGCATGCAATTCAAGATCCAGCATCATAACTCTTTTCTTTATCGGTCGAAGATGAATGGCACTGTAGAAGCTGCTAATAAAAACATCGAGAAAATCATACAGAAGATGACGATGACATATAAAGACTGGCACGAGATGTTACCATTTGCTCTCCATGGTTATCGCACCATAATGCATACATCAACAGGGGAAACTCTTTTCTCTTTGGTATACGATATGGAAGTTTTCCTGCCCGTTGAGGCTCAGATCCCTTCCTTGAGAATCATGAAAGATGAAGGGCTAAGAAAAGACAAATGGGTTCATACTCGACTTGACCAATTAAATTTGATTGCCGAGAAGAGGCTCGCGGCTATCTATCATGATCAGATGTACCAAAAATGTATGATCAAGGATTTTAACAAGAAAGTCAGACGTCAGGTATATCAGGTTGGTGATATGGTAATCAAGCGCATTATCCTTCCGCAAGGTGATCCCAGGGGTAAATGGACTCCCACATACGAAGGGTCATTTGTGATCAAGAACATATTTTCTGGTGGGGCCATAATCTTAACTACTATGGATGGTGACGACCTTCCGCATCCTGTGAATGAGGACATAGTTAAAAGATACTACGCATAAACAAAGACCCGCTAGGTCGAATGTCCTAGGCAAAAATTAGGGCATTCCAGCGAACCAAAAGGGTTCGGGAAAAAATTAGGGATATACAAAAAATCTGTACACCCGGCAAGTCGAAAACCTGAAAAGGCGGCTTGGGCAAAAAAGGGTATCCCGGTGGACTGAAAACCCGAAAGGGCGGTCCAGGAAAAAGTTAGGGATTTAAAGCGTATAACTATGTCCCATTGGATCACCTTACAGCCAATCTTCAGTATCAATTATCGAGCTCAAGTGGTACTAATCAATCCAGTCAGCTTCGGACAAGCAGTAAAGAGATGAGACGCTCAAGGACATAAAGGAAATAGCAGAATGGGAACCCAATGGGATCACTTTACATAGTTGTTTTCTTTGTATACTATTTTATAAATTTTTATTCTTATGACGGAATTCTCTTACTAGGATGTTCTTCTCTTTGTACAAAAAAGCTTATTCAAGTTAATACAAAGCTATTCCTTTGAAAGTGCAAAAACATATGTTTTTATTTTTCTGTTTTGTTTGCAAAATGTCCAGTGATTATTTTTGAAGATATGCATTTGAATGTGATTACTGTTTACAAATATACGCATAAAAAACAGAAAGACATTTACTAATGACTTTAAGAAATGGGACAATATTTAAGGGCCATCTATAAAATCCCCGCAGATGTTTTCCCTAGCAGAACCAAGGCAGGGGCATTCTACTACAAGGTCACTTCCATATTCTCAGCATGCAGCCTAATGATGTCAGGTGTTCTCATATCCCCGGCGGAGCGAGAATCTCCAGCTACTGCTCCAACATCTAAGAAACATTCCCTAGTGAAGTCGCCAAGCTTCTCAGGATTCCCCAGCAGGATTTCAACAAAATCCCCAAACAGATAGTGGAGTTTCCCTTCCCCCAACAGAGTTTATTTCTCTAATAATGGAAATCCATCTCCCAGCATGTCAACTTCAAACAAAATCTGAAGACATACATTCTTCATCCCCAGCAACAATCAGGGATTTATTTTCCCAAACTCGACAATACAATAATGGAACAACTGACATGTTCATACGTTGCATTCATACATCATTTCTACAAACATCATTGCATATGCAACACAAATGCATATATCACAATCTCATTTATTTTGGAAGCATTATGCAATTCATGACATCACATGAAACTGACTTTACCTTTCCAGGTTGAGTTTGAAAAAAGACAAACACTGTCAACAAATACAGCAGGCCATAGATTAATGCCCGAAACCAGACGGGGAATTATCTATTTGACTTATGGTGCCAAGTTCCAGATTAATACATGTAACAAGCCAAGAGAACTATCTGTGGATGACTGACTGTTGATTAATACTTGTAACAAGCCAGGAAAACTATCTACATGAAGATATTGAAGATTAATACATGTAATAAGCCAGGAAAACTATCTTTCTTTCTCAGGTCAGAGATTAATACTTGTAACAAGCCATGACAACTATCTCAATGACTAACAATTTTCAAATTCCAGATTAATATCTGTAAAAAGCCAAGAGAACTATCCGTGGAAGACATATTGTAGATTAATACCTATAACAATCTAGGAGAGCTATCTACAAGAAGAGATTAAAGATTAATACATGTAACAAGCCAGGAAAACTATCTTTCTTTCTGAGGTCAGAGATTAATACCTATAACAATCCAGGACAACTATCTCAACGATCGACAATTTTCAAGTTCCAGATTAATACTTGGAACCAGATAGGAGAACTATCTACAAACAGCTAATTTGTATATTAACACCTGAAAATTATCCAGGAAAACTATCTACATAACCAGACGAAGTAATCTTACACGGGTCACTTCTCATCATCCAGATGCAGTCTAATACGGGCTCATCCTGAAGAAGCCCCAAACAGGTTCCTTCTCATATATCTCCAAATGCATATTAACACGGACTCATCTTGGAACATCCCTACACAGGCTCTTTCTAATACATTTTCAAGTAACGGTTAAGTCCATTATCCCCAGCAAGTTACTGTGAAGCCTAGATTTCAACCAAAAAACAACAAACTTTCATCTCTCCAGAGATAACTCTTCAGCAAAGCCTTGGACAACTGAAGTTCCTAGATTCTATTCCCCAGAGAGTTTTCCTCAAGCAGGGGAACACCAGAAACCCACATTCCCCCAGCGAAGTCCTCCTCAGACAGCAGGAACAGGAATCCCCACAAGGAGACCTCTTAGGAAGTTAACATCTACTTTAGATGGCATCTTTAAGCCCATCTCCGACAACTCTCAGTCATCTTCTCCAAATGGCATCTGCAAGCTCATTCCCGACATCATTAACCATCAATGTTACTTCATGTGAGTGAAATTTTCTAGGCACTCTAGTATTCAATCATCTTCCACCTTCAGATCACGAAAGGCAAACAAGTTTAATCTAAATCTTCAGGTTTAAGAAGATTGAACAGGGGCAGCTGTTGTACCCCAAAATTTTCCCTCTCATGTTTTTCCAAGATCTTTTCTTACATGGTTGGTTACAAACACTTGCCTAAAGAAAATGAATTTTTTGAAGATAATCAAGTTTCTTTCGATTAGCATCTTAACAAGCTTCAATTGGGCATCTAAATCCTTCGAGCAAGCTTTGTTTCAAAGTTTTCGATTAGGCATTTGGAACTCTTCGATGCAGGTCTAATTCACAAGCTTTGAGTGGGCGTGGGGTCCCCCTTCGATCACGTTCAAACCACAAGGCTTTGACTGTGCATTGGCTACTTCAGGATTGCCTTCGATTCACAAGGCTAACGGCCTCTACAAGTTCCTTTGGATTCACAAGGCTAAAGGCCTCTTCAAGTTCCCTTCGATTCACTAGGCCAAAAGCCCATTCATGCTTGCTTTGGATTCATAAAGGCAAAGGTTTCTTCTATGATTTCCTCCAAGGCATAAGGAAAAGACTTCCTATGTGTTGCTTTCAAGGCCAAGACCCCTCGACACAGTTTCTGCACTATGACACACAATATGACCCCTTTTAAAGAGCACTCCAAAATTCCATTTGAAGGACACATATTGTTGGCCATTCAAAGGAGACACATAATTAATGAACGCAAGTTTGTCTTATGATGGGTCTTGGTCCTACATGCATTCAGGCCCAACCCTCTTGTGCAAAGGCATTCGAAAGAAGTGACAAAGGAGGCTTCGATTGACAGAATGGAGTTCTCACTTTGGGGTGTTTGAATCAAACAGTTAAGGAAAATAGATGGGTCCAATATAAAGCCATTCTAAAGACATGTAAATGATCCATTCGAAGAATAAATTCAAAGGCCCATTAAGAGGACACTTAGTGTTGTCTGAAATATAGGGGTTTGTTCAAAGATTAGATCTAGTTGGCCAAAATGAAAGAGAAATATGCAAAGATGTTGGCTGGCCCAAAATCCCATATATTGCCATACTCAAGCTTCTTGCACAAGCATTCATGCCAAATGAAGCTTCGATTAGCCTGGAAAGAGTTTTTGTTTGGGATAGCTGAGTAGGAGCTCAATCTAAGAGGCCCCAATGATGAGGCTTAAACCATTTGAAGGAAGTAACTCAGAGTCAATCAAAGGGAAAGACTTGAGCCATTTGAAGGAGACAATTCTAGGCCAATCAAAGAGAAAGGATAAGGGGTACTTCGAAGGCATGATCAATAAAGCATCCTTCGATTGGCATATCAGAGCAAGATATCTTTAGATAAGCATATCAACAAAATCAAGCAATCAATGTAGAAACTGACTGATCGAAGAAGATCTTTCTGAACACTTCGAATCAAAACTCTAGGCTAATCGAAGAGCAACACTAGAGGGTATTTGAAGGAGCCAAATGTGTCCAGGTTCATCATACGGCTAAAGGAGACACGAATATTTCAAAAGTGGAAGTTTTTTAATGTGTCTGATTTTGGTCTCATGGCTTTCAAAGTTGGTTAATGGTTGTCTCTTTCCATTTCCATGAACCCCCATCTCCTATAAATACAAGAAACTCACACCATCGGTCAAAGAGAAAAGACACACACACATTGGAGACACGCTTCCCCATAAACCATCCCAGAGCTATCAAAATCCTCATAAGTTGCCCCAATCAAAGGAACCTTCAGCAACGCTCTATTCACTCCCTAAAGTCTGCAGGAAGTCTTCCCAAGCACTAGCCAAAAGCCACGCATCAAGCCCACCAGTCCTTGGTAAAATTATGTGTCATAACCTTTCAATTACTATTTGGATGGTTTTTATATGCATGTTTGTGTTCTTATTAATCATTCATACAAATATAAGTGCGGAAGTAAAGGGTGCCATTTTAAGGCTTCGAAGCAGCCAGGCTTCAAACTAGGTGACACAAAGGTCTTGTGCTAGTTTTAACACCAGATTTGGGTTTAGGAAATGATCATACATAGGGTAGGGACTTTGGATCTGTTTCGATCTAGCATTTTATCAAACTTGCAGGTGTGTGTGCAGGAGAAGGACCTCGGTTCGACACCCAGGTTTGTATTTGTTTCTTTTTTCTAACGCTTGTACTGCAAATCAAGCCTGAGCAGACCAACACAATAATTAAAAAAATCACAAAGATTAGGTCTAGTCTTTTTTTTAATTAAAATTATTTTTGTTAACTAATTAATTAATTACTTTAAAATTTTTCTTAAAATTAAAATTAAATAGACTTAGACTTTATTTTCTAAAAATAAATAAAAACGAACAAAAGACTTCTTTTCCCTAGGATTTTTAGACATTTTTCTCGATTTGCGTGTATTTATTTATTTTTGCACTTTTTATATTACTGTAACTGCTCATGGGATGTAATAGAAATTAACTAGGACTATTTACCGCTTTTCTTCATTTTTCCACGTTATTTGGACATGTAATTAATCCCCAAAGCCATGTAATAGCATAGGATTTATATTTCTGCACTTTTAATTCATGTACATATATTAACTGTTAGATGTATGACTAATAGATTGTATGATAAGATTAATAATCAAACGCTAGCAAACCTAATACAAAAACTAAAACAACTGAATATAACATATATTGCACATATGCACCTCTAGGGTACCCCACTCTTGGTTGCCATCGGAAAAAACAGTCATGACCCTCGAAACGGGGACGCTTTAGCAAAAACCCGTAAATCAAAAAGATCATAGTCCCTTAATGGCCCTACAGTTTCCTTCCAGTAAATGATCTAGTCCCTAAATAAAAATTGCTAAAGCGTCTCTACATGTTCCTTTATGACTGTACGTCCCTTCGAATGTCCCTCATACATCCAACGATAGGGATACCTACTCACTAATAGTAGGATAGCATTGTCTAAAGGATAGGAGGAAAAGAACAACCTTTTCGAGTATAAATAGATAATTCTTAGATGCTATGCTAAAAATAAACTTTTTACACTTACACATTTCAAAAACAACTTTCAAAAAGATTTGCTTTGTCAACACTCTTGAGGACTGATACAAGATTTATAACAAAGCGGATTTCCACACTAAGGAATTTTCTAACTAATTTTCAAAAACACACAAAAGCACAAGGTATTTCAAAATGAGATAAGCATCTAAGAGCCCGTAGAAAACTATGGATGGAAAGGGTTCTAACACCTTCCCTTTCCATAATCTACCCCCTTTACTCAAATAATCTTGAAAGGTCTTTTTTTCTGTTCTTTTCGCCCTTTCCTTAATTTGGATAAAAGAAAAGTTAGTGGTGACTCTTTCTTACCGCAACATTTGCGAACACAAACATAAAACCAGTATAACAGTCGATTCTTCCACCGTATCACACTTGGGAATGTGCTTCGGAGCATAATAACAAGGACAACATGGATATTTTTGAGGGTGTATGCCCTAGTTGTTCAACTATTTTGTAGCTACTTTTCCGGATGATCTTCAGAATTTCTTCTATCTCTTGTCTAGATGGGTATTCAACTATAACATCTTTGGTTGGCGCCTCCATCCGGGAAGGTTAAGTTACTTTCTCTTTACCTCGGGCATCAGCAGTTGACCCAACAGCAGGATTATGGACAGGTGTTGTAGCAGTTATTGGAGGAGAGATCTCTAGAGAGAAGACCCTTCTTGTCCTAGTGACCTTACTAGTTCCGGAAATGTTTGTAATTTCAGGATCTTCATTTTCAGTAATTCATTGCTCTTTCTTGACACCATGGTAATAAACGTATGCCCTATAGTTCTAGGGCACAACTTTGTTAGAGGAATATGGGACTGGCCCCGGTGTAGTGATAATTAGAGGAGCCACTCTTGGCTCAACTAGAATTATTATAGGGACTTTAGAGGTGATCCTAATAGGATTATTTGAAATGGTGATTATGGAAACATCTTCAAGTCTCAACTCTTGGGATACATCTTCATGTAAGCTCTTCATGGATAGAGTTTTCTCGAACAGAATTTCATGGCTATCAATCAGGCGTTGGATACCTTTCTTCAGCCACATACAGCCATTAGTTTGGGAAACACAATGGTAAAAAATTTCAAGGAAGCCTGGAATAAACCGGCTCTTAACAGATTCTTCTTAACGGTCATCAAGGGAGTAGTAAATTCATTGATGGAGGAGACATAAGAAACATCGTTAACAACATTAACACCTTTACCACGACTGGGCATGGGTGCAGTAATCACATTTAGGGCCCGTGGAGGGTCAAAATCAATCACTTTGTTGTCAATCAAATCTTGGATTTTGCTTTTTAGGGCCCAACAATCATTGGTGTCGTGCCCAAGACTATTGGAATGGTATGCACACCTCGCATTTGGGTTATACTTCGGAGATGATGTGTTGGGATTTTGAGGAGGATCGTGTAGTGTTACCAAATCTTCCTTCAACATATGTTATAAAGCTTGAGCCAATGGCATATTAATTCGGGTGAATTTTCTCCTCGGAGCATCTGACCTATGCTGATTATTTTGTTGTTATGGTCGTTGAACTGGGGCCGAGTTAGAAATTAATATTGCACTTACTGACTGATGACAATCATTCTTGATACGGCTCCTTTGTCTATAAACAACATTAGTTTCCTTCTTACCAACAAATGGTTTCTTTACAGCAGTAGAGGTTAAGGCCATTGGGATCTTTCCACTTTTGATTCCATTTTCAACTTGTTCGCCAGTCAAAATTAGCTCAGTGAACCCTGACGAAGAAATCCCAATTAGTAAATTAAAGAATGGACCAGTCAAGGTGCCCATGAACATGTTCACTAATTCTCTGTCAGTCAAAGGGGGTTTCACCCTTCCATCCAGGTCCCTCCATTTTTGAGCATACTCTTTAAAGCCTTCGCTTGAGCCCATAGTCATAATTTGTAATTGCATGCGGGTTGGTGCAAGATCAGCAATGTATTGGTATTGTGTGTAGAAGGCAGCAGCCAAATCCTCCCATGTATGGATATTAGTCCCTTCTAGTTGATAGAACCATTCCAATTGTGTTCCAGATAAGCTCTTTTGGAAGAAATAAACCCATAACTTCATATCGACGATGTGTGGTTGAATCTTGCGGACATATGACCTTAAATGGAGTTTCGGACAAGAGATCCTATCATATTTAGCGAAGACAGGGATTTTGAATTTGTGGGGAATGACAACCCCAGAGACCAAACCGTACACTACTTGGATCTCTACGGCCTTAAGTCAGTCTTCTAGCTGTTTGCATTGGTCTTCCTCCGGTGGCTACTGCTCATTGGAGTAGTCTTCATCCTCGGAAATATGGTTATTTCCACCCCCAACCCTAGTGCTTCTAACATCCTCTTATTGATTTTCTTCTTCCTCAAAAGAATCCTCTTCTATTTGAGATAGTAGGGTGGGCCCCTTGAACCTTTTTCCCATGTTGAGGATAACAGCCCGCTTCTTAGTCTTCTTTTTGGTGGCAAGGAGTGCCATCATTTCTTGTTGTCCTTTAGCTAAGTTGAGGAGAGTCTCTTGGAACTGTGCGTGTTGAGTTTGCACATCTTTGACGGTTTGCTCTTGAGCCATCTTGTTCTACCCCAAAATTTTCCCTCCCATATTCCTCAATAAAAGTCAAGTGAGGTCCTCAAATTTCTCAAGGAAGTCCAAGGGTTGACCAAACCAACTCTCTCCTAAGGCAGTCTACCCCAAATTAGGGTTTCATTTTGCACCAAGATGTTTGAATCAAAAGGGTTCCAAATGCTCACTATTGTCCTAATATGTTCTCAAGATCATCCATGTCAAGTTTCAAGCCTTGCAGAGGAAGTTTGCTCACTAAATTACTCAAAGGCCTAAAAATCGACTATGCTAGGGCAAAAGTCAATTGTGTCCCACATACAGTCAAACTTTAATATTTTTGGTCAAAATTCTCATTTTTAAGTATTATTCATCATTTTATCAAGGGTTGATCATTATTCCTCAAGGATTGCTCATAATTCATCAAAACCTAAAAGTTGCTAAATTAGGGTTTTGTAGGAAAAGTCAACTCAACTTTGACCAGGCATAACTTTATCATACTTTATAAAAAATGACCCATACAAAGCTCGTTTTGAAGAGGATGTAATTACCTACAATTCATATTCAGCTCCCAAGTTCAAAATATGCACTCACAAGAAGATATGAATTTGGACATTATAGGTCATTTTGAAAAGTTAACAAAAACACCTTTTGGGTCAAAGCTTCATACATGAACGTGGAAGACTCAATTGAGATGATACCAAAAGGGTTGCTTAGATGACACCATAAGCTTTCTAAAAAGTCCAAGAACACCTCTCTATGGTCAAAATTGAGAGAGTTGTGCATTGGCCAAATTGACCCTTTTTGCAAAATTGTCAAAAGTCAAATGTGTCCAAAATTGCATTTTTTGTCAAAAAGGCCCAACTTTTTATGCTTGCACTGAGTTTGTAATGTGACCCACGACCCATGAGTCGTTCCACTTGTCATTATTTTATTTTTGTAATTTATTTTGATTTTATTTCATTTAAATAAAATAAAATCAAAATAAAATAATGAAAATCTCAAAAACTAATTAAAGCTTGAGATTTTGTGCATGATTAGGTCCATTACACAGCTGGAGACAAAATCAAATCGTGCAAGGTTCACATGGACACAGAAAGATTGAATTTTCTTGTTTTGGAAAGATTTGGTGCAAGGATTTAATCATGAACCAATATTCATAATTGAGAGAGATTTGATACAAAGTTACAACCCTAATACATTCTAGTGAACATAAGGATCAAGTGCAGACCAAAAACAAGAGGGTTGAAGGCGTGCGAAGGAGAGAACGAATTTCAAAAATTCAAGGAAAAGTTGCAAACTGATTTCCAGGTTTCAGGCCATCTCAAGCCATTCTGATTATACCAATCGCTTGCTGGACATCCTAGGATCCTATTTCAATCGCTAGCAAGCTTCCCCACGCCATGAAACACCCTGTAAGAGTCACACGGTTTCCATATTTTCTTGAATTCGAATACGTTAATTCTGGCATATTTAGCATGATTAATTGATATATTCAAAATCCTTGAGATGTTTGCGAGCTAATGGTTATAATTAATTGCATTTTTATTAAATGTACATCAAGTTTCCATGGCTAGGGTTCGAGTTTTGTTTTTAGGGGTTTTGCGTACAGGGAAAATTGTACCTTAATAATGGTACCATAATGCTCGTGAGGTTGTAACGAGTTGATTGGTACCATTGGTTGTCATTTATCATGCTTGTACAAGGTTTCGGAGATGCACATGGTTATACCTACGCTCAGTGTCCGTAGGTAAAAGCCATGAAACTTACAGCGACGGTGGGAGGAAGAAGAAGGATACGTGGCGCTCCATGGTTTGCCAGCTTGAATTTAGCGCGTTCCAACGATTAGCTTTTGGTTTTTATCATATAATATTTATTGGTTATTATTTATACAACTAACATGGCCAGCTCAGATGGCAAGCACGCAGTGGGAGAATGCCTAAGGGCCTGGGTTCGATCCCCAGGTCCCAACTTTATTTCATATTTTTCTTTGATAGGAAATCCAGTATATCTCACACTCCAGGATCCATCATGCACTCTCCATATCTGATCATCCAAACCACCAAAGCTTCATATCTAAGGCCTTCCCATGAGGGTCCACCATACGCATGGGTCAAGCAAGCACATGAGATTGGAAAAAGTCAATGGGGCCAGGAGCTTATTGGGCTCAGAATTGCCAACCACACCCCATTTGCTAAAACAACACCAGGCCCATTCTTTCTCTTTTCTATTTTTTTTCTTTTATTTAATTTAATTAGTTTAATTATTTTCTAACACAAATAAATTCTTTTTTTCAAAAAACCATAAAATCAAGTTTCACAAAAAAATTTAGAATTAGGTTTTTTTTATTTTATCAAATTTAATTTAATGTTAGTTTAATTTAATTTAGGATAATTCTAACTTTTTTATATAATTAAAATCAATTAGAAAAAATTAGGGTTAACTTGTGATTTAATTTTTATTTCTTTCTCAAATAAAAATAAAAAATACAAAAATAGGTTAATTTAATTATTTTTCTTAATTAAAATTAATTAGTAATTAGGTTTTTATTATTATTCAATTAAACTTTATTTTCTCAAAATAGCACAAAAACCACAAAAAATAATTTTTCTTTTAAATTACAATTAGGTAGTTGGGGTCAAAATCCTAAATCTCTCGTTTTCGATTCATCGCGCGCGTTTATCATTTTTGCAATATTAATGTAATAGTTTAATCTAGGACTTTCTTTATTTATCATTTTACGGGGTTTTTTGGCTATGTAATTAATCCCTACCCCGAAGCCTTGTAATAGCGTAGGTTTTATTTCTCGCATTTTAATTCTTGCAAATATTAACTGTTAGATGTATGTTAATAGGATTGTATGACAAGATTGCATGATAATTTAAAACGGCTAGAAAATCCTAATGTGCAAAGATAATAACTGAAATCGAATCACTCGCACATGTGCACTCTTAGGGTATACTCTCACTTCGGTTTCCTTTGGTAAACGGTCATTAAGTATAGGGTGTCTTAGTGGTTGCCTTCTTGTCTAACAAAGATCAAAAGTCCCGTTCAGAAACGTCGCCTCAGAAATGTTGCCTCGAAAATGTTGCCTCGAATATGATCTTAAGGCATCAGGGTTATTACTAAGACGTCCTAACATTGCTTTAGTGATTGTACATCCCTTTCAAATTGATCCTTACAACTCCAACGGTGGTGCTACCTACTCCTTAATAGTAGGATAACGTTGTCTAAAGGAAACAAGAACAGAAACAATCCTTTTTCGAGTAGGTAGATGCTAATAAGTACTTGCTCAAAATCAAACTTTTCACACTTACACTTTTTTCAAACAAAGTTTTCAAAAACACTTCGTAACACTCTTGAGGACAGAAACAAGGGTTAAAACAAAGTAAAACAAAAAATTTAAAAACAAACACACAAAAGCAATTTTAAAAGATGAGCAAGTACCTAAGAGCCCATGGAAAACCATGGATAGAAAGGGTGATAATACCTTCCCTTTCTATAATCTACCCCCCCCCCCCCCCCCCCCCGTACTCAGAATATCTCGAAAAAGAACTTTTTATGTGCTTTTTTCCTTTCCGGTTGGATAAAATAAAAGTCGGTGGAGACTCTTGCTTACCGCGACATTTTGCGAATAAAAAACGCAAAATGCAAACCAGCATTTTTCAAAACAGTCGGTTCTTCCACTGTATCACAGAACTGGCGACTTCGCTGGGGACTTATAAGTGGGGTATACCTTAGGATTTAGTTCATCATAAATTGCTTCTCTTGTTTGTTTTGGTTATTTTACTTTTAAGGGTTTTTGTTTGGGAGTTACTATAGATCCTAATCCGGATCTGGGGACACCTTTTAGGTAAGTAGCAATAAATTGTGAGGGAACTGTACAGCTTAGACTGATACGGTTGAAGTAGTAGCTACATTGATGTGGCACATTGGTTGGTATCGGTATCCCTTGTGGAGAAACGAGGAGAATACGGGGTTGTTGCGTGTGTCGTTAAGCATCAACTGACCTTAGAACCTTTAATCTACCAACTTGACCATTAGAAAGTAGTGAGATAGTCGGCCTCGGTGTAAAGCTGAGAAATGGTTGATACTCGACATTACACTTATTGAGACCATACTCTCGAGATAGTTCCGGCCGCAAGAAAAGATTGCTTGAGCTGAAAACATGACCGATGGAGGATGGTCAATGATATTGAGAACCTCTAGAACCCAGTTACTTTTTCTAGGACAGGTTGAAACCAACTGAACTTCAAGAGGGTAATACCTTTGACCCCATGCAAGCCTTAAACTTAAGGGCTTTTGTATGACTTGTTTTCCTTTGCCATGCATGTTATCTGCTATACCTGTTGTTTTTATCATGACATCATGCATCATAGCATGGACACTTATGTGTTGCATGCCTCTGCTGTCGAGGTGGTTTATTTCGCACCTCCCTAAGTCTGTGTTGAAGAACGAAGAAGGTTTGGGTTGGTCCTACAGAATAATGTCACTGGCCAACACAGATATTCTTTAGAGTTCCCGGGCTATGGAGGACACTGTTGTCATTGATCGTTGTGGGGGATACCCTAATGTCCCGTTGCTCGGAATCAGAGGGGGTATAACCTATAATCCTTGTCTAGCTTTGCGACAGTTTGGTTGTGCTCGGAGAGATGGTCCCCATGAGCTACTTCTTGAGGATATTGCCTTTGACTACAAGGAAGACATTGAAGAGCACCGTCGTAGGTTTATACGAGCTTAGGGCATGGTGAACAGATCTAACCCCCAAGATTGGGACCAAGGACTTCCCTTCCTATGCAGCCTTACCTCCAATGGGTCTGAGCTCGTGCCCAGAAGCATAGGATGCCTTATAAAGCCGTATTTCCAGTGATTATGGATCCCACTAATGAAGAAGGTGTTCCTTATACTGTTCTTTATCCTTACATGCCCACTGATCCTGGGGCATTGCAGAGGTCTTGGATTCAGCTGAAAGAGGAAAGGGATACTTACCGGGAGAAGTACCATGAGCAAGAAAGGAAGATTTTTAAGCTCACCAGGCAGCTCGAGGAAGAAAGAGTGATCAATGACTACGTCAGCACAAAGAGGAAGCGTCCATGGGATTTTTGATTTTTGCTTTTCTAGTTTTATATTTGTTTTTCATTTACTTCTTTGTAACGCCTCAAAGGCATTGTTGAACCTTTTACAAGTTAATCTAATAAAGTTTGTTTACTTTTGGTTTTCAAATTTAAATCTCCCAAAGTCTTTGAAATCATTACATACGCATCCCATTATCATGCACATCATTACAGGTACCATTACAGGTTTCTCATCAACTTCGCTGTTTATTTCAGCAGAAATGTCTTCTTATCAAGCCATCAAAGATTTTCAGGCACAGAACGCCCAATTCCAACAGATGTTCTTGAGCTTGGCTAAAGGGCAAGATGATTTGAAGACTTTCATTCTGAAAGAGAAGAAGAAGAAGAAGAAGAAGAAGAAGAAGAAGAAGAAGAAACTCGTTTTTCTGAATATGGGAAGAAGGTATGAGGAAAGGTTGAAACAGCAAGCTGATCTGACCTCTTCATCCAAGGAAGGGGAGAACCAAGAAGAAGAAGAAGAAAAGGGCCCCAGTCCTGCAATCTCTGATAATGATACTGATTTTGATTATGAGCAATATCCTCCTGCCGAGGATAGGTACAGGCAGCTAGAAGACCAGCTGAGTGTTATGGAGATTCAAAAGATCCCTGGTTTGGATTTCAGAGAACTGGGACTGGTATCAGGAGTGGTGATCCCTCATAAGTTCAAAGCTCCGGTTTTTGCCAAGTACGATGGAGTGTCCTATCCAAAACTCCATCTCCGCTCGTATGTCAGGAAAATCCAACCCTACACTGCTGATAGAAATTTGTGGGTGCATTTCTTTCAAGATAGTCTGTTAGGGACTCAGCTTGAATGGTTTTATCAATTGGAAAGAGCCAATGTCCGAAACTGGGAAGACCTTGCTGCTGCTTTTTACAGACAGTATCAGTATAACGCTGACCTTGCTCTCACTCGTACTCAGCTCCAGGGTATGTCTATGGGTGCAACTGAAGGTTTTAAGGACTATGCTCAAAAGTGGAGAGACTTGGCTGGAAGAGTCCAACCCCCTTTGTCTGATAGGGAGTTGGTTGACACGTTTCTAGGGATGTTGTCTGGTCCATTCTTCAATAATTTGATCGGCAGTTCTTCATCTGGGTTTACTGAGTTGATTTTGACTGGAGAGAGAGTAGAAGCTGGTGTCTGAAGTGGTAAAATACAGAAGGATACTTCATCAAGTGTAGTGAATAAGCCTTTCACCGGTAAGAAAGAAGCTAGTGAAGTCTACGGCTCGAGGGGCCAAAGCATACCTGAACACCGTCAAGCAGTAAATGCGGTAGTGATATCAAGACCCACAGTTGCTCCACAATGCAACAATCAACAAAGGGTGGAAAGACCACAGAGGCAGTTCACTCGGCTCAATATGACCCTGACCTAAACTCTACCATAATTATTGAAGACCAATTTGGTGACTCTGAGGGAAGCCCCGAAGAACCCCAACACCACTTCTCCCCACTATAACCTGAATGCCCGCTGCGCCTATCACTCCGAAAGTCCAGGTCATGATACAAACAACTGCTGGGCCTTGAAAAACAAAGTGTAAGACTTGATCGAAGCCAAAGAGATTGAGTTTGACGCTTCAGAGAAGCCCAACGTCATAACTGCTCCCATGCCATAACATGGTCATGGAGTAAATGTTGTAGGCGGTGATTTATTTGTGACCTCGTGGAAGAAATCTCTACTCCTTTGATGACAGTTAAGAAGAATTTGTTGTTAGCCGGTTTATTTCTAGGTTGTGGTGAAGGTTGCCACATGTGCTCGATTCTACCTGCTGGTTACCACTTATTGAAATCAGGTGTTCAGCGCCTGATGGATAACAAAGAGATCTTGTTCGAAAAGATTGTGATTCCATTAGTTCCAATTGAAGATGTTGCCATCATAACCATTTCCGCCAATCCTTCCAAGGATTCCTCGAGAAAGCCTGTTGGGATTACACTCGTCCCAAGAACTGCTCCGTTAATAATTATTGTCTCTGGTCCTATCCCGTACACTTTGGACAAGGTTGTCCCTTGGCACTATGGTGCTGATGTGTATTACCATGGAGTTAAACAAGACTTAAAAAGTGAGGAAGCTGATGTTGATGTCAGTAATATTATCGGGGCCAACAAGGTCACCAGGAGTGGAAGACTCTTTTCTCCCGAGATTTCCCCTCTGATTGTCCACAAACCTGTTGTCATTCCATCTGCTAGTACACCAGCTACTATCCCAGTTCCTATTCCAGTTATCACCCCTGTCACCGAGCCATATGGCACTCGGGGTAAAGAAATCACATGTGAGCCTGACCGGACGGAGGCACCTAAGAAGATCATTGTAGAAACCTCAAAACAAGAGATAGAAGAAATTTTGAAGATTATCAAGAAGAGCGACTACAACATAGTCGAGCAGCTGGGGCAGACCCCATCAAAAATATCCATGTTGTCCTTGTTGTTGTGTTCTGAATCCCATGCAAAGGCTCTAATTGCATTTCTCAAGACTGCGCATGGCCACATGAAACTTCAGCAGACCAATTCAAAGATTACGTAGCTAGCCTGACTACCGACAATGGGTTGGGTTTCTCAGATGCAGATCTGACTTCTAAAGGAAGGAATCATAATGATGCTCTGCACGTCTCGATCGAGTGCAGGGGCACTACTATGGACCATGTACTGGTGGATACTGGGTCCTTATTGAATGTTCTGCCAAAGAAAGCATTAGACCGTTTGGACTGTGAAGGTTTGATTCTAAAGCTGAGCAATATTGTGGTTAGAGCTTTCGACGGGTCAAAAAGGATGGTGCATGGGGAAGTGGGCATCCCTGTTATAGTTTGCTCTCAGACTTTTGCATCCACCTTTTATGTGATGTATATCAGATCATCATATTCTTGCTTGTTGGGTCGTCCTTGGATTCATAAGGCTAGGGCAGTGACTTCAACGCTCCATCAAATGCTGAAATATCCGGTAAAGGGGAAGACTGTCACGGTACGGGGTGAAGAGGAGTACATGGTGAGTCATCTCAATTCCTTTCACTACGTAGAGATGGATGGGGAGTTCATTGAAACTCCTTGTCAGAACTTTGAAGAGGTCCCTCAGACTTTGGCGTCAACTGAAGTTGCTACCGACAAACCTCCGATGAAGATGGCTTCTCTCAAGGATGCCAAGGCTGTAATCGAAGAAGGTGGGTGTACCAATTGGGGTCGGCTCCCTGATTTCATGCACAAAACTGACACATTTGGTTTGGGCTTTACTACAGGGGCTCAAAGGGTTGTTAGGCGCGCACGGATTGGAAGACCTCCTCTGCGCATCAGCAACCAGGGAGTTAATGCAATTGAAGATGGTGAGGAGGATTCAGACATCGACAGCTGGATTTACCCAACAACCAATGGGGGATTGAACAACTGGACGGTGAAGGACTTCATACCTATTTCTTTTATTCCACAGTAATTGACTTTTGTTTTAAGAGTTGTAATAAACAGTTTGAAACTTTACGGCCTGGTGCCTTGCCCGAGGCACTTTGGCCTTGCTTGTGAGGGCTTATTATTTTTCATTTTCATATATCATTAATAAAGCATTGGAAGTTTCTTGCATTACAAATTTTGCGCTCCTTGTTTTTATTTTCTGTCTCTCACTCTATTAAAACAGCTATTCTCTTACACACACTCACGTATCATAATGCAGATCCATATCCACTCTGGATCCCATTGATAACAACTCTGCTACTGCCAATTATGACTTCGAAAATCTGATCAACCAAGCTGAGGATGAAGGTGAGGATGATTGTGAGGTTCCTGGAGAGCTTGCTAGACTGTTACTGCAGGAAGGAAGGGCCATACAGTCTCATGAAGAGCCAGTTGAATCAATGAATTTGGGTACAGAGGAAGACAGGAAAGAGGTTAAGATAGGTGCGAATCTGGAGCCTAGTGTCAAGCAGTGGATGATACAAATGCTACGCGGCTATATTGAGATCTTCGCTTGGTCCTACAAAGATATTCCTGGTTTGGACACCGATATTGTGGTACACCACCTGCCGACTAAAGAAGACTTTCCTCCGGTAAAACAGAAGGTTCGTCGTATGCGCCCTGAGATGTCTGAGAAAATCAAAGCTGAAGTCATGAAGCAGTTTGACTCAGGATTTTTAGCTGTCACTTCTTATCCACAGTGGGTTGCCAACGTTGTTCCGGTGCTTAAGAAAGATGGTAAGGTACGGATGTGTGTGGACTATAGATATCTAAACACGGCAAGCCCCAAGGATGACTTCCCACTTCCTCACATTGATGTTTTGGTCGACAACACCGCGCAGCATAAGATCTTCTCCTTTATGGATGGTTTTTCTAGTTACAATCAGATCAAGATGGCTCCCGAGGACATGGAGAAGACAACCTTCGTTACACAGTGGGGCACCTTCTGTTACCAGGTAATGCCTTTCGGGTTGAAGAATGCTGGGGCAACCTATCAGCGCGCCATGGTCGCTTTGTTCCACGACATGATTCACCATGAGATCAAGGTTTATGTTGATGACATGATAGCCAGGTCCCAGACTGAGGAAGAGCACCTTGACCATCTCCAGAAATTGTTTGACATGTTAAAGACGTATAGGATGAGGTTGAACCTGAACAAGTGCACCTCCAGGGTAAGGTCTGGTAAGCTGTTGGGTTTCGTCGTCAGTGATAAGGGTATTCAGATGGACCCTGCCAAGGTAAAAGCCATACATGAGATGCCGGCTCCCTGCACAGAAAAGGAAGTTAGAGGCTTTTTGGGACATCTGAATTACATTGCCAAGTTCATTTCACACCTAACCGCTAGCTGAAGAAAGATCAAGTGGTAAAGTGGAATGATGAGTGCCAGGCCGCTTTCGAAAGAACCAAGGAATATCTTCAAGAACCGCTAATTTTGATGCCTCTGGTTGAAGGAAGACCTTTGATCTTATACTTGATAGTACTGGATAGTTCAATGGGGTGCGTACTGGGGAAGCATGACGAGTCTGGCCGAAAAGAGCATGCTATTTATTACCTTAGCAAAAAGTTTACCGACTGTGAGACCCGATACTCATTGCTCGAGAAAACTTGCTACGCTTTGGCATGGGATGCTCGCCGACTGAGACAGTATATGCTGACTCACACCACCTTATTGATATCAAAGATGGATCCAATCAAGTATATCTTCGAAAAGCCTGCCTTATCTGGAAGAATAGCAAGATGGAAGATGATCTTAACCGTGTATGACATCCAATACACAACCTAAAAAGCAATCAAGGGGAGTGTATTGGCGGATCATTTGGCACATCAGGCCGTGGATGACTACCAGTCCATGAATTTCGAGTTCCCGGAAGAGAACATCATGTTGGTGACCGACTGTGAAGAACCTGGACCGGATGAAGGACCTGAGGAAGGATCCCGATGGTCTATGTATTTTGATGGAGCATCAAATGCGTTGGGTAACAGCATTGGCATTGTGATCATATCTCCTGAGGGTTGTCATACTCCGTTCACCGCCCGATTATGTTTTAACTGCACCAACAATATGGCAGAGTATGAAACATGTATCCTGGGTCTTCGAGCTGCTATTGACCTGAGGATTAAGTTCTTGAGTGTATTTGGAGATTCTGCTCTAGTGATCAGTCAGATCAAAGGCGAGTGGGATACGAAGCACCCAAATCTTATTCCTTACAAAGAGTATGTATTGAAGTTGCTCCCACACTTTGAGGAGATAACCTTTGAACACTCCCCCAGAGAAGAGAACTAGTTAGAGGACACGCTAGTTACCATGTCTTCTATGTTTAAGGTTAGGTGGGACAATGAAGCTCCCCAGATTACCATCAAGAGGTTGGACGAACCCGCACATTGCTGTGACATTGAGACTGAAGAGGTAGCGGATAAACCCTGGTTTCACGAGGTAAAGAGGTATCTTGAGTCTCAAGAATACCCCGAGGATGCATCTGTTAATGATAAGAAGTTCTTGAGAAGGTTCACTGCGAAGTTCTTCGTCAGCAATGGTATCCTTTACAAGCGTAACCATGATTCAACCTTACTGCGATGTATGGACAAAAGCGAGGCGGAAAGGATCATGGCATAGTTACATGAAGGTACCTTTGGAACTCATTCCAGTGGAAATACCATGGCAAAGAAGATCCTACGGGCTGGATATTATTGGTCCATTATGGAAGCCAATTGTTATCAGCATTCTCAAACCTGTCATAAGTGCCAAGTCTATGTTGATAAGGTGCATGTACCTCCAGTTCCTTTGAATGTTCTGACAGCTCCTTGGCCCTTTGCAATGTGGGGCATCGACATGATTGGCGAGATCAGACCTACTATGTCTAACGGGCATCGCTTCATTCTGGTAGCAATTGATTATTTCACAAAGTGGGTTGAGGCGGCTTCCTTTGCTACAGTAACCAAGAACGTCGTGGCGCGATTTATCCAACACAATCTGATTTGTCGATACGGTGTACCGGAGAGGATCATCACGGACAATGGTACAAATCTCAACAATACGAAGATCACCGAGCTCTGCAAACAGTTCAAGATACAGCATCATAACTCTTCTCCCTACCGGCCGAAGATGAATGGGGTTGTTGAAGCAGCTAACAAGAACATCAAGAAGATTGTGCAGAAGATGACGGTGACGTACAAAGACTGGCACAAGATGTTACCATTCACTCTTCATGGGTACCATACCTCAGCATGGACGTCGATAGGGGAAACACCCTACTCTCTGGTGTATCGCATGGAGGCGGTCCTACCCATCGAAGTCCAGATACCCTCTATCCGGATTATGAAGGATGCGGGTTTGAACGAGGGCGACTGGATCCAAACCTGGCTTGATCAACT
This sequence comes from Vicia faba, assembly GCA_948472305.1. Classification (NCBI taxonomy): domain Eukaryota; kingdom Viridiplantae; phylum Streptophyta; class Magnoliopsida; order Fabales; family Fabaceae; genus Vicia; species Vicia faba. The sequence goes on from OX451739.1 coordinate 344,816,550, forward strand.
GAATTTAATTGATGAAAAGAGGCTTACTGCTATTTGTCATGGTCAGACGTATCAAAAGCGAATGATCAAGGCTTTTACAAAGAAATTCAGGCATCAAGAATATCAAGTCGGGGATCTGGTGATCAAACGCATCATTTTTCCGCAAGGTGATCCCAGGGGAAAATGGACCCCCACATATGAAGGGCCGTTTGTGGTTAAGAACATTTTCTCTGGAGGAGCTATGATTCTAACCACCATGGATGGTGACGACCTTCCTCACCCCGTCAATGCAGATATAGTGAAAAGATACTACGCATAATCAAAGACCCGCTAGGTTGACTGGCCTAGGCAAAAATAAGGGCTTCCCGACAAATGATCGGGACTTTATGAGTCTATCGCGATACTAACTGCAAGTATACAGTTTAGTCGTTCTAGTTTTAAATGATTATCGAACCCACCGAGACTGAGGATCAATCACATACGATCTATTGTTGCAAATGTCTAACTAAGTGATGAATATTTGGTTTTAGGGGAAAAAGATTTTAATTAAAAACAATAGTAATAGTTATACCGGTATGTGATAGTCGGACTTTGGGAACTTGGTGAATCACTTGGCATATAAATTATTTCGGTAAAAACAAATTGTTTAAAAACCTGAGACATACACTCTCGTGTTCATGAAATAAGTTATGCTACTAAACCTAGTGGATGCACTTTAAACTTAATAACACTTTTTGAAAACGACTTGAGTTTAATTAATTTGTTAAAACACTCTCGTGTATTTAAAAATTAATTTTTTGTTACCACTATCTGGGTCGAACCCCAGCTCTCGCATGCAGGTTCTTGCCTTAATTAATTTCCCACTCTCGTGGCAAAATCGTGTTAAATATCCTTTCACTCTCGTGACAAGGGTAGTTAAATTAATTATGGAAATTGGAAACCAGAAATTATTATAAAATATTTTAGCCAAGTTATCACCGAATTCCTTTGGTGCTTAAGAGTCACATACCGGTACAAACAAAATTAGCCAGACATAATATATTTAGCAGACATGCAACGTAAAAAACTGTTCATGAAAATAATCAACATACCATATAAACAATAAAGATTGAATTGCATAAAAAAAACTTGTAATTATATTGCCGTGGTAATCTTGAATTCGTACAGTAGCTTTGTGATTAATTGAAATATAGAACTAAGTGTGTTAATCCTTCGCTGTGAAGAATTAACACTTCTGGGAACTGGAAAGTTACAGAGGCTTGAAGGGAAAATATAATGGTTTTAAAAGCAAGTAAACAAAATAATGCAGAAAGAAAAAAAATATGGTTCTGTAGCAAAATCTCCGACTCTTTCAAAGTGAAATCTTCAACATATATATAGGCTCTCTCTTGTAACTGTCGTGTTCCAATATTTTGATACGTGCGCTAAATTCTCGACTGATGGAACGAGGTCGTGTGGACTTCGTGTGGCTGCTTCGTGGTTTACTGCATAGACTGAGTTTTTAAGGTGTTACGTTCGTAATGGGGTTCATAACAGCTAGGATTTTTGTTACGCTCGTAACGCGTTATGTTACGAGCGTAACAGTGTATGCTAGGCGTTACGTTCGTAATGTTAGGCGTTGCGCTCGTAACGCTCTTCTGGTGTAAGCTTCTTAGCAGACTGTCCTTTTTCTTCTTTCTTCTTGCCATTTCCTAGCTTTTTTTGCTCCTTTTAGCTAATTTTCCATCTTATGCCTTGGAAAATATAGTTTACCTGAAAACAAATAAAAATACCTTCGTGATGCATATTATTCGATAAAAACGTACAAATAACTCGTGTAAATTAGGCCTAAAAAGCGATACATTTTCGTGTTATCAAACTCCCCTACACTTGAACCTTTGCTTGTCCTCAAGCAAAAAGATAAGGCGGTTTATAAAAACGACGAATTAAACACACGTGACAATGTTCGCAAACTAGCTAGTTTGTAAATTTTTGATTAGGCCAAGAGATTTAGACGCAAAAGAGGTACGGTGACGACATTAGAGTACTCCAATTGTGCAAACCGTTCCGAGTCATGATGTTATAGCCCCAATCAACCTTTTAAACTAGATTTCACCCGTGTTCATTCAAGCACAATCACATTAAGCCCTTTATCTCCACACGCACATAGCAAAGTAACCGGTTAGCGACTATGATCCGTTGATTCTTGGGGTTCTGGCACTTATAAGTGGTAACCCCTTCTTTTATAACTTAATTGTAAATTGCGAGGGATCGGTCCGTAGTCCACCCTACCAAGTTCAGTACCAGATACTTCTGAACCAATTTCCAATAAGTTTTCTTTTATCCTGTGAGAATTACATCCTTTGGGCTAAATGACCGAGTGAGGGTCACCTAACTTACTTTGGGCATTTCACGACAAAGATTGCTATTTTATCATCATCTCTTTCGGATCATTCACTTATATTCATCAGTTCCTTGCGTAGTTTGTGTTTTGACGGTGATGACTGCTAGATAAACTATTAGGGGCTAATTTAAAGTAAAATTCACGGTTGGCGGTATAATAAGTACCCAAAATGGCATCGCATAAGGTGGAGTTCTAAAATGTCAGAACCGTAATGATTTTGTCAAACTTCCTCAAGTGGCCTAAGCTGAATTGAGTATTTGGTTTTAGCTAGCCGTTTCGAAACATCGCGTTGTATGATAATTGTAAATTTTTCGTTATGGCTCAAGAATTGTAAAGTTTGGGGAATTCCAATAATGCACGAAAAAGAACTTAGCAATTAAGGACTTAATTGTACATGAACTTGTTTTGTTGAAGGGAAAGTACAAGAAGGGAAAAATGATGTGAAAATTAAATCTAATCTAGAAAGAGAAAATGATAGAGTTTCCTCCCCCACACTTAAATCTAAGATTGTCCTCAATGTTTTGGAATAAGGTAAAGGAGGTAAGGATGAGAGGAGATATCTTCATTCAGGCCCTCTTCCTATGGCTCTTCCATGACCTCTTCTCTGTCCATCAAAACCAGGAAATCCAAGATGGCGCAGGCTCTCTTGAAAATCGCCCATGCGAACACTCAAACCACCTATTTCTGTTGTCAAAGTATCCATACAGGCCTCATGCCTAACTCCTTGTTCAATTTGTTGCTGCTGCATCTGTTGCATGAGTTGCATCATTGCAGTTTGCTGAGCTTGGATATCAGTGGCCTGTTGGGATTGGAGGGTAAGCTGAGCATTCATGTCTGTCATCCTTTGGGTTTGATCCATCATTTCCTCATAAAGATCTTTAGTAGTCGGGTTACGAGGCCTTCTTCTGCGCCTAGTAGAAGTGCTTGGTATATCCTGTTGAGGTGCGGTCTGCTGCTGTGCATCCATTTCTTCTTCTACCTCGTCAACAGGTTGAGGATTTTGATTCAACTGAGAAGCTAGGTCGCGTTCAGGGGAATTTAAATCATAAATCCACTTATCCATATTCGCCACATTTGTGAGCAACCTATTTGGCATAATCACACTTGGAACAATTTTGTTCTTCACCATCAAATTATACCTTCCATCATCTTGGTTCCTAATTAAACGCATGTATTTGCAGTTATCCAAATCCATGAGAAGAGGCGGTAAGGAATCAAGAGTCTCCAATTGGCTTTGCAAATTAAGCCCATGAGCTAATGTAGTTATCAGTCCTCCGATCAAAAATGGTTGATGTCCCCTTGCATAAAGGGACTCAATATAACGTAGAAGGAACGGAGTAGCATTTACCTTGGTATTCCCAGCTAAGCAGCAATGAAGGAAAAATACCTCCTTTGAGTTGACTTTGTTGCTATTAGCTCGTCCAAAAATGGTGTTGGAGAGAATCTTGAAGTAGTATCTAGTGGTAGGGTTGTGAACGTGAGATGCCAGACACTCATCCCAATTTCCTGTCGAGACATTGGTGAGTTTCTTCCATAATTTGAACAAAACAACAGCCCAATATTCGGTAACAGGGTCCTTGTGGTGCACCGTTTCGGAGTCGTCTTCCTTGGTTAAAAATTTGAGTAGCTCCGTGATTTTTTCTTGGTTTAACGTATATTCGGTGTTGAACATACGGAAAGACGCGGTGCCCGTGAGGAACATGCCATCATCACTCGGTGTTGAATACGAGAACGAACTAAGGAACTCGAGCGTCAGCTTAGGGTACGTCGGGTGATGTTGCATGCATGCGAATGAGAGGCCAGAGAGACGGAGCAGCCAATCCACTCCATCAAATATTCCCAATTTGTGGAGACAATCGTTGTCGGGATATCTCGTGGCCAAGACTCCCCTGCAGTGAAACTTCAAATATTGCTCCCTTTGGTGTCCGCCGTCTTGATTCCTAAAAACGATTCCACCCATGACAACCTCTCTGTTCTCCATTGATAATTCGTTGACTGAAGCAAGGTTCTACTGTGAAAGTGGTGAGGGAGAGGTTTTGCAGAGAGTGTTTGAATAGGATGGGATGAAACTATGTGAATATTTTTATAGGATGCAAATGTGGGTTGCTCTTAAATGGGAATGAATGCAAGTTTGGAAAATGGGAATGGTGGAGAATTTTGAACGTGGGTGAGTTGGGGTTTGCGGCGTGCGTTTGGAAAACTAATAGGGAAAGAAAGAAAAATTGAAACACCTCTATTTATGTCTCATAACAGGGGGAGCCCTGTTACGTTCACAACGCAGGAGCGTTACGTTCGTAACACGGAAGGGGCTGTTACGTTCGTAACAGTGGTGTTGCGTTCGTAACACCTCTGTTTATGGGAAAAATAACTTAGGATCTGGCAGACTCAATTTTTCATATTGTTATTATCGTGCCATTCTCCTTAGCATCATTAGTTAAGCTTGTCATTATTAGGGATGGTAAAACACATAGCAGCATAGTTGAATATAGTAACAGTAGTGTAAAGCAACAATATTAGCACTAACAGTAACAGTAATAGCTCGTAATAACAGAAAAAATAATAACAGTAAAATTGAAACTTGATGATGAATAAATGAAATATCATTAACTAATAGAATTGTTTAGAATTTGGAACAAACAATAACTAAATGCACGGAATAAAAAAAAAACTAAAACTAAGTTTCCTCCCTCACACTTAGACGAAACAGTGACCTCACTGTGTACATAAATGCAAGAAATGGAATATATTAACATAACTACGGCAAGTCCTAGCCACGATGAGTGGAGAACAGATGTTGGTGAATGAAATCCAATTATTCAGTTACCAAATCCATAAAACCAAGGAAATCTACATGTAAAGAGGTAAGCTCACCCCGCATTCCGGTTATTTCAGTATTCAAAGAGTCGAGTGTGACAGCAGGTGGAGGTGGTGGTGGTATCTTAGGAACCGGGAAGGTAGACTCAGTGGAAACTACAGGCTGATCCCATGGGTCAGGAAATTGGTGGTATCCAGGTGGTGTTTTAGGATCGGATTCGTCAGCAGCTGGAGAGGTATTTGGGACTTCATAAATTTCAATAGTGGATGGAGTCGAAGGCGGTGTAGGAGGATGGTGGAGATTAAAAAGCCAATTTGCTCTGTTATGGACACTAGTAATAGGATTTGGGAGTACAAATTGGTGAACAGTTTCATGGTTAATCAGCAGCTCAAATTCATTCGGCCCAAGGTTTCCTATGAAGCTAGTGTTAAAGAAAAACTCAATATTCATTGGCTTAATCCCATAGTGCAAATTTGTTCCTAACATAGGTCTTCGGAGTCCAATAGCATTGGAGATCATAGTGACTAACCCACCTATGAGGATTGGTGCATTCTTTGTTTGGATAATACGCTCCATATTAGCAATCATGTAGGTGGCACCATTAACTGGACGGTTCTGCGAAACACAATACATGATGAAAAGCTCATCACGTGACACAGTTGTTACATTCTGCTCTTTTCCGAAGAGGGTGTGGACAATGATTTTGTGGAAGTACCTAATAGCAGGGTTATGGATGGACTCCGAGTAAAGATCATTTGGCTCAGGATGGTTGTTTCCAGCAATACTACCCCAGAAGTAATTAAGGTCATGATCTAGTATTAGGTTTTCTTGGGTCATGGTGATAACATCAGGGCCATTAGGGAATCCTAACAGATGGGCAAACTCCCTATGATTGTAGCGGTAGTCCATATTAAACATTCTGAAGGTGATCAGCCCGTAGTTGAAACCTAACCCATGGTTTGGCAGATAGCTTAGTGTGCTCAAAAACTCAAGGGTCAGCTTACGGTAGGTACAATAGTGTCTCCGAATTGGAGCAACGTCCCAACCTATTTGGTTAAGCAGATACATAATGCTCTCATGAATGCCTAAGGCATTCATCGCATGGTCTTCAGCATAAATGGTTGGACACATCTATCGCTCAGCTAAATCCTCAAAGCGCCTTCTCTGATGCCTACCTCTCAAGGTTATGTTCATGTAGTTCATACGTACCATGGAGCTAAAAAAAATAAAGCTAATGAATTACCCTGAAAATATTTAATAAATGTATGAAAAACTAAGTTAGTATTTTCAGGTTAAAAATGCCGAAGTTAATCGAAAGAAAAAGAAGTTCAAATAAATAGAAATAAGGGATGCAACATAAAAATTTGAAAGATTAAAACAAAGTTAAAAAATAAAAAGCATATCAAAACAAAAATAATTAAAAGTAAACATGGGTTGCCTCCCATGAAGCGCTTTTGTTTTATGTCGATGGCTCGACAGACAGTACCTATTCAGTTAGGTATTGGGGTAGGTGGCTCACTTAATTTCAGATAGGCCGAATAGTTTAGATTTTCGACGTTAAAATAATGCTTTAAACGTTGGCCATTGACTATAAATGGTTCTATGGAATTTCCTTTAATTTCTATCGCACCACTGGGGAAAACTTTATTAATTTCGAATGGTCCTGACCACCTGGAACGTAATTTACCCGGGAAGAGTTTCAGTCTAGAGATGAATAGGACTACAATGTCTCCTTCCTTGAATTATTTCCTCGAGATACGCTTATCATGCCATTTTTTTGTTCTTTCCTTATAGATTCTAGCATTTTCATAAGCGTCTAAACGCAATTCTTCTAGTTCATGGATATCTAATATTCGTTTCTCGCCAGCAGTCTTGTAATTTAAGTTAAGAGTTTTAATAGCCCAATAAGCTTTATGTTCTAATTCTACTGGAAAATGACAAGATTTTCCATAAACTAATTTAAACGGCGTTGTTCCCATAGGGGTTTTAAAAGCTGTCTTATATGCCCAAAGAGCATCATTTAGCTTGGAGGATCAATCCTTTCTAGATGTGGCTACGGTTTTCTCAAGGATTTGTTTAATTTCCCTATTTGACACTTCCACTTGTCCACTTGTTTAAGGATGGTATGGTGTGGCTATGCGATGTTTAACGCCATATTTTGAAAGTAGTTTTTTGAAAATTCTAGAGATAAAATAGGAACTACCATCACTAATTACTAATCTTGGTATACCGAATCGTGGGAAGATAACATTCTTGAATAATTTAAGTACCACTCGTGTATCATTTGTGGGTGCAGCGACGGCTTCAGTCCATTTTGATACGTAGTCAACAACTACCAATATATACTTATTTTTCCAAAGGATGCGGGGAACGGTCCCATGAAAACAATTCCCCATACATCGAAAATTTCGACTTCGAGAATCCCTTTTTGCGGCATTTCGTCATGTCTAGATATATTTCATGTGTGCTAACATCTATCCCAGTTCATAATTGCTACGTGGACGTCTTTCCATAAAGTAGGCCAAAAAAGACCAGCTTGAAGTATTTTTGCACAAGTTTTCGAAGTGTTAGCATGTCCACCATAAGGGGCAGAATGGAAATGAGCAATGACATTTTCCACTTCATCGTTAGGAACACAACGACAGTAGATACCATCGGCTCCTCTTTTAAAGAGTAGTGGTTCATCCCAAAAGTATTGTCTAAGATCATGGAAGAATTTCTTTCGCTGTTGGTACGTTAAATCGGGTGGTAGAACACTGGCGGCTAAGTAGTTAATAAAATCAGTGTACCATGGTAATGTGGTGTTGGTACAGATGACTTCTACTATCGTAGTTGTTAAATGTTCATCGCATTGTTCTAAACTGTCGGTAGGATCTGTCTCGAGTTGAGCAATAAGGCGTTCATATGGGAAATCGTCATTTATGGGAACACTTTCGGTTCGGATTCCATCCAAACTTGATAAATGGTCTACTACCACGTTTTCAGTTCCCCTTTTGTATTTTATTTCCAAGTCAAACTCTTGTAGGATTAAGATCCATCTGAGTAGTCTTGGCTTGGCGTATTTCTTACTTAGCAAGTATCGGATCGCAGCATGATCCGTGTAAATAACGATTTTGGAGCCTACTAAGTAGGAACGAAATTTGTCCAACGCGAATATAACAGCTAAGAGTTCCTTTTCCGTAGTGGCGTAATTCATTTGTGCAGGATCAAGTATTCTGCTTGCGTAGTAAATAGCGTGAAGCTTTTTATCCTTGTGTTGTCCTAGGATTGCGCCTACAACATAATCCCTCATGTCGCACATTATTTCAAATGGTTGGCTCCAATCAGGAGGTTGCATTATAGGTGCTGAAATTAATGCTTCTTTAAGCGTCTCAAATGCGTTTAAGAATTTATCATCGAAAATAAACTCAGCATCTTTCATCAATAGTTCAGTTAGTGGCTTAGTGATTTTGGAGAAATATTTTATAAAACATCGGTAAAAACCAGCGTGTCCTAGAAAAATTCTTATTTCTCTAACTGTTTTGGGTGGTTGAAGGTTTTTGATAATTTCGATTTTTGCTTCATCGACTTCAATCTCTCTGTTTGATACAATGTGACCCAACACAATTCCTTGTCTCACCATGAAATGACATTTTTCCCAGTTGAGCACTAGGTTGACAATTACACAGCATTTTAGTACCAACTCAAGATTTGGTAAACATCCGTTAAAACTTTCTCCGCAAACAGAAAAACCGTCCATGAATACTTCCATAATTTCGTCCAAGAAGTCTGCGAAAATTTCCATCATGCATCATTGAAAAGTTACAGGTGCGTTACATAGTCCAAACAGCATTCTTTGGTATGCAAAGGTACCATAGGGGCATGTGAACGTAGTTTTCTCTTGATCATCAGGATGAATGGGAATTTGAAAGAATCCTGAGTATCCGTCAAGATAGCAGAAATGGGAATGTTTAGCTAAACGCTCGAGCATTTGATCTATGAATGGTAATGGGAAATGGTCCTTGCGTGTAGCTTTGTTTAGTTTTCTGTAATCAATACACATTCTCTATCCTGTTTGGGTACGTTGTGCTACCGATTCGCCTTTTGTGTTTGTTATAACTGTAACACCTCCTTTCTTAGGTACTACGTGAACTGGACTGACCCAATTGCTATCGGATATCGGGTATATGATGCCTCCCTCTAGTAGTTTCTTCACTTCTTTCTTTACGACTTCACTTAAAATAGGATTTATTTGTCTTTGATGTTCTCTAGAAGTCATGCAGTCCTCTTCTAGCATAATGCGGTGCATACAGACAAAAGAACTTATTCCTTTTAGATCTGATGTGTTATATCCCAACACGGTTGGATACTTCCTTAACACATTAAGAAGTTTTTCGGTTTCGATCTTCCCTAAGTCGACGTTGACTATAACTGGTCGTTCGAGTTCTTTATCTAAAAATTCATACCTTAGATCTTTAGGTAACATTTTAAGTTTTATACCAGTTTTCTTAGCAGTTGGGGTAGGATCGGGTGTTAAGGTGAGACATTCTCTTAGGTTGGCATCGTGATATTCTTGTCTCCAGTCATCATCCTCGAAGATAGATGGTGTCGGAATATTCAATATTCCAGAATAGGTGTCTTCTTGACTTTCTAGTTCTTTGACACATTCATCGATAATATCTAGGAAACAGCATGAGTCGTCTATAGCAGGGAATTTGAAGAATTGGGAAAGAATAAATTCTACTTCTTCTCCTACCTTGAAGGTAAGCTTTCCTTTCTTAACATCGATAATGTCTCCTGCAGTGGCTAAGAATGGCCTTCCTAATATGATGGGAATATTTGAATCTTCCTTTATGTCCATTATTATAAAGTCAGTAGATATGTAGAATTGTCATATTCGGACAGGAATGTTTTCTAGCATACCAACAGGGAATTTGACTAATCTGTTGGCTAGTTGTAAGGACATCTTGGTAGGTCTCATGTCACCTAGTCTGAGCTTCTCGCAAATAGATAAGGGCATTAGACTAACACTTGCTCCTAAATCTCATAGAGCTTTGTCTATGACAGATTTTCCAATTACACATGGTATGGAGAAACTACCGGGATCCTTTAGCTTTGGAGGCATGTTATTTTGAATTATGGCGCTACATTCAGCAGTTAGCATAACAGTTTCGTTTTCAAAAAAAAATTTCTTATTAGACAGTATTTCCTTTAGGAATTTAGCATATGACGGCATTTGAGTTATAGCTTCTGTAAATGGAATAGTGACGCTTAGTTGTTTCAGAAGTTCTACGAATTTCTTGAATTGTCCCTTGTTCTTGGATTTTGTAAGTCTTTGAGGGTATGGAATTGGTGGTTTATATGGCGGTAGAGGTACGTAAGGTTTATCTTTTTCTGAAACCTCTCCGCTCTCGTATGCGTCTTCCTCTACATTCTCAGATTGTTCCTTCGATTTCTCTGCTTCCTTTTCAGGTTTTTGATACATGGTCGGGTTTTGGAGTCTAGGATCTACCGGTCCATCAAGTGATGTCCCACTTTGTAATGTGATAGCATTAGCGTGTCCTTTAGGATTGGGTTGTGGTTTTTCAGAAAACATACCAGCAGGTGCGACATAACTAGCTTGGTGTTGTGCTACTTGGGAGATTTGAGTTTCTAACATTTTATTGTAAGTTGCTAGGGCATCTACCTTATTTTCTAATTGCTTCAATTGTTCACCGGTGTGAATGTTTTGATTGAGGAATTCTTTGTTTTGTTGAGCTTGAGTAGCAATAAAGTTTTCCATTAGGATTTCAAGGTTAGACTTCCTAGGAATGTTAGGAACATTAGCAGCGGGTTTTTGATAGCCTGGAGGTACAGCGGGTGCTTGGCCAGGTGCATATAAAGCGTTATTATTCTTGTACGAGAAGTTAGGATGGTTTTTCCAACCAGGGTTATAGGTATTATCAAAAGGATTACCTTGAGCGTAATTCACCTGATCAACTGATATTCCTGCTAGGATTTGACACTCGGTTCTAACATGACCAGGAACTCCACAAACTTCGCAGTTTGGGGTTACGGCAGCCACGGTGGATGCATGAGGTAAGATCAAGCTTTCTATCTTTTTGGTAAGAGCATCTACCTTAGCATTAACTTTATCTAAGCTACTAATCTCGTACATCCCACTTTTGGCTGGAGTTTTCTCTACAGGTGTTCTTTCTCCTCCCCACCGATAGTGGTTTTGAGCCATATTTTCAATGAGTTGGTTAGCTTCGTCGTAAGGCTTGTCCATCAGTGTACCACCTGCGGCGGCATCTATAGAGAGTCTTGTGTTGTACAAAAGTCCATTGTAAAATGTATGGATAATCAGCCAGTTTTCTAATCTGTAATGTGGGCACATTTGTATCATATCTTTGTAGCGTTCCCATGCATCGAATAGAGATTCAGTATCCTTCTGCCTAAATCTGTTGATTTGAGCTCTTAATGCAGCAGTCTTGCTTGGGGGAAAGTATCGTGCTAAGAATACAGTCTTAAGTCCTTTCCACGTAGTGGCGGAATTCGACGGCAAGGATTGCAACCAAGCCCAAGCTCTATCTCTTAGCAAAAAAGGAAAGAGACGTAATCTTATTGCATCTTTACTAACACCATTTTCTATAACTGTGTCGGAAAATTGAACGAATTTTGTAAGATGTTCATTTGGATCCTCGGTAGGATTTCCAGAGAATTGGCGTTGTTGGATAGTTGATATCAACGACGGTTTCAACTCAAAATTGTTTCGATTAATTGCTGGAGCAGCGATGCTATTGTGGGGTTGTTGTTTTGATGGAGTTGCATACTCCTTCAGTGGACGGGTCCTTCGTTCTTCGGCCATGTCTATTTCTGGATTGGTTTCGGTTTCAGAGGAAGAATTAAATCTGTTTCAGAATCAATCTTGATTTCGGGTTTTGGTAAAGGAATAACGTGATTTAAATAGTAATCCCTGACTGTTTGTCTTATGGAAAGGATGCGTTCAGGTTCGTCCGTCGATTTGTCAAGAGGTTCGCCTTGTGAGCGAGTCCTTGGCATACAAATCGAAAAAGGGTTTCTGTTTCCTAGTCTAAACGCGTAATAGAAGAATCGTACTTAATTGACTGATCAGTCCCCAGCAACAACGCCAAAAACATGATCGGGACTTTATGAGTCTATCGCGATACTAACTGCAAGTATACAGTTTAGTTGTTCTAGTTTTAAATGATTATCGAACCCACAGAAACTGAGGATCAATCGCATACGATCTAATGTTGCAAATGTCTAACTAAGCGATGAATATTTGGTTTTAGGGGAAAAAGATTTTAATTAAAATCAATAGTAATAGTTATACCGGTATGTGATAGTCGGACTTCGGGAACTCGGTGAATCACTTGGCATATAAAGTATTTCGGTAAAAACGAATTGTTTAAAAACCTGAGACATACACTCTCGTGTTCATGAAATGAGTTATGCTACTAAACCTAGTGGATGCACTTTAAAATTAATAACATTTTTTGAAAATGACTTGAGTTTAATTAATTTGTTAAAACACTCTCGTGTATTTAAAAATTAATGTTTCGTTACCACTATCTGGGTCGAACCCCAGCTCTCGCATGCAGGTTCTTGCCTTAATTAATTTCCCACTCTCGTGGCAAAATCGTGTTAAATATCCTTTCACTCTCGTGACAAGGGTAGTTAAATTAATTATGGAAATTGGAAATCAGAAATTATTATAAAATATTTTAGCCAAGTTATCACTGAATTCCTTCAGTGCTTAAGAGTCACATACCGGTACAAACAAAATTATCCAAACATAATGTATTTAGCAGACTTGAATATAATCAACATACCATATAAATAATAAAGATTGAATTGCATAAAAACAAAAACCTGTAACTATATTGTCGTGGTAATCTTGAATTCGTACAGTAGCTTTGCGATTAATTGAAATCTAGAACTAAGTGTGTTAATCCTTCGATGTGAAGAATTAACACTTTTGGGAACTGGAAAGTTACAGAGGCTTGAAGGGAAAATATAATGGTTTTAAAAGCAAGTAAACAAAATAATGCAGAAAGAAAAAAATATGGTTCTGTAGCAAAATCTCCGACTCTTTCAAAGTGAAATCTTCAACATATATATAGGCTCTCTCTTGTAACTGTCGTGTTCCAATATTTCGGTACGTGCGCTAAATTCTCGACTGATGGAACAAGGTCGTGTGGACTTTGTGTGGCTGCTTCGTGGTTTACTGCATAGACTGAGATTTTAAGGTGTTACGTTTGTAATGGGATTCATTACGTTCGTAACAGCTAGGATTTTTGTTACGCTCGTAACGCGTTATGTTACGAGCGTAACAGTGTGTGCTAGGTGTTACGTTCGTAATGCTAGGCGTTATGCTCGTAACGCTCTTCTGGTGTGTGCTTCTTAGAAGACTGTCCTTTTTCTTCTTTCTTCTTGCCATTTCCTAGCTTGTTTTGCTCCTTTTAGCTAATTTTCCATCTTATGCCTTGGAAAATATAGTTTACCTGAAAACAAATAAAAATACCTTCGTGATGCATATTATTCGATAAAAACGTACAAATAACTCATGTAAATTAGGCCTAAAAAGCGATACATTTTTGTGTTATCAGCAAACCAAAAGGGTTCGGGAGAAAGTAAGGGATGAAAATGAAAAAAAAAGTACACCCGGCAAGTCGAAAACCTGAAAAGGAGGCTTGGGCAAAAAAGGGTATCCCGGTGGACTGAAAACCCGAAAGGGCGGTCCAGGCAAAAATTAGGGATTGAAGTGTAACACTATGTCTCATTGGATCATCTTAAAAACAGACTTCGGTATCGACTATCAAGCTCGGACGGCACCAATCAATCTGATCTACCTTCGACCAAGTAGCAAAGTGATGAGACGTTTGAAGATATAAAGGCAATAGCAGAGTTGGAACCCAATGGGATTGTTTCACATAGCTGTTTTTCTTTCTTTTACACAAATTGTATAATTTCTATTCTTCGCCGACATTCTCTTACTAGGACGTCATCCTCTTTGTATAAAACGCCTATTACGGGCCAACTTCAAAAATCAATACAATTTGTTTCCACAATAAATTCCAAATTGTTTTTCTTTTTCTGTTTTGTTTTGCAAGAACGTCCAATGATACATTTTTTATATATGCATTTGAGAATAATTGCTGCTTATAAATACTTACACAAGAAACAAAAGACAATTACTCGTAATTCCAGGAACAGGGGCAAACAAGAAATGTCCAAACCTTACAGTTGCTCTACCCACCAGGTACAGAGATAGAGCCAGCTTGAGAATATGACTAAAGGTACATATGCTCCCCGCAGAGTAGGAAGTATCCAAAGACAATGGTGTTAGCTCTCCCCCAGCCGAGGTTCATAATGGCGAATGAGTCGGCAAAATTCTTCCCAAGCAAAGTTTATCTATCACCAGCAAGAGAAGTTCACCGCCAGCGGAGTTTATTTCTCCAAATCAGCAGATCGTCCAACAGAGTATCTCTCTTCTCTGCAGAATCATTCTCCCGCAGGGTTATTCTCAAACAGAGTCTCTCCCGGCGGATTGTTCTCAAGCAAAACAGACGCAAGTCTCCAGTTAATCATCTTCGGTCACTATCCCCAACGAGAACGAAGAACTCACCTCCTTATACTCTCCAACAGCAGCCCAGGATTTATTCTCCCAAACCGGAGAATATCACCAGAACATTGCATATCCATACATTGTGGCATGCGCATATGCATCATACAGCATAATCTCATTTATTTCGAGAACATCATTACTGAATACATTTCATACATCATGACATTACATACGACTAACTCTTTACCTTTCAGGGAAAGATGCGATCAATTTCTCGCAAGTTTTCTCTGGTTCAGTCAAATCGATACTAAGATTTCTATTCTAGTTCAAGCTATGAAGCCCAGAAATCGACCGAATAATATCTTGATTTATCCAAAATACTATGAAGCCTAGAATCGACCAAATAGTGGTATGTCTTAAATACAAGCTATAAAGCCTATAAATGGACCAGAAAATAGCTTAACCCCTCAGCAAGTTATTGTGAAGCCTGGAAATCGACCAGATAGCAGTACAAGATACCATGAAGCCTGGAATCGACCAGACAGTGGTATAGGACACCGTGAAGACTGGAGCACGACCAGATAGCGACAAAGGACATTGAAGCCTGGGACACGACCAGATAACATTATAAGGCACTGTGAAGCTTGGAATTCGACCAAATAGCAGTTTAGTCGGCCAATTACTATGAAGCTCGGAAATCGACCGGATGTTAGTATGCCTTAAATTCAAGTTGAAACCCGAATGCGACCGGATAACCACTTAATTCCTTCTGAAGCCTGGAGCACGACCAGATAAGAATTGAGAAATTGAAAATCCTGGAGGACGACCAGATAGCAAGCTTTAATCTCATCTCCCCAGTAAGTCACTGTAAAACCTGGAGTACGACCAGATAGCAGTCAGTCTTATTTTCCTTAGCAAATCACTGTAAAGTCTGGAGCACGACCAGATAGCAGTTCATTTTCACCTCCTAGACTAATATATGATTCCCCAGTATAGTAACAGACAACTGAAGCTCCTAAAATTCTACTTCCCCCAAGACAGAGACTGGCGTTCCCCAGCGTAATCCTCCTCAATAACAGGTGTACGGGCTCTCACAAAGGAATCTCTTATGCGGTCGACACTCCTTCTGATGGTATCTTTAAGACCATCTTCCGTCATTTACTTCCAAATGGCATCTATAAGCCCATTCCCGATATCGCCAAACATGTACCACTTCATGCGAGTGCAGATTTCTGGGGCACTTTAGTGTTCAATCATCTTCAACCCTCAGATCACGAAAGGCAGACAAGCCAATATAGATCCTCAGGTTTAAGAAGATTGAACAGAGGAAGTTGTTGTACCACAAAATTTGCCCTCCCATATTCCTTAATACATGTCAAGTGAGGTCCTCAAATTGCTCAAGGAAGTCCAAGGGTTGACCAAACCAACTCTCTCCTAAGGCAGTCTACCCCAAATTAGGGTTTCATTTTGCACTAAGATGTTTAAATAAAAAGGGTCCCAAATTCTCACTATTGTCCTAATATATTCTCAAGATCATCCATGTCAAGTTTCAAGCCTTGCAGAGGAAGTTTGCTCAGTCAATTGCTCAAAGGCCTGAAAATCGACTGTGCTAGGGCAAAAGTCAACTGTGGCCCACATACAGTCAAACTTCAAGCTTTTTGGTCAACATTATCATTTTTAAGTATTATTCATAATTTGTGGTTGATCATGATTCCTCAAGGATTGCTCATAATTTATCAAAACCCAAAAGTTGCTAAATTAGGGTTTTGTAGGAAAAGTCAACTCAACTTTGACCAAGCATAACTTTCTCATATTTTATAAAAAATGACCCATCCAAAGCTCATTTTGAATAGAATTTAATTCCCTACAATTCATATTCAGCTCCCAAGTTCAAAATATGCACTCACAAGAAGATATGAATTTGGACATTATAGGTCATTTTGAAAAGTCAACAAAAACACCTTTTGGGCCAAAGCTTCATACATGAACATGGAAGGCTCAATTGATATGAGACCAAAAGGGTTGCTTATAGGACATCTTAAGCTTTATAAAAAGTCAAAGAACACCTCTCTAGGGTCAAAATTGAGAGAGTTGTGCATTGTCCAAGTTGACCCTTTTTGTAAAATTGCCAAAAGTCAAATGTGTCCAAAATTGCATTTTTTGTCAAAAGGGCCCAACTTTTTATGCTTGCACTGAGTATGTAATGTGACCCAATACTCATGATCCCTTCCACTTGTCATTATTTTATTTTTGTCATTTATTTTGATTTGATTTCATTTAAATCAAATAAAATAATGAAAATCTGAAAAACTAATTAAAGCTTGAGATTTTGTGCATGATTAGGTCCATTACACAGATGGAGACAAAATCAAATCATGCAAGGTTCACATGGACACAAAAAGATTGAATTTTCTTGTTTTGGAAAGATTTGGTGCAAGGATTGAATCATGAATCAATATTCATGATTGAGAGAGATTTGATACAAAGTTACAACCTTAATACATTCTAGTATACATAAGGATCAAGTGCATACCAAAAACAAGAGGGTTGGAGGCGTGCAAAGGAGAGAACAAATTTCAAAAATTCAAGGAAAAGTTGCAAACTGATTTCTAGGTTGCAGGCCATCTCAAGCCATTCTAATTATACCAATCGCTTGCTGGACATCCTAGGATCCTATTTCTATCGCTAGCAAGCTTCCCCACGCCTTGAAACACCCTGTAAGAGTCACACGGTTTCCATATTTTCTTGAATTGGAATAAGTTAATTTTGGCATATTTAGCATGATCAATTGATATATTCATAATCCTTAAGATGTTTGCGAGCTAATGGTTATGATTAATTGCATTTTTATTGACTATACATCAAATTGCCATAGCTAGGGTTTGAGTTTTGTTTGTAGGGGTTTTGCGTACAGGGAAAATTGGACCTTAATAATGGTACCATGATGCTCGTGAGGTTGTAACGAGTTGATTGGTACCATTGGTTGTCATTTATCATGCTTGTACAAGGTTTTGGAGATGCACAGGGTTATACCTATGCTCAGTGTCCGTAGGTAAAAGCCATAAAACTTACAGCGACGGTGGGAGGAAGAAGAAGGATACGTGGCGCTCCATGGTTTGCCAGTTTAAATTTCGCACGTTCCAACGATTAGCTTTTGGTTTTTATCATATAATATTTATTGGTTATTGTTTATACAACTAACATGGCCAACTCAGGTGGCAAGCACGCAGTGGGAGAATGCCTAAGGGCTTGGGTTCGATCCCCAGGTCCCAACTTTATTTCATATTTTTCTTTGATAGGAAATCCAGTATATCTCACACTCCAGGATCCATCATGCACTCTCCAGATCTGATCATCCAAACCACCAAAGCTTCATATCTAAGGCCTTCCCATGAGGGTCCACCATACGCATGGGTCAAGCAAGCACATGAGATTGGAAAAAGTCAATGGGTCCAGGAGCTTATTGGGCTCAGAATTGCCAACCACACCCCATTTGCTAAAACAACACCAGGCCCATTCTTTCTCTTTTCTATTTTTTTCTTTTATTTAATTTAATTAGTTTAATTATTTTCTAACACAAATAAATTCTTTATTTCAAAAAACCATAAAATCAAGTTTCACAAAAAAATTTAGAATTAGGTTTTTTTTTATTTTATCAAATTTAATTTAATTTTAGTTTAATTTAATTTAGGGTAATTCTAACTTTTTTATATAATTAAAATCAATTAGAAAAAATTAGGGTTAACTTGTGATTTAATTTTTATTTCTTTCTCAAATAAAAATAAAAAATACAAAAATAGGTTAATTTAATTATTTTTCTTAATTAAAATTAATTAGTAATTAGGTTTTTATTATTATTCAATTAAACTTTATTTTCTCAAAATAGCACAAAAACCACAAAAAATAATTTTTCTTTTAAATTACAATTGTAGTTGGGGTCAAAACCCTAAATCTCTCGTTTTCGATTCATCGCGCATGTTTATCATTTTTGCAATATTAATATAACTGCTCACGGTATGTAATAGTTTAATCTAGGACTTTCTTTATTTATCATTTTACGGGTTTTTTGGCCATGTAATTAATCTCTACCCCGAAGCCTTGTAATAGCGTAGGTTTTATTTCTCGCATTTTAATTCTCGCAAATATTAACTGTTAGATGTATGTTAATAGGATTGTATGACAAGATTGCATGATAATTTAAAACGGCTAGAAAACCCTAATATGCAAAGATAATATCTGAAATCAAATCACTCGCACATGCGCACTCTTAGGGTATACTCTCACTTCGGTTGCCTTCGGTAAACGGTCATTAAGTATAGGGTGTCTTAGTGGTTTCCCTCTTGTCTAACAAAGATCAAAAGTCCCGTTCGGAAACGTCGCCTTGAAAATGTTGCCTCGGAAATGTTGCCTCGAATATGATCTTAAGGCATTAGGGTTATTACTAAGACGTCCTAACATTACTTTAGTGATTGTACGTCCCTTTCGAATTGACCATTACAACTCCAACAGTGGTGCTACCTACTACTTAATAGTAGGATAGTGCTGTCTAAAGGAAACAAGAACATAAAAGATCCTTTTTCGAGTAGGTAGATGTTAATAGGTACTTACTCAAAATCAAACTTTTCAGACTTACACTTTTTTCAAACAAAGTTTTCAAAAACACTTCGTAACACTCTTGAGGACATAAACAAGGGTTAAAACGAAGTAAAACAAAACTTTTCAAAACAAACACACAGAAGCAATTTTAAAAGATGAGCAAGTACCTAAGAGCCCATTGAAAACCATGGATGGAAAGGGTGTTAATACCTTCCCTTTCTATAATCTACCCCCCGTACTCAGAATATCTCGAAAAAGGACTTTTTCTATGCTTTTTTCCTTTCCGGTTGGATAAAATGAAAGTCGGTGGCGACTCTTGCTTACCGCGACATTTTTTGAATAAAAAATGCAAAACACCAACCAGCATTTTTCAAAACAGTCGGTTCTGCCACCGTATCACACATCTTATACTGAAATAAACAGTAAAAGGATGAGGAAACCTGTATCAGAAAACCTGCTTATGATATGATGCATGATATGAGAATGCAATGTTTTCAAGGACCTCGGGAGATTTAAATTTACTAGCCAAAAAGGAAACAAAAACAACAATTACATTAATAAGTTCAAGAGTTACAATTGTCCCTTGGGCTTACAATAGAAAAGCAAAAGGGTCTTAAAGAGACAACAAAATGAAAACTACTAAGACCTAAGACTAAAGTCTCCCACGGACGCTTCCTCTTTGTGTCGATGTAGGCATTCATGCTTTGCTCCTCTTGAAGTTTCTTGGTGAGCTCCAACACTTTCTCCTCGCTTGCGTAGAATCGAGCTTCAAGGGTGTCTCATTCTCCCTTGAGTTGAATCCAAGATCTCTGCAATCTTCGAGGTCGGTAGGCATGTCAGGATGGAGAATAGTATAAAGAATGTCCCCCTCATCAACAGGCTCTACAACTACTGGTAAGATAGTTGGATATGGCATCATGAGACTTTGAGCACGAGATCGTACCCATTTGAGATAAGGCTCAAGAGGGATGGAATTCTTATGCCCCAAAGTATTGCTATCAACCTTGTTTACCATACCCTAAGCATGTACAAACCTTCGATGATAACCTTGAACATAATTCTCATAGTCGAATATAATACCTTGAATGAGTGCGTCGTGGGGACCATCTCTTCGAGCATAGCCAAATTGTCGTAGAGCTAGAGAAGGTTTATAAGAAATACCTCCCCTAATGACCAAGAGTGGAATATTAGGGAACTCCCCACAATGTTCAATGATAGTAATGTCCTCTTGAGATCGAGAGCACCAATAAATATTTGTATGAGAAAGCGACATTATCCTTTGCGACCACCTCAAACCTTTCTCATTCTTCAATACTGATCGGGGAAGGTGTGAAATAAATCACCTAGACAGTAAAGGCAAGCAACACATAAGAGTGCCTCGCTTTCTCATAGTGCAAGTATGAAGAGAGTGCAAAACGTATCCAAGCAATGTAGGCACAGGGTTATGAGTAAGGAAAATTTTGACACCATTCACATCTATGAGTTGGCCAGGGTTAGGAAAAAGCACCAACCCATAGATTAGAAGATCCAAGATCTCCTAGAAAGCTTGAATGTTCATGGCATCCAAAAACAAACGAGCCTTCTCCATCAGGAATTTAGCAAAAAAGCCTTTGACCCCACTTCTTGTCTCCCAATTAGCTACAATGTCAGAACTCTTCAAATGTAAGACAGTGGCAATAACTTCGGGTCTTGGAGCTTCCTATAAACCGGTGAAGGGTATTTGAGCAAGAACAAATACTCCTAGTAGTTGAGAGAATTCTTCCATTGTGGTCACCAATTGATAATCGGGAAAGGTGAAACAATGATGTACAGGGTCAAATAACTGAAAGAGCACCCTCATCATGTCTTCTTCAAAGCTTGAGGTAACCAGATTGAGAAGTCGACCATATCTTTCGGTGAACAAAGAATTTTAAGGAACCCTTGATGCTAACTCTTTGAGTTGAGGAGGCACCCTTATGAAGTTGATTCGGATGGTATTTCTACGAGTGGAAGCCATATCCTACAAAACAGAACAAAGATGAATCCCTAGATCCTTGAAATGGTTAGTGAAAATTCTATGGCATGATGTTATGATGTCATGAACAAATAATCATACAAAAATGAAACACATAAGGCCTTAGGTTTAGGCTTGCATGGGTTTTGTAGGTAAGTACCCTCTTGAAGTTTGATTTGGTTCAACCTGTCCTAAAAGAAGTAATCGGGTTCTATGAGCCTCAATACCACTGATCTTTCTTCATCGGGCATTGTTTTATCTCAAGCATCCAAACTGCGGCCAAAATATCCCAAAATTTCGATCTCAACGAGTGTAGTATCAAGTATCAACCAACTTTAGTCTTGCACCAAAGTTAGCTATATCACTACATTCTAATGGCCAAGTTGTTCAACTAAGGTTCTAGGGTCAGTTAGTGCTTCATGACACCACACAGCGGCCCCGTATTCTCCTTGACTAGACTCAATGGACACCAGTACTAACAAATGTGCCACACTAACATAGCCATCGCTTCCACCATGTTGGTGTTACACTGCATAGTCCCCACGATCTATTGCTACTTACCTAATATGCCCCA
Source organism: Vicia faba (assembly GCA_948472305.1). Lineage (NCBI taxonomy): Eukaryota > Viridiplantae > Streptophyta > Magnoliopsida > Fabales > Fabaceae > Vicia > Vicia faba. Next base: position 344,838,440 of record OX451739.1, read on the forward strand.
AATCAGGGTATAGAATGTTTTCAAGAAATAAACCTAAGCATAACCCAAAATCTAAAGCAAACAAGGCAAACAGGTAAAGCAATAAAGGTGATCTAGTTCTTAAGGTAACCATACTTTTAGTTTCTCCCCAACAGAGTCGCCAGTTCTATAATACGGTTGGAGAACTGACTTGGGTGTTTTGCGTTTGATTGCAAATATTGCGGATAGCAAGAGTCGCCACCTACTTTTCTTTTTTCCAATAAAGGAAAGGGTGAAAAGAACAGGAAGGGCCTTTTGAGAATTTTCTTGAGTTTTTGGGGTAGGTTATGAAAAGGAAAGGTGTTAGTACCCTTTTCATTCGTAGTTATCTACGGGATCTTAATTGCTTGATCACTTTGAAATGTGTTGTGTTTTGTGTAAGTTGAAAAATGTTTTGAAGATGTTTTGAAAGTGGTAATTTTGCAATAATTCTCGTATTGTTGAGAATATATATAAAATGTTTTTTTTTTGGAAATATTTTGAAAACGCCTTAGTACGACAATTTTGTAATGATTCTCATATCGTTGAGAATGTATACAAAATGTTTGTTTTGAAAATATTTGTTTGGAAAAAGAGTGTTTGAAAATATGTTTGTTTTTGAAAATTTGAGGTGTAAAAATGGTTTTAGTTTGTGAGCAAGCAATTACGAGCAATTTACCTACTCAAAAAGTCTCTGCTCTTTTCCTCCTTCTTTAGATAGTGATTATTTTACTATTGGTTGGTAAGGAGACATATCATTGGATGTGGGGGACAGGCGTGTGTCATTGTACAGTCATAGAAGGCAACTTGTAAGATGCTTTAGCAATTGTTGTAAGGGACTAAGATCATATATCGAAGGCAACATTGAAGGGTCATCGAGGGACTACGATCTTTTAATCGAGGGTCTTTGCTAAAACATCCCACGTTCGAGAGACATGATTGTTTATATCGAGGCAACAAGTGTGGGTTACCCTAGAGGTGCATGTGTGCAAAGTGTTTTTGTTTTCATGTATATTATATTTGAATTAGGGTTTTACTAGGTTTGATTTTAGTCTTTTCATGCAAACCCTAATTACTAGAAATAATAAGGAAAGTGATAAATTGCGGAATTTAAAAGTCCTATGCTATTACAACGTTTTGGGAATGGGGGTACAAGTTTTGTGAATAGGGGAAAGAAAGCAATAAAGCCCTAATTATCTATTACAAACCCATTGAATATGAATAATAATAGCTTGAGGCATTGAATTTAATAGCTTGCAGATCTGATAATTCAGTCACAAGGATGCACAGCATGGGCGCTATACTTGATGTATTGAATCTAGAAGGAAATAAATGTGAAAAAACAAAAGGGTACCACTGGGGCTCGAACCCAGGTCCCTAGTAACAAATGCTTTAGTGTGCGCTTCTCTGCCACTGGGATGGATGTTTCATCCGTTAATAATAAAACTTCAACTAAATATAAAATAAACGCATTTTTGAATTTTGAACTTCATCTTCTTCCTCCTTCGCGCGCGCAGAATAATAACCATTGCTATGAGTTCTGAACTTGCTCATTTCTCAACCATTTTCAAAAATGTAAACATGAAAGTTGTTCCATTTTTCACCATGAATTCAACCATATAAATAACTTAAGCTAACTCTCAAAGATAAACATGAATTTCTGTTGGTACCAAATAACCCTAACTTTTTCAGAAAGTTCAACTTCAAAATTCGCATCACTCATGCAACATAAATGAAAACCAAAGGCATGGTTAGCTTCAGGGTAATGATGTCTACATTTTATGTTCACAATGCAACCATTAATGATGCTTGTATAAGGAGTTCAAAGTTGAGAAAACTTACCTAAAAACTAGAAATCGTGTTTGGAATTTGAGCACTCCTGGTGGTGTTGTGATGATCTGGATAGCTTCACTGACCTCCTAGGAAGCTAATGTAATGCTTACTTTATGCTGAAAGTGCCTGAATCTTTCAAGAGAAGTCAAGTTGCAGATTTGAGTTTTTGGAAATGGAGGATGGTACAAATGGTGTTACAGTGATGAAAAAGTGGTGGGGATGACTTGTATATGATGTAAAGAAGCTTTGTGATTGATTTAGAGTGAAAACGCACGAGTGAATTTTGAGAGTGAGGTTCAAGGTTAAAATGTGCAACAATGGAGGTTTGAAATGCAAATTCTGATTTCAGGTAGTATGAGGGGGTTAGAGGGCTCTTGAACAAGTGTGTTAGCTTGCAAACAACCTCTATATTTATATAGAAAGGTTGGAGGGAAAGAAAACATCAGGTTTGTAAGTTACAAAGTTATGGCTAGGTGACTTAGTTTTAAAGCAACATTGAGATAACCTTGTTTCAATACATAGTACAAGCATGATCTGAAATGGCTAGAGGCTCTAGAAAAGTTGCTCCTGGCTTTGAGATTGTGTGTGTTCAGAAGGAACAAGTGCAAAGCTCAAGGAGAGTGGACATTGTGATTAAAGCCACTTTTTCAAAATGGCAATGTTACCTTTGTGCCAAAAATGGATTAATCACTTGGACAATGGCTCAAGTACTTGGATTACAGCTCAATAATTGTGCAAACATTTAATTTTTGAGTTATTTGCATGTTTGAATGCCTGCAAAGAAAGATTATGCAGCATGCTTGAAGATTGGATCATAAGGTTCATCACAAAATGACCTAAAATTCAAGAATCGGTGCTCAATTTCTTCTCTTTGACTCTCCTAGCTCAAGCATGATCTATTCAAGTGATTGGACATTTTGGAAAGCTCGAAACATTGTCTACAACCTTCATGTTTACCACTTTGGCTAAATCAACTTGGAACTTGGTGAAAATTGCCAAGAAGTTGGGACAAAAAAATCTGCCTAACTTGATGAAAATTTCACTAAGTGTTTTTTATAAAAAGTCATGACTTCATGGGCCTATATCTCATAATCTAAGCATTTTTTGGACATCAACCCTAAGGGACAAAGTTGTAGAATTCATAAAGATATACAACTTTCATATTGAAATTTTTCCTTAAATCATCTTGCATCTTGGTGAAAAATTATCATGAAGTAGTGGAATTATCAAGGTTAAAAAACACTTAGAATTTTTCTAAGTCTTGAAAATCTTGACTTTTGTTGATTTTTCTTGACTTTCTTGACTATTTATGATCAAGTTTGATATTTTTGAAGGTCTTGATGAATTTTAACCTTTGAAATTCAATGTTAACCAAAAAAGTCAAAGTTTGACTTTTTGTGTATCAGTTGACTTTTCATCAGTTGATCAAATTTCAACTGTCAATCTATTAATCTTTGAGAAATAATTTAAGCCATGAAATTAGATCAAGATATTTTGTTTGAGCCCTTAAGATCATGTTTCAAGCTACTAGGTCAAAAGTCACTGATCAGTCATTCTCAGTCAAAACCCTAATTTTGACAATTTTGCCCCTTTAATGATTTGAGTGCTTTTATTGAGAAATTATGATCAAACCTTGATCAATTGATGAATATGACTTCAAAATATTGATGTTTGGCGAAAAATCATGAATTTTGACTGTATGTTTACCACATTTGACTTTTTACCCAATACAACTGATTTTCAGTCATTTGAGTAATTGACTGAGCAAATTTGTGGTGCAAGACTTGAAACTTGGTATGAGCATTCTTGAAGACCTATAATGAACCATGAAAGTCACTTGAGGTATTAAAAATCCAACTTTCTTTGTAAAAACTAAATGTATTATAATATAAATTATTTCTACGACAAATATATATAACAAGGATTGTGAAATCTATATAATGATGGTTGTATGTGTATTATTAGGTAGTATGTGATTGTAAGTAGTATGTTGTTTTTTATTACTGACGCGCGACTGTGGTAATAAATTAGATTGCGTACTATTTATCACAACGGTTTTTATAAACAATCATTGTGGTATGTATACATGAGTTTATTACTACTTTCATTCTTTTTTATAAGAGATAAATCACTTTTTAGGTTTATAGAATAATCAATGTATTTGGTTTGTTTATAAACTAAATACATTGATTATTCAATGAATCTAAAAAGTGAATTGTCTCTTATAAAAAAGAATAGAGGTAGTATAAAATATGTCAATTGCTTATTTATTTTCCTACCCCTCACTAAACATATACAACCATTCAAATTGATGTAGAGGATAATAATCTGATAAATTAAATTATTTTTCAAAACTAACTTAAACAAACCACTATTTTTCGAATTGTATGCATCTTGTGATTCATCTCTATCTCTCTCTTTAACATATAAAATTTAGTTCAATGACCTAATTACATATAAAATTTGTAATCATCAGCATCATTTAAAATAATAATGATGATGACATTGATGACGATGAATTAGAATTAGTCAACAAATTGATGTTTTTCAAAATAAACTAGAAGAGAATGAACTTTTGCTATGAAGAACTTAGATCATTGAACAAATTCTATATTATAAAGAGCGAGAGATGAATTACGAGATGCATGCAATTCGATAAAAATATTGATTGATCTAAGTTAGTTTTCAAGTCTAACTTAATTTTTATATTATTATTTTCTAAATCAATTTAAATGAATGCATGCCCAGTGAAGAAGACGAGCATACATACCTTTTATTGAAAAGACTAATGGAGAATGAACTCATATGGACTTAGCAATGTTTCAAGGTGTAGCGCCTCGAAAAATATTCGATCAATGAAATCGCGACCAAGATTTATTTATTCCAAGAGGAAAGTGGAAATATCGAATAAAATCCACGAGAGAAAAGAAATGGTCTTTGAGACCAAAGAGAGGGTTCAGGAGTCGATTATGCAAGGAGAAATTAGTAGCACCCCTCACATCCATCGTATTCGATGGTACCCTTTTAGTTACTTTGTGTATGTGTTATTGTGAAAATTTGTGATCTTCTAATTAAAAGAGAGAAGAAAGAAAAGAAGGAGAAATTTTTTTGTATTTTTTATTATGATTCTCGCCAAAGATATCACATCTTGTGCCTATGTATTCCCTCATGCAATGGGAAAGTTAAAGCATCGTAGTTCAGGTAACAAATGTTGGTTTATTGATTCTTTTTAGTGAGAGATACTCAATCACATTCAAATGAAAGCATTGCTACCCAAAGCATGTGTTAGACAATGTGACGGATCTAGAATGAGGGTTGAATAGATCCCTTTAAAAATTTGCGTGTTTTGTAAAATTGTTTTTATCAGAGAGCAACAACCCTGAATTTGACCGTCTAAACTTTACGTATTGGAAAGATCGGATATGCGAACCAATTTGATGAAAATGATGTGAATAGAATTACAATTAAAAATGAACTTTAGCAAGTTTAACAAGGTGTAAGTTATTACCAATTAGTTGCGGAGAAGATAAAGCAAATTTGTGAGTTGTAAATTCACCAAACACTTGGTGTACATACTGCACAAGGTTTGGTTATACTCAAATTGTAGTGATTATAGCAATTTGAATGAATGTTATATGACTTTTAAATTTTAGTTTATCACTACAATTATTTTGTATGAATGAGAAAATTGATAATTCACAAATTTAAGCAAATAGAAATCAAATGCAGAAAACTAAAATGGACACGGTATTTGTTAAGGCAGTTCACCCTGTCATCCTCGCGTGGGCTACTCTGCCCCCAATTCTAGAATCTAGAATTAGGATATGAAATTAATTTTGCAAAGTTTATAAGAGAAGATACAATCACCATAATTCAAATTCACTTGATGAATCTTATATGTTGCACTCCTCTTCCCTTGATTCCAGATGAATCAAGTATGCCAAATCTTGAACAAAAACTCCTTCTACCTTGAATGATTTTGTACTCAAGAAAATTGGCCCCAAATCCTTCTTCACAATCCTCCGGTTACCGCTACCCGATTGAACACTCCACGGTCTTCTAATCCCTTAGCTCGGCTGAATTCAATGAAGCAAAGATTTGTGATAAAAAAAACCCAATTTTGGAGGACAAAACCCCAATGGTTTTATTCAAGAAAAAACCCACAAAGATCTCTACCCAAATCTGAAATTGCACTTTCAATTCGAACGTTATCAACACAATCCCAAGAACTTGATCAACAAAAATGGTTGTGTGTAGTTGTTTATAATTGATGAGAGGTTGAAGATGAAGAGAACTCTTGTGTATATCTTTCACTTTTTCTTGTTATTTTTCAAAGCAGAGGCCAAAATAATATTTATAAGTCATTCCCATGATGTAACAGCATAGCAGAGAAATGAGACAATTTAGCGATGCGTCGACTCATGCAGGGTATACAGAAGGCGTACGCCTTCCCGAGCGAGAGAGGTTTAAATTCCTTCAGTTATGCGCCAACTCATTGTTTGATGCGCCGACTCATGTTTTCCCAGAACTATGCATCGACGCATAGAGAAGGCGTGCGCCTTCTCGAGCGAGAGAGGTTGAAATTCCTTCAGTCATGCGCCGACTCATTCCCTGATGCTGTCAGAACATAGTTTAATTCTACAACCCTTAATTAGAGTTTTGATAATAACAAAATACAAAGAATAAATAAATTCAAAGATATATATATAAAAAAAATATGCTGCTTAAAATGATGTTTTGTATATACAAAAGTTCTGATGGAATCAGCATCAGAAGATCAGTAACATGTGCTACACGCTGAAGCTACCAGATTTTACGCTGAAGCTTGATGACCAGAATCTGCGCATAAACATATACACTCTGACTCTGATCAAATATCTTTACCAAGTCATCATCACTCTGAAGCGTTATCATAAGCAAAGAAGACTCTGAAGCGTTATTAAGTATTCAAGACAGAATTAAATGCTAATGACTCTCTTCAAGACAAGATCTTCTCAAAAAGGAAAGTGCGTTATTATCATTAAAATGGCTTTATGGACAACGTATCTCTGCCTTGCCTATATAAACAAGTCTGCTTGAGAAAAGACGCACGCATGCACTCACATAATTTGTCAAGCCTTCAAAACCACGCTTACTCAAACGCTTTAGAAATTCAGTTTATTCCAAGCTTAAATTGTGTAATTATCACAGTTGTGATATATTGTTTTATTAGAAAACGTTAACACATCATTGTTCATATTATTTGTAAAAGATTTCCTTGAGATAAACCGGTTTGTGGTTATACTCAAGAAGGCTTTAACAGTTGTTAAAGTAGCTGTTGTAATCCTTTGAATATAGTGGATTAAGACCTCGTTGGAGAGAGGCAAAATCACCTTGACGGGTGGACTAGAGTAGTTTGAGATCAAACGAACCAGGATAAAAATATTGTGTTGTCTAAGCATTTGTTTTAAGTTTTACAATTCAACCCCCCTTCTTGTGTTTTTCACATCTTCAATTGGCATCAGAGCGCCTGGTTCTGAGCTTATAACACTTAACCGTGTCAGTACAAGATCCAGCGTCAGAAAAACACAATGTCAGGACCAAATCAAAACATCAGCAATGACAATAATGAAGAAAGAGACAGATTCAGTGGCAAACCTCCAGTCTTTGATGGAGAGAACTTTGACTACTAGAAAGACAAAATTGAGAGTTTCTTTCTGGCCCATGATGCTGATCTGTGGGACATGGTGACTGATGGATACATGCAGTGGATGGAAGTGGTCATAAGATTGACAGGAAAACAATGTCTGATCAGCAAAAGTGTGAGTTCAGAAATCATCACAAGGCCAAAACAATTCTTCTCAGCGCCATCTCTTATTCAGAATATGAGAAGATGTCAAACAGAGACACTGCAAAGAATATGTTTGACTCTCTGAGAATGACGCATGAAGGCAACATTCAAGTCAAAGAAACCAAAGCCATTGAACACATTCAGAAGTATGAGGCATTCAAGATGGAAGAGAGTGAATCAATAGAAACTATGTTTTCAAGATTTCAAATTCTTGTTGCTGGTCTAAAAGTTCTTGACAAAGGGTATTCTACTGTTGATCATGTTAAGAAGATCATTAGAAGCTTGCCAAAACAATGGAGGCCAATGGTCACAATGCTTAAGATAGCCAAGGATCTCAACAAAATCTCTCTGGAGGAACTTGTCAGCTCCCTCAGAAGTCACGAGATAGAGCTAGAAGCAGATGAACCTCAAAAGCAAGGTAAGCCATTAGCTTTAAAATCTAACAGAAAATCTGACTCCAAAGTTTTACAGGCTGTGGAAGAAACCTCTGATGGGTCCTCATCAGAAGAAGATGAACTATCTCTCCTCTCCAAAAGGGTGAACCAATTAAGGAAGCAGAGGCAAAGGAAGTTCAGGAATCCCAAAAGATCAGAAAATCAGAATGAATCTTTCTCCAGATACAGAAGGTCAGAATCCTCCTCTGGACACAGAAGATCTGAAGGTTCTTCAGGAAACAGAAAGCCAAACAACAAAGACATCATCTACTATGAATGTAACGAGCAAGGGCACTACAAAAGTGATTGCCCAAAGCTTCAGAAGGAAAAGCCCAAAAAGAAGTTTGGCAAGGAAAAGAAGAAAAGTCTCATGGCTACATGGGATGATTCTGACACATCTGAAGCTGACTCAGAATCAGATGACGAAAGAGCAAACATAGCTCTCATGGCAAACATAACAAAAGACAATGAAGCTTCTGAGTCAGAATCTGAATCAGATACAGAAGAGGTATTCCCTGACTTTACTATAAACTTTACTAAGGTTGAACTAGCTGAAAGCCTTAATGAAATTCTGGAAAGATATCAGCAGATCAGAGTCAAATTCAGAAACCTGAAAAGGAATCTTGCTTCTGACTCTGATAAGACTGAGAGTCTCAAATTGGAGAATTCTGAGTTAAAAGATAAAATTTCAAAATTAGAAAACCAATTGCAAAACTCTCAGAAGAAAACAATCCCTGAAACCCCCAGCAATGCTGATGAGATCATCAAGGAGTATGATCACAGCTTTCAGAAGTTGCTAGCTAAAAACATAGACAGAAGCAAAATGGCTTCAATGATCTATGGAGTTAGCAGAAATGGCAGAAAATGGATAGGATATCAAGGTAAGGTACCTACACCAAAAAATGTCATGGATTTAGTTATAAAACGTACTCCACTTGATTCACACTTTATATATGGGCACACACATGACATAAAATATACAAGTAGTGATTACTCTGTCAAACCAAAATTCAACCAGAGTTTTGGTAAAACTAACAAATCAGGACCCAAGAAAATATGGGTACCTAAGGATAAAATAATACATGTGGCAGGTATCTTTAGCAGCAAAGCAAAAACACTAATCATGGTACCTGGACTCTGGCTGCTCACGACACATGACGGGAAGAAGGCATATGTTCCAAAGCCTGGAACTTAAGCCTGGAGGCCACGTAGGTTTTGGAGGCAATCAGAGAGGAAAGATCATTGGCTCTGGAACAGTAGGTAATGGAAATCTTCCCTCTATAAGTAATGTTTTATTAGTAGATGGATTAATGCATAACCTGTTATCCATAAGTCAATTAAGTGATAACGGTTATGATATAATCTTCAATCAAAATTCATGCAAAGCTGTTAGTCAGAAAGATGGGACTATCCTATTTAATGGAAAGAGGAAAAACAACATTTATAAAATCAAACTTTCTGAACTGAAAAGTCAGAACATAAAGTGTCTTCTGTCTGTTAACAACGAGCAATGGATCTGGCACAGAAGATTGGGACATGTTAGTATGAGAAGAATATCTCAGATTAACAAACTCAATCTGGTCAGAGGACTTCCTAACCTGAAGTTCAATTCAGATGCTTTGTGTGAAGCATGTCAGAAAGGCAAGTTTGCAAAACCAGCTTTCAAATCCAAAAACGTTGTTTCCACCTCCAAGCCATTAGAACTTCTGCACATTGACTTATTTGGACCAGTTAAAATTGCTTCAGTCAGTGGCAAGAAGTATGGGTTAGTAATCGTAGATGACTATAGCAGATGGACATGGGTAAAGTTCTTAAGGCACAAGGACGAGTCACACTCTATGTTTGTTACCTTCTGTAACCAAGTTTAGAATGAAAAGGATCTTAGAATCGTCAAAGTCAGAAGTGATCATGGTGGAGAATTTGAAAACAAAGATTTTGAGCTATTCTTTAATGACAAAGGCATTCTGCATGATTTCTCTTGTCCTAGAACTCCCCAGCAAAATGGAGTTGTAGAACAAAAGAACAGAACATTGCAAGAAATGGCCAGAACCATGATCAACGAGACTAACGTTGCTAAGATCTTCTGGGCAGAGGCAATAAACACAGCGTGTTACATTCAGAATAGAATCTCCATAAGACATATTCTGGAAAAGACTCCATATGAATTGTGGAAGAACAGAAAGTCCAACATTTGCTACTTTCACCCATTTGGATGTACATGTTTTATTCTGAATACAAAAAATTATTTGAACAAGTTTGAATCTAAAGCACAAAAGTGTATTATGTTAGGATATTCTAAACGCTCAAGAGGGTACAGAGTATACAATACAGAAACACAGATTGTGGAAGAGTCAATCAGTGTTCGTTTTGATGATAAGCTTGACTCTCAAAAGTCAAAGCAGAATGAATTCCTTCCAGGTATGGAAGTTGAACTCACAGGTAGTGAAGACAAATCATCAGAAGCTCTCAACAGAGACACTCCCTCATCATCAGAAAGAGGCACTGCAAGCAATCCAGCACCTTTTGTTGATCAACTCCAGAAAAGACCATCCAGAAGCAGCATGGATCACCTAGAAGAAATAATCTTAGGAAGAAAGGAAGATCCAATCAGAACAAGATCTAGCTTCAGAAACTCTGAAGAATCCCTCATGGGACTGGTTTCTCTAATTGAACCAACAATAATTGATGAAGCACTTCTGGACAATGACTGGATTCTAGAAATGCAAGAGGAGCTAAATCAATTCACAAGAAATGACGTATGGGATCTAGTTCCCAAACCAAAAGGATTCAACGTCATTGGTACAAAATGGGTGTTCAGAAACAAACTGAACGAACAAGGTGAAGTCATCAGAAACAAAGCACGACTGGTAGCACAAGGTTATAGTCAGCAAGAGGGGATAGACTATACAGAAACCTTTGCTCCAGCCTCCAGGTTAGAATCTATCAGACTCTTAATTTCATTTGCTGTTAATAAAGGCATCACTCTGTATCAGATGGATGTTAAGAGTGCATTCTTAAATGGCTATATAGAATAAGAGGTATATGTGCACCAACCCCCTGGTTTTGAAAGTTCCAAAAATCCAGAATATGTTTTCAAACTAAAGAAGTCACTCTATGGTCTGAAACAAGCTCCCAGAGCTTGGTATGAAAGACTAAGTAACTTCCTATTAGAAAAGGAATTCACCAGAGAGAAAGTGGACACAACCTTGTTCTGTAAGACAATTAAGAATGACATTTTAGTATGTCAGATTTATGTTGATGACATCATATTTGGATCCACTAAACCCTCTCTGGGAAGAAAGTTTGCTAAATGTATGCAGACAGAATTTGAGATGAGCCTAATGGGGGAACTAAAATTCTTTCTGGGCATTCAGATTAATCAAACCCCAAAAGGAACTTACATTCATCAGAGAAAATATGTCAGAGAACTTCTGAAGAAATTTGATCTCTCAGAGTGTAAGTCATCAAAGATTCCAATGCATCCCACGTGCATTCTGGAAAGAGAAGAGGTAAGTAAAAAGGTAGAACATAAGGTCTACAGAGGTATGATTGGTTCTCTTCTCTATCTGACGGCCTCAAGGCCTGATATTCTATTCAGTGTTTGCATTTGTGCTAGATTCCAATCAGATCCTAGAGAATCTCACTTAACAACAGTTAAGCGAATTTTCAAGTATCTGAAAGGTACTACTAATCTGGGTTTGTTTTATAGAAAATCAAGTGATTACAATTTGATAGGATACTGTGATGCTGATTTTGCTGGAGACAGAGTAGAACTTAAAAGCACTTCTGGAAGCTGCCGGTTTCTGGGAGAAAATCTGATCTCATGGTCCAGCAAAAGACAATCCACAATAGCTCTATCAACAGCAGAAGCTGAATACATAACAGCAGTTGGATGCAGCACACAAATGCTCTGGATGAAAAGTCAACTTGAGGACTTCAAGATATTTGAGAGTAACATCCCTATCCTCTGTGACAATACTTCTGCTATCTGTCTCAGTAAAAATCCTATTTTGCATTCTAGGGCTAAGCATATAGAAATAAAACATCATTTTATTAGGGACTATATTCAGAAAGGGATTCTAAATTTAAAATTTATTAACACAGACCATCAATGGGTTGATATCTTTACAAAACCTCTTTCTGAAGATAGGTTCAACTTCATTCTGAAACATCTCAGCATGAAGCTCTGCCCAGAATAAAACTGTTTTGATTCCATATCTTAACCTTCAGAACTTTGTTTATTTTTTCGTGAACTACTGATCAATCTTTCTTCAGATCTTTAGAAGCACAGATTGTATCAGAATCTATCACAATCAAGGATAGAAATGTGTTGTTCACTCAAGCAAACAAGTGTCATCCAGTCATCAGTTTCTTTCTGAGGCTGAACACGCGTTCAAGTTTCTGAAAGGTCAAAAGCGCTGATTGGTTGCATTGAGACACATGTCATGGGTAACCGTTTCAATATCTTTCTGAATCCCCCAAAATCAGCTATCATTAATTGCTCATAATCATTATATTTAATTTCTCTCTCTTGCCGTTTATGTTTTCAAAATTTTTTAGAAATCTATTTAAACACATTTCTCACCATTCACAATCTTTTACTTTCACTTTCATTTTCTCTACAAACTTATTGTTTTCAGTTTGCATCCTTTCTCAAAACCCTTTCATTTTTCTTCTCAAAACCTTCGTGTGAACATGGCTTCCTCCAGCATTCCCACTTCCAGTTCTCAGAAAACAGATTCCTCTGAACAATATGAAGAACCCTACAGAACTCTTCTCACACCCATCAAAAATCTAGAAGTTCTTTCAGAATTTATCGTGGATTTCAACAGTCTTTAAGAGAATGGGTTTAATCTCTCTGAAGAGGTTAAGGCTCAAGGCTGGGAAAGATATTTTGACCGTCTGGTGGGTCCAACATTCCCAATTATGCTAAAGGAATTTTGGATTCATGCTTCATCTTCCAACCATCAAGTTACTTCATACATTATGGGGAAGAAGATTGTTATAACTGAGGACCTCATTGCACGACTAATAGGCTACAGTGGTGGTGGTGTACGTTGCATTGACATGGCTGAAAGATGCGCTGATGTTGCCCTAATTGCTAGAGAAATCTTCACTTTGGGTCTTCCCTCCACCAAGATAAGGGATTTAAAAGACCATCACAGAATATGGGCCAAGATCATTCTGGGATGCATAAACCACAAGAAGCCTACCAGCTCTCCTGACTACATCAATATTGATCAGCAATTTCTGATCTACTTCATCTCTCAGAAGATTAAGGTAAATCTGGCTCATCTGCTGTTTAACCATCTAAGGACTAGTGTTAAAGAAACCAGAGAAGAGGAGCGCACAAAAAGGTACTAGATACCCATAGGAAGACTTATATCAGATATTCTAACAGAGAATAAGCTGATTGATCATCTTACAGAGGCTCAGGAAATCAGCTCTTTGGAAGCTACTGTTGGCAAACAGCTGAATGCAGAGAATCTGAAGAAAATGAAGTTGATTGAGAACATCAAGAAGGAACCCAGCGTCACTCATTTTGCAGCAATCTCCAACAGAAGAGTCCCTCTGGATAACTTTCCTCTGTTCTCAGAGATTGATTCTAAACCTGATATAATAGTCAGATATCTGGATGCTTGCAAGGCAGATGGTACAACACCTAATTTGACCATTCAGGATCTGCAGCAGAAGGCTCCAGAAGTTGTGCTGAAGAAAACCAAGAAAAGGAAAGCTGTAGCAGAAGGATCATCCCAACAGACTCCTAAAAAGAGAGGTAATCCTTCTTCTGTAACTGTTTTAAATTCAATTTTTGTATCAACATCTATACCAATTCCCACTCAATCTGAAAATCCCACACCACAAACTTTTGATGACTTTGACATTGATTTTGACCCCTCTGAATCCTTAACTCTTAGAAGATCTCGCTCCCAACCTCCAAATCCAAATATTAAAGCAACCCAACAAGAACTTGCAAAAGTTCTATTTGATATAGACACCTTTGACCAACATACTTCTGCTCCCATACCAGAAAATCCAAACCCTGAAACCACCATAGAAGCACAACCAGAAATTCCCCTCTCACCACAACCAGAAATTGCCCTCTCTCCACTACCAGAAATACCACTACCCCCATCTCCTCAACCAGAAATTAATCCACCTTCTCCATAAACTGAACTATCTCACCCAGAAGTTCAAACTTCTGAGACTCAACCTTCTGAATCCTGTGAACCAGAACCTCATAACGATCAATCAAACCAAACTGTTGATTCTGATACCATTCCCATTCCTGGAATCACAGAACCTCTGGCCATTCGTATGCCCCTTGGTACCATTCTGAATATTCCCCAAATTCCCTCCTCACTAGAATCAACTCCACCAAACTCCCCATCAAGTCCAATAATAATTCCTGACTCTCCCACTCCCTCACCAAAGAACAATCCAGAAGACAACATCAAGATTGTCATTGACTTAACAGTTTTTGAACGTCTTACTACCATAACCCACAAAACGGCTATCCCAAAACCAAAACATCCAGATGTTGGTACCAACTTATTGATGTTTGAAACAGAAGTACAAAAGTGGATCACTTCTCTGAAGCAAGCTAGTCTTGAGCTGATTGATCCTGCTGCATCAGACTACCTTTGGACAAGGTTCAGAAGATGGGTATGTTATTAAACTCATAAGTTGCAAGAACAAAGCTACGGACAAGCTCAACAGAACTTCAGCAATCTGCTGAAAGAAATTGAAGAACCAGTTCTGAGCCAGCTGCTCAAGGAAGAAGTTCTCCCTCTAGACAATGCTCCCTGGTCTGAACATCGTCCAGCAAACAAAGTTCAACCAGAGTCAGAAGATCTCAATCTTACTGTTACTCCAGAGCAGATGATTCCTGCTGAAGCACTGGGTCAAGAAAAGGATATTGCAGAAAGCTCTGAGAAGCATCCTGTTTCTGAAGATCCTCAAGCTTCCTCCCTTGACAGACAGACTCTAGAAGACCTGAAAAGATCTGATATGTTGATGAAGGAAAGAATGGATAAACAGGACAACAAAATTGATGCAATCACGAGCATGTTAACCCAGCAACAGGAAACCAACACCCAGATCAAGAGCATGTTGGAATCTTTGTTCACACGTCTACCTCATCCCTCTTAGAATTTCCTCGTTTTTATAACATGTTTATCTGTAATTTTTCTTACATTGTTCTGAACTTATCATTGCTTCTGGTTTTTAATATAAACGCATTTTAGCTCTGATCTTATGTTCTTTTTGATAACTGACAAAAAGGGGGAGAAAGAATGATTTTTTTCAATAACGGATTACTGAGACATAAGTCTCAAACATTATGATCTATTTAAATTTTTTCTCTTCTGAAAAGCTTGAACGGGTACAAAACTCTGAGGAAAGATACAGTAAGGTTCTGATGCTCAAAGACTCATGGAATTAAAGGGAAGTAATCAACTCAGGGGGAGTTTTCTCTTCTTAATTCTATACTTTTTATTCTTTATTTTTAATTGAAAAATCTGGTTTTTTGTCATCATCAAAAAGGGGGAGATTGTTAGAACATAGTTTGATTCTACAACCCTTAATTAGAGTTTTGATGATAACAAAATACAAAGAATAAATAAATTCAAAGATATATATATATATATATATATATATATATATATATATATATATAAAACAAATATGTTGCTTAAAATTATGTTTTGTATATACAAAAGTTCTGATGGAATCAGCATCAGAAGATCAGTAACATGTGCTACACGCTGAAGCTACCAGATTATTCGCTGAAGCTTGATGACCAGAATCTGCGCATAAACATATACACTCTGACTCTGATCAAAGATCTTTACCAAGTCATCAGCACTCTGAAGCGTTATCATAAGCAAAGAAGACTCTGAAGCGTTATTAAGTATTCAAGACAGAATTAAATGCTAACGACTCTCTTCAAGACAAGATCTTCTCAAAAAGGAAAGTGCGTTATTATCATTAAAATGGCTTTATGGACAACGTATCTCTGCCTTGCCTATATAAACAAGTCTTCTTGAGAAAAGACGCACGCATGCACTCACATAATTTGCCAAGCCTTCAAAACCACGCTTACTCAAATGCTTTAGCAATTCAGTTTATTCCAAGCTTAAATTGTGTAATTATCACAGTTGTGATATATTGTTTTATTAGAAAACGTTAACACATCATTGTTCATATTATTTGTAAAATATTTCCTTGAGATAAACCGGTTTGTGGTTATACTCAAGAAGGCTTTAACAGTTGTTAAAGTAGCTGTTGTAATCCTTTGAATATAGTGGATTAAGACCTCGTTGGAGAGAGGCGAAATCACCTTGACGGGTGGACTGGAGTAGTTTGAGATCAAACGAACCAAGATAAAAATACTATGTTGTCTAAGCATTTGTTTTAAGTTTTACAATTCAACCCCCCTTCTTGTGTTTTTCACATCTTCAGATGTGCCGACTCATGTTCTCCCAGAACCATGCGTCGACGCATAGAGGAGGCGTGCGCCTTTTCGGATGTTTCCAAGCCAAAATCTTCTTCTGATGAGCCGGCCTAAGGTTTCATGAGCCGACTCATGCAGTCTGTTTTGAGATAAATGCTTGTTTTTTATGGTTCTCACTTGCACCTGTTTGAAGCAAGACATATTTGCACATATAGGTTTTTGGCAATCATTAAAACTCAGTTCTTTCACTTTTCCCTCTCATACTCCCCCTTTTTGATGATGGCAAAAACCGCAAATATGAATCGTCTTGCAAATCATCCAATTATCCTCCCCCTGAGATATTGCATATTCCTGTTGTGGCTGTATTCCTTTCCTTCTCCCCTTTGACAACATCAAAAAGAAACAAGGACATGGATTAAGAGTAACAAAAACATAGAGTGACCAATATTTTGCAACTTTGCAAAAAGAACACAAACTAACATACACACAATATAAAGAAAGTGCAAACGAAAATAGAAGCAATAACCAATAAAGTAAAACAATATGATGTTCATTGTTACAACCCAAAATAAAACACAAAGTAGTACTAGAAGTAAAATAGTTTAACACAAAACCATGATAACATAAGCATAATAAGCAAGAAATAAAGTTCCAAGCATTGACTAATTTTGTTGTTCCTCATTGCCATGTGGTTGGTTTGGTGGAAAGCAAGCCATGAAAGCCAAATGAATGTTTGCCAGGTTTGAGTTTTGTGTTTCTATCATTTCATGAAGAGTGTTATATCGGCGGTCTTGGAGGCTAGCATAATTATTAAACTGAATGTTTTGAAGGTTGACTATTCCAACAAGATTGTTAATTCATTCAGTTACTAATACCATGTCTTCATGATGGTGGACGTGCATTTCCTCAAGTTTGCGCATCACTTTGTCATAGGATCTATGAGGCTCATGGTCATCATTGTCGTCGTCGATTTCTTCCTCCTCTTCAACACTTTCTAGATTCTCAGTACCAACTCCATCGCCCTCAGCATTTTCCATTTCATCATCCTGTTTAACATCTTCATTTTGAACCATTACTGAGTTAGACTTCACAAAGTACTTGTACTTACCAATCTGAGGATTCCATTGATGACCCAGTAGTGCGAGAGTTTTGGAGGTAAAATCTGAATCCGGCAGAATAGGTGTAGGTGAAATACCAATAAGATCAAGGTTTGCTTGACTGAGAATTCCATGAATGAATGATGGATACCCCAAGGCAGATCCTCTAGGGGAATCCCTCAATGCAAATAACCAGCTAGTGATGTAATACGGCCAGTTTATCATAATTTTGTTTAGAATGGCCTAAATTAACATAACCTCGGGTTGATCAATACGAGACAACCCACCCTTTTTAGGGCGAATTATCCTTGACACAATCCATTGCATAATTCGAGCCAGAGAAGCCAATTGACCTGTTGTGACAGTTTTTGGAAAAGCAATACTTTGCACAAAATTCTCAGGATATGGTCGTTTTAACATGGAGTTCAAGGCATGTTTGAAGTCATAGTCAGGAGGAAGCTTAGTGTCGGTGATTTTAACAGTATCAGTGTCAACAGGGAACAACTCAAAAGTTTTCCAAATTTCATCATCTACTTTGACAACCTTATCAGCGATTCTGTATGAAAATTAGTGATCAGAGAATTTACCTTGTATACCCGCATAGAATACCTTGACGAGTGCCTCGTTGTAGTCTCTATCCAACTCAAGGAATGGAAACACCTTTTGATGGTCCAACAATTCCACCACATATGAGATATGCAGGCGTTTGAGAGTGTTACGGAAGCTACATAATTGCCTAACCAACCTTCTTCTAGCAAACTTTTCATCATATTTTTCAGTGAGATCGAAAGGAAGAAGTGACAGAGGAGTAACCCGAGTTTAATTTGAAGAACTATCTCTGATACTCCTTTTCTCTGTTGCCCTAGAAGCCATGGATGAAGGTTTGGAGAGATTTGGAGTTGAAGTTACATAGTGGGTTTTTAGGGTTTTGAGATTTTGAGAGGGAGGCCAGATGAATTGCTAGCAAGAGGGAACAACAACACAGCAAATGGATGCATGAAATTTCAGCCACACAGTATAAACTAGGGTATGATGGTCTGCCAAACTGCGACGCGTCGACCTATGCAGAGATGCGTCGAAGCATTCCAGCAAGATAGGAGTAAATGAGTTTCTCAATCAGGCGTGCGCCAACCGATCAGAATTATAGGTCGGCTCTTGTATGTAAAATTTTGAAATTTCTTGTATTTCATGGCATGTAGGTTTTGTAGACATTAATTGAACACAATAAACAAATACGCATGCACATAAGCAATAACACACAAAGCATTTAATCATTTCATAGCACCAATATTTAAGCAAAATGATCACTAATGATAAAGAGTATGAAGGATATTATCGAACGTATTTGAATGACACGATGCCCTCACATGTTTCCAGCCCAAGATGATATTCATGAATCATAGAGACACAAAGATAAATAAAGGGAATGCAACTCATTGGAGTTGCGATCTATCCGAAATATCAAGGACACCGAGTTCCCTACGAATATGAAAGAATGGTTCGATCGCAAGTGGTTTTATAAAAATATCGGCAAGTTGATTTTTGCTATCAACGTGCTCAAACACGACTTCACCTTTCTCAACATGATCCCTAAGGAAGTGGTGCCTAATTTCAATATGTTTAGTGTGCAAGTGTAGAACTGGATTTTTGGTTAGATTGATGGCACTTGTGTTATCACAAAATATTGGAATATGATTAAGTTTTAAATCATAGTCGAGTAATTATTGTTTGAGCCACAAAACTTGAGCACACAATTACCGATTGCAACATATTCTGCCCCGGCTGTTGACAAAGCAACTGAAACTTGCTTTTTGCTATGCCAACTAACTAAGGAGTTTGAAAAGAAATGACAAGTGCCACTTGTGCTTTTCCTATCCAATTTTCAACCCGCAAAGTCGGAATCGGAATAGCCGACCAAAGAACAATCACTACCCTTGGAGAACCAAAGTACATGCTTAGGAGTACCACAAAGATACCTAAGTATACGTTTTACAGCTTTTAGATGACTCTCTTTAGGACAAGATTGATATCTAGCACACATGCGAACACTAAACATAATGTCGGGACAAGAAACAGTAAGATAAAGAAGAGATCCAATCACACCTCTATACCTTTTTACATCAATCGGCTTACCATGTTCATCCCGATCAAGGCTAACCACGGTAGGCATTGGAGTGTCAATAACTTTTGAGTTTTCCATATCGAAGCGCTTGAGCAACTCATAGCAATACTTTGTTTGGCTAACAAAAGTTCCTTCCTCGAGTTGTTTGATTTGATACACTAGGAAGTAATTTAACTCCTTCATCATGCTCATCTCAAATTCACCCTACATCACTTTAGAAAATTCTTTGACCAAGGTGATGTTAGTAGACCCAAAAATGATATCATAAACATAAATTTGCACTAAGATGGAGTGATTTCCTTGGCGCTTAATGAAGAGGGTTGTATCAACCTTCCCTCTAGAGAATCCCTTTTCTAGTAAGAACTTGCTAAGCCGATCATACATGCCCTAGGGGATTGCTTAAGACAGTATAAAGCACGTTTAAGCTTATAAACATGTTTAGGAAACTCGCGATTTTCAAATCCGGGAGGTTGAGATACATAGACTTCTTATTAATATAACCATTTAAGAATGCACTCTTAACATCCATTTGAAATAGCTTAAAGTTTTGTTAGCATGCATGAGCTAATAACAAGCGTATAGCCTCGAGTCGGGCAACCGGAGCATAAGTTTCCTCATAGTCGATGCCTTCCTTTTGGTTATACCCTTGAGCAACAAGACGCACCTTGTTGCGAATTATGATTCTGTTTTCGTCAATTTTGTACCTAAATACCCATTTAGTACCAATTATTCGATAGTGTGATACGGTGGGAGAACTGACTTGAGGTTTTGCGTTTCTGTTCGCAAATGTGCGGTTTAGCAAGAGTCGCCACCGACTTTTTATTTTATCCAAAGGAAAGGTCAAAAAGCACAGGAAATACCTTTGAGATGTTTTCTTGGGTTCGGGGGATAGATTATGAAAAGGGAAGGTGCAAGCACCCTTTTCATCCATGGTTATCCATGGGATCTTAGTTACTTGTTTAGATCACTTGCTTTTGCTTTTCAATTGTTTGAAATGGTGCTTTGTGCGTGGTTTTTGAAAATGCTTTGAAAAAGAGGCCATCGTTGTGGCAACTTTTGTAATGATTCTTGTTTGAATGTATACAAAGGTGTATTGTCTTTTGAAAAGATGTTTCAATGTTTTGAAAGTTTGATATTTGGGAAATGTTTTGAAATTGTGTTGTGATATGTGTTTGAAAATAGCAAGGATGTTTTGCAAGTTTTGATGAAGTAACTAAGAGTTGTCTACCCTATCTACTCAAAGATCTTTCCTATACATTTGTAACCCTTTTGACAGTGTTGTTTTACCATTACATTTGATAAACAACCTTGTATTAGGATGTTAAACGGGACAAGCGTGGGTCATCGTATGGACCATGATATCAATTGTGCTAAGTATCTTTAGCAATTTTTTTGAGGGACTAAATTATTTTGTATAGGCAACCAAGATAGCGTCATCGCGGGACTATGATCTTTTGTTTCGTTTTTGTTTTGCCAAGATACTCAACATGCATAACATGGCCATTTTCAAGGCAACAAGTGGATGAAACCCTAGGGGTGCATGTGTGCATTGTGTTGTCAATTTACATGCTTTTTTGTCTTTGTATTAGTCAAGCTATTTATTTTGATTTTGGACATTCGCATACAAACCCTAATCTCTAACACGGAATATTTGAAAGCATAAATGCGTAAAATAAATCTACACTATTACAATATTTGATATGGGAAGGGGGTATAATTTTTGAATAGGGGATTATTTTGCAAGAAATTAAAACCCTAGTATTTACTATTAAATCCAAATTGAATAAATGGTACAAATAAATAAATGGTCAAGTATTTAAATGATCAATTAAATAAATATACAAAATATTATGACTATGCAAAAAAATGTTTTGTTTATTTTTATATATATAAAAATATTTTTTTATGTATTTTAAAAAAAAGAAATAAAAGATTATTTTTGAAAAGGGTAGAAAACCCTAATTTTCTTTTAAGAAAGTAAATATATATATATATATATATATATATATATATATATATATATATATATATATATATATATATATATATATATATATATATATATATATATATATATATATATATATATATATATATATATATATATATATATATATATATATATATATATATATATATATATATATATATATATATATATATATATATATATATATATATATATATATATATATATATATATATATATATATATATATATATATATATATATATATATATTTAGAAATATATTTAGAAAAAACATTATTTAAGTATAAAAAATAAAAATAATAGGTATAATATTATTATGTATTATTTTCAAGTTTTCATTAAACAAAATAAAAGTATATACTAATTAATAATTATTTTCATGTTAGAAAAATAAAATAAAATACAAAAATAAATGTGAAAATTTATAAAAATATTTTTGGTATTTTTTATGTTTAGAAAATAATAAAATAAAATTAGAAATGAAAAATAAATACAAAAATACAAAAATATAAAGAAATGGGCCAGGGGGTGCAATCAACAAGGCAGGGGGTGCAAAAAGTGAACCAGAACCAAGCCCAGCCCACTGAACTTCATCTTCAACCTTTGTCAACCAAAAAACGCGCGCGCCTGACTCAAACATGGAAAACCTGCATACGTGCTCTAATGCAAAAACTGATAACATCAAAGTTGTAGCATTTTTCAAGACGATTTCAACCATGTAAAGAACTCATTCTAACTCTCAAAGACTAGAGAGAATTTCTCTGGCCCTAAATTCTAACCTAATTTTTCCAAGAAGTTCATGAATCAAATTCTCTTAACACGTTTAATTTAAATCAAAACTGAGCATATGTACAGTTTCATGGCTATGAGTACTATATTTTTTATTCACAAACCTAAGCCTAATGATTCCTAAATAGAGAGATAGGAAGTTGACAAAAACATGTTTCATTTGAACTCGTGTATGGCAATGTGGAGCTTTTCAGTGAGGCCTGAGATGTTTGGGAGCTTGCTTGAACTTCCTCTGACCTTCCCCAATGCCTAGTTTGCCTTGGATGTGCTTGAACAAGCTTGTAGAACTCAACATGCACAAGCTGAAAACAGAAATGGTGAAGCTTGCAAATGGAGTTACAGTCAGTGCCTAATGGTTGGGGTAGCTTGGATATGTTATATGGAAGGTGTTTGAACAGGTTTGGGGCAAAACGCACGAGTGGTTTGTGAGATAGAACTGAAGGTGCAGAAGCTGCCCTATTTTGCAAGAGGAAGGTGATTTTGTGCTTTGGAAGGTTTGAGGGCTCAATGTCTCGTGTTTTTGGCTCAAGGGAATGTGTGAAAACTGTCTCAAATGCTTCCCAGAGTTTGTTTTCACAAATGTTTAAGATATGGTGTATTTGACAAGTTTCTTGTATTTTAAGCAAAAGTAAACCATGATGCAAGACAAACCTGTACAGGCTATCTATCAGCCTGCCCTTTATGATCTTGGCCCCCTCAGTTTGTGGATATTGTATGTTGTACCAGATCTTGTTCAAGGCTCAAGGATTCTATTTGACATAAAGCAATTTTGACAAAAATGGCAATGTTGCCTTTTTTGCTATTTTAGGATTAATCTTTTGTGCAATCCTCCCATGACCAGAACAAAGCCTCAAACCAATGTATTTGCATTTAATTATTGAGTATGGAAGGGTTTTGGGACCTGTAATCAAGTACAAACAAGGCGGATTAGAGTTTGCAACTTGTATCAATATGAAAATGCCATGGATCAAAAGTGAGTTTTTGCCAACTTCAAGCCTTCGATTATCCCTAACCACAAATGATTTTGGAGAGTTCTTGGACATTTTTGAAAGCTTGTAACATGATCTACAATCCATCTTTGAAATTAATTTTTAGATTCCAAGTGGAACTAGGTGAAATATTTCCATGAAGATAGGTCAAAATCTTGCCTAAACTAGGGCAAAATTTCACTAAGTTAAAAGTTTCATGGACCCTTGTTCCAAAAATCATAACTTGAGATACAAGCTTCTTTTGGGAAAACTTTGTGAATCAAAGTTGTAGATTTTGTGGAGGAATACAACTTTCATGTTGGAAGTTTTGTTTGAATCCAATTGCATCATGGTGAAAATGTTGAGCAAAGTTGGGAAAAATTAAGAAAATTTCATAACTTAGAAAAATTCTAAGTTATGAAATTTTTTCAATCTTAAACCCTAATTTGTAAAATTGGGTTTCTTGATGAACAAGTTTCATGTTTTGACACATGTTGATGAAAAATGAGCCTTGGCACTTGATTTTGACCAAAAAGTCAAAGTTTGACTTTTCAATGTACAGTCAAATTTTGATCAGTTGACTGAAAAATTCATCTGTCAATCCAATGCATTTGAGATCTTTTGAACCTTGTGAATAGGTCAAGATGATGCCATTGAGTCCTTGAATCCATGTTTGAACCCAATTTGCCATTGGCTAGGTTAAAAATCAAAATTTGCCCTTGTGTAGTCAAAACCCTAAAAATGACCATTTTGCCCTTTTGATGATCTGATCAGATTTCTTGAGGAGTTGTGGTACAAACTTGATCAAATGGTTCATATGAGTCTATAATGTTGATGTGGATCAAAAATTGTGAAGTTTGACTGTAAATTGACCACAATTGACCTTTTCCCCAATATAGTTGATTTTTAGGTCAACTGTCCAATTGACTGGGCAAAAATTTGATTCAAAGCTTGAAACTTAGTATGAGCAATCTTAGAGGTCCAACATGAAGTATGAAAGTCACATGAGGCATTGGAAGTCCAAAAATCCCTGTGCAAACTCAAACCCTAATTTTAGGCTATCAATGCAAGGAGATGTCTTGAGTAGAGCAAACCCTAATCCTGTCTTGAGTCTAGAGAGTCTGGTGAGGAGAATCTTGATAAAATAAGAGGGCAAATTTTGGGGTACAACAGATGCCCCTGTTCAATCTTCTTGAACCTGAAGAGTTAGATTGGCGAGTTTGTCGTTCGTGACTCGAAGGTAAAAGATGATTGGACACTAGAGTGCCCGTAAATTTGCACTCGTCAAAATGTAGTTAAGGAAATGGGCTTAAAGATGCCATTTGAAGAGGTGACAGAATCTTGTCGGAGATGGGCTTGTAGATGCCATCAAGAATGTTTGTTGAACTGCATGTTGTAAGTCAAAAGAATGAGTATCAGAATGGTATTCGTGTTTGGAACGTATCTAAGTTGTATATGGAGATTGGATTCGTATGAGCAAAGGAATGGTGTCCGTGTCTGGAGCGTATCTGAGCTGTAAATGTATTTGATTCTTGAATGAATATCAGAATTACTGCCGTGTCTGGAGTGTATCTGTATTGTATCTGAAATCTGAAATCTGAATAAGCGACAGAAAGACATTCGTGTCTGGAGTATCTCTGGGTTGAGGTTTGAATGACTGAAAGAATGGCTACCGTTTCTGGAGCGTATCTGGAATGTATCTGAAGTTGAGATCTGTATGAGTAGCAGAATGACTTCCGTGTCTGGAGTGTATCTGAATTTGAGGTTGATAGTTGAATCTGAATGAGAAATAGAATGGCTTCCATGTTTGGAGCGTATCTAGTCTGTATCTGATTGCTGAAGTCTGAAAGAGTAGTAGAATGACCGCCGTGTCTGGGGTGTATCCATACTGTATCTTGACTTGAAATCTTGAATGAGTAATAGAATGACCATCGTGTCTGGGGTGTATCCATACTGAAATTCTGGCTACAGATACTCAATGTCACGTCCAATGTTATGACACCGTATCTGACTTACTATATGACAGTAAATACAAAAGCAGTAAATAACACAGTCAATTGTTTACCCAGTTCAGTGTGCAACAACACCTACTCTGGGGGCTACCAAGCCAGGGAGAGAATCCACTATAAGAGATGTTAATTCAGGAATAAACCAACCAGTTTATCTCTTCACTTAAGACCTACCCAATGCAATTCTAATCTAAGTACAACTTAAACCTGAGTTCCTACTCACTCCCCCTCAATCACAGCAGTGATACATAAACCAATTTGACTTGAGAATTGATGAAGACACTCTTCAAAACACACACTTGATTAAGCTTCACAGCTTTTTAATCAAGTAACACAATCACTCGTGCTTCACAGCTTTGAGTGATGTACACAACTAACTTGACTCTGCTTCACAGCTTTAGTCAAGTAACATTCAAACACTCTTGCTTCAAAGCTTTGAGTGCTACACAACCCTTACAATTGAAACCTATTCCAAGACACTTATCACAATGATAATTGCTTGGAGTACAATAAACAAATCTATACAGATTACAAAATTGATCTTCTAATCAATCAGCAGGGATGCTTGAAAAACCGCAGCTCTGTTGAATATATAGCAGCTGCAACTTCAGTTAGGGTTTCCAAAAACCTAGGGTTGATTCCATTTGACCTAAAGACCAGGTCACAGTACTTTATTGATCAGGTTAGGATTGAGCTAGGTTACTCCTCAGAAAACGCAGGATTCTGTTTAGAGGGGACTGAGTTATTTCCTGAAAAAACTCAGACTTATCCAATCCTGCAATCCTGTTAGTTCAGAACAGGATGTCATAACATCTGTTATGACATCTGAGAAAACCTGTCTACTGATTTAGCAAAATGTGATCATTTTGCAAACATGCTCAGATACACACTTATAAACATCAGTATTTGAATTACAATATTTTTCTGCACATGTACCTATTGAGTTAGTACAACCTGAACTAGAATGTTATGACATCGGTCATGACATTCACACATACACTTGGGATTTAACAAAAATGCAAGCCAATACCTAAACACCTACAAACTCCCCCTTTGGCAGATTTTTGGCTAAAGTCCCTAAACAATCAGAGATAGATAGATAGCAGCAGAAATAAGTGACAGCAGAAAAATATAGTGTCAAGTACTAATTAAGCAATACCAAAAATATTCTCCCCCACTTTAGCCACAAATGGGCCAAAGATTACATGTTTATAAAGTTATACAGTTATCCAAAACAAAATAATGAGATCAGCAGCAGACAACAGCAGAACACACTTCCAAACTCCACCAGCAACACCACCAAGCAGCAATCATCCTTCAAGCACTGTCATCAGACTCAGAGGAGCCAATTTCTTCAATGTTGAGCTGTCCTTCATCTTCTTCCCTTCTGCTTTCTTCAGCTTCTTCCTTTTCTAGCCTGGCAATTAGAGCTTCTAGGGTCCTTTTTCTAGCATCCAGATCTTTGCAAGTTTCTTTTAAAACAGCTATGACATCTGATGTTTTGGACTGGATCTTTGCAGACGATGTCTCAGCTGAAGTTATGACAATGTCTGAAGCATGGGATCCCTGAAACAGTTTGTAGTGCAGGCCAAGGGCAGGGGCTCTTTTGCAGACTGTATCTCTTGCTACAAGGATGTCAGGGTATTGTGCAAGGATGATTCCACAAAGGAGGGAGGGAAAAGCAATTGGTCCTTTGACAGCATAACTGCCAGCATGCTTCAAGGTTTGTTCAAAGATGTACCTTCCATAGTCAAAGGCAGTC
The DNA here is from genome assembly GCA_948472305.1 of Vicia faba. Classification (NCBI taxonomy): domain Eukaryota; kingdom Viridiplantae; phylum Streptophyta; class Magnoliopsida; order Fabales; family Fabaceae; genus Vicia; species Vicia faba. The sequence continues at coordinate 344,865,728 of OX451739.1, forward strand.
TTGGTTCCTACAGCATAGATGAATCTCCCCAATCCTGTGGAGATGGTTGATTTGTGATTTGTAGGCACCCAGTTTGCTGCACCTATTTTATGCAAGATGGCAAATTTCATGCTGAGTTTACAAGTATTCAACTTCCCTTTCAATGGCCAGCACTTTACTTGCCTGGCAGTGATGGTCAAACATACTTCATTGTCAGTTGCCTCTAGATCAGGACAGTCCTTATTTGTTCTTCCAAGAAACTTGTTGATTTCTGATGGAGAGAACTTGACCCTTCTTCCTCTAACAAACACACTCTCAAAGTCAGCTGACCTCCCATCAGCACAATCATTGGACAAGTTCACTACAAACTCTTTAACCATATTTTCATAACATTTGCTAAACTTCATCACTGTCTTTATTAGCCCAGCATTCCTGATCAGCTCCATGATGTCTTTGCACTCCAAGGCATCATTGTTGAGTTCTCTCTCCAAGGCTATTCTCTTCAAGCAAACATACTTCCATCTGTTTGCATTATCAGGATGATGAAAGGAGATGTTGTCTGTTGGCACTTCAGGCACTCTAGCAATCTTGCTGGAGGGGAGCTTCCTTCTGATGGGAGTATTGTCAATGTCAATCTCAAATTCTGATTCATCATCAGAGTCAGAAGTTTCAGGTTCTTTACTTTTCTTGGAGATTGGTTGTCTAGCAGTCTGCACCTGTGCCTTCTTCCCTTTTGTCTGAATTTTCTCAGCCATCCCTTCAGCCTTGGATTTCTTAGCATCAGGTTTAACAGTCTCACTACTCTTTCTTTTCATCAATCTCCTAGCAATGCTAGGGTTCACATTAGCAATCAGTTCATTATCTGAGTAATCTTCATCCACATCAATGATAGGTGGATCAGCAGCCTTTTCAGAGGGATTCTGAATATTGTCTTTTGGTGTCACAACATCCTCAGTGACATCTATATTTTCAGAACCTTCCACATTTGGACTTTCTGATTGATTCAAAGGGATAGAAATCCCCGGTACAGATTGGTTGCCACTCAGAATGCTAGAAACCAGTCTAGCAATAGCTTGGTGTACTTGAACTGATCCTTCTTTATTAGGTGTAGAAGACGAAGGAAGAGAAGAATTACCAGAGACTGTAGCTTGAGCTCTTCCTGCATGTCTGGTCCTGAGCTTTTTGACTCTGGCTGGGTCAGTTGCCATCTCCCTGAGAGGAGTGACCTCAAGAACTTCAGATTCTATGCATGTAGTGATTGCCCTAGAATCTTGATCAGATGATGACGATGATGAGTGAGACGAAGCCGCCATGGTGGAAGACGATGTCTGAGACATTGTGTGTAACGTTGAGTGATAGTAGCAGTTTGAGAAAACTCTTTGATTGGGAGGAGGAAACAGGTTGCAAGGATGAGAGAGGTAGGGAGTACAAGGGAGTCTCTTCAACTTCTTAAGGCTTTTGAAGGAATTGTGAATGAATATGATTAACCCACTAAATATAGACTTAATAAAATTAATCCCTTCAACCCTTGTTTTCAGCAAAACTAATTGCTATAATTTCTCATGTTGGTGAATACCCAATCTGCCCCTCAAATTTTCAAGTTTATTTCCAACAAGCGCCTTGGTAGAAGAATCAGTTAGCTGAAGCTTAGAGAAACTATGTTCCAGTTCAAATGACTTCTTTTCTCCAAAGTCAATAGGGTTCAAGGAAATGTTGAATGTTTTCATATTATCACACCACAATGTCACAACATCTTGTGTAACATTGTCCTCAGGTAGCATCTGTTTTGACCAGAATTTTTGAGAACAGAATTTATGAGACTTGTTCTTTGCCACATCACATATATTATCAGCCTGTAGTTTAGGAGTTCTTCTGACATCTTCCATAGGAATAGCTCTTTTCATTCCTTCAAGCTTATGCTGCCACTGTTTCATCTCTTTTTCTTCTTTGATGATTTGACTCATAGTGGAGATATCAGTGTTCTCAGGCTGCCACACATAACAGTTATTTTTGGATTTGATTCCTCTCATTACAACATCTAGTTTTTCATTAAACACTAGACATTCAGATCTTGAGAAGTTGACCATGAATCCTAGATCACATAATTGACTGATGCTGATGAGATTAGTAGTCAACCCTTTTACCAGCAGTACCTTATTCAGACTTGGAACTCCAGGGTAGTCCAAATTACCAACTCCTTTGATTTCTCCTTTAGCACCATCTCCAAAGGTCACAAAACTGGTGGTGTGAGGCATAACATTATTGAGGAGATTTTTGAATCCAGTCATGTGTCTGGAACATCCACTGTCAAAGTACCAATCTTCCTTTGCAGAGATCTTCAGGGAAGTGTGTGCTATCAGTGCAGTAGCCTTTTTCTTCCATTGAGGAGCGTGTGGTACCTTTTTAGACTTAGGTTTGACATCTGAGTTCTGTTTAGGATATCCATGTAATCTGAAGCAGAAGGGCTTTATGTGACCATATTTCCCACAATGATGGCATCTCCATCTTTGGTACCTTTTCTTCATATGTCTCTGTCCCTGATGTTGAGAGTAATGTTGAGACATCCGTTTTGACATTTGCTTCCCGATACCAAATTTCTTTGTTTCCACAAATCCTAGGCCAGATTTATTTCCCATATTTTGACCAGCCTGAAGGATCTCTTCCAATTTGTCTGTTCCATTGGTCAACATCTTGACAGATTTGGTCATTTGATTCAGTTGTGAGTTCAGCAGTTGAACTTCTCCTTCTAAATGACTTATAGTTTCAAGATTTGCCCTCTTTTCAGCCTCCAGCTTTACAATGAGTTTTGATTGTTTCTCATTTTGCACACAAACTTCACCACTTCTGATACACAATTTCTTGTAGGTATCAGCCAGTTCTTCAAATGTTACTTCTTCATCACTGGTGTTACTTCTTCATCACTGGTGTCACTATCAGCCAGTTCTTCAAATGTTACTTCTTGCAGTAACTAGTTTGACAGATTCTTCTTCAGAATTGCTTTCTGAATCATAGTCAGACCAAGTAACAGTCATTCCTTTCTTTTTCTTCTTAAGAAAGGTAGGACATTCAGCTCGAATATGTCCATATCCTTCACATCCATGGCATTGAATACCTCTGCCTTGGTTTTCCTTATCTTCTGACCTTGGTCTTCTGCTGGAACTGTCAATGTCAGAAGGAATGTTATGAACATTAGACCTTGACTTTGGGTCCATTCTTTTGATGAGCCTGTTGAACTGTCTTCCAAGCATGGCAATGGCTTCTGGTATGTTTTCTTCTTCATCCTCCTTGTATTCAACATCAGTGTTGGATACAAGTGCTATGCTTTTGTTCTTCTTGTCACCATTATCAGTGATCCCCATCTCAAAAGTCTGAAGAGACCCAATAAGTTCATCCACTTTTAACTTGCTAATGTCCTGGGCTTCCTCTATGGCAGTTACCTTCATTGTAAATCTGTTAGGCAAGGATCTGAGAATCTTCCTCACCAGTTTTTCTTCTGACATTTTTTCTCCCAGTGCTCCTGAGGTGTTGGCAATCTCCAAGATGTTCATGTGAAACTCATGAATGGTTTCATCTTCCATCATTTTTAGATTCTCAAACTTAGTGGTCAACATCTGAAGCCTTGACATCTTTACTTTGGAAGTGCCCTCATGAGTAGTTTTGAGGGTGTCCCAAACTTCCTTGGCCAGTTCATATTGATGTACTAGTCTGAAGATGTTTCTATCAATTCCATTGAACAAGGCATTTAAGGCTTTTGAATTTCCCAGAGCTAACTCATCTTCTTCTTTACTCCAATCTTCCTCAGGCTTCAGACTGATTGTCCCATCTCTTTCAGTTATGGTGGGATGTATCCATCCTTTATCAGCAGCTCTCCAAGCCTTTTTGTCCAGAGATTTTAGGAAGGCAATTATACGAGGTTTCCAGTAGTCATAATTAGTTCCATCCAGAATGGGTGGTCTATTTCCAAAAACTCCTTCTTTGTCCATAGTGCCAGAAAGTGATATCCCTAGATCTCACCCAGTAATACAGGCAGGGTGCCTGCTCTGATGCCAATTGAAATTCTGGCTACAGATACTCAATGTCACGTCCAATGTTATGACACCGTATCTGACTTACTATATGACAGTAAATACAAAAGCAGTAAATAACACAGTCAATTGTTTACCCAGTTCAGTGTGCAACAACACCTACTCTGGGGGCTACCAAGCCAGGGAGAGAATCCACTATAAGAGATGTTAATTCAGGAATAAACCAACCAGTTTATCTCCTTCACTTAAGACTTACCCAATGCAATTCTAATCTAAGTACAACTTAAACCTGAGTTCCTACTCACTCCCCCTCAATCACAGCAGTGATACATAAACCAATTTGACTTGAGAATTGATGAAGACACTCTTCAAAACACACACTTGATTAAGCTTCACAACTTTTTAATCAAGTAACACAATCACTCGTGCTTCACAGCTTTGAGTGATGTACACAACTAACTTGACTCTGCTTCACAGCTTTAGTCAAGTAACATTCAAACACTCTTGCTTCAAAGCTTTGAGTGCTACACAACCCTTACAATTGAAACCTATTCCAAGACACTTATCACAATGATAATTGCTTGGAGTACAATAAACAAATCTATACAGATTACAAAATTGATCTTCTAATCAATCAGCAGGGATGCTTGAAAAACCGCAGCTCTGTTGAATATATAGCAGCTGCAACTTCAGTTAGGGTTTCCAAAAACCTAGGGTTGATTCCATTTGACCTAAAGACCAGGTCACAGTACTTTATTGATCAGGTTAGGATTGAGCTAGGTTACTCCTCAGAAAACGCAGGATTCTGTTTAGAGGGGACTGAGTTATTTCCTGAAAAAACTCAGACTTATCCAATCCTGCAATCCTGTTAGTTCAGAACAGGATGTCATAACATCTGTTATGACATCTGAGAAAACCTGTCTACTGATTTAGCAAAATGTGATCATTTTGCAAACATGCTCAGATACACACTTATAAACATCAGTATTTGAATTACAATATTTTTCTGCACATGTACCTATTGAGTTAGTACAACCTGAACTAGAATGTTATGACATCGGTCATGACATTCACACATACACTTGGGATTTAACAAAAATGCAAGCCAATACCTAAACACCTACACATACTGTATCTGAAATAAGAGACCTGAATGAGTAGCAGAATGACTTCTATGTCTTGGAGTGTATCCGTACTGTATCTGAAATCTTTGAACATTTGTTAAAGGTAGCTTTTAATCTTATCCTAAAAAGGGTAAAATGTTAGCTAAAACATAAGGTTATGTTGCATGACATGTATGATGCAATAAAATATGTTCTATCAATGTTTATGATATATGAATGTAATGTATGTGTATGTAAGCTGATTAGCTGTCTTGCTGAGGAAAATATGTCCTTGATAGCTGGAGATAATGAAATCTTTGACTACTGCCGGGGAAAATAAACCCTTGACCACTGTTGGGGATAGAAAATACTTGGTGACTTGTGGGGATTAACAAGAACTTTGACAACTTCTGTGGGGATGTGAGAATCCTTCACGACTTTCTGGGGAATAAGGAAAACCCTGACGATCTCTACTGGGGAATCAAAACCTGGGAGGCTTCAACTGGAGAAATGAGATCGAGAATCTTCGATCTGCTGGGAAATAACTCTGTAGGGAGAATGCTTATTCTGTTGAAGAGTTTCCAAAAGCTGGAGTTGCATGCCAACACTCTGAGAAATTATCTGAAGCTGTTGTCTGTTTTCTAAGATAACTTGTAGGGGAATCTTCTGATTTTAAGACAAATCTCTAGGGAATTGGAGAAAACTGGATGGTCTTCCACCGGGGTTTAAGGGTTAAAGTTTTAGACTCCGTTGAGGAAGGAAGCTTTATCTTCACTGAGGGTTTGCAGTTCAATGTTTTGCTGGCTCCGCTGGGGATCAGGAGTTTGGAAACTTAAATCTGACGGGGATTTTGAAACTTAACTCCGTTGGAGATATGTATTTCAAGGCTTTAGCTCTGTTGAGGATCTAAATGATATACTGCAGGGGATTTCTTCTGGAGTAGCCTAAAGACGTTTTCCTATACTTTCAACCTATCAGTAATTATTCTTTCTCATTTCATTTTATTTGTAAGCAGTGATTATATTCAAATGCATACGCTCATTTAATAAATCATTGGACGTTTTCAAATAAAACATAAGTGTAAAAAAGAAAGAAAAGGCAACGATTTTTCTGCGCTTTGAAGTATCTTTGTATTAACTTTGTGTAAGTATTTTGTACAAAGGGGACAGACATCCTAGTAAGATAATGTTGTCATAAAATTGAGAAAGAATTTATACAAAGAAAGATGGCTATGTGTAATAATTCCATGGGGTTCCCATTCTGCTATAGCCTTTGTAACTCTGAGTATCTTGTCCATTCGTTGCTTCGTCCGAAGATGATTAGATTGATCAGAAGCTTGGAGCTTGTCCGTTGAAGAGATTGTCCTTAAAGTGATCCGACGAGACATAGTCATACGCTTTAATTCCCTAACTTTTTCCTGGACCGCCCTTTCTAGTTTTCAGTCCATCGGGAAACCCTTTTTTGCCCAAGTCGCCCTTTCGGGTTTTCAACTTGCCGGGTGTACAAATTTTTTTGTTTTATCCCTAATTTTTGCCTGAACCGCCCTTTCGGGTTTTCGACTCACCGGGATGCCCATTTTTGCCCAAGTCGCCCTTTCGGGTTTTCAACTTGTCGGGTTGTTTATGCGTAGTATATTTTGACTATGTCTACGTTCGTAGGGTGTGGTAGGTCATCGCCATCCATGGTGGTCAGGATCATTTCCCCACCAGAAAAGATGTTTTTGATTACAAACGTTCCTTCGTAAGTAGGAGTCCATTTGCCCCTGGGATCACTTTGCGGCAAGATGATTCGCTTGATTACAAGGTCCCCGACTTGATATACTTGTCTCTTGACTTTCTTGTTGAAGGCCTTGATCATACGTTTTTGATACGCCTGACCATGGCAAATAGCAGTAAGTCGCTTTTCATCAATCAAGCTAAGTTGATCAAGTCGGGTCTGAATCCAATCGTCTTCACTCAAACCAACATCCTTCATGATTCTCAAGGAGGGAATCTGAACCTCGATAGGTAAAACACCTTCCATGATGTATACCAAAGAAAAGGGTGTTGCCCCAATTGAAGTGCGTGTCGTGGTACGGTACCCGTGCAGAGCAAACGGTAACATCTTGTGCCAGTCCTTGTAGGTGACCTCCATCTTTTGAATGATCTTCTTGATTTTTTTTTGCAGCTTCGACAGCACCGTTCATCTTAGGCCGATAGGGAGATGAATTGTGATGTTGAATCTTGAACTGCTCGCACAGAGCGCTGATCATAGTATTGTTCAAATTTGTACCGTTGTCAGTGATGATCCTGTCGGGATACTGTTGTACCCCAAAATTTGTCCTCCCATATTTCTCAAAGACATGTCAAGAATAATCTTCAAGTTGCTCAAGTTGGCTCAAGGGTTGGACAGTCAAATCACCTCCTAAGGCAGTCAAGTCAAAATTAGGGTTTTGTGTTGCATTAAGGTCCTCACATACAAATGGCCTCAAGTGTTTCCCAATTTCCTAATATGTTCTCAAGTTAATCCATGTCAAATTTCAAACCTTGCAGAGAAAGTTTGGTCAGTCAATTGCTCAAGAGGCCCAAAAATCGACTATGTTAGGGCAAAAGTCAACTGTGACCCAAATACAGACAAACCTCAAGATTTTTTATCAACATTATCCTTTTGAAGGATAATTCATCATTTTATCAAGGGTTGATCATGATTCATCAAGGATTGCTCAAGATTCATCAAGATTCAAAAGTTGCTAAATTAGGGTTTTGTAGGAAAAGTCAACTCAACTTTGACCAAGCATAACTTTCTCATACTTTATTAGAAATGACCCATTCAAATCTCATTTTGAATATGATGCAATTTCCTACAATCCATATTCACACCCCAAGATCAAGAAATGCTCTCACAAAAAGTTACAAATTTGGACATTATAGGTCATTTTTGAAAGTCAACAAAAACACCTTTTTTTCCAAAGCTTATAACTTGAGTATGGAACATCAAAATGAGATGAGACCAAAAGGGTTGATTATAGGACATCTAAAGGTTTCTAAAAAGTCCAAGAACACCTCCAAAAGTTCAAAATTGAGGAAGTTAGGCATTGTTGAAGTTGGGCATTTTTCCAAAATTGCCAAAAGTCAACTATCCTTAAAACTCCAATTTTTGACAAAAGGGCCCACTTTTTTCCACTTGATTAGGTCTTTTCATGCCACACACGTGTCCCATATTTAATTTCATGACCAAACATTTATTTTTCTATTTTATTTCATTTTTATTGATTTAATTCATTATTAATCAATATTAAATCAAATAAAATCTAAAAAATTATGTAAAGGGATTCTTGTGATTTGTACAACTTGCAAATACCATGTGACACTCAATCAATTCGTATCAATTCAAAACAAGCACAAAAAATCAGATTTGGCCTATTTTTGGAAAGCTTATCAATGGTGATCAAATCCAATATTCCATCTTCAATGCACATGGATATTGGTCCAAATTTTGACCTAAACTCATTCCATTATATGCACACAAGCCTCACAAACCTAGGACACGGAGAAAGCTCTGCAGAAACGGCAAAAACAAGTTTGTGAAAAACCTTGAAAAAGTGGAGATCGAATTTTGGTTTAGAGGCATTTTCCAACCAAAAGCTCAACACAGCTCTCTTCCCTGACATCTCCTGAAACTGTAGCAATCAAAACCAGTCCTTTAGACGCCACCAATTGCACTGTAAGTCTCCATGAACCTTGCTCTGAACATGAAATCGAAAACATTCATTCTTGCATCCTTTTGATAAACTATTAACATAATCTTGATCCTCATCCAATTTCTAACAAATCTGCATCATTTAATTTCGTTTTCATGTCCTATAATCGTATACCCGAACCTAGGGTTTTATTGTGTTGTTTTTAGGCATTTTGTGTACAGGCAAAATCAAGGTGAATAATGGTTACAGGGATGACCAGGAGGAAGAGACGAGTACATTGGTACTCTTGGATTTCATTTTTATGGCCTAAGGAGGGTTTTTGAGATGACCTACGAAACTTCCTGCGGATAAAAATCTGCAGGTAAATAACCAGGGTTGCGTTGAAGAAGAAGATAGCGTGTCCTGGTGCCATTGGTCCATTCGAATCAGTGGCGCGTTTTTTTTTTATTTTTCAGGCTTAGTGCGTTGTTTCATATATTATATTTACTTCTTATTCTATTAACAATAATGCAATGTAGTTGGATTGGTGAGCGTGCGTTGCAAAACCCTTTGGGACCTGGGTTCGAATCCCAGGTCCCCCAAAACTTTGTTATATTTTGTCTTCAGGTATTCATGTGCAATTCTCAAAGGACGGTCCACCATACGCCTCAAACATCAATACGCCAGATGACTCCAAACCTAGATCCAGTGGTCATGAATGAGGGATTACCCTGGTCTCCAGTCAATAAGCATGTGGGTAATTCAGAAAGTCAACAAGGCTGCAGCGTAAATGGGCCTCAGAATTTCTCTTTTCACCACCAAATTGGGCCCAGCACCCCCCCCCCCCCCTGAGTTTGTTCTTTTATTTTTTTCTTTTCATTATTTTTTATTTCTATTTTATTATTGTTATCATTTTAATTAACTAATTAACAAATTAATTTTTTTCATAAAAATCAGAAAACAACAAAAATTTTTTTTTTTTAATTCCATTAATCTTATTATTTATTTTTGTAAATAACAATTGATTAATTTTATTTAGTTTAAATAGGTTTAACATTAATATCTTTTGCAATAAATTAAATTAATTTAGAATTAGGTTTTAATATTTTTTTAATCATTCTTATTTATTTCCTTAATTAAAATAAAAAACCAAAAATATTTTCATTTAATTAATTATTTCAATTATTAATTTAGATTGATTTTTAAGTCAAAAATAACAAAAATATGCTTTATTTATTTAAAAGGGTCAAAACCCTAAAAACACTCTGATTTAATTTTCTCGCGCACGAATAATTTTTGATCAATATTGTAACTGCTTCGAGAATGTAATAGTTTTTAATTAGGATTTTTATTTATCGCTTTTATTTACTTTTCGCAATTTAATTTTCAAAGGGTTTGTCTTTGGCGATGTAAATACCCGACGCCTTGTAATAGCTTAGATTTATTTTTCCGCAATTTAATTTCCGCAACCATTAACTGTTAGATGTTTGAATAATAGGCAATCCATGACAAGATTAACTTTTAACCTAAAATCAACAGTAGCTCACCATGACATGTAAAGATAATATGAACTGAAAATTGACACACTTGCACATGCCACTCCTAGGGTATACCTCACTTGGTTTCCTCGAACGTGGTCATTGAGTATAGGAAGTTTTAGAGGTTGTCCTCTTGTCCAAAGATCATAAGTTGCCTCGAAACGGCTGCCTCGGATAAAAATGATCTAAGACATTAGGGTTACCGCTAAGGCGTCCTAACATTGCTTTAGTGACCACACGTCCCTTAATCGAATTGACCCAAAAACTCCAACGACGATGCTACCTACTCCTCAATAGTGGGATAGCATTGTCTAAAGGACATTTGCACAATTTAATTCCTTTTTGAGTAGGTAGATGTTCTTAAGTACTTTCTCCTTTTAAAAAAACAAAACAAAAACTTTTCTCACTTACACCCCTTTCAAACAAAAAACTCTTTTCAAACCCACAGTCACAAAGAAAAGCAAACTTTTGAAAACATAATGAGCAAGTACCTAAGAGCCCGTGGATAACCACGGATAGAAAGGGTGCTAGCACCTTCCCTTTCTATAATCTACCTCCCGAACTTGAGAAATATCTCAAAAAGGAATTTTTTTGTGCTTTTGTCCTTTCCTTGTTGGATAAAATAAAAGACGGTGGAGACTCTTGCTTACCGCGACATTTTGCAAAAACAAACGCAAACGCAAACCAGCATTCCAAAACAGTCAGTTCTATTCCCACCGATCACAGATACCATACCGGCACATGAGGTTCTGCTTGATGAAACGGGCAACCACATTCTTTGTAACGGAGGCGAAGGAAGCTGCTTCGACCCACTTGGTAAAGTAATCAATAGCCACCAGAATGAAGCGATGTCCATTGGATGTCGTAGGCTTGATCTCTTCAATCATGTCGATTACCCACATTGCGAATGGCCAAGGAGCTGTTAAGACATTGAGAGGAACGGGAGGAATATGTACCTTGTCAGCATAGATTTGGCATTTGTGACAAGTACGGGAATGTTGGTGACAATCAACTTCCATGGTAGACCAGTAATAGCCTGCCCTTAGAATCTTCTTAGCCATCGTATGATCGCTTGAGTGGGTGCCAAAGGTGCCATTATGTAGTTCAGCCACGATCTGCTCAGCTTCAACTTTGTCCACACAACGGAGTAGGACACAATCAAGATTGCGCTTGTGTAGGATACCATTGCTCAGAAAGAACTTGGCCGCGAACCTCCTTAAGAACTTTTTGTCATTGACTGAAGCTCCTTCGGGGTACTCTTGTGCTTCGAGATACCTTTTTACATCGTGAAACCAAGGTCGGTCCATTACTTCTTCGGCATTAATCTCGTGACAATATGCAGGTTCGTCCATTCGTTCAATGGTGATTTAAGGTGCCTCATTATCCCAATTAAGTTTAAACATGGATGACATTGTAGCTAGCGCATCTGCTAGCTGATTCTCTTCTCGCGGGAAGTGCTCGAAGGTAATCTTCTTGAAATATGGTAACAATGTCAGGACATGTTCTTTGTAAGGGATGAGGTTAGAGTGCTTAGTATCCCACTCTCCTTTGATTTGACTGATAACCAAAGCTGAGTCCCCAAATACAATCAGAGATTTGATTCCCAAGTCAATAGCGGCCTTGAGACCAAAGATACAAGCTTCATACTCGGCCATGTTATTGGTGCAGTTGAAGCAGAGTCTAGTAGTGAAAGGTGTATGGCAACCTTCTGGAGAGATAAGTACTGCGTCGATACCATTCCCAAGTGTGTTGGAGGCACCAACAAAGTACAGAGTCCATCGGGATCCTTGTTCAGGTCCGTCATACGGTTTGTTTTCTTCAATGTTGCTCAAAGTCATGATATCCTCATTGGGAAGGTCAAACCTCATGGATTGGTAATCTTCGACAGCTTAATGGGCCAGATGATCGGCTAGCACACTCCCCTTTATGGCTTTTTGGGTTGTGTATTGTATATCATATTCAGTGAGGATCATCTGCCATCTAGCGATTCTTCCGGATAAAGCAGGCTTTTCGAAGATGTACTTGATCGGATCCATTTTAGAAATCAGCAAAGTGGTATGTGTCAACATATACTGCCTTAGCCGGAGAGCAGTCCATACCAAAGCGCAGCAAGTTTTCTCGAGCAGTGAGTAGCTAGTCTCACAGTCGGTAAACTTTTTGCTAAGGTAATAAATGGCATGCTCTTTTCGGCCAGACTCGTCATGTTGGCCCAGTACGCACCCCATTGAATTATCTAAGACAGTCAGATACATGATTAAAGGCCTTCCTTCGACGGGTGGCATCAAGATAGGAGGTTCCAGCAAATACTCTTTGATCTTATCGAAAGTAACTTGACAGTCATCATTCCATTTAACCACCTGATCTTTCTTCAACAGCTTGAAGATTGGTTCACAGGTAGATGTTAGGTGAGAGATGAACCTTGCAATGTAGTTTAGGCATCCCAAGAAACTTCTTACCTCCTTCTCAGTGCGAGGGGCAGGCATTTCTTGTATAGCTTTGACTTTGGCAGGATCAACCTCGATGCCTTTGTTACTGACGATGAATCCTAAAAGTTTACCGGACCTGACTCCGAAAGTGCACTTGTTAGGGTTCAGTCTGAGCCTGTATTCCTGTAACCTGACAAACAACTTTTGCAGATGGTCGAGGTGTTCTTCTTCTGTCTGTGAATGGGCTATCATGTCGTCTACGTAGACTTCAATCTCATGATGTATCATGTCATGAAACAAAGCTACCATGGCTCGCTGATAGGTTTCCCCGACATTTTTCAGTCCGAATGGCATCACTTTATAACAGAAGGTACCCCACTGCGTAACAAAAGTAGTCTTCTCCATGTCTTCGGGGGCCATTTTGATCTAGTTGTACCCTGAAAATCCGTCCATGAAAGAGAATACCTTGTGTTGAGCTGTGTTGTCAACCAAGATGTCAATGTGTGGTAGTGGAAAGTCATCTTTAGGGCTAGCCCTGTTTAGGTCTCTGTAGTCCATGCACATTCTGACTTTTCCGTCCTTCTTAGGCACGGGCATAATGTTAGCAACCCATTGTGGATAGGAAGTAACAGCAAGAAAGCCAACATTGAACTGCTTCATCACTTCAGCTTTGATCTTTTCTGACACGTCGGGCCTCATTCGGCGGACTTTCTGTTTGATTGGTGGACAATCTTCTCTTGTAGGGAGACAGTGAACCACAATATATGTATCCAGTCCCGGCATGTCTTCATAGGACCAGGCAAAGATCTCAACATATTCATTCAACAGCTGAACTAAGCGCTCTTTGACACTTGGCTCTAGGTTGGCACCCACTTTAACCTCTTTTCTGTCTTCCTCTATTCCCAAATTGATAGTCTCTAACAACTCTTCATGGGGCAGAATATCCCTTTCTTCCTGTTGCAAAAGTCTAGCCAACTCCCCAGGCACTTCACAGCCTTCATCACCTTCGTATTCGGCATGATTGACCAGATCTTCAGAGTCACTGAAGGCCATAGCAGAATTGTTACCCATGGAATCCGGAGTGGATGGGTACCTGCATTTTGTGAGTATGGGTGTGTGTGAGGGATAGCCACCTTTAAACAAAATAAAATATAAAAAGAAAGAAAATGAACACAAAAGTTTATATATGAAAACGTCCATGATTCACTAAAAATGGCATATGAAAATGAAGAATCAAAACCCTTACAAATGGACCTATATGCCCTGGGTAAGGCATAAGGCAAAAAGAGTGTACGAATTGTTTAATAGATATTACAGACCAACAGAAAAATGTTCAAAAGATAAATTACTGATTGATGAAAGTAATGGGAACGAAGTCTTTCGCCTCGCAGTTGTTCAGTCCTCCTTCAATGGTCGGGAAAATCCAATCTTCAAAGTTGCTCTCATCTTCAACATCTTCCAAAGCATGAACTCCATGATGAGTGATCTTTAATGGTGGTCCTCCAGCCCGAGAACGACGCACAACCTTCTGACTAGCAGCAGTGAAACCCAAATCGAACTTATCTGTCTTATAAGGAAAATCTGGCAGTTGACCCCATACTGTGCTTCCTCCTTCCTTGATCACATCCTCCGCATCTTTAAGGGATGACATCCGGGATACAGGTTTGGTAATGATGGGCACAACAGTCATTGTCTTGGCTACTGCAACTTCAGGAGAAACCTCTTCAAAGTGTTGGAAAGGTGTTTCTATGAATTCACCATCTAACTCCACATAGCGGAAAGAGTTAAGGTGGCTTATCATATACTCCTCATCACCATGAACTGTTATGATTTTACCCTGGACTAGGTATTTGAGCCTCCGGTGTAGAGAAGAAGTGACTGCCCCAGCATAATGAATCCAGGGCCTCCCTAACAAGCATGAGTAGGAGGGACGGATGTCCATGACGTAAAATGTGGAGTTGAAAGTTTCCGTACCCACTTTAATTGGGATGTCCACCTCCCCGTGGACCATCCGCTTAGAACCGTCAAAGGCTCTAACAATTATATTACTGGGCTTTAGGGTCAAAACTTCACAGTCCAATCTGTCAACCGCTTTTTTAGGCAAGACATTTAAAGATGACCCAGTATCAACCAGAACGTGAGCAAGAGTGGTCCCTCTGCACTCTACCGAGACATGCAGCGCATCATTATGCTTTCTTCCCTTAGATGTTAGATCGGCATCAGAGAAGCCAAGACCATTGTCGGCTGTAAGGCTAGCTACACACTCTTGAAACTGATCCGCAGAAGTTTCTTGAGGCACGTGCGCCGTCTTCAGGAATTTGATCAAGGCTTTGGCATGAGCTTCGGAGCAGAGCAATAGAGCCAGCATAGAGATTTTTGAAGGGGTTTGCCCCAGCTTCTCTATGACATCATAGTCGCTTTTCTTAATTATCTTTAAAATCTCCTCCATTTCCTTTTGGGTGGTCTCGGGGATAACCAAAGTCTGAGCCCTCGTCCTGACGGGCGCTTCTTGGATCCCCTTACCTTTATCAGCAGTAACAGTAGAGGGTATAGCTTCAAGACTAACAATTTCTTTAATAACTGGACTTCGCACATATATCTTGACTGGAACAGGAGCACTTGAGGGTCCGAAGATTGCCCTTGGAGGAGAAATCTTCGGAGAGAAGATTCTTTTGCTACGAGTGATCTTACTTGTCCCTGCAATATTTCCTATGTCAGGAGTTTCTTCATCGGAATTCTCTTCCACTGATTCAATCTGCTTAACGCCGTGATAGAAGATCTCTCCTCCATAATTCCACAGTATTGTCTTATTGGACTTGTATGGGATAGTCCCCGGCATAGTAATCTTCAGAGGTACACACTTTGGATCGGGTGTAATCTTAACAGGTCTTTTGGAGATCTTGGAAAGATTGTCGGAAATGGTGATTATAGCAACATCGTTGATTGGAGTAACATGAGTAACAGGAGTAATATGAGTTTTCTTGAAGAGGATTTCTTGATTATCCATCAGGCGTTGGATGCCTGACTTCAATAGCAGACAGTCGGATTGCAAGGTCGAACATAGGTAACAATCTTTTTCACAGCCCGGGAAAATCCCGGCTTTCAACAGATTCATCTTGATCATTAGCAACGGAGTCATTAAGTCATCAA
Organism: Vicia faba; assembly: GCA_948472305.1. NCBI lineage: Eukaryota > Viridiplantae > Streptophyta > Magnoliopsida > Fabales > Fabaceae > Vicia > Vicia faba. The sequence continues at coordinate 344,881,607 of OX451739.1, forward strand.
CAGTAGTAACATGAAGATCTTATACAATAGCATGGACATTGTGACCATGTTTTGGCTTAGGAGCGGATATCACATTAGGTTTTTCAGGTGCGTCAAACTCCACCTCCTTGGCATCTATTAAATCCTGGATCTTATTTTTAAGGGCCCAACAGTTGTTGGTGTCGTGCCCCACCCTGTCCGAATGATATGCGCACTTTGCATTTGAATGGTAATAGGGATAAGAGGTATTTGGGTTCTTCGGCGCCTCTTTCAAGTTTTTAAGGTTTAACTTTAACATATGACGGAGAACCTGAGCAGGTGTCATATTGATCCAGGTGAATTGCCATGCAGGCCTTTCCACCATGGTTTGGTTAGCTCTGGGTTGACTATTTCGAGGTTGATTGGCTGAGGAGTTCTGAATCATCACAGCCCCCACCGCTGGTCAGCGCTCCATTCTTCTTTGATTTCTCTGGGTGTAAACAGCGGAAGCTTCTTTGTTAGCTGGAAAGGTCTTCTTGATAGCGGAGGAAGCAGATGCATCCTTCTGAATTTTACCGCTCTTAATGCCAGCTTCGACCCTTTCACCCGTCAGAATTAATTCGGTGAACCCTGCAGATGAGCTCCCGATCAAGTGATTAAAGAATGGACCTGACAGGGTCCCTAGAAACATATCCATAAGTTCTCTCTCAGACAATGGTGGCTGCACCCTTCCAGCCAAATCCCGCCACTTCTGGGCATACTCCTTAAAGCCTTCATTAGAGACCATACCCATACTCTGTAATTGAGTATGAGTATGTGCTAAATTTGCATTATATTGGTATTGTCGGTAGAAAGCAGCAGCCAAATCCTCCCAGTTATGTACATCAGATCTCTCAAGCTGATAGAACCAATCCAATTGCGTACCCGACAAACTATCTTGAAAAAAGTGGACCCACGGATCCTTATCAGAAGAGTGAGGTTGGATCTTTCTGACGTAAGACCGCAGATGCATCTTCAGACAAGACAAACCATCGTATTTAGCAAATGTAGGCACTTTGAATTTAGAGGGAATGACAATCCCAGCAACCAACCCTAGTTCTTCGAAATCCAGCCCAGGTACTCTTTGTACCTCCATGGCTGCCAGTCGATCTTCCAGATTCTTATACTTATTATCCGCAGGAGGGTACTGCTGCTCAGAGTAATCTTCCTCCTCCTCTTCTTCTTCTTCTTCAGCTTCAGACTCGGAGGGCATTGCAACTCCCTTTCCTTTACCAACCCCTTCATCAGACGTCGAGGGAAAATCTAAGACCCTTCTAGCCTGGTTCTCAAACCTTCTCCCCAAATTAGCTACACTCGCTCTTTTCTTTTTCTTCTTTTCTTTTTCCTTTTCTTTCTCTAACAGTGCTTTAATATTCTCTTGACCCTTTGCCAAGGTCATGAGGAGTTATTGGAACTACGAATTTTGTGCTTGTAGGTCTTTGATCGTCTGCTCTATATCCATCTTGCTGAAATAAACAGCAGAAAGATAAGGAAACTTGGTGTGCAGACCTGCTCATGCATATGATGAATGATATGTTATTCATGTAATGCACTCAAGGATTCGGAAATTCAAATTTGTTGTAAACAAAAAAGAACGCACGTCATATTAATAAGATAGAATTGTTAGTACATAAATGCCCCATGGGCAAAATAATACAAAATTCTAGGGTAAAAAGATGTTGCGCATCCTTTTCGGTGCGATGTAGGTGTTGAGAGTCTGCTCTTCATGGAGTTGACGAGTAAGTTCCAAAACCTTCTTCTCACTGGCGTAGAAGTTGGCTTCAAAAGTATTTTGTTCTTCCTTGAGCTGTATCCAACTCTTTTGCAAATCTTCCAATGATGTTGGCATGTCAGGGTGTAGGAGGGTGTATGGAACCTCTCCTTCCATAACATGCTCTTTTATCATAGGCAGAATGTAGGGGTAAGGCATTATAAGACTCTGGGCACGGGTTCGTACCCACTTGAGGTAGCCTCAAGGGGGATGGAGTTTTTGTGTCCCAGTGTCTTACTGTCCACTTTGTTGGGCATCCTCCAAGCTCGGATAAACCTTTGTTGAAGTCCTTAAGTGTCATTGTCGAAGTCAAAAACCAAGTCCGGAATCAGCATGTCATGAGGGTCATCCCTTCGGGAATACCCAAACTATCTTAGAGCCAAGCAGAGGTTGTAGGTAATGCCTCCCCTAATGCCAAGTAATGGGACATTAGGGAATTCCCCACAATGATCAATGATGATGACATTTTCTCTAGACCGAGAACACCAATGAACATCAGAATGTGTAAGAGTCATCAATCGTTGTGACCACCTCAAGCCTTGTTCATTCTTCAAGACTGACCGGGGAAGGTGAGAAATAAACCACCTTGATAGAAGAGGAGTACAGCACATGAGAACACCTCTTTTCCTCATTGTTCGTGTGTGAAATGAGTGGAGGATATCCCCAAGCAATGTAGGCACAAAATTCCGAGATATGAAAATCTTGACAGCATTCACATCTATAAGCTGATCAGGGTTTGGGAACAAGACCAACCCATAGATGAGAAGTGCTACAATATCCTCAAAAGCTTGCAGATCTAGAGAATTCCAGCAGTCTTGTGCCTTCTCAAACAGAAACTTTGCCAAGAAACCCTTGACACCACTTCTGGTTTCCCAATGACCTTTGATATCAGATGGTTGCAAGTGTAGGGCTTGAGCAACATCTTCAGGCTTTGGCTCTCTTTCCGTACCGTTTTAGGGTAGTTGATGGAGAATAGGAATCCTCAGGAGTTGAGAAAATTCCTCCAAAGTAGGTACTATTTGGTAATCGGGAAATGTAAAGCAATGGTGTAGGGGGTCAAAGAACTGGAAAAGAACTTTTACCATGTCTTCTTCAATGTTGGTGTTGACCAAGTTGAGAAGTCTACCATGTCTTTCACTGAAGGGAGAATTCTCTGGAATCTTGGAAGTAAGCTCCTTGAGTAGAGGAGGGATTCTCACAAGGTTGACCTAAAAAGTTTTTCTGCGAAGTGATTCCATGACCTACAAAACAGGAACAAAGATGAAGATCCAAACCCTTGAAATGGTTAGTGGATGCATATGATGCTTCATGATGTTCATGATATATGCACAAGTATATGTACAAGCAAATCACACAAAATCCTAGTTTCAGGCTTGCATGGGGTTTCATAGGTAAGTACCCTCTTGAAGTTTAGTTGGCTCAACCTGTCCTATAATTAGTAACCGGGTTCTAAGGAGCTCAATATCACTGGATTATTTTCTGTTTTCATTGTTTCAGTTTAGCCACTTAACTGGCGACCTAAATATTCCAAGAAAATAACCCTCAATGAGTGTAGTATCGAGTATCTACCAACTTCAGACTGCACCAAAGTCGGTCATCTCACTACCCCTAAAAAGGCCAAGATGGTCAAGTAAAGGTTCTAAGAGTTCATTAGTGCTTCATGACATCACTCAGTGGCCCCGTATTCTCCTTGATTGACTCAAAGGCTACCGGTACCCACAAATATGATACACTAATATAGTTATTGCTTCAACCATATCGGTATACCCCGCACAATTTCCACAATATATTGCTATTTACCTATGAATGTTTCCCAAATCCGGGTAGAGGATTTCAAACCCAAACAATAGAACCAAGTGTAAAGCAAACAAAGCAAACAAAGTAAGCATGTAAAGGTGATCTAAACCCTAAGGTAACCCCACTTTTAGATAACTCCCCAGCAGAGTCGCCAGTTCTGTGATACGGTGGGAGAACTGACTTGAGGTTTTGCGTTTGTGTTCACAAATGTGCGGTTTAGCAAGAGTCGCCATCGACTTTTTATTTTATCCAAAGGAAAGGTCAAAAAGCACAGGAAATACCTTTGAGATGTTTTCTTGGGTTCGGGGGGTAGATTATGAAAAGGGAAGGTGCAAGCACCCTTTTCATCCATGGTTATCCATGGGCTCTTAGTTACTTGTTTAGATCACTTGCTTTTGCTTTTCAATTGTTTGAAATGGTGCTTTGTGCGTGGTTTTTGAAAATTCTTTGAAAAAGAGGTCATCGTTGTGGAAACTTTTGTAATAATTCTTGTTTGAATGTATACAAAGGTGTATTGTCTTTTGAAAAGATGTTTCAATGTTTTGAAAGTTTGATATTTGGGAAATGTTTTGAAATTGTGTTGTGATGTGTGTTTGAAAATAGCAAGGATGTTTTGCAAGTTTTGATCAAGTAACTAAGAGTTGTCTACCCTATCTACTCAAAGATCTTTCCTACACATTTTCAACCCTTTTGACAGTGTTGATTTACCATTACATTTGGTAAATAACCTTGTATTATGATGTTAAACGGGACAGGCGCGGGTCATCGTATGGACCATGATAGCAATTGTGCTAAGTATCTTTAGCAATTTTTTGAGGGACTATATCATTTTGTATAGGCAACCAAGATAGCGTCATCGCGGGACTATGATCTTTTGTTTCGTTTTTGTTTTGTCAAGATACTCAACATGCATAACATGGCCATTTTCAAGGCAACAAGTGGATGAAACCCTAGGGGTGCATGTGTGCATTGTGTTGTCAATTTACATGCTTTTTTTGTCTTTGTATTAGTCAAGCTATTTGTTTTGATTTTGGACATTCGCATACAAACTCTAATCTCTAACATGGCATATTTGAAAGTATAAATGCGTAAAATAAATCTACACTATTACAACATTTGATATGGGAAGGGGGTACAATTTTTGAATAGGGGATTATTTTGCAAGAAATTAAAACCCTAGTATTTACTATTACATCCAAATTGAATAAACGGTACAAATAAATAAATGGTCAAGTATTTAAATGATCAATTAAATAAATATACAAAATATTATGAATATGCAAAAAAATGTTTTGTTTATTTTTATGTATATAAAAATATTTTTTTATGTATTTAAAAAAAAAGAAATAAAAGATTATTTTTGAAAAGGGTATAAAACCCTAATTTTCTTTTAAGAAAGTATATATATATATATATATATATATATATATATATATATATATATATATATATATATATATATATATATATATATATATATATATATATATATATATATATATATATATATATATATATATATATATATATATATATATATATATATATATATATATATATATATATATATATATATATATATATATATATATATATATATATATATATATATATATATATATATATATATATATATATATATATATACAAAACAAAAATATATTTAGAAAAAATATTATTTAAGTATAAAAAATAAAAATAATAGGTATAATATTATTATGTATTCTTTTCAAGTTTTCATTAAACAAAATAAAAGTATATACTAATTAATAATTATTTTCATGTTAGAAAAATAAAATAAAATACAAAAATAAATGTGAAAATTTATAAAAATATTTTTGGTATTTTTTATGTTTAAAAAATAATAAAATAAAATTAGAAATGAAAAATAAATACAAAAGTACAAAAATATAAAGAAATGGGCCACGGGGTGCAATCAGCAAGGCAGGGGATGCAAAAAGTGAACCAGAACCAAGCCCAGCCCACTGAACTTCATCTTCAACCTTTGTCAACCAAAAAACGCGCGCGCCTGACTCAAACATGGAAAACCTGCATACGTGCTCTAATGCAAAAACTCATAACATCAAAGTTGTAGCATTTTTCAAGACGATTCCAACCATGTAAAGAACTCATTCTAACTCCCAAAGACCAGAGAGAATTTCTCTGGCCCTAAATTTTAACCTAATTTTTCCCGGAAGTTCATGAATCAAATTCTCTTAACACGTTTAATTTAAATGAAAACTGAGCATATGTACAGCTTCATGGCTATGAGTACTACATTTTTTATTCACAAACCTAAGCTTAATGATTCCTAAATAGAGAGATAGGAAGTTGACAAAAACCTGTTTCAGTTGAACTCGTGTATGGCAATGTGGAGCTTTTCAGTGAGGCCTGAGATGTTTGGGAGCTTGCTTGAACTTCCTCTGACCTTCCCCAATGCCCAGTTTGCCTTGGATGTTCTTGAACAAACTTGTAGAACTCAACCTGCACAAGCTGAAAATAGAAATGGTGAAGCTTGCAAATGGAGTTAGTCAGTGCCTAATGGTTGGGATAGCTTGGATAGGTTATATGGAAGGTGTTTAAACAGGTTTGGGGCAAAACGCACGAGTGGTTTGTGAGATAGAACTCAAGGTGCAGAAGCTGCCCTATTTTGCAAGAGGAAGGTGATTTTGTGCTTTGGAAGGTTTGAGGGCTCAATGGCTTGTGTTTTTGGCTCAAGGGAATGTGTGAAAGTTGTCTCAAATGCTTCCCAGAGTTGGTTTTCACAGATGTTCAAGATATGGTGTATTTGACAAGTTTCTTGTATTTTAAGCAAAAGTAAACCATGATGCAAGACAAACCTGTACATGTTATCTATCAGCCTGCCTTTTCTGATCTTGACCCTCTCAGTTTGTGGATATTGTGTGTTGTACCAGATCTTGTTCAAGGCTCAAATATTTTATTTGACATAAAGCAATTTTGACAAAAATGGCAATGTTGCCTTTTTGCTATTTTAGGATTAATCTTTTGTGCAATCCTCCCATGACCATAACAAAGCCTCAAACCAATGGCTTTGCATTTAATTATTGAGTATAGAAGGGTTTTGGGACCTGTAATCAAGTACAAACAAGGCTGATTAGAGTTTGCAACTTGTATCAATATGAAAATGCCATGGATCAAAAGTGAGTTTTTGCCAACTTCAAGCCTTCGATTCTCCCTAACCACAAATGAATTTGGAGAGTTCTTGGATATTTTGGAAAGCTTGTAACATGCTATACAATCCATCTTTGAAATGAATTTTGAGATTCCAAGTGGAACTAGGTGAAAAATTGCCATGAAGATAGGTCAAAATCCTGCCTAAAGTAGGGCAAAATTTCACTAAGTTAAAAGTTTCATGGGCCCTTGTTCCAAAACTCATAACTTGAGATCCAAGCTTCTTTTGGGAAACCTTTGTGAATAAACGTTGTATATTTTGTGGAGGACTACAACTTTCATGTTGGAAGTTTTATTTGAATCCAATTGCATCATGGTGAAAATGTTGAGCAAAGTTGGGGAAAATTAAGAAAATTTCATAACTTAGAAAAATTCTAAGTTAAGAAATTTTTTCAATCTTAAACCCTAATTTGTAAAATTGGGTTTCTTGATGAACAAGTTTCATGTTTTGACACATCTTGATGAAAAATGACCCTTGGCACTTGATTTTGACCAAAAAGTCAAAGTTTGACTTTTCAGTATACAGTCAAATTTTGATCAGTTGACTGAACAATTCATCTGTCAATCCAATGCATTTAAGATCTTTTGAACCTTGTGAATAGGTAAATATGATGCCATTGAGTCCTTGAATCCATGTTTGAACCCAATTTGCCATTGGCTAGGTTAAAAATAAAAAATTGCCCTTGTGCAGTCAAAACCCTAAAAATGACCATTTTGCCCTTTTGATGATCTGATCAGATTTCTTGAGGAGTTGTGGTCCAAACTTGATCAAATGGTTCATATGAGTCTATAATATTGATGTGGATCAAAAATTGTGAAGTTTGATTGTAAATTGACCACAGTTGACTTTTCCCCCAATACAGCTGATTTTTAGGTCAACTGTCCAATTGACTGGGCAAAAATTTGATTCAAAGCTTGAAACTTGGTATGAGCAATCTTAGAGGTCCAAAATGAAGTATGAAAGTCACATGATGCATTGGAAGTCCAAAAATCCATGTGCAAACTCAAACCCTAATTTTAGGCTATCAGTGCAAGGAGATGTCTTGAGCAGAGCAAACCCTAATCCTGTCTTGAGTCTAGAGAGTCTGGTGAGGAGAATCTTGATAAAATGAGAGAGAAAATTTTATGATACAACAGATGGTCTCGCGGAGGGGGGACAAGGTCCCAAACCTCATTTCTCTTGAATTGGTTTAATTCTTCTTGCATTGCCAAAAACCAATGTTCATCGAATAAAGCTTCTTTAGGGTTTTTAGGCTCAATTTGAGAGACGAATGCGAAATGATAACAAAAGTTACTTATCTTAGACCGTGTAGTTACTCCCTTTGATATGTCTCCAAGAATGTTGTCAATGGGATGATCCTTGGTTTCTTTCCACTCCAAAGGAGGATTTATTTCATTTTTTGGTTAAGTGTCTTCTTCTTCTTTGCTAGACACATGATCCATCTTCCCTTTTTCTTTCTCAATTATGGGCTCATTACTCTTTTTATCTTGATCATTGAGTATCCTTTCCGAAGAAGCACCTGCATCGTTAATAGAAATACCCTTTCCGACCATTTTTGGACAAGAATCATCAAAGGAAACATGTACGGATTCTTCCATAATTTGTAACCTTTTATTAAATACCCTATATGCTTTACTAGATTGAGAGTATTCGAGAAAGATACCTTCATCGGCTTTTGAGTCAAATTTGCCAAGATTTTCTTTGCCATTATTTAATACAAAACATTTACAACCAAAGACATGGAGATGATAAATATTTGGTTTTCTACCTTTCAAAAGTTCATATGGTGTTTTGTTAAGCATATGACGTATCAAGATCCTATTTAGCACATAACAAGCCGTATTAATGGCATCGGCCCAAAAGTATTTTGGAAGACTATGTTCATTGATCATAGTTCTCCCAAGTTCTTCTAGAACATGATTTTTACGCTCAACGACTCTATTTTGTTGAGGTGTTCTAGGAGCAGAAAAATTATGATCAATACCATTTCTTTCACAAAATTCATCAAAAAAGTGATTTTCGAATTCACCTCCATGGTCACTTCGGATGGTAACAATTTTTATATTCAACTTGTTTTGAGATAATTTGGCAAATTTTTCAAAAGCATAGAAAGTCTCACTTTTGTTTGCTAAGAATATCGTCCAACAAAATCTAGAGTAGTCATCAACTATAACAAAGTCATAATAATTTCCACCTAGACTTTTAATTCTAGATGGTCCAAATAGGTCCATATGGAGGAGTTCAAGTGGTTTTGTTGTAGAGATGACATTTTTAGATTTAAAAGAGACTCGTGTTTGTTTACCCATTTGACAAGCATCACATAGATGATCTTTTGAAAATTTGATTTTGGGTAAGCCAATCACAAGATCTTTAGATATGATTTTATTTAGCAAATCAAAGTTAACGTGTGCTAATCGCCTATGCCAAAGCCATGAGTCTTCCACTCATGGTGACTTAGCATTTAGCACCTGTTAGGGACACATCATTCAAGTCAAGCATATATACATTGTTTACCCTCAAGCCCTTAAACACATCCTCTTTCTTATCGTTATGTTTGATTATGCATTCATCATTTAGAAAAGAAATTTTATAACCTTTGTCACATAATTGACTAATGCTAATAAGATTATGTTTAAGGCCTTCAACTAATAGGACATCTGAGATAGTGGTGGATGAGGGATTACCTACACTACCTTTACCGAGTATTTCTCCCTTGTTGTTATCACCATAAGTAACAAAACCTTTCTTCTTTGCCACAAAGTCAAAGAATAGTGAAATGTCACCCGTCATGTGTCTTGAGCAACCACTATCGAGAAACCATCTTCTCTCGAGAGGCTCAAGACATTCCACCTGAAATATCAAACATGGGAGATAGGTACCCAACATTCATTGGATCCTTGAGTGTGAGTTGAACATTTGTTGCCTTTGGGGAACCATTGGTATATGCCTTTAGGAACTAAGAGTCTCCTAAATCGACATTTACTAATGGTATGTCCCTTCTTGAAACAATATAGGCAAGACATATCTAAGTGAGATATACTCTTTCTATCTTGATCCCTTATTTCATAGGTATATTTTTTATATGGATTAATCATACTTTTTCTGAAGTTTGAGCAATCGATAGCAAACGTAATCTTAGGTTGTAAAGCTTTGTCTAGTTTGGCTTTGAGAGTTCTAACTTCTTTTTGCCAAACATGACAAGTTTCACATCCATGCCAATTAAACCAAGGTCTCTCTTCTTTTTCACATTTTCCTTCAATATTTTCTATCATAAATGCTTTAAGAGCTTCTAATTCCTTTTCGGAATTGGAAACCTTTTGTTCTAGATATGAAAAGATTTTCTTGTTTGAGGCTAAGCATTTGAAAGCTTCCTTAGCCTCTTGATGTAAAATATTGAAGGAATTTAACAATTCTAAATAAGACATTTTATCAACATGATCATACTTAGCATGACTTACATTCTTTTTCTTATGATGATGAGCCATGAGACAAAGGTTGACCGTTTCTTCTTCATCACTTGAGAAACCTTTACTTGAGGAATCACTATCACTCTCCCAAGCAATGTATGCTCTTTTAGCTTTGGTTGGTTTCTTTTAATTTTTGACCTTGGCTTTGTCTTTCTTCAAATAGGAGCAATCCGGCTTGTAATGACCGGGTTTGCCACAATGGTAGCATGATCCTCGTGATCTAGGATTCTTACTTTCATCTTGCTTGCTTGGTTGAGAGTGGCGTCTATAATTGATGAGATTCTTATCCGAATGCTGAATTTCATTTTTCCGGAGAAATCTATTGTATTTCCTTCCGAACAGACCCATATCCTCATCCGGACTCTCATCGTCATCACTTGATTCACTTGCACACGAAATTGAGGTGGATGACTTGGAGCTTGAAGCCTTTAGTGCTATAGACTTCTTTTCCAAGTCCCTTGACTTTTCCTTCTTTTCTTTCTTTTCATGCTTTCCAAGGCTTATAAGCTTATGCTCATGTTCTTGAAGCTTACCCCATAGTATTATGAGATCCAAAGTATTTAGATCATTGGCTTCCTTAATTGTCGTAACTTTAGGTTGCCATTCCCTGCTAAGACATCTCAAAATTTTGTTAGTAGCAAAAGAATTGGCAATTATATGACCAAGTGTATGCAAGCGATTCATTATATGAGAAAATCTCCTTTGCATGTCGGCGATGGTTTCACCTTGCTCCATGTGAAAGAGATCAAACTCTTGCGTCAAAGTATTTATTCTAGCCAATTTTACATCGTTTGTACCCTCATGGGTGACTTGTAAAGCGTCCCACATTTCCTTAGCTGTAGCACAATGTGAGACCCGAAAATACTCATCAAATCCTAGAGCTGTTATGATCATGTTTCGTGCTTTCCAGTCATAGGCATAATTTTTCTCATCTTTTTCATCCCATTGTGCTTCTGGTTTAGGAACGATTATCCCGATAGCATTTTGTGTAGTTATTGCAACTGGCCCATCTTGGATAACCTTCCATATTTTCCTATCAACAGACGTGATATCAACACACATACAATCTATCCAATAGCTATAATTTTCACCTGTGAAAACGGGTGCTCTATTGTACGCCCCTTTTAGATCACAATCCATTTCAAGAAGTTATATGTGAAGCACTGGATAAACCAGTGCTCTGATACCATTTGTTAGACGATGTAACAGATCTAGAAGGGGGGGGGGGGGGTTGAATAGATCCCTTTAAAAATTTGCGCGTTTTGTAAAATTGTTTTTATCAGAGAGCAACAACCCTGAATCTAATCGTCTAAACTTTACGTATTGGAAAGATCGGATATGCGAACCAATTTGATGAAAATGATGAGAATAGAATCACAATTAAAAATGAATATGATGAATCGCTTTAGCAAGTTTAACAAGGTGTAAGTTATTACCAATTAGTTGCGGAGAAGATAAAGAAAATTTGTGAGTTGTAAATTCACCAAACACTTGGTGTACGTACTACACAAGGTTTGGTTATACTCAAATTGTAGTGATTATAGCGATTCGAATGAATGCTATATGAGTTTTAAATTTTAGTTTATCACTACAATTATTTTGTATGAATGAGAAAATTGATAACTCACAAATTTAAGCAAATAGAAACCAAACGCAGAAAACTAAAATGGACACGGTATTTGTTAAGTCAGTTCACCCTGTCATCCTCGCGTGGGCTACTCTGCCCCCAATTCTAGAATCTAGAATTAGGATATGAAATTAATTTTGCAAAGTTTATAAGAGAAGATACAATCACCACAATTCAAAGTCACTTGATGAATCTTATATGTTGCACTCCTCTTCCCTTGATTCCAGATGAATCAAGTATGCCAAATCTTGAACAAAAACTCCTTCTACCTTGAATGATTTTGTACTCAAGAAAATTGGCCCCAAATCCTTCTTCACAATCCTCCAGTTACCGCTACCCGATTGAACAGTCCACAGTCTTCCAATCCCTTAGCTCGGCTGAAACCCCTTCATCTTCAAAGATTTGTGATAAAAACCCCCAATTTTGGAGGACAAAACCCCAATGGTTTTATTCAAGAAAAAAACCCACAAAGATCTCTACCCAAATCTGAAATTGCACTTTCAATTCGGACGTTATCAACACAATCCCAAGAACTTGATCAACAAAAATGATTGTGTGTAGTTGTTGATAATTTATGAGAGGTTGAAGATGAAGGGAATTCTTGTGTATATCTTTCACTTCTTCTTGTTATTTTTCAAAACAGAGGCCAAAACAATATTTATAAGTCATTCCCATGATGTAACAGCATAGCAGAAAAATGAGACAATTTAGCGATGCATTGACTCATGCAAGTATACAGAAGGCGTGCGCCTTCCCGAGCGAGAGAGGTTGAAATTCCTTCAGTTATGCGCCGACTCATTGTTTGACGCGCCGACTCATGTTTTCCCAAAACTATGTGTCGACGCATAGAGAAGGCGTGTGCCTTCCCGAGCGAGAGAGGTTGAAATTCCTTCAGTCATGCGCCGACTCATTCCTTGATGCGCCAACTCATGTTCTCCCAGAACCATGCGTCGACGCATAGAAGAGGCGTGCGCCTTTCCGAACGTTTCCAAGCCAAAATCTTCTTCTCATGAGCCGACGTAAGGTTCCATGAGCCGGCTCAGGCAATCTGTTTTGAGATAAATGCTTGTTTTTTATGTTTCTCATTTGCACCTGTTTGAAGCAAGACATATTTGCACAAGTAGGTTTTTGACAATCATTAAAACTCAGTTCTTTCACTTTTGCCCTCACAGCATGGATAATGGAATGATTGCATCACTTCAACAAAGGATGTCTGAGTCTGTATTATGCACAGACTCTTGCTATCATCGCATTCAAGTGGAAAAGGCTCAACATTCACATGTGTAAGGAACGTTGTTTCAGCGTCGCGAAAGGGACCAGAAATCACCCTATTTGAAAGGTTTTAAATAGAAAAGCCAAGCGACAAAATTGATTGAATGAGTTTGAATTGTTTTTATGTGGATGACAAGTACCGAACAATAGGATTATATCCTACGATTGAAATACTAGAAACTAGAGGAAAACTTAAGCTCAACGAGTTGTCTCTCTCCCAAAAAGTTTTCTTATGAAAAGGTGAAGTGAAACAAGGTTCACGCTTATTATGTTTTTTTTATGCGAGACTTTAGACAATAGGTCTAACAACCAATGATCTAAGTACTCAAAATTTATTATGAAAAGGTTTTTGGAAATCAACTCGGTGTTAGATCGAGGTATGAGAATTTATTATTAAAGTGTTTTGAATGCTTGGTGAATGAATAAAGAGGAGGAATGAATCATGTCATGATTAACCAATCCACATGACTTGATTAACCTTGAGAGAATAGCCAAGCCTACTCTCTACTATGAAACTCTAATTGAATGAGAACTTGGCATGTGGATCAAGGAGCGAGAGATGGATGAGAATAATTGCGAACATTCATTAGGTATAGCAAATAAATTGATAAAAGCCCATACATAGTGGCCCACACAAGTATAAGTTATAAAGCACATGTCCTAGTTTCTACGTGTAAGCTAGCAAAGTGAACTAGCCTCTAAACGGCCAATTGGAACAATTGACCGAGTAGGACATTCTGTAAGAAGGCCCAGAAACCAACGTGGAAGTGTGCTTTGTAAGGTTATTGCGACGCTTACAAGCTTTGTCGACTTACGGGATGAAAATGATTCACAATTTATTAGTTTGAAAAAGTTTTTTTTTCCAGTTGTCCACATGCAATTAATGATTAATAATTATGCATAAACAACTAAATAAATTATTATAATTTTATGGGATAAGGATACATTGTTTATGGATGGGGATTAGAAGATAAAAATAAATGCGATAAATTAATTATATTACAAATAGGGGAATGGGATACAGTTTACCTAATAGAGAATAGAAATAAAGAAAGGTAAGAATCTATTAGTTAAACATCGATTAAACTAATTAATCAAGTTAAGAAAAATAGATTAGTAAACTAATCCATTTTAAGTAACAAACATCAATTGAATCACTTTGATCGCTTACATCAACCAACAAACAAGTTAGTAATCACAAGGTATAAAATCGAAATGAAACTTGTATGATGTACATGAACAATTCAAGAACCAAATAATTGTGATTATTCAAGAATTCCAATTCACAAATAAAACTAAAACCAAAAAAACTCAAGCTATTATTCAATCCAAAATTGAAACATAGAAAATTGATTTCGAAGCAAGCTAAGATCAAACAAATCAAATCCGGACAGCCATAAACATGAATAAATAAAACTAAAAAATTCAACTTAAATCAAATGAACGCTACCGGAAAACCATCGTTATTGCAACAAAGAATTCAATGTTTGAATTCAAAACGAAATGAAACTAAAGCATCATCAATGATTCATTCAAAATGGTCCAAATCAACACGACACGAAATTAAATTCAAGATCAAGATTAAATCAACTCAAATCGAATTCCGGACAACCACTATACAAACTTAATATGGCTCCATAATTCCAATTCAAATAGGTTTCAGAAACCAATGAGAATAAATCAAATATCAACACCAAGTTTATCATTAAAAATTAACACAAACGAACCAAAACGAAGCCATCAACATGTCTTCCTAATCAATTCACACAAAATGACACGACGTTAAATTCAATCAACATTAATATTAACAAAAAGTGATGCCATCATCAATTAATCTTTCAAATTGAATCATGAATCATGCTATCAACACTTCACTATTTAAAATTAAACACAACTAAACACGACAATCGACACAAAGACTTAACTCCAGTTAACCATAGATAACACATATAATATGTATTGACATCGAAACCCATTATTCAGTTTTAACACAAATGACTTTATTCAGCTTTAACACAAACACCGACGTCAACTTTAATCAGTTTTAACACTAACACAGTGGTAATGACACAAGATAACAACTTCAATACTCAAATTCAACATAAACAGCGCAAGCTTCCATGCTCAGATTCAACATAAACTATATTGCAATTTCAAACATAGCAACTTTAATATTTAGATTTGACACCAATAATACAATAACAAAATCACAACTTCATCATCCATTTCACATGATTAAACATGTTATCTAATTCAAAAATCCAGCAATCATTAATAACACAAAAAATACAATTAGAGTATTACTAACAGCACAAGAATTCTATCCAGAATCAACACATACATCATAATCATTATTAACACTTCATCCCTCATATCTAAACATAAATCACAAACCAGAAATTAAAATGAGTTTACCTCGGAGAAGGAAGTTATTGGCTGAAGATTCGATGAAGAAGAGTGGAAGAGCGGAGGCAGCTGCTGGACGTTGACGACGTCGGGACGGAGAGAGTTGATAGGTGGTCACGAAATGGAGAACTCGGTTTTTGTGTTGCAGAAGGTGATAGAGATCGAATGAAGGAGGACAGGCGGGTGAAGGTTGGCGGTGAACATCGTGATGAAGAATCGCAAGCGGAGGGAATATATGTGCGGTGGAGAAGGATCGATGCTGATGAGCAGTGATGATGTTGAACGGAAGGAGTAGTTATGAAGAAGACAATGGGTGATGATGATGGGCTGGAGATGCGCGGAGATTGTACATCATTCTAGTTGATTAACACTAAAATAACAAATATTTTCTTTTACAAAAAATAATGCTAATGCACGCAAAATGTAATGATACGAATGAAAATTAATTTTGACATACGAATGTGAATGAGAAAAACTCGAAATAAAATTTGGAGTGTGACATACAGACATATCTTTTATTGAATAGACTTTTGGAGAATGAAGACAAATAAATGATCTAATAGCCTCAATCCACAATAAAAGGAGGATGAACCTGAAATGAGAGCTACAAACTTGAGTTAAATTTGAATGAATGTCATTTTGGGCCCTTCACATTAATTTGCAGCTTTCACTTCTGCTTCATCCTCTCTTTGTATTTTTTTTCTTCATAGCAACACAAACCATTTATATTTTTTCTTCATTCACCTTTCCAACAAGTCAAAATGTACTAGCGTGACATTGTAATTAAACAGATGCAAAAAGTTCACTTCTATAACCCATATATTTCTATAGTCCATAAACTAGCAGAAAGTACACTCATATTAAGTTATTCAGGTCATATAATCCATAAACTAGCAGAAAATCCACTCATATTAAGTTATACATATCATACTATCCTATAATTAACATTAAAGGAGCTATTGAAACATAAACATAGTTCACTTTTTAGGTTATACATTCACTCATATTAACTTAACTTATAAAGCTATTATACGCGTCTTAAGTTCACTTCTTAGGTCATACTATGCTACGAATAACATGAAAGAAGCTACATTATACATGTCAATAAAATCACAAATTTAGAAATAGATTTGATTATACATTCACTTATTAGGTTCACTTCTTAGGTTATATATTCACTCATCTTAAGTTAAACATAATTGGAAACATAAACAATAAATTTGGAAACATATTTGATCAATAAAATCACATAGTTCACTTCTTAAGTTCACTTCTTAGGTTATACATTCACTCATCTTAAATTAAACAGATTTGAAAACATAAACTATTTGAAATTTTGGTACAGCAGACTCAGATGTCCTATAAGGATGTCAAGACATCTGATCTGACATAACACATAGGCAAGATAAAATAGTACTGAAAAGATAAATAATACACCATAATTTTTTACCCAGTTCAGTGTACAATAATACCTACTATGGGGGGCTACCAAGCCAAGAATGAAGTCCATTATTAATAGTATCAATTTGCAGACCCTACAGCCAACACACCCATTGACTATCTACGCATTTAATCACTACCCAATGACCCTTCTACCTAGGTCCTTCCTAGATATGGAATATCCCCATCCCACTTCCAATCATCACAATGATGTCTAGCAGTCAACACCTCAGTCACTGCATAGACGGCCCTTCACTAAGATTCTGATCACATAAACAGTTTGAAAGACACACTTCCATGACAACCTAGCTAAGTCTCTAAGCCAAACTCCAATATTTTTTAGCTTTGCTCCTAACTAATAACACATCCTGGAGTTGCTTCAAAGCTTCCTCCAAGAACAATAAACCTCTTACCTACAGGCTTTGAGGTGAACATAGTAACCTTCCAACAACCCGGGAGGTTTACCTTGACAAAACCCTAGACTTCTACATCTTGAGCCGTGCATTTTCTAGGTTACAAACTCTTCTATTTATAACCTGTTACCCAACTGGTTTTGGGCCTTCAATCATAGCAAATCAGCTGTAACAAACTGTAGAAACTTCTTCCCCATGAAAGGTCTTCAATCTTTACTTTCCTAAATAATATCCTTATTTAGAAAGTTTTCATTCTACTTTATTTCTGATTGAATTTTCTGGACCTTTAAATATGCGCCACATAGGATGAATAATATTCTCTGGAATATTCTTTCAATATTGAGAACAAACTCAATCTCATTAATCCAGCTCAGCGGGCGCGATGTCAAGACATCTTCTTTGACATGTTGTTCCAGTTGTTGAAAAAGATCAACACAACATGTTCTGACATTGTAATAGGACTTCTTGTTGTACATGTTCTTCTTAGCAAGTTTATACATCCTATTCTACATTACATTATTGCTACTATTATTTGTTTTACAAAAATTAAGCCAATTCTAATACAAGAGAACTAATAATCTCCCTCTTTGGCAAATTTTGGCTAAAACAAATAATCTAAAAAACAATTTGCAATAATTCAGAAGCTGCTGCACACAACAATAGATCTTCAGTTGAAAATGATGTCTCAACATCTTGTTAGACATCTTCCTTGCAGCACTCTGAAGAACTCAATTGCATCAGCACCAATTGTGATACGATGGCAGAACCGACTATTTAATACTGGTTTTTCATTTTTTGTTTGCAAATATCGCTGTAAGCAAGAGTCGCCACCGACTTTTCTTTTATCCAACAAAGGAAAGGGTTAAAAAACAGAAAAATGCTTTTTTTTTATAGATTTTTTGAGTAAGGGGGTAGATTATGGAAAGGGAAGGTGTTAGCACCATTTCCATCTATGGTTTTCCACGGGATCTTAGGTACTTACTCATTTTGAAAATTGTTTGTGTGTTTTGAAAGTTTTTGTTTGCTTTATGGTAACTCTTGTATCAGTCCTCAAGAGTGTGATAAAGCGTTTTTGAAAATAGTTTTTGAAAAGTGTGTAAGTGTGAAAAATTTCAAGTTTGAGCAAGTACTTAAAAACAGTCTACCTACTCGAAAAAGGATATTATTTTCCTCCTTTCTTTTAGATAGTGTTATCCTACTATTAGTGAGTAGGTAGTCCTATCGTTGGATGTTGAGGGACAATCAAAGGGACATTTTACAATCACGAAGGCAATTTATGGAGACGCTTTAGCAATTTTCTTTTAGGGACTAGATCATTTACCGAAAGGCAACTGTAGGGTCATCGAGGGACTATGATCTTTTTTATTTATGCGTCTTTACTAAAGCGTTCCTGCCTCATGACTGTTTTATTTAAAGGCAACCAAAGTGGGAGATACCTTAGAGGTGTGCTTGTGCAAGTGTGTTGAGATTCAGTTATTTTTTGTCTTTTTGTTAAGTTAGCTAACGTTTGATTGTTAGTCTTTCCATACACGCCTAGTTACTAACAGTAATATATACAGAAAAATAAAATGCGGAAAGTATAAATCTAGACTATTACATGGCTTCGGGGAGGGGGATTTACATTCCAAAGGAATTAGAGAAAAGAAAATAAATCAATAAAAAGAGTCTACTTATCATCTATTACATCCCATGCAACAATTACAATAATATTAACAATGCGAAAGGAAATAAATGCGCGAAAAGTTGAAAGTACGCCTGAAAACGTAAAAGAAAATCTTTTTGTTGTTGGTTTTTTTTTATTTTAAAAGTTAGATTAAGAAAAATAATTAAATTAATTATCCTAAAGTCTACTTAGAAAATTAAATTAAGAAAAATAAACTAAGCTTTTTTGTGGTTTTTTTTTATTATGAAAAGAAAGTAATTAGACTTAAATTCTAATTCATTATTAATTAAGAAAAGGTTAAAGTTTTAATTAATTAATTAATTAATTAAAGAAATTAATTATTTAATTAAAAAAACTATGCCTAATTTTTTGTGAGTATTTTATTATTATTATTATTAAAAAAGATTAAGAAATGAAATAACTAAATAAAACAAAAAGAAAAGAGATTGGGCTTGATGGGTGAAGTAGAATGGGGGTTGCAATTGAAATTTCGCTAAGTCCAGATTGTGAAGCCCAGGTTCTTCCTTGGATCCAGTGTGAGCAGTACTTAATGGTACATGGTATCTCATGTTCTAGATGGCATACATTCCATGTAATTCCCCTAACCTGCTCTAAGGATATCCAGGAACTCATATACACACATTAGAACATTCAACAAATTAATAAAAATAGAGATTCGAATTTTAGATTATACCAAAACGGTGATAGCTTGGATCCGATGATATGGGACCTTTCAAGCTTTGAGGATGGTTAGAACAAGTCTCTGGGAACCTCAAGAGCAATGTATGATTACTAGTTCGGACCAAAAGTATCTGCATAGTGGGTTTCGAATTTTTACCACTTTTGATAATTTTACAAAAATTGTAGAGCTCTCTCTAGGCTGTGTAGGTGTCTTGAAATTCTTGCTAGATGCTTGTTTATATAGAGAGAAATGAGGAGACAAGAAAACAAAGGTTTAAACAAGCTTAAAGCAAACGTTTCAAAGCCATGAATGAAATTTGTAACTTTGGCCAAAAACAAAGAAACTTGTCATTTTTTGAATTTGAATGAATGTGGACACCTTTGCACGAAATTTTATGGGCCTAGGCTGTCCAAAACATCAACCCAAAGCTCAAAGCCCATTTCTAATTATTTTATACATTTTATTTTATATTTATTTGAAATAAATTAAAATAAATATGAATAAAATAGTTAGCAAATTCAAGGCATGGAAAGAATAATTTTAGAGGTCCTATATAAACTTAGGAAGATGCTTGAAGTCTAAGAAATTGAGCCCTTGCCTTAAAACTTCAAATTTTCTCAATGCATAATTCTTGAAAATTTCCAAATTTTCCCAACTTGGGTAAGCCATAACTTGCTCAATATTTATCTCATGATGATGATATTGGACTTTTTGGAAAACCCAAGATGTCTACTTCAGTCCCTCTTTTGATCAATTTTGCATTTGAAGATTTTATCTTGATATAAATGGTCTTGAAAAAAAGTGTCTTTTGTTGACTTTTTGGAAATGACCTGTAATGTATAAGCTTGTATCTTTCAAATGGTGCATTTCTTGGACTTGAGGGATGAAGAAAAGTTGCAGGGAATTGAATTCTATTCAAAATTAGATTTGGTTGGAAACTTTATGATAAAGTATAAGAAAGTTATGCTTGGTCAAAGTTTGGTTGACTTTTCCTATAGAAACCCTAATTTGCCACTTTTAACTTTTGATGGGTTAGGAGCATTTCTTGAGGAATCATGATCAACCCTTGATCAAATTATGGATATCACTTCAAAATGTTGATGTTGACCAAAAATCTTGAAGTTTGACTGTACATGGGCCACAGTTGACTTTTGACCTAGCACAGTTGATTTTCCAATACTTGAGCAATTGACTGAGCAAACTTATTGAGCAAGGCATGAAACTTGGAATGGATGGTCTTGAAGACATATTAGGACAATGGGAAGCATTTAGGATCCTTGGAGCTCTATCTTGATGAAAATGGAAACCCCATTTGGGGGTTCATTGCCTTAGGAGGAGAATTGTCTGGTCAATCCTTTGTCAACCTTGAGCAATTGAGGACCTCTAGGAGTATGTCTTGAATAAAATGAGAAGACAAATTTTGGGGTACAACAACTTCCCCTGTTCAATCTTCTTAGACCTGAGGATGTAGATTGGCTTGTCTGCCTTTCGTGATCTAAAGGTGGAAGATGATTGAACACTAGAGTCCCAGAAATTTGCACTCGCCGAAGTGAGACTGTTGGTGAATAATATCGGGAATGGGCTTACAGATGCCATTTGGAAAAGATGACAGAAGACTGTAAGATATGGGATTAAAGATGGCATCCAAGGAATATGATGGAGAGTCGTCGGAGATGGGCTTAAACATGCCATCCAAAATAGATGCTGACTTCGTAAGGAGTCTCTTTGTGGGGATTCTTGTTTTTTAGGGGAATAGAGTCTAGGAGCTTCGGTTGTCTGTTACTCTACTGGGGAGTCATCTCTTGACTGAAGAGACAGAAATTAATTGTTATCTAGTCAGGATCCAGGCTTTGCAGTGACTTTCTGAGGATGATAAGGCTGACTGCTATCTGGTCGTATTCCAGGTTTCACAACGACTTACTGGGGAAATGAGATTAAACTGTAATCTGGTCGTACCCCAGACTTTGCAATTTCTCAAACTAGAATAGAAATAAGAAAAATCTTATTGTCGATTTAACTAAACCAGAGAAAGGATCTACCGGAAAAGAATCAGTAACAAATCAATGGTCGATTCGAACTGAATTAATAGAGGTCTTGATTTATCTTTGATTGGATAAGAATCAGAAATTAGTGTCGATGTAACTGAATCAGAAAAATGTCTTGGATTATCTTCAACTGGAATAGGAATCAGAGAGATCTTAGTATCGATCTAACTGAACCATAGGAAAATCATGAATTAACTTTGACTGGATAAGAATCAGAAAAATCTTAGTGTCGATTTAACTGAACCAGAAAAAAAGTATTGGATCTTTTTCAACTGGAATAGGAATCAGAGAGATCTTAGTGTCGATCTGACTGAACCAGAGAAAAATCTTGAATTAACTTTGACTAGATAAGAATCAGAAAAATCTTAGTGTCGATTTAACTGAACTAGAAAAAAGTCTTGGATCATCTTCAACTGGAATAGGAATCAAAGAGATCATAGTGTCGATCTGACTGAACCAGAGAAGGTCTTTAATTAACTTTGACTGGAATGGAAATCAGAAAAATCTTAGTGTCGATTTAACTGAACCAGAAAAAAGTCTTGGATCATCTTCAATTGGAATAAGAATCAGAGAGATCTTAGTGTCGATCTGACTGAACCAGAGAAAAATCTTGAATTAACTTTGACTGGATAAGAATCAGAAAAATCTTAGAGTCGATTTAACTGAACCAAAAAAAATTCTTGGATCATCTTCAACTGGAATAGGAATCAGAGAGATCTTAGTGTCGATTTGACTGAACCAGAGAAGGTCTTTAATTAACTTTGACTGGAATGGAAATTAGAAGAATCTTAGGATCGATTCAACTGAACCAGACAAAAGTCTTGGAATATCTTCAACTGGAATAGGAATCAAAGAGATCTTAGTGTCGATCCGACTGAAATAGAGAAGGTCTTGGATTAACTTTGACTGGAATGGAAATCAGAAGAATCTTAGTATCAATTCGACTGAACCAAACAAAAGTCTTAGAATATCTTCAACTGGAATAGAAATCAGAGAGATCTTAGTGTCAATCTGACTGAACCAAAGGGAAATATTGAATTAACTTTGACTGGATAAGAATCATAAAAATCTTAGTGTCGATTTAACTGAACCAGACGAAAGTCTTGGAACATCTTCAACATGAATAGGAATCAGAGAGATCTTAGTGTCGGTCTAAACAAACCAGAGAAGGTCTTGGATTAACTTTGACTGGATAAGAATCAGAAAAATCTTAGTGTCGATTTAACTGAACCAGAAAAAGTCTTGAATTATCTTCAACTGGAATAGGAATCAGAGAGATCTTAGTGTCGATCTGACTGAACCATAAAAGGTCTTGTGAGGGAATCTTTCTAAGGAAGATCTTGAGATAACCCTTTTTTATACGCAACTTTTTAGAAGACTACCAGGTCACATAAGTAGTCAACGGTGTTTGTTGATTTGACATTTTCCTGAAAAAGGTAAAGAGTTAGTCATATGCAATGTCCTGATGTATGAAATGCATTGTAATGATGTTCTCAAAATAAATGAGATTATACTATATGCGATGTGTATGCGCATGCCATGATGTATGAATATAGGATGCTATTGCAATATTTTCCAGTATGGGAAAGTAAATCCCAGACTGCTGCCGAAGAGCGTTGGGACGCTGAATCCTTCGTTTCCGTTAGGGATGATGAATGAATATGATTTGCCGGGGATTCCCTCTTTTTGTCTGAGGATATTCTGTTAGGGATTGACTCTCCTTGAGAATAAACTCCGTGGAGGGAGATGATTCTTTGTTGGAAGATTTGCCGATGTAGAGAAATAAACTCTATAGGGGAATAAACTTCTGCAGTTAGAGAAATAAACTCTACCCAACAGGAGGTTTTATAAACTGTTTGAAATTATAAAACTCGGCTGGGGGATACAAATTTCAGCTGGAGCAGGTAATTCCTGCTTAGGGAAGAAGGAGACCAGAACTTGGTTTTTTCTGCTCTGTGGGGAACATAAACATCGCGGGTCGCATTGTAATGGCGACTTCATCTCAAACTGTCTATGCCCCTGTACCTGCTGGAAGGAGTAACTGTCGGGACTGCAAATTTCTTTTTAGACTTTGCCTCGTTTCTTAAAGTCATTAGCAACTGTCTTTCTATTTCTTATGCAAGTATTTGTGAACAGTGGTCATATTTAAACGCATATGTCAAAAATAAGTCATTGGACGTTTTTTTTTTGCAAAACAAAACAGGAAAAAGAAAAAAAAATAGTTTTGTACTTTCAAAGAAGTGATTTGTATTGATTTTTGAAGCTCTCATGTAACAGGCATTTTTGTACAAAGAGACTGACGTTCTAATAGGAGAACGCCGTCGTAAAGAATGAACTATACAAAATAGTGTACAAAGAGAAAAAATAGCTATGTGTGATAATCCCATTGAGTTTCAATTCTGCTATTTCCCCTATGTCTTTGAGCGTATCATCACTTTGCTACTTGTCCGAAGCTGACTGGATTGATTGGTATCGTTTGAGCTTGATAGTTGATATTGAAGTCTGGTCGCAAGGTGATCCAACGGGACATAGTTATACGCTTCAAATCCCTAACTTTTTCCTGGACCGCTGTTGTACCCCAAAATTAGCCCTCTCATTTATCAAGTATTTTCTCACAAGATCTCCTTTGGTTCAAGACTGCACTAGGGTTGATCAGCTCAAGACACCTCCTCGAGCACTAATGACTGAATATTAGGGTTTGAGATTGCACAAGGATAAATGGACTTTTAATACCCCATATGACCTTCATGGATCATTTTGGACTCTCAAGATTGCTCATGTCAAGTTTCAAGTCTTGGATCACATTTTTGCTCAGTCAATTGATCAGTTGACTTAAAATCAGTTGTATTGGGGAAAAAGTCAATTGTGGCTAATTTATAGTCAAACTTCATAATTTTTTATCCATGTAAACATTATGAACTCATATATGTCACTTGATCAAGTTTGAACCACAATTCCTCAATAAATTTGATCAGATCATCAAAAGGGCAAAATGGTCAAAATTAGGGTTTTGACTGAGAAAGGGAAATTTCTGATTTTTGACCTAGAAAATGGTTGATTGGTTGGAAACATGATATCAAGGATTCAATTGCATCATTTTTACCTAATGGCATGACTCAAAACATTGCTCAAGGTCAATTGGTTGATAGTTGATTTTCAGTCAACTGATCAAAAATCAACTGTACACTGAAAAGTTAAACTTTGACTTTTTGGTCAAAATCAAGTATCAAAGATCACAATTCATCAAAAAATGTCAAAATATGAAACTTTTTCATCAATAAATCAAAAAATCAAGATTTCATTTTGAAAAGTTAAAATTTCTAAACTTAGAAATTTTTCTAAGTGTTGAAAACTTCATATTTTTTCACAACTTTGAGCCAATTTTTTACCATGATGCAAGATGATTCAAAGGAAACTTTCAACATGAAATTTTTATATCTCAATGAGATCTAAAATATTGTATAACACCACTTCTCCTAGAAATGCATGGATTTAAAGTTATGATTTTGTGAATACATGTTCATGAAACTTGGAAACTTAGTGAAATTTTGCCCTAGTTTAGGCAGGATTTTGACCTAACTTCATGGAAATTTTTCACATAGTTCCAAGGGGAATTTTCAAAAGTGACCAACATATAGGTTGTATAGGATGTTACAAGCTTTCCAAAATATAAAATAACTCATTGAGATCATGTTTGAGCAAAGAGAATCGAAGAGATGAAGTTAGAGTTTCATTCTTGATTTACAAGCCATTTCCATGATGAACAAGAATTCAAATCCAAGCCTAGGCTGCATAATATTTTATTTGAAGGCCTTAAACTTGTTTGGCACTCCATAATTAAATGTTTTCACAGCTGTTAGAAGCTTTAATCAAAGCATTCAATGCATTTCCCATGCTTAATACCATTTTAGGAAGAAAGACGACATTGCCATTTTGGAAAAGTGGCTTTTATGCACAAAGTCAATTCTTAAGCTTTGCACTTGTTTTCTTATGATCACACACAATCTAAAATCCATGAGAAACTTCTCAAAAGTCTCTAAGAACTCAGGCCATGCTGGTACTTTGCCTTGAAACTATATTTCCACTTTTCTTCAAAATCAAGTAACATAGCCATAAGTCTATATCTTGTGCTTTTGACCCTCTCAAGTGCTACAATCTTTTCCATACATATGCACAAGTTGTTTGCAAGCTAACACATGAATACACAAGCTCTTAAACTCCCCCAATGTCAGATTTGCATAACAGACCTCCATTGTTGCATATTCTGGCCAGAAATCCCAAAATCAAAAACCACTCGTGCGTTGTTTGTCTCTTTGCATCCAAAATCTTCCAAACATCATACATAATCCATCCCTGTCCTTGTTACACGACTGTAACACCATTTTCACCCACTTCCAAGCTCAAAAATAGAGCATCACAGTTGGACTTCTTCAGACCATTCCAGCCACCTTCAGTTCAAGCCAGCCATTGCATTAGCTTCTTAGAGGTCCAAGGAAGCTAACCTGACCATCACCATCACTTGAAACAAGCTCAAACTAATTTAACAATTTCAGTTTTTGAGGTATTTTTCTTGAACTTCTATCTCATTATTTAGGCATTGTTAGGCTTGCATTTGTGAAGATAGAATGTAGGTATCATTGCCCCGAAACTATACATGTCCAAAGATTTCATTTATGTTGCTTGCGCATGGAGAATTTTGAGTTTGAACTTTCTGAAACGTTTAGGTCAGAATTTGGTACTTTCATAAATTCATCCTTATCTTTGAATGTTAGCTTAAATTAGTTACATGGTTGGATTCGTGGTGAAAAAATGCACAAGTTTCATGTTTATATTTTTTAAAATGGTTGAGGAATTAGCAAGTTACAGATCCTTTGGCTGGAGGTTGAAGATGAAGTACAGTCAGGGTTAAATTTATGTTATGTATTTATTATTGTGCACACGTTAACGGATGTATCACTACCCTAATAGTTAAAGCGCGCGCCTGTAACCAGAGGGACCTGGGTTCGAGCCCCAGTGGTACCCTTTTGATTCTTTTTCATATTTTCTCTCTTTTTTTCTCTCCTTGTTTGCAGGCGCTGGCCTCCCCTTGTTGGGCTTGATATTTTACTCATTTCATACCCCCTGATTATGTTTCATACCCCCTGACCCATTTATTTGTTTATTTCATTTTTATTTTTATTTTAGTTTATTTTACTTTCATATTTTCTTGTTATTATTTTTATTACTAATATTTTTTTTATTATTAATAAAAAATCCAAAAATATTTATTTTATTATTTTTACACTCATATTTTATTTTTCTTTATAAAAACTAAAAAGAACAAAAACAATTTTCTTAACCAAACTAATTTTTCTTTTTAATTAATATTTAGATAATTAGGTTTAATTATTATATTATATTATTTTCTAGTAAATTAAAATTAATTTAGAACTTAGGTTCATTTTAATTAATTAATTTTCCTATTATTTTTTTAATTTAAAACCTTTTCATGAAAAACCCTAAAAAAATCATTTTTAACTTATTATTCTTTGTTAATTAATTTAGGTCTTAGTTTTAGCTAATTTTAATTAATCATTTTCTTAATTAGGGTTAGGATAAAATCCTTTCATAAAAATAAAATAAAAATCATTTCTTTTTTCCATTTTTGCATTCTTACATTTTATCTTCAATTTTGTATATTTATTCAATATGGTTGTAATAGTTAATTAGATTTAATTTGTTTGCAAAATCCCCATTTGTAAATTTGTATACCCCCTCCCCTAATGATGAAATAGCTTAGTATTTTTATTTTTCCGCAATTTAATGCTTTATATATAAATGCTAGTAAATTAGGGTTTGTATGGAAAAATAAAATCAACAAGTTAGCAAACCCTAATTCAAGACAAAACAATGCATGTAAATCAACACACTTGCACACTTACATCCTTAGGGTAAATCCACTTTTTTGCCTTATAAAAATGGTCATGTTATGCATGTGGGGTATCTTAGCAAAAGCAATAAAAAAATACAAGATCACAGTCCCTCGATGACGCTATCAAAGTTGCCTTTCAAAATGATCTTAGTCCCTCAAAGAGAATTGCTAAGATATTTCACAACATTGTTATCATGGTTATACGATGACCCGCGCCCGTCCCTTTACATCCAAAGATAGGGCTTCTTATCAAATCAATGGTAAGATAGCAATATCAAAGGAAAGGAAGAAATGAACTAAGACTTTTTGAGTAGGTAGATTGTTCCTAGTTTCTTGCTCATTTTCAAATCAAACATCCTTGCTATTTTCAAAACAAACACCAACACTTTCAAAACATCTTTCAAACTTGAAACATTTTCAAAAGATCAATACTTTGTATACGTTCTTACGAACGAGAACTATTAAAATGTTTTCCTAAACGATGATGCCTTTTTAAAATACTTTCAAAAATCACACAAAGTACATTTTCCAAACAAAAGAAAGTGATCTAGAAAGTAACTAAGAGCCCATAGATAACTATGGATGAAAAAGATGCTAACACCTTTCCTTTTCATAATCTACCCCCCGAACTCAAGAAACAATCTCAAAGGTCTTTCCTGTTCTTTTCAGCCTTTCCTTTTAGATAAAAGAAAAGTCGGTGGCGACTCATGCTAACCGCAACATTTGCGATAAAACGCAAAACACCCAAGTCAGTTCTCCCACCATATCACAATCATCCTTTCGGTTTTTCGGTCCACCGGGATACCCCTTTTTGCCCAAGCCACCTACCTTTTCAGGTTTTCGACTTGCCGGGTGTACAGATTTTTTTATTTTTATCCCTAATTTATGCCTGAACCCTTTTGGTTCACCGGGATGCCCTTATTTTTGCTTAGGCCAGTCAACCTAGTGGGTATTTATCTATGCGTAGTATCTTTTCACTATGTCCGCATTAACAGGGTGAGGAAGGTCGTCACATTCCATGGTGGTCAGAATCATGGCTCCACCGGAAAATATGATTTTGATCATAAATGGCCCCTCGTACGTGGGAGTCCATTTTCCCCTGGGATCACCTTGTGGCGGTATGATGCGCTTGATTACTAGATTACCCACTTGATATACCTGACATCTGGCCTTTTTATTGAAGGCCTTGATCATCCGTTTTTGATACATTTGACCATGACAGACAGTAGTAAGCCTTTTCTCATCAATCAGATTCAGTTGATCAAGTCGAGTCTAAATCCAATCGTCTTTGTTCAAACTCACATCCTTCATGATCCTTAAAGAAGGGATTTGGACCTCAATAGGCAGGACAACCTCCATACCATATACTAGAGAATAAGGTGTTGCCCCTATTGAGGTACACACTGAGGTGCGGTAACCATGAAGAGAAAATGGTAACATCTCATGTCAGTCTTTGTATGTCACTGTCATCTTCTGTATGATTTTCTTAATATTCTTGTTAGCAGTCTTCACATTGCCATTCATCTTCGTCCGGTAAGGGGAAGAATTATGATGTTGGATCTTGAATTGTTTATAGAGTTAGGTGATCATTGTATTGTTGAGATTTGTACCATTGTCTGTGATGATTCTCTCTGGCACACCATACCGACAAATCAGGTTATGCTTGATAAACCGTGCCACGAAATTCTTGGTAACAGTAGCAAAGGAGGCAGCATCAACCCACTTTGTGAAGTAATCAATAGCCACTTGGATGAAGCGATGCCCATTGGAAGCGGTAGGTCTAATCTCTCCGGTCATGTTGTTTACCTTGGGTTTTGGTAAACAACCGCTGATCCTCCAAATGGTTACTTATTTGGTTACTCGCAGGATCGATCAGATTGATCCCAGGACATAGGTTGATTTTGAAGTTTTGATTAAATTGGATAAGGCTTTAAATAAAGAGGCTTTAAATGAAATAAAGAGGTTTCAAGTAAATTGCATGAAGAAAGGACTTGGTAAAATAAACAAGGCTTAAAGTAAAAGGCTTCGACAGGAATGTAAAGAGAAAAGCAAGTAAATTTCTGGAGAAGTAAATGACTTTGATTAATAAAATTGGTGTTTCACACATACATTTCTCAACAATTCTTTCTCACACGCTGGGTACTCGAATCTATATGAGTGACTTTGTATAGAATTGTGAACACACGCGAGAAACTACATGACTACTATTATTTATACTAAAACATCCCAAGTAACCGTCGGGCAGTTACACTGCTTCGAGATCAATCCACTTGGCACGTTCTCCACGTTCGACGCTCCAGATCCTTGCACGTTTGCACGTGGTAACTACTGGAAACCGTTTTCCCTCCAAAAGCTTGAATTTCAAACTGCTCCACTCTGAACCATCGAACACTTTCGTCGAGAGACATCTTCGACGAGAAACTCCTTCGACGTCGAAGGCAACCAACTTCTCCCTTGGAAGAAATCTTCTAAATACTTTGCCATCTTTCGACGGGCATTTCGACAGACTTAGCCAGTCGAAAACATCCTTCAGCTTTAATGGCTGACATCAACAAAACAAAGGTGTCGAATTTAGGAGCCAACAAATTGCCCCCCAAGAATGCCTTATTTCGACTCTGAAAGAAAAAAGGCATTCTTTGAAACGCCATTCGACACCTGTCTTTTCCCGCTTAGTCACAAATTAACTTGTGCACTTTTTGTTGTTTTCTACCAACTATTGGCAATCCCAAGAAAACCATCATTTATCCGTACCTAGGACGTCACTTTCAGTACGGCGTGCAGTACCAAACGTCATTTCAGAATTTGTCATTATGACAATTCCCAAAAACGAGGACGCACGCTGCGTCCCTCTATTTCTGCAGAACGGCTAAAACAACAGGGGGCTGCCACGCGTCCCACTAACTCCTGCAGCAATTAAATGGCATTTAATGTCCTCGGTTTTGGGGATTTTCCCCCACTACTATAAATAGCAGTAAGTACCCCATTGTGGGACTTTTTACGCCATCTAGCTCTCAAACTTCTCTGTTTTCATACAACTTGTCATCTTTGCCAAAACATTTCCTCTTTCACTTCGTCTTCAACCTCAACTCTAACAATGGCATCTGCTTCCAATGCTCCTGGCGCTACTGTACCATCTGAAAATGCTAAACCCAAGGTTTTCGTCACTACTCCGGTAGTAACTTCTACAGGCAAACGAAGGGTTCCTGAACCCTTGGACATCGCCGTTCGCGATGCCTACTCACACCATCTTATGATCCCGGTTGGATACTCCAACCAAATCTTTGCAATGTTTGGCCCCATGTATCCAAGTATCTCTGAGGCTATGAAGATCAAGAGCTATTTCCCGGTAGTTGAGAAACTCAAACCGGTTGCATGTGCCAAGAAAGACGCAGAAGACAACGAAGACCCTGCACATGAAAAAATCGACCTCCGCTTCTTCAACAGAGGTGTTAGGGCCTTTAGGTCCGGTCCTAGCCTGACTCCCGACTATGTTGCTTGGCTGGAAAAGATGGAGAAAAGCCAAGCTTCCATCTGGAAAAAGATGGGGATCTTCGACCTGGTGATGCTGTCGAAGACAGGTTTGAACTATTCTCCGGAGATGCTGATAGCTTCCCTGCTTTTCTGGGACTACTCCCACTTCACTTTCCATCTTCCCTGTGGGATGCTAACCCCCACACTCTTCGATGTGGCCGCTATTACTGGCCTTCGACCCACCAGTGTCTACTTCGATCCGGAGGAGATGTCGGAAGACCAAATTGTCTTCTCTGAGACCAAACCAACCTATACCACCTTCATAAACCACTATCACGACAGGTCGACAGATACTGTGTCGGATGTCGAACACATAGCGTTTCTAGCCTTATGGCTGACTCGCTTTGTATTTTGCTCGAAGTCCCTACAAGTGACCAAGAAGATGGTCACTCTCGCCACTCAACTGCATCATGGCCAGAATGTCTGTCTGGCAGAGTTGATTCTGGCTAGCCTCTATGATTCGATCAGCAACGGGGCAACTCTTCTAAAAATTATTGAGAACAGGGCCAGTTTGCTACTTGCTGGGCCTTTTTGGCTGCTCCAACTGTGGCTCAATGCCACTTTCGAATCTTTTTTGCCCAAGAAGGTTCAGATAAATGAGCAGGCTCCAACGATAGCGAACAGACGCGTCGAAGGAACCAGGCTGGCTCTGTTGACACCTATGGAAGATGGACTGGAGTTTCAGCAAACCTTCACCAACTTCGTTCTAATGTTTGCTCGAAGGAAAGAGTTTGTTTCAACTATGGCTCCATTTGCTCGACGGCAGGTAGGCCCAGCATGGTTCACAAGGCCACATCCAAGGACGTCGAGTGGTCCTAATGTTGACGAACATACAACACTGTGGGAGGCGTTCCTCACACCAAGGATCATGCCTCTTCGATTCAGAAGCTCTAAGACTCACTTGAGTCTGATTGCATACCAACCAAACCTGGTATCTCGCCAGTTTGGTATTATCCAAACCCTACCTTCTCCGATTTTTCCAAGAGAGAAGTCAATGTTGTACTTCTGCAATGATTACACCGAAGAAGCTGCCATTAAGCATATCGGAAGATATGCTGGTCGAACAGTCCTCTCGTTGTTTGACTACCAGCTCAATTTTCTTTGCTCACCATCCTTCGAGGAGTGGTGGAAAAGCTATTATGCTGAGGAGTTCTTCGACGAGAAGGACTTCATGGATGAGCTGCAGAAGTCTTTTGTCCTTGTGTTGGACAAAATAAAGAAATGTAAGTTCATCCTCTCACATTACTTTATCTTTCTCTTCGACTGCTAGCCTGTTAACCATTTATTTGCTTTCAGTTGTTCGAAAGCCCGTAGCCAAGAAGGCTACAGAAGGCCAACAGGGAGGAGGCCCTTCAACAAAACCTCCACCGCCGGCGAAGACTACAGCACCGGCGAAGACCACAAGCAACCAACAGGGGGAAGGCTCTTCGAAGAAACCTTCTATATCGGTAACCAGACTCTTCATTATTTCCTCCTGGCTTTCGATTTTTTACTTTCGATGTAATTATTAAATCGAATTCCCATTGGTTTTCTAGGCACCCTCGCCCAAGAAACGGCCAGCACTGGTGGTCGAATCTGGGAGCGATGAAGAAAGTGATTCTCCTCCTGCCCCCTTAAAAAGGCGAAAGTTGACGAAGGATGCTCCTGTTCCTGCTCCTGCTCCTGAAGGTCGAACCATCAGAATAAAGGTTGCTGGGAGAAAGCCTAGGCCACCTCCAGTGATCATTGAGGAGCCAACGGAGGAGGAACTAAACATTCTCCTTAACAAGCCTGTCGAAAGCGACAATTCCAGCCCTGGGGCTGAAGCTAATTTACAGGTAATCTCTTAGACCCTTTTATAACTTAGGTATAGATACCCATATTCGATTGTGTCCCTTTCGATCTCTGAAGATTTATCTTCTTTCCTTTTTCAGGACACCACTGAAAGTTCTCCACCAAGGACCTCTGAAACGCTGGAGTCTGCTGAACTCAGCAGGCCACAAGAAAAAGGCTTGGGAAATGACGAAGCCCATACTGAAAATGAGGCCAATGCTGAAACGGTAGAAAAACCAACGGAGGAACCTCAGACGGAGGAACAACAGCCAGAAGCGGTTCAGGTGGTGGATCTGTCAGAAGAGAATCATGAAGAAAGGGACCAAGGCAATGCTGGTGAAGAAAATCAAGGTGCTGCTGACGAAGAGAACCCAAGTGAAACTGGCGAAGGGCACCAGGGTGACGCAAGCGAAGAGCACCAAGGTGACGCTGGCGAAGGGCACCAGGATGATGCTAGCGAAGAGCACCAAGGTGACGCTGGTACTGCCCCAGTCCGAGTCGAAGAGCAACAAGTCGAGGCACCTAACACTCAACAGCCTCCAACCCAAGACAATGCCGTTGCAAGGGTTACCTCAACGAAGCACAGGTCAAAAGAGGACTTAGAACTCTTGAAACAAACTGACCCTGTTAGCTATCTCAACGCAATCATCGAGAGCAAGAGTTCGTCTGATGCTAGTCAGGAGATTCCTACCCTGTCGGGGAAGTCTACTGAAACCTCTCCTCTCGATGACGCTTTGGCGAAGGTTAAGGCCCAGTTCTTCAAGAAGGACTTGATGAAGGCTTTAGAGGGGGACCCCACTGCTCCATCATACTTGAAGGATGTCTTGAATGCTGTCGACTTGTTAGCTGTAGCCCCAGAAGTCTCAGGCTTGATCATGGAGTTACACTCTATGATTGACCAAGTCTCAGCAGATTACAGGCGCCAAAGGGGGTTTAACAGTCAGCTTGAGGTGTTGTATGGAAAAAGCTCCTCTGCGTGGACTGCTGTCTCGGATACGACTTCTCGAATTGCGGAGTTGTCGAAACAAAAAGCATCTACGCAGGAAGAAGTCGATGCCATTGATCGAGAGAATGCTTCCTTCCGGGCACAAATCGCAGAGATAGAAGCGAAGATAAATGCCAACACTATACGCAAGGAGGAACTTCTTTCGACCATCTCAGACACCGAGAGCCAAACTGAAATCAAACAAGGCCTGGAATTCGCTGAGAGGGCCCAAGGCTTCGACGCTCAGATTGCCAAACTAGTGCAGGAGAACGCCTGGTGCAAGAAAAGGTTGGAGCTGCAGCAAGCCAAGTACATTCGACTCAAGGACTCTCTTCCCTTTTGATTGATTCTCTTTTGTAACCATATTTTGTAATCCATATTCGACAACAATTGCCATCTTGGCTGAAATTTATAAAATTTCCATTTTGGCATTTTTATGGTTAATTTAGTCATGTTCTTTTATTATTTTATTTTTATCTCTTGAAGTGTAGGTTTGTATTTTTTCAAATATTTACCATTGACTCTCAAGAGCCTTTTATCTCCACCTAACTCTTCGACTTCATAGGCTCCACCAGAAAAAGTTTGGATAACTCTGAAGGGTCCTTCCCATTTGGGTGACCATTTCCCCATGCTTCGATCCCTTCGATCCATGGGAAGAATTACCTTCCAAACTAGTTCTTCAGGTAAAAATACCTTAGGTTTTACCTTTTTATTATAAGAGTCTTCTACTCTTTTCTTCTGAAGCCTGAGTAGGTCGAGAGCGCGTAATCTCTCTTCGTCTAAATCCACCAGTTCGTCTAACATCATGTTCCAATAGACTTCAGAAGGAATATCATAATGCCTCTGAACCCTTGCAGATTGAAGACAAATTTCTGCTGGTAACACTGCATCATGGCCAAAAGTTAGCCTATACGGTGTTGTACCAGTGGCTTCTTTTGGGGACGTTCGACAAGCCCACAGAATCTGGTCTAACGTCTTATGCCAATTCTTTGGTTTCTTCCCAACATGTTTCTTTATCAAGCCAATCACCACTTTGTTGGCTGCTTCGACTTGACCATTCGCCTGTGCATAATAAGGCGTGGATGTTAGGAGTTTGAAACCTGTTTCCTGAGCAAATTCTTGCATCTTTCGACCAGTAAAAACTGATCCTTGATCAGTTGTTATTGTCTCAGGGATTCCATACCTAAAGATAATGTTCTTTTGAATAAATTCAATGACATTTTCCTGGTCTACATTGACTAAAGGGATAGCTTCGATCCACTTAGTAAAGTAATCAATGCCTACCAGTATGTATTTCTGGCTTTTTGATGATGCTGGTCGAATCTCTCCAATGAGGTCCAACGCCCATCCTCTAAAAGGCCAAGGCTTCACTATCGAGTGAAGTTCGCTTGCTGGTACATGTTGGATGCCTGTATGGACTTGACACTCTTGACAACCCTTGGCGAACTCAACACAATCTTTCAGTATAGTGGGCCAATATAGTCCTTGTCGAAACAACAACCATTTCATCTTTTGACCTGCTTGGTGAGCCCCACATGCCCCAGCATGCGTAGTCGAAAGGGCTACGTATGCCTCAGTTTCACTTAAGCATTTTAGCAATACCCCTTCAGGCGTTTTCTTGAATAACTCATTACCCATGAGTACATAACTCAACGCCCTGTACTTTGTTTTTCGTTCTGTCGAAGCTCCTGGATTTTGAAGATAGTCCACAATGGGTTTCCTCCAATCTTGCTCTGACAAATTATCAATGAACGAAATCTCGAAGTTACTGTGATCAGCATATCCTAGTCTCGTCGATTCCAAGTCTGATGGTGATAGACAAGTTGCTTTTATCTTTTCTCGAACTTCGATTGCTCTTTGTAATCTCGTTTTTGAAATCTTATACCCAGATGCAATTTGTGCCAAGTCATTGGCTATTTGATTTTCGACTCTGGGTATGTGTCGAATATTGATCGTTTCAAATTTTTTCAATAAACGATTTGCTATCACAAAGTACATAATGAGATTCTCTCTTATGCATTTATATTCCTTTGTGACTTGCTTAATGACTAACTCTGAGTCTCCCATGATTTCGACTCGAGTTGCCCCCAATTCCAACAATATCTCAAGGCCAGTAATTAGAGCTTCATACTCAGCCTCATTGTTCGAACAAGAACCTGATATTTTGTACTTGAATGTTATTGGAATTTTATCTGGAGAAATAATCAAGACTCCTACCCCTGTTCCATCTTTATGGCTGGAACCATCGAAGTAGAATTTCCAAGGCTCTATCTCCACATAATTAATATCCTCGACTTGAATTGAGTGGTCGACTATGAAGTCTACAACCACTTGTCCTTTTACTGCCTTAAGAGGCATAAAGGTCAAGGAGTATTCAGTTAATGCTAATGCCCACTTGCCAATTCGACTATGCAAGATAGGTTTCGACAACATATACTTGAAAACATCAAAATGAGACGAAACATACACATCAACTGGTTTTATATACTGCTTGAGTTTTGTACAAGAGAAATACAGACATAGACACAATTTTTCAACTTCACTATATCTAGTTTCTGCATCGTTCAAAACTCTACTGAGATAATAAATGGGTCTTTCGACTCCATTCTCATCCTCTTGGGCTAACATGCTTCCCAGAGTTTTGTCGGATGCAGCTATGTACAATCTCATACTCCTATTGCTACAAGGAGGCACCAGAATAGGTGGCTTAGTGAGGTACCCTTTGATTTTGTCGAAGGCTTCTTGTTGCTCTTGCCCCCATTCGAACCCCTCTTTATTCAGTCGCAGTAAGGGTGAAAAGGCCTGAGCTTTCCCACTTAGATTAGATATAAACCTCCTTAAGAAATTTATCTTGCCTAAGAGAGATTGCAATTCCTTCTTATTCGATGGCGCTTTCGCTTCCAGAATTGCCTTCGTCTTGTTCTGGTTGATTTCGATTCCTTTCTTGTAGACAACGAAGCCCAAGAAATCTCCAGCTTTCACGCAGAACGCACACTTCAAAGGGTTCATCTTCAGACCATGTTCTCTCATTCTTTCGAATGATTGTCGAAGGTGGTCAATATGATTCTTCCTGGAAACAGATTTTATAACAATATCATCAATATATACTTGCATAAAAGTGTTAATAAAATCATGGAAGATAGTATTCATTGCTCGCTGGTACGTTGCCCCAGCGTTTTTTAGGCCAAAAGGCATCACTACCCATTCGTAAGTGCCTAAGGCCCCAGGGCATCGAAAAGCTGTTTTCGACACATCCTCTTCAGCAATGAATATTTGATTATATCCTGAATAACCATCGAGCATACTCAGTTATTCATAGCCAGCGGCAGAATCAACTAGCATTTCCGCCACAGGCATAGGATATTCATCTTTGGGTGTAGCAGCATTCAAATCTCTGAAATCTATGCATACCCTTAACGTACCATTTTTCTTAATTACTGGCACAATGTTTGCAATCCATTCGACATACCTTGTAACACGGATGAATTTTCATTTCAGAAGTCTTTCGACCTCCGTTTTGATCTTCGACAGTATTTCTGGAGCGAAGCGTCTTGGATTTTGCTTGATTGGCTTCTTCCCAGGTTTGATTGGCAACTGAAGTTCTACCAATCCTCTGTCGAGACCAGGCATTTCGTCATAATCCCAGGCAAAACAGTCTTTAAACTCTTTCAGCAATTGGATTACTTCCAACCTAAGTTCTGGATCGATTTTGGCGCTGATGTAAGTTGGCCTTTTCTCTGATCCTTCGCCTAAGTTGATTTCTTCTAAAGGGTCTTGCGCTAACATTTTAATGTTGTTCGCCAAGGGGTCCTTTTTGAAGCCCAAAGGCTCATCGTCATAGATGGCGTCGAGCCTCTGTTCCTGCATTTCTTCTGGCATGATATCAGGAGGTTTTGGATCGAAATCCTTCCCTGGGCCTACAGCAGATAATTGTTGATCATTGGCCTGTGTGGCCATGTACTTTACTTCGGCTTCGAGAGCCGTTATCATCTTGGTTTCGGCTACATAAGCCGAAATTCGCTTCAAAGATTGTGACTCAGTCATTATCACTGAATTCACTTCCCCAACCAGTTGGTTGGATATCAGTTAACCCACTGAAGTCTATGTGGGACAAGTCTTCTCTGTCCCATTGGAAACCATGCTCAGGATGCAGGTATAGGGAACAAAAGGTGTTTGGCGCTGGCGCCATGTCGAAGTCAGGTGTTGGACATGGCCCTATGTGAGCCAAGTTCTTGTCGAAATCTGCCAAACCCAGGTGATTCACTTCGCCAAGGTAATAGCTTTGATCTGCCTCTATGTTTTCGACCATCCCATCTGGACGCCATAGCAGCAGCCTTTGGTGCATCGATGAAGGCACAGCGCCAACACCATGAATCCATTCACGGCCCAACAAAAGATTGTAGTTAGGTTTGGCCGATATGACCATAAACATCGTTGGTCGAAGGATCGACCCTACTTTGATATCTAGCTGGATCACTCCCATAGTGGTCCCTATGCCGCCCTCATAGTTCGACAGGACCATGTTGTGAGGCTTAATGTCCTCATCCCTTTTGCCAATTTTCCTTAGCATAGAGTGAGGAATAATGTTGATGGTTGCCCCACAATCCACCAATATTTTATTCACAGTAGTTTCTTCGAGTTTAGCCCTTATGAATAAAGGCTTGAGGTGATTTTTCATCGCCTCTGTAGGTGGCTCGAAGAAGCCATTTTGTTCCTCAGTAGTGCCATTGTCCATAACAAAATAGCACACTGGCCTATGTTTGGCCATTTCTTGCTCCACTTCCCAGTCACTTGCTTCGACTTCTACCTGTCGATTGAATTCTCTGGGCAGCACTGAAACTATATTCACCATTATGTCCAAAGTATCATCAGACTCAGCATCGTCTTCGTCTTCGACTTCACTTTGGTTAGGCCAAACTAGCCTGTTGGTTACTGGCTCTCTCTCTAGAGGCTTCCTTTGCTTCCTTCGAGGAACATTCGAACTGGTTTCTGCCTTTGGTTCGTTGGCAGCCTCCCTTTCAGCTTTTCGTCTCCTTTGATATCTCCTCCATTGAGATCGAGACATGGGATTTTTACCTTTGTAATTGCTGGACACTTGTGCTACCTTAGGTGCAGCAACTTGAGGCTCTTTCTTTTGAGTCAAAGAGGAACCTCTTGGCACATCGAAAGAATGCCATTTCTCCTCACTTGGCCTTTTCCGACCAGAGGTTATGTACCAAGTATCTACTGGCACATTGGTTGGAGGCCTAAAAGTCAATGGCCTCTTTTCTTGGTTAGAACCTCTTTGGGAGGCTCTTCTGGGATCATGTCGAAGGTCAACATTCTCCCTTCTCTTATTCGCTGCTCTTACGCCCTGAATGTGCTCAGCAGCTTTTTTATCAAAGATCGAACTGCACCTTGGACACAGCATCACCTCTGATTTCTTTTTCTGGCATCTTTGTAGAAAATCTGCCAAGTTTTCATTTTCCCGAGGGAAAGCAGTCTTATTAGCTTGTTCTTGCCTCATGGCCTCTTCTGATGCTTTTGGGTCAGAAAGTTCGACCATGTTGATATTCATTGTATCTTTGTTAGCAAGAGTTAACTGCTTCATTTGTATCTCCAGATTCTCCGTCTGGCCTTGAACAGTGGCCAAGTGGGAACTGGGTTTTGATCCAGTTTTTTGTGCTTCAGCGGTCTCCGACTTCGGGTTTTCGACCGCTTTCTGGACAGCTTCAATTGTCTTCCTGGATAAATTTCCAGAAAAACTGCCAAAGATTGGCATGTTGATGTGGTCCTTTGAGACTTCGACCATGGTAATTCCTGGCTTCTTCGACTGGATCCTGGTTGCCTCTATCACATTCACCTCAGAGGGTTCAGCATAGTGGGCTTCAGCCTGCAATGGATTTGAGTCGACAGCCATGGGGGATTTGTCAGCAAACTTCAATCTCCCTTCTTCGATAGCGTCTTGCACAAGATTCCTGAAAAGAAAACATTGAGAAGTTTTATGGCCCAAAAAATTATGATATTTGCAAAAACCTCTCTTCTTTCTTTGATCAAGAGGAGGCACTTTTACCCCTGGGGGTACTATCATTTGGCCATCTTTAACTAGCAAGTCGAATATTTCATCACATTTTGTGATGTCAAAACTATAAGTCTTTTTTGGGAACCTATCGTTGGTCCTTTCGGGACCACTGGGATTTTTCCCATTTGAGGGGACTAACAGTTTACAAGAGTATGGTGGCCCTTGTTTCAGTTCTGCTAAATCGACTTCTCCTTCTTCGACAGTTAAAGTATCGTTGAAGGATTCTAGATCTTCGTCATCCATCTCAACGTACGCTATCCTCTCTCTCTTGTGAGTTTTCGTTGCCTTAGCTTTTTCAGCTTTGAGGCGTTCTACCTGTCGAACTCTATCGGCCAGTTGGGCCATGTCTCTTAGGTACTGGGTGTCTAGCTTCTTCCTAATGGAATAATCTAAACCGCCTGCGGCTATTTCAACCAACTCATGTTCTGGCACTTGTGTAAAACATCTCGCCTTGAGCAACCTAAACCTATTTAGATATTCGTCTATAGATTCAGTGAAGCGTCTCTTCACACTGGCCAGTTCTTTCAGGCTTATCTTGGTTTGCCCCATGTAGAATTGTTCATGGAACAATCTTTCCAACTGGGTCCAATGATGGATCGAATTGGGGGGGAGAGTTATAAACCAAGTAAAAGCGTTCTTTGTTAAAGAACTTGGGAAGTACTTGATCCTTAGGTTTTCGTTATTCGAAATGTCACCCGCTTCGATCAAATATCTCGCCACATGCTCGACAGTAGATTCTGTCGTGTCCCCAGAGAACTTAGTAAATTTGGGGATTTTGCATCTAGGAGGCAAGTCCGTTTGTAACACGTATTCTGACAATGGAGATGTAAAGTTGGGCCTTCGAAAGCCCATGTTCATCCCATTCTGAGTCATGATCCTTTCAATCATGGTTGCCATATTGTTTTCCAAACCCATGTTTTGGTATTGGATATGCTGAACCACTTCGTCAGCATTTTGGTTTCTGTTAACTAACCTTACCTCTGGGGTTATTACCCTAGGTTCCTCGATAGGTTATTCCAATCGTGCCCTAAGGTTTTCTTCGACAGGCTGTTGAGCCTGGTTAATGGTGGTTTCTTCCTCTAAAAATATCCCCTGGTTTCCCCTAATTTGCGCCCTTTGGGGCTGTCGAATCGGTTGGGGTACTCCAAAGAAATCAGCCAAGCGCGTCATTTGTGCTGTCATTTGCTGATTCGATTGAGTAGTGTTTTGTATTAGAGGGTTTAGCATTGTACTCAAAGTTTGTGCCAACATTTGCACCATATCATGGTTGCTTTCGTCCATTTGTTGCCTCAAGACTGTTGTCGAGGCATTTGTAAGGCCATGGGCTACTTGGGACGTTCCTCCTAAGAGTTGGGTCCTATTTCTATTCGCCATGCCTACTCCAGAGCCTTGGAGTGGCGAAGAGGCACTCACTAAAGGGTCTGAAAAAGTGGACGCAGCATTCGCCAGGCTTGCCACTTCAGAAGTTGGCATACCATAGAATGGAATAAATCCTGGGGGAACCAAAGGCCTTGTGCCTAAATTTACCCTTGGTGGGGGAGTTCCCAAAGGCATCCTGGGGCCTGTTAACGAAGGTATTGGCCCCGTGGTTGTGACCGATACTGCTGGTGTCGAACCAACATTTGTCGCTTCACTTACGGTCGTACTAACCGTTGCTCCCACATTCGTTTGTGGGATTTCGTTATTGTTTGGCGGATTTGCCATCTCTTCCCTTCTTCTGGCAGTATTGTTATCGTTAGTGTATATTCTACCACTTCTCAATAACATACAACTCGAAAAGATGAGATTATTTTCAACAATCAACATACAGTCCCACTGGGCGTGCCAATTTGTTTACCTTGGGTTTTGGTAAACAACCGCTGATCCTCCAAATGGTTACTTATTTGGTTACTCGCAGGATCGATCAGATTGATCCTAGGACATAGGTTGATTTTGAAGTTTTGATTAAATTGGATAAGGCTTTAAATAAAGAGGCTTTAAATGAAATAAAGAGGTTTCAAGTAAATTGCATGAAGAAAGGACTTGGTAAAATAAACAAGGCTTAAAGTAAAAGGCTTCGACAGGAATGTAAAGAGAAAAGCAAGTAAATTTCTGGAGAAGTAAATGACTTTGATTAATAAAATTGGTGTTTCACACATACATTTCTCAACAATTCTTTCTCACACGCTGGGTACTCGAATCTATATGAGTGACTTTGTATAGAATTGTGAACACACGCGAGAAACTACATGACTACTATTATTTATACTAAAACATCCCAAGTAACCGTCGGGCAGTTACACTGCTTCGAGATCAATCCACTTGGCACGTTCTCCACGTTCGACGCTCCAGATCCTTGCATGTTTGCACGTGGTAACTACTGGAAACCGTTTTCCCTCCAAAAGCTTGAATTTCAAACTGCTACACTCTGAACCATCGAACACTTTCGTCGAGAGACATCTTCGACGAGAAACTCCTTCGACGTCGAAGGCAACCAACTTCTCCCTTGGAAGAAATCTTCTAAATACTTTGCCATCTTTCGACGGGCATTTCGACAGACTTAGCCAGTCGAAAACATCCTTCAGCTTTAATGGCTGACATCAACAAAACAAAGGTGTCGAATTTAGGAGCCAACACATGTCAATGCCCCACATCGCAAAGGTCCAGGGAGACGTCAATACATTCAAGGGAACTGGAGGTACATGCACTTTATCAACGTAGATCTGGAATTTGTGACAAGTTCAGGAATGCTGATAACAGTCTTCTTCTATAGTGGACCAATAGTATCCTATCCGTAGGATCTTTTTAGCCATTGAGTCACCATTAGAATGAGTGCCAAAGGTACCTTCGTGTAAATCTTCCCTAATCCTCTCTGCTTTGCTCTTGTCTACACATCAAAGTAAAGTAGAGTCATGGTTGCGCTTGTAGAGGATTCCATTACTGAGGAAGAACTTTGCAGAGAACCTTCTCAGAAATTTCTTATCATTGACAGATGCCCCCTCGGGATATTCTTGAGTCTCGAGATACCTTTTCACTTCATGGAACTAAGGTTTGTCTGCTATTTATTTAGTATCAATCTCACAAAAGTATGCTAGTTCACCCAATCTCTCAATAGTAATCTGAGGAGCTTCGTTGTCCCATCTGACCTTGAACATAGATGACATAGTAGCTAGCGCGTCCGCTAACTGATTCTCTTCTCGTGTGAAATGTTCAAAGATGACCTCTTCAAAGTGTGGAAGCAATGTCAGCACATGTTCTTTATAAGGGATGAGATTCGGGTGCTTTGTGTCCCACTTCTCATTGATTTGACTTATTACCAAGGCTGAATCCCCGAAAATTCTCAAGAACTTGATCCTCAGATTAATAGAAACTTTGAGACCCATGATACATGCTTCATACTCTTCCATATTGTTGGTACATTTGAAACATATTCTGGAGGTAAAAGGAGTATGACATCCCTTAGGAGATATGATTACAACACCGATGCCATTGCCGAGTGCATTGGAGGCTCCATCAAAAACTATAGTCCATCAGGATCCTTCCTTAGGTCCTTCATCTGGTCCAGGTTCTTCACAGTCAGCCACTAACATAATATTCTCATCCGAGAATTCAAAGTTCATGGATTGGTAGTCATCCACACCCTGATGAGCCAAATGATCAACTAGTACACTTCCTTTAATTGCTTGCTGGGTCGTATATTGGATATCGTATTCGGTCAAGATCATTTGCCATCTTGCTATTCTTCCTGAGAGAGCGGGCCTCTTGAAGATGTACATGATCGGGTCCATCTTAGATATCAACAAAGTGGCATGGTTCAACATATACTATCTCAGTCGGTGAGCAGCCCATGCCAAAGCGCAAGAATTTTTCTCGAGCAATGAGTATCTTGTTTCACGATCGATAAACTTTTTGCTAAGGTAGTATATTGAGTGGTCTTTTTGATCGGACTCGTCATGTTGCCCTAACACATACCCCATTGAATTATCTAACACTGTTAAGTACATTATCAAAGGTCTTCCTTCAATCGGAGGCATTAGAATTGGAGGCTCTTGAAGGTATTCTTTGATTCTTTCGAAAGCGGTCTGGCATCCGTCATTCCATTTCACCACTTGATCTTTCTTCAGGAGTTTGAAGATTGGCTCACAAGTAGTAGTTAAATGGGAAATGAATCTATCAATGTAATTTAGGCATCCCAAGAAACCTCTAACCTCCTTCTCAGTGCGAGGAGCCGGCATCTCTTGTATAGCCTTCACCTTTGCAGGGTCTACCTGAATACCCTTGTCGCTGATAATGAAACCTATGAGTTTACCAAATCTTACCCCAAAGGTGCACTTGTTCGGATTTAACCTTAGTTTGTACGTCTTCAACCTATTAAACATCTTTTATAGATGATCAAGGTGCTCTTCCTCAGTTTGAGACCTGGCTATCATGTCATCAATGTAGACTTCTTTCTCATGGTCAATCATGTCATGAAACAAAGCTACCATAGCTCGCTGATAGTTTCCCCCGATATTCTTCAATCCAAATGGCATCACTTTGTAACAGAAAATGCCCCATTATGTGACGAAGGTTGTCTTCTCCATGTCTTCAGGTGCCATCTTGATCTGATTGTAACCAGAGAAAACGTCCATGAAGGAAAAGATCTTGTGTTGCAGTGTTGTCAACTAGAACGTCAATGTGGGGAAGCGGAAAGTCATCCTTG
Source organism: Vicia faba (assembly GCA_948472305.1). Classification (NCBI taxonomy): domain Eukaryota; kingdom Viridiplantae; phylum Streptophyta; class Magnoliopsida; order Fabales; family Fabaceae; genus Vicia; species Vicia faba. Next base: position 344,926,361 of record OX451739.1, read on the forward strand.
GGGCTTGCCCTATTCAAATCTCGATAGTCCACACACATTCGTACCTTGCCGTCCTTTTTAGGTACTGATACTACATTAGCAACCCATTGGGGATAAGAAGTGACAACTAGGAACCCAGTGTTGAACCGTTTCATAACCTCTGCTTTAATCTTCTCTGACATTTCAGGACGCATACGACAGACCTTCTGCTTTACCGAAGGGAAATCTTCTTTAGTTGGCAGACGATGAACCATAATATCCGTGTCTAGTCCCAGCATGTCTTTATATGACCAGGAAAATATCTCCACATATTCATGCAACATCTGAATCAAACCTTGTTTGACACTAAGCTTCAAATTTGCACTTATCTTGACCTCTTTTATGTTCTCTTCTGTGCCCAAATTTATTGTCTCAACTGGCTCCTCATGAGGCTGTATAGCCCTTTCTTCCTGCTGTAACAGTCTTGCATGTTCTCCGGGTACCTCATAATCTTCCTCACCTTCGTCCTCACTTGGTTGATCAGATTTTCAAAGTCATAACCGGCAATAGCAGAATTGTTATCAATGGGATCCAGAGTGGATATGGATCTGCAGTTTGATACCTGGGTGTGTGTAAGAGCATAGCTGTATAGATAAAGTAAAAAGCAGAAAAGAAAAACAGAGAGCGCAAAATTTGTATGCATAAACGTCCAATGATTTATTAATTCCATATGAAATTAAACATGATAACCCTTACAAATAAACCATTGTGCCCTAGGTAAGACACGTGGCCATAGAGTTTATATTGTTTATTACATATCCAAAATAAGAAGTACAATTACTTCTGAATAAAAGTAATTAGTACAAAGTCTTTTGTCGTCCAGTTACTGGGTCCACCATTGGTAGTAGGGAAGATCCAGCTATCCATGTCATAGCTACTGTCAGCATCTTCCAAGGCGGAGACAACATCAATAACATTGATTCCCGAGCCATGCTTGGGCATGGGTGAAGTTATGACGTTGGGAGTTTCCGGAGCATCGAATTTAATCTCCTTTGCCTCGATCAGATCCTGCACCTTGTTCTTCAAAGCCCAACAGTCGTTCGTGTCATGCCCTGGAGTCTCAGAATGGTAGGCACATCGAGCATTTGGATTGTAGCGAGGAGAGGCGGTGTTGGGATTCTTTGGAGCTTCCTTCAAATTTACCAGATTAGACTTCAATAGTTGTGGTAAAACTTGAGACAGAGTCATGTTTATCCGAGTAAACTGTCTTACTAGCCTTTCTGCTCTAGGCTGATTGTTCCTTTATTGAGCAGGTGCAGGTTTAGAGATCATAACAACCCCTACCACTGGACGATGTTAAGTTTTGTCATGATTCCTTTGGCTATAAGTGGCATTGACTTCCTTCTTTCCAGTAAATGGCTTCCTTACTGTACTGGAGGATGCATCCTTTGGATCTTACCACTCCTAATTCCAGCTTCCACTCTTTCTCCCGTCAAGATTAATTCAGTAAAGTCGGTTGAGGAGCTTCCAATCAGATGATTGAAAACTGGACCAGACAGGGTACCCAAAAACATATCCACTTGCTCCCTATCAGACAGGGGAGGTTGGACTCTTCCTGCTAAGTCCCTCCACTTCTGAGCATAGTCCTTAAAGCCCTCACTCAAACCCATAGACATATTTTAGAGTTGTGTACGGGTGGGAGCAAGGTCTGCATTGTATTGATACTGCTTGTAGAAAGAAGCATCCAGGTCTTTCCAATTATAGATGTTGGCCCCTTCCAGCTGGTAGAACCATTCTAGTTGAGTTCTAGACAGACTATCTTGAAAGAAGTGGACCCATAAGTCCTTGTCAGCAGTGTGAGGATGGATCTTCCTCACATAAGACTGGAGGTGCATCTTGGGACATGAAACCCCATCATATTTAGCAAACACTGGCACCTTGAACTTTTGTGGGATGACAACCCCAGAGACCAAACCTAACTCTTCAAGATCCATACCAGGTACCTTTTGTACCATCATTACATTCACATGATCCTCCAGCTGTTTGTATTTTTCATCAGCAGGAGGATACTGTTCCTCATCATAGTCAGATTTATCATCGGATTCTTTTGGACTGGAATCTTCCTCTCTTGTTTCCTCTTCTTGATTGTCTCCTTCCTTTGATGAAGTTACCAGTTCATAGGCTCGCCGCACTAGTCCTCTGATCCTTCTTCCTATATTCACTAACCCAGCTGGCTTCTTTGGCTTCTTCTTTTCTTTAACGAGCAGGGCTTTCAGTTCTTCTTTCCCCTTGGTCAGAGCCATGATCATCTGTTGAAACTGAGCATTTTGAGCCTGTAGATCCTTCACTGTTTGTTCTAGAGCCATTGCTGAATAAACAGCGGAGAAGATGAGAAACCTGTTGTGAAACCTGTTTATGCAATGATATGTATGATATATATGCAATGTTTTCAAGTATCTCGCGGGGTAAACAAGAAATGCCCGAAGTTGAAATTTGCAGCTTTGATTGAAGAACTCCGTATCATTGAGTTTCCTTCTACGAGAGTCAAGCTCACCATATCAAGTGGGTCATAGCCCCTGACTCAAGTTGTTGAGTTTTGATCTTTTGACGGCATTGGCTAGAGGAAAATAAATCCCATTTGCCCCTTGCTAGACGTCTAATTTACCATAACCTGCATCGCAAACCCTGGAGATCCTTGAAATTGTTAAGGAAATGTTGTGGCATGATGTTATGATGTGTATGATTATGCCAAGAAATCACACATATAGCAAGAAAATCACACAAAAGACTTTAAGTTTAAGGCTTGCATGGGTTTTAAGGTAGTACCCTCTTGAAGTTGGATTGGTTCAACCTGTCCTATAAATAGTAACCGGGTTCTAAGGGATCTCAATATCATTGATCTTTCCCACAAGCTTCGTTCAATAGGCGACTGACTCGCAACCAAATAAAACCCAGGAGTCAAATCTCAATGAGTGTAGCATCGAGTATCTGCCGACTTTGGGAATACACCAAAGACGGCCATCTCATTATGTCCTAATGGCCAAGTTGTTCATTTAAAGGTTACAAGGTCAATTGACGCTTTATAACACCACGCAGCGGCCCCGTATTCTCCTTGATTAACTCAAAGGCTACCGGTACCAACCAAAGTGTCGCATCAACGTAGCCATCGCTTCAACTGTGTCGGTATACCCCGCACAGTTTCCACGATCTATTGCTACTTACCTAACAGGTTTCCCCACATCCGGGTGTAGGATCTATAGTAACCCAAATAATCCCTTAAAAGTAAATAAAACAAACAAGAAAATAATTTATAAATGATCTAGACCCTAAGGTAAACCCCACTTTATATTTTCCCCAACAGAGTCGCCAATTCTGTGATACGGTGGAAGAACCAACTGTTTAATACTGGTTTTGAAAATTGTTTGTATGTTTGTGTGTTTTGAAAGTTTTTGTTTGCTTTATGGTAACTCTTGTATCAGTCCTCAAGAGTGTGATAAAGCGTTTTTGAAACTAGTTTTTGAAAAGTGTGTAAGTGTGAAAAATTTCAGGTTTGAGCAAGTACTTAAGAACAATCTACCTACTCGAAAAAGGATGTTCTTTTCCTCCTCTCCTTTAGATAGTGCTATCCTAATATTAGTTAGTAGGTATCTCTATTGTCGGATGTTGAGGGACAATCGAAGGGTCTTTTTACAATCACGAAGGCATTTTATGGAGACGCTTTAGCAATTTTCTTTTAGGGACTAGATCATTTACCGAAAGGCAACTGTAGGGTCATCGAGGGACTATGATCTTTTTTTATTTATGGGTATTTACTAAAGCGTTCCAGCCTCATGACTGTTTTATTTTAAGGCAACCAAAGTGGGAGATACCTTAGAGGTGCGCATGTGCAAGTGTATTGAGATTCAGTTATTTTTTGTATTTTTGTTAGGTTACCTAACGTTTGATTATTAGTCTTTCCATACACGCCTAGTTACTAACAGTAATATATACAGAAAAATAAAATGCGGAAAGTATAAATCTAAACTATTACATGGCTTCAGGGAGGGAGATTTACATTCTAAAGCAATTGGGGAAAAGAAAATAAAGCAATAAAAAGAGTCCACTTATCATCTATTACATCCCGTACAATTACAAAAATATAAACAATGCGAAAGGAAATAAACGCGCGAACAGTTGAAAGTACGCCTGGAAACATAAAAGAAAATCTTTTTGTTGTTGGTTTTTATTTAAAAAAAAAGTTAGATTAAGAAAAATAATTAAATTAATTATCCTAAAGTCTACTTAGAAAATTAAATTAAGAAAAATAAACTAAGCCTTTTTTGTGTTTTTTTTATTATGAAAAGAAAGTAGTTAGCCTTAAATTCTAATTCATTTTTAATTAAGAAAAAGGTTAAAGTTTTAATTAATTAAAGAAATTAATTATTTAATTAAAAAAATCTATGCCTAATTTTTGTGAGTTTTTTATTATTATTATTATTAAAAAAGATTAAGAAATGAAATAACTAAATAAAACAAAAAGAAAAGAGATTGGGCTTGATGGCTGAAGTAGAATGGGGGTTGCAATTGAAATTTCGCTAAGCTCAGATTGTGAAGTCCAGGTCCATCCTTGGATTTAGTGTGATCAGTACTTGATGGTACATGGTATCTCACGTTCTAGACGTCATGCATTCTATGTAATTCCCCTAACCTGCTCTAAGGATATTCAGGAACTCATATACACACATTAGAACATTCAACAAATTAATAAAAAAAGAGATTCAAATTTGAGATTATACCAAAACGGTGATAGCTTGGAGCCGGTGAAATGGGACCTTACAAGGTTTGAGGATGGTTGGAACAAGTCCCTGGGAACCTCAAGAGCAATGTATGATTACTAGTTCGGACCAAAAGTACCTGCAGAGTGGGTTTCGAATTTTTACCACTTTTAATAATTTTGAAAAAATGGTAGAGCTCTCTCTAGGCTATGTAGGTGTCCTGAAATGCTTGCTAGATGCTTGTTTATATAGAGAGGAATGAGGAGACAAGAAAATAAAAGTTTAAACAATCTTAAAGCAAACGTTTCAAAGCCATGAATGAAATTTGTAACTTTGGCCAAAAACAAGGAAACTTGTCATTTTTTTGAATTTGAATGAATTTGGACACCTTTGCACGAAATTTTATGGGCCTAGGCTGTCCAAAACATCAACCCAAAGCTTAAAGTCCATTTCCAATTATTTTATATATTTTATTTTATATTTTTTTTGAAATAAATTAAAATAAATATGAATAAAATAGTTAGCAAATGTAAGGCATGACAAGAATAATTTTAGAGATCCTCTATAAACTTAGGAAGATGCTTGAAGTCCAAGAAATTGAGCCCTTGCCTTAAAACTTCAAATTTGCTCAATGCATAATTCTTGAAAATTCCCAAAGTTTCCCAACTTGGGAAAGTCATAACTTGCTTAATATTTATCTCATGTTCATGATCTTGGACTTTTTGGAAATCCCAAGATGTCTACTTCAATCCCTCTTTTGATCAATTTTTCATTTGAAGATTTTATCTTGATGTAAATGGTCTTGACAAAAAGTGCCTTTTGTTGACTTTCTGAAAATGACCTGTAATGTATAAGCTTGTATCTTTCAAATGGTGCATTTCTTGGACTTGAGGGCTGAAGAGAAGTTGTAGGTAATTAAATTCTATTCAAAATGAGATTTGGTTGGAAAGTTTCTGATAAAGTATGATAAAGTTATGCTTGGTCAAATTTGGTTGACTTTTCCTATAGAAACCCTAATTTGCCACTTTTGACTTTTGATGGGTTATGATCATTTCTTGAGGAATCATGATCAACCCTTGATCAAATGATGGATATCACTTCAAAATGTTTATGTTGACAAAAAATCTTGAAGTTTGACTGTACATGGGCCACAATTGACTTTTGACCTTGCATAGTTGATTTTCCAATACTTGAGCAATTGACTGAGCAAACTTATTAAGCAAGGCATGAAACTTGGTATGGATGGTCTTGAAGACATATTAGGACCATGGGAAGCATTTGGGATCCTTGGAGCTCAACCATCTTGATGAAAATGGAAACCCTAATTGGGGGTTCATTGCCTTAGGAGGAGAATTGTCTGGTCAATCCTTGGTCAACCTTGAGCAATTGAGGACCTCTAGGAGTATGTCTTGAATAAAATGAGAGGGGAAATTTTAGGGTACAACACCAACGAACACCAGTTTCAGGATAAAAGGAAGGAAAGTACTGAAGTTTGGTTGATGCACACGAGGAAGAAGATAGTAGAAGACAACTTGTACTCCCCCTCAATGCAGGAACATATTCTAAACATAGAAGACCAATGATGGAATAAGAGAACTATCAATAACTCCTTAAGACCAAATCAAACACCTCCCATGATAACTCAGAACACAGGTCACAACTGTGTTCATAACTCAGATCACAGGTCACAAACATATGTCACAAATAATAAATCCACTGGACATCTTATTTTGAGATTTGTGAACATTAATAATAACCACTTGTGGAATATGCAAAATATGAGCTAATTCACCTTTCATCTCCCCCTTTTAAGCCAAAACTTGTCAAAGGAGACCTTCACAATACCAGACTCAAGCACAACTTACTCAAACCCGGATAAAATCCATAAGAATTATGGACTCATGGAGCTCACGGGGTTAGAGGTACAGAAAACTCTATAAATAACTGAGATTTTCACTTGGAAAGTAACGATCCTAGGTTGTAGCACCAATCTTGGTCAAAAGAAACAATATTTGAGGTGAAAACTTCAAGTATCAATGTGCACCGTCCATAATGGCTTTGAATGCTATAGCTACTTCCTGTACATACACATGCATAGTCAGACAAATTTTTCTCCCCCTGTTTATAGCCACGTGTTTGAACACATAGGCCACTCCACCCTATGTCCACCATGCAGGAACATGTCCTGTATAATGTCCTGACACTTAGTCATACATTGTCTTCTTATTTCAGTGATCAATACATCTTCTCCCACCAACCAGGGATGCTTCACCAGATTATCCACATGCTGATACTGGATTCTAAGTGTCCTTCTTTCACATAGACTTAGTGACATATACTAAGATATCAAAATATCACATTTGTGACATCTCTTCATAATATAGACCCTAAAGGAGTTTTTTTGAAATCTATAGAGAAAACTAAATTCTCCCAGAGTTCCTATTAAATTTCTAAGAGATATGTGAACTTCTGATCTTCACCAAGCTTCTCATAGTTAGAAACAATCATGTCTTGTTAATTTTATCCATAACTTCATAATGTCACAACATGTTATTTAGACATCATTTCCTCATAGAACCTTTACAAAAGTGAACAATATTTTGGCTTGACAATACTTGTATCATTGCAGCAACAATTTACAGATATCCACATGACTCCCTTTGTTATGAGTAACTAATGCTCCAGCTGAAGATGAAGACTTGTGCACTAGATGAGAAACTTCAGCACTTCCTGTATATGCTGAACCTTGACTCCCTTAGTAGAGTCAAACCAGAGTCGGATATTCTCACTCCTTCAGAATACTTCCAGGAACCCTGACTTCTTCACAACACAAGGACACATTCGATCATTGTCTTTTCATAACCACACTCTATATCACGACCTTTTGAATAGGCAAGATGTCATGCATACTAGGCGTGAACTCACTCACAAACTCCAAAAACTTTTAGTTTTCTTAAAAGCTTTACTAATATACAGACCACCAAGCCTTTTCTAGAGTGACTTGCAGCAAAAAAATACCACTTCAAGATGCTCTGCTCAGACCTCAGTATCTGTCATCAGCCTTCTGCCTTTATATCCACTAATAGTTGTTGATACTAGTGGAGTCTTCAACAAGGTAGTAATGCATTCATCAAGCATGCTACTGTAGACAGGATTAGACTCTCCATATTCTAATCCACATAGTCAGAAATTCCACTTCTCACAATAATGCTTAAGCTTCCAACTTCACATGAACAATCCCAAGCATTAAACAAAACAGCCATCAACAATCATGTTGTTAAGACATCATGTGGTACATCAACTCCATAATAGAGAACCTAATCAAAATGGTTCTTGATCAATCATTTAAATGACTCATTATATATAGAAATCCTTTAAGAAGCTCCCATTATAACACACAGCCGGTGCACAGGTTCCTTCATGATTTACATTCTGGTTTACAGTAATTGCTTTGCACACCTGATTATCAGCACTTCCAACTCACAATAATCATCTTCAGACCTGCCCAGATAATTCAACACAAACACCTTCCTATATTCCTTACTTCTGTGATCAGCACAAGTCAGCAAAAGAAATCAGCTCCATAATCTCTTTGCACTCCAGTGCACCTGCTCCCAATTCTCTTTCAAGGGAAATTCTTATTTGAAACACATATTTCCACTTTTCAGCATTTCCAATAGAATGGAAGGAAATGTTGTCAAGTGGAGCATCAGGCACACTGATAGAAAGCTTCTTGCTTGCAGACTTCTTCAAAGGAGAGATGTCTTGGACATCATCCTCATCATTATTTGAGGAGCTATCAGATCTAACTTTTCTTTTGTTAGAGGGAGGAACTTCTTTACTCCATGGCTTTGGGGGACTATACATAGTCTTCTTCTTGATACTCTTGGCAGAGGATGTGACATCTCCTAACAATCAGTAGGATAGTCTTCTTTATCTCATTCACTGCTGCAGAGAAAAATAAATTCTCGTAGAACCAACACATCCTCTTGGAGAAGGATGGTATACTCTGGCAACATTTGGCTAGAGTCTTCAGAGACTCATAAGGACATAAACATCTACATCTTATAGCAACATGTCTCAGCATGTTATCCAAAATCATCTTCATTATAGGGCAATAACATCACAAGCTCCAAATAAACTAATCAGTCCACTGACTTCTCCTCTGATTCATGCCCTTGCACCTTCACACATATTATCATGACTCTTTGGATGGCTAAGATGTTATGCAACAATAATCAGAAGCCAACTTCCAACCATTTCTTAGTGTGCTTAAAAGCTTTACTAAGATTCAGACTCTCCAACAGAAGGAGTACCCCTTAACCAATTTGCTGATTAAATCCTCCTTCTGCACATTACTAGTATTTGCTGACACTAGTAAAGTCTTCAAACCAAGATAGTAGTTATACATTACTTGAGTATACTTCTCCTTCAATTAAAATCTCCTTATTCAACACCATAGAAAACTGCCACTAATGAGTGTGGAGTTTGAATATTGAGATTCATAGTTTTAAGTATCTTTAATAGACTATCATCAAAAATGATGTTCCAACATCATTTGAGATATCAACAACATTACCATAGAGCTTATATGCTTTGGTTCTAGAAACATCATCCAAGGGACTTATTTCCATCGATGCCCTTTAACAAACTTCCCATTCTCACAAGAGGATCTCACAAGAACTCATCTTCAGATTAACTACACAACAAAAATATTTTCTCACTATATTCTGTAGTAAGCTTCTTACACTAGGTAAAACTGACAACTTTATTCTTCACACCTGTGATACTTGTTGAATCTTCGACAAGACATCCAATCATGGCAGCCAAAAGATTCTAGGTTAGGTCAGTGACTTGACCTTAAGCTCAACCCTTAGAGAAAATAGAGTATACTACCTTCTCCTGACTAGAACCACATAGACTCAACAAAAGCATAAACAGCTACACCTAGTAGCCACAAGTCACAACATGTTGCCTGTAATCTTCACAAGCTTGAATTACACGCAAGATCCATAACTACTACAACAATAACCATATATAAGTTCTAAGTCCCCCCCTATCATGAACAAACAAGGCTTCTGCTGAGGATGAACACTTGGACACAAGAAGACAAACAAGAGACTTCACGCACTCACTGAAACATATAAACACTCTTGTGAAAATAACTCATCCTGAATCTGATATACCAACTCCAGGTCTTCTGACTTTTACAAGGTCATGTCTGATACATGGCCATGCAAATATCCATACCTCTTTGGATAGCCAAGATATCGTGAACACATAATTGGACATCATACAAACACAAGCCCTCAAATAGCTTGTTTTAACCATACTTGGAACAGAGGAAAACCACCTTCTTCATATTCCTTTGCTCTATCAATCACTAGAAATTGTTGATACTAGTCAAGTCTTCAACATAGTAGTTATGTAGTCACCAAGCATACTATTAAAGACAGGATCAGGATCTGCATATTCTAATTCGCAAAGTCGGAACTCCTTCTTTTGATAACCATGTTGATCCTCAATCTTCCATAATCATAATCCCAAACCTTGCTTTACAAAATGATGTTACAACATCATTTAGGACATCAACCCTTCTTCACAGATCCTAATAATTTAGTTTTTGATTTATCAACCAAAGATATTATTAATCTTGATAGTATTTTTAGGAGAAGATCATAAAATATTACATCTACAGCCACTTGAACACTATAAACTCTCAACAGTATCTGAATCATCAGTTCAGATAGTAGATTTGCATCCATACCTCAGATAAGTACTCAGCTCCCGACAAAGTCTTTATCATCACTAACATGCACATCTTCATAAGATCAGACTTATACTTAGCTCCTAACAAGATATTTGTCATCAGAGGAAAAACTTGCCCACACACACAATTGCAGATGATACTCCTTTTCAACAGATGTTAGAGCACTTGAACTGACATCCTTCTTGTTCATTGTTCAACACAAGAGGATCCTTTCAACATTCTAGACTTGGTTAGAGATTGGTCTTCATCTCCATCATGATCAAACATTCCAACTTTGAACTTCACTGGTAAACAACAATACTCACCTCAAGATCTACACAACAACTTCCTTTTTAGAGGAAGCACACACCTAGAAATAATGTTCTGACATCAGATACAACATCATCCATTCTTACTATGGTTCTGGGGGTAACTTCCATAGTAACTTATAGTCAACTTTTGTGGGGGTTAACACAAGGAAACAGACCAACAATAACTGATTAATCTTCAGGATCAAACTACCAACATATACAGAGGATTGCACGAGCCATATCTCAACAAGCTTTTCTTTAGACCTCGTGTCTGACTTTGAGATGATGGATGCCATTGCCTGTGCCTACAGAGGAAATTCCCTCTATTAGGTTTCTGGAACAGACTCTGCTAGGCAAGAAAAAAAAGACTTTTCAAAGCATCTGTTTCCCTTGATTCTTCAAAAGCAATGCCCTTCAAATTTTAACATCTTCAAAGATATCACGATATTATGTCTAACATCATATCAACCCTTGACAAGGGGATCTATTTCAACAACTTCTGAGGGTACACAAATAGAATTAAAAATTCTCTTCCTCAAGGGCAATCAAAACAATACTCAGGAGCATCAAACACTGTGGTTGGATCATAATACTCCTCTTTAAACATAATTTGTTCTATGGTCACAAACAGGATTCCATGAATCTGGTTCCTTTAATCAGAAGGATCTTCCATATACGAGCTCATCTCATATAAATAAAGGGTCTTGTGGAGATTCCTTTATGAGTTCTTCTCAAGAGCATGGAGCTCAACCTCTATACTCCCATAAGCCTGACACATGGAGTAGATAAACTGTTGATCATATCCTAATGAACATGCACAAACCAGATGCCTCCTCTTCCAGATCAAGAGTAGTTTCAAAATAAAAAGTATTCATAATATTTTTGTTCAGCACCCAAAACATTTGTTCTTCAACTGGTAGTTGCGTACCTGCTGAAGTAATATTCTAACATCCCATAGAACACCAGTTCCTTCTTCTTGGAACACATCATCCTTGTTAGTCTTCAAGGTCAATATGCATATGTATATGAGCATCACTGATCAATTGATTTTTATCAATCTTATTGATAAATGTATTTATGAGAGGTGTGATACGGTGGCAGAATCGACTGTTTAATACTGGTTTTGCATTTATTTATTTTTGCAAATGTTGCAGTAAGCAAGAGTTGCCACCAAATTTTCTTTTATCCAACAAAGGAAAGGGTGAAAAGAACAGAAAAGACTTTTTTCGAGATTTTTCTGAGTAAGGGGGTAGATTATGGAAAGGGAAAGTGTTAGCACCCTTTCCATCTGTGGTTTTCCACGGGATCTTATGTACTTGCTCATTTTGAAAATTGTTTGTGTTTGTGAAGTTTGAAAGATTTTGTTTGCTTTATGGTAACTCTTTTATCAGTCCTCAAGAGTGTGATAAAGCATTTTTTAAAATAGTTTTTGAAAAGTGTGTAAGTGTGAAAAATTCAGATTTTGAGCAAGTACTTAAGAACAGTCTACCTACTCGAAAAAGGATGTTATTTTCCTCCTTTCCTTTAGATAGTGTTATCCTACTATTAGTGAGTAGGTAGCCCTATCGTTGGATGTTGAGGGACTATCGAAAGGGACATTATGGTCATTAAAGGCAACATGTAAGGACATCTTAGCATTCGAAGGGACTCTCATCATATAGGCAACATCGAGGGACAATATCATTTTTCTCGTAGGCAACTCGAGGGACGTTAAGGAACCATGATCTTTATGATGACTTTAGAGTTGAGGATCTTTTGCTAAGATATCCCTACGCTTGAGGGACATGACCATTTCCGAAGGCAACCAAGTGAGGAATACCCTAAGGATGCAAGTGTGAGAAGTGTGTTTTTTCAGTTATATTATCTTGAGTTTAATGATCTAATGATTAATTGAATTTATCTTGTCATGCACGCCTGAGTTACTAGCAATTATATATACAGAAAAATAAAAAGCGGAAAGTATAAATATAGACTATTACATGGCTTCGGGGAGGGGGACATTTACATTCCAAACCAAATGGGGAAAATAAAATAAAGCAATAAAGTAAATTCCTATTAACTATTACATCTCGTATAACAGTTACATGAATATAAAATGAAAAAAGAAATAAACGCGCAATAAATTAAAACACGTTCTAAAACCTAAAGGAAAAATCTTTTTGGTTGTTTTTGTTTTAAAAAAAAAAGAAAATAATTAAATTAAACATCCTAAAGTCTATTTAGAAAAATGAAAATTAATTAAGAAAAATAGTCTAAGCTTTTTTTGTTTAGTTTTTATTATGAAAAAGAATTGATTAAACCTAAATTAAATCCGAAATTCTAATTCAATTTTAATTAAAGAGAAAAAAATGGTTTAAATAGTTATTAATTAATTCAAGAAATTAATTATCTAATAAAAAACCTAATACTAATTTTTTGTGATTTTTTTATTTGTTAAATTAAATAAAGAAAATAAAAGAAATTAAAGCAAAATAAAAAAATTGAAATAAAATAATACAAAAAAACAAAATGGGCCTGGTCATCAAAAGCAAAAATAGGGGGTGTTGTTGTCAAAAACGCTTGGCCCAAATCAGAATTTTGTCTTGGGATCCAGTGAGGAACGCTTGTGATAGCTCATGGTGCACCTGCATGTGGGAATCATTTGATTTAGATTAAACAATATTCGATGATGGTGATCTGGAGGTGCAAGTTGGACTAGCGTATCTAACATGTACTGAATCTGCAGTTGACAATGTTGGAAAAATAAAATGCTGGACCTGGGACTCGAGCCCAGGTCCTCTCCCTCACATTCACGCTTCTTTGTCAGCTGAGCCATCCATTCATTCATTATATAAAATGAAACAAGAATATTATATATATATATATATATATATATATATATATATATATATATATATATATATATATATATATATATATATATATATATATATATATATATATATATATATATATATATATATATATATATATATATATATATATATATATATATATATATATATATAACAAAATGCCAATATCTAAAAAATAAAATAAAAAATACGCGCGCTTATTTGAATGGTCCAATGGGACAATGCCACACTTCGTCTTCTTCACCCTCCGTTGTCTTAGGTACTGCAACCTATAGTGACAGTTTTCGTTTGTCACTATAGCACCTGCACTCAGCAAAATTCACGATATGCAACATAAATTAAATGTGAGGCCATAGATCAATTGGCCTTATCCTCTTGAGCATGATGGTGCCCTTGGTTTGGGCTAATTTTGGCCGATATAAAAAACCCAATTTGGAGGTTCAAACCCTAGCCATGGCAACCTATTATACCTGCACTCAAACCTCAATCCAGTTATGCAAAAAGCTTGCAAACACTCTAATAATCAGTAATGTATGATCAAAATGCATTTATGTTACATGAATAAAGCAAAATGAAATTGGAAGAAAATACAAACCGTGTGAATTGGTTGATGCCTTTGGTAATGTTTCAAAGCTTATTAATGGTTGCAAATGCTTCAGGGGACCTCCAGGAGTGTGTTTTGATCTTTGTTTGGGATTAAAACAGGATGGAGATTTAAATTCGAAGTTGACAAATTTGGTGTTTTTTTGCAAAACTTTCAGGGGTTCCCTAGGCTATGTGTGCGTGCTCTGATGCTTGCTGGGTGTTTGCTTATATAGAGAGGGATGAGGAGACACAAAAAAACAAGTTTGTAACAGCCATAGACAAACATTTGAATGCCATGAATACCAATATGTAACTTTGGACAAAGTTATGGGATTTTTTCGAAATTTTAATTTTGCATGAATATGGACATGCTGGCCTTGCTGTACACGGAAATTGGGCCCCCTCCATGCATTGAAACAAGCCTTAACCATATAATTTGTAATAATCTTGATTTATTTAATTTTTAATTAAATAAAATTAATATAAAATGCAAATAAAATCAAGACTATGCAAAAATGGTTTTAAGAGTCCTCTATACTCTTAGGAAGATGTTTGAGGTCCAAGAAAATGAGCCATTGCCTTAAAAACTCAAATTTGCTCAATGCATATTTCTTGAAATTTCCCAAATTATCCTAACTTGAGAAAGCCATAACTTGCTCAATTTTCATCTCATAATGATGATCATGTACTTTTTGGAAAAGCCCAAGGTGTCTACTTTAACCCCTCTTTTGATCAATTTTGCATTTGAAGATGTTATCTTGATGTTAAAGGTCCTTAAAAAAAGTGGCTTTTATTAACTTTCTAAAAATGACCTGTAACGTATGAACTTGTATCTTTCAAATGGTGCATTTCTTGAACTTGAGGGATGAAGAGAAGTAGTAGGGAATTTAATTATCTTCAAAATGAGCTTTGGTTGGAAAATTTCTGATAAAGTATGAGAACGTTATGCTTGGTCAAAGTTCAGTTGACTTTTCTTATAGAAACCCTAATTTGCCATTTTTGTCTTTTGATGGGTTAGGAGCATTTCTTGAGGAATCATGATCAAACCTTGATCAAATGATGGATGTCACTTCAAAATGTTGATGTTGACCAAAAATCTTGAAGTTTGACTGTACATGGGCCACAATTGACTTTTGACCTAGCATAGTTGATTTTCTAATACTTGAGCAATTGACTGAGCAAAATTATTGTGCAAGGCATGAAATTTGGCATGGATGATCTTGAAGACATATTAGTACCATGGTAAACATTTGATACCATTGAAGCTCAACCATCTTGATGAAAATTGAAACCCTAGTTGGGGGTTCATTGCCTTAGGAGGAGAATTATCTGGTCATTTTTTGGTCAACCTTGAGAAATTAAGGACTTCAATGGGAGTATGTCTTGAGTGAAAATGGGAGG
Organism: Vicia faba; assembly: GCA_948472305.1. Classification (NCBI taxonomy): domain Eukaryota; kingdom Viridiplantae; phylum Streptophyta; class Magnoliopsida; order Fabales; family Fabaceae; genus Vicia; species Vicia faba. The sequence continues at coordinate 344,941,974 of OX451739.1, forward strand.
GAAAATTTTAGGGTACAACAACTTCCCCTGTTCAATCTTCTTAAACATAAAGATTTAGATTGGCTTGGTTTCCTTTCGTGATCTGAAGGTGGAAGATGATTGAACACTAGAGTTCCCAGAAATTTGCACTCTTCCAAAGTGAGACTATTGGTGAATAATATCGGGAATGGGCTTACAGATGCCATTTGGAGAAGATGACAAGAAACTGTCGGAGATGGGCTTAAAGATGCCATCCAAGGGGTATGACGGAGAGTCGTCGGAGATGGGCTTAAAGATGCCATCCAAAATAGATGCTAACCTAATAAGAAGTCTCTTTATGGGGATTCTTTTTCCTGCTGTCCGGGGAAGAGTCTGCTGGGGAATGTTTTTTAGGGGGATAGAGTCTAGGAGCTTCGATTATCCGTTACTCTACTGGGGAGTCATCTTTTGACTGAAGAGATGGAAGTAAACTACTATCTGGTCAGGATCCAGGCTTCACAGTGATTTGCTGAGGATAATAAGGATGACTTCTATCTGGTCGTATTCCAAGCTTCACAGTGATATACTGGGGAAATGAGATTAAACTGTTATCTGGTCGTACCCCGGACTTTGCAGTTTCTTTAACGGAAAAGAATCAGTAACAAATCAATGGTCGATTCAAACTGAACCAGTAGAGGTATTGGTTTATCTTTGATTGGATAAGAATCAAAAAAATATTATTGTCGATTTAACTGAACCAAAAAAAAGTCTTGGATCATTTTCAATTGGAATAGGAATCAGAGAGATCTTAGTGTCGATCTGACTGAACCAGAGAAAGTCCTGGATTAACTTTGACTGGAATGAAAATCAGAAGAATCTTAGGATCGATTCAATTGAACCAGACAAAAGTCTTAGGTCATCTTCAACTGGAATAGGAATCAGAGAGATCTTAGTGTCGATCTGACTGAACTAGAGAAGGTATTTAATTAACTTTGTCTGGATAAGAATCAGAAAAATCTTAGTGTCAATTTAACTAAACCAGAGAAGGTCTTTAATATCTTCAACTGGAATAGAAATCAGAGAGATCTTAGTGTCGATCTGACTAAACCAGAGAAGGTCTTGAATTAACTTTGACTGGACAAGAATCAGAAAAAATTTAGTGTCGATTTAACTAAACCAGAAAAAGGTCTACCAGAAAAGAATCAGTAACAAATCAATGGTCGATTCAAACTAAACCAGCAGAGGTCTTGGTTTATCTTTGACTGGATAAGAATAAAAAAAATCTTAGTGTCAATTTAACTGAACCAGAAAAAATTCTTGGATCATCTTCAACTGGAATAGGAATCAAAGAGATCTTAGTGTCGATTTGACTGAAACATAGAAGTTCCTGGATTAACTTTGACTAGAATGGAAATCAGAAAAATCTTAGGATCGATTCAACTGAACCAGACAAAAGTCTTGGGTCATCTTCAACTAGAATAGGAATCAGGGAGATCTTAGTGTCGATCTGATTGAACCAGAGAAGGTCTTTAATTAACTTTAACTGGATAAGAATTAGAAAAATCATAGTGTCGATTTCACTGAACCAAATAAGGTCTTTAATATCTTCAACTGGAATAGAAATCAGAGAGATCTTAGTGTCGATCTGATTGAACCAGAGGTCTTGAATTAACTTTGACTGGACAAGAATCAGAAAAATCTTAGTGTCGATTTAACTGAAACAGAAAAAGGTCTTGGATTATATTCAACTGGAATAGGAATTAGAGAGATCTTAGTATCGATCTAACTGAACCAGAGGAAAATCTTGAATTAACTTTGACTGTAATGGAAATTAGAAAAATCTTAGTATCGATTCAACTGAACCAGACAAAAGTCTTGGAATATCTTCAACTGGAATAGAAATCAGAGAGGTCTTAATGTCGATCTAATTGAACCAGAGGAAAATCTTGAATTAACTTAGACTGGAATGGAAATAAGAAAAATCTTAGTATCGATTCAACTGAACCAGACAAAACTCTTCGAATATCTTCTACTGGAATAGAAATCAAAGAGATCTTAGTGTCAATCTGAATGAACCAGAGAAGGTTTTTAGTTAACTTTGACTGGATAAGAATCAGAAAAATCTTAGTGTCGATTTAACTGAACCAGACGAAAGTATTGGAATATCTTCAACTGGAATAGAAATCAGAGAGATCTTAGTATCGATCTGACTGTACTAGAGAAGGTCTTGTGAGGACATATTTCTGAGGAATTTGCTGAAACAACCCTTCATCAGACGTAGCTTTTGAGAAGACTACCAGGTCACATAAGTAGTCAACGGTGTTTGTTGATTTGATCTTTCCCTGAAAAAGGTAAAGAGTTAGTCATATACAATGTCATGATGTATGAAATGCATTGTGATGATGTTCTCAAAATAAATGAGATTATATTGTATGCGATGTATATATTCGCATGCCATGATGTATGAATATGGGATGCTATTGCGATGTCTCTCAGTTTGGGAAAATAAATTCCAGACTACTACTGGAGAGTATTGGGAAGATGAATCCTTCATTTTCGCAGGGGATGATGAATGGATATGATTTTCCAGGGTTTTCCTCTTTCTATTTGAGGATATTCTGTTGGGGATTGACTCTGCTTGAGAATAACTCTGTGGAGGGAGGATGCTCTGTTGGAAGGTTTTGCCGATCTCGAGAAATAAACTTTGTTGGGGAATGAGTTTCCGCAGTTTGAGGAATAAACTCTACTCAGGAGGAGTTTTTATAAACTGTTTAAGATTATAAAGCTCGGCTGGGGAATACAGATTTCAGTTCTATGAAGGAACTTCGCTGGAGGAAGTAATTCCTGCTTGAGGAAGGAGAGATCAAAACTCTTGTTGTTTCTACTCTGTGTGGAACATAGACATTGTGGGGTCGCATGTAATGGTGACTTTGTCTCAAATTGTCCCTGCCCATGTACCATGCTAGAAGGAGTAACTGTCGGGACTATAAATTGTTTTTTAGACTTTGCCCCGTTTCTTAAAGTCATTAGCAATTGTCTTTCTATTTTTTATGCAAGCATTTGTGAACAGTGATCATATTTAAATGCATATGTCAAAAATAAGTCATTGGAAATTTTTGCAAAATAAAATAGAAAAAGAAAAACAAATAGTTTTGTACTTTCAAGGAATGATTTGTATTGATTTTTTTGAAGTTCGCCTATAATAGGCACTTTGTACAAAGAGACTGACGTTCTAGTAGGAGAACGCCGTCATAGGAAATGAAAATTACATAAAATAGTGTATGTGATACGGAGGTAGAACTGACTTGGGTGTTTTGCATTTGATCACAAATGTTGCGGTTAGCAAGAGTCGCCATCGACTTTTCTTTTATCCAAAAGGAAAGGTGGAAAAGCACAGGAAAGACCTTTGAGATTATTTCTTGAGTTCAGGGGGTAGATTATGAAAAGGGAAGGTATTAGCACCCTTTTCATCCATGGTTTTCCATGGTCTCTTAGTTACTTGCTAGATCACTTGCTTTTGTTTGAAATGTGCTTTGTGTGGTTTTTGAAAGTATTTTGTAAAGAGGCCATTTCTTAGGCAAACCTTGTAATGATTCTTGTTCGTAAGAATGTATACAAAGATGTTGATCTTTTGAAAATGTTTTCAGGTTTGAAAGATGTTTTGAAAGTGTAGGTGTTTGTTTTGAAAATAGCAAGGATGTTTTTGTTTTGAAATGAAGCAAGTAACTAGGAACATTCTACCTACTTAAAAGTCTTTCATGTTTATTTCCTTTCTCCTTTGACATTGTTATCTTACCATTGATTTGGTAAGTAACCCTATCTTTGGATATAAAAGGGACGGGTGTGGGTCATCATATAACCATCATTAGCAATGTTTCAAGGCATCTTAGCATTTTTATTTAAGGACTAAGATCATTTTGAAAGGCAACTTTTGATAGCGTCATCGAGGGACTATGATCTTGTATTTTGCTTGTTTTTGCTAAGATACCTCACATGTGTAATATGGTCATTTTTGTAAGGCAACCAAGTGGATTTTACCCTAGGGGTGCTTGTGTGCAAGTGTATTGATTTTCATGCTTTTTTTAGTCTTTGATTAAGGTTTGCTACTTGTTGATTTTATCTTCTCATACAAACCCTAATTACTAGAATTTATATAAAGTGATAATTTGCGAAAAGTAAAATTACTACACTATTACATCATTAGGGGAGGGGGTATACAAATTTACAAATGGGGATTGCAAGAAAATTAAACCTAATTATCTATTACAACCATATTGAATATTGTACAAAATTGAAAATAAAATGCAAGAATATAAGTGGAAAAAGAAATGATTTTTGTGGTTTTTATGAAAGGGTTTTGTCTTGACCTAAATAAGGGGAATGATTAATTAAAATTAAATAAAATTAACTTAAACTAATTAAGAAAAGAAATTAACTTAAAAAGGATTTTTTAGGGTTTTAGTTATGAAAAGGTTTTAATTTAATAAAAATAATATGAATATTAATTAATTAAAATCAACCTAAGTTCTAAATCAATTTTAACTAGAAAATAAAATAATGTACTAATTCTAAAAATTAATTATTTAAGAAAAAAAAGAAATTTATTTATTTTAAGAAAAATGTTTTTTAATCTTTTTTGTTTTATAGAGAAAATAAAATATATAAATATAAATAATAAATAATAAATAAATTTGGATTTTTTATGAAAATAATAATAGTAATAATAATAATAATAATATTAATAATAATAATAATAACAATGAAGAAAAATAAAATAAAAATAAAAATATAAAGAAAAGTCAGGGGGGTGGATCAGTAATGCAAGAGGTGCTGTGAAGAAAAAAAATTAGGCCCACCATAAAGCCCAGGCGCTGCCAAAAAAGAGCACTAAAAGTCAGAAAATAGTGAAAAATAATAAAAGGTCACGCTGGGGCTTGAACCCGGGACCTAAGGGTACATGCGCGCACTTTAACCACTAGGGTGGTGATACATCTGTTAACTTGTGTGAAAAGATAAATATATAATACAAAACACACCCTGATTACACTTCTTCTTCAACCTCCAGCCAAAGGACATGTATCTTCTTCATCTCTCAACAAAAATGAAAAGTTAAAACATGAAAGTTGTGGCATTCCTTCCCACGAATCCAACCATGTAAGTAACTTAAGCTAACAGTCAAAGATGAATGAGAATTTTTCTGGCCCTAATTTAAAACCTAAAAATTTCAGAAAACTTCAACTCTAAAATTCTCTAAGCTTAGGCCATATAAATGTAAACTATAGATATGTACAACTTCATGGCAATGGTATATACATTTTGTCTTCATAAATCAAAATCAAATGATGCATGTATGAAGAGATAGAAGTTTGAAAACTTACCTCTTGCAGATGGAGTCGTGTATGGAGTTTGAGCAACCTTTGTGATGGTATGATGATTTCTGTAGCTTGTCTGTACCTCCTTGAGTGTGTTCCAACTCCTACTTTGCTTTAAGGATGGCTGAAACTCCCAACTCAAGTCAAGTTGCAAGCTTCAAATTTGGAAATAGTGGATAGTGATGGAGGAGTTACAGTCAAGAAACATGGGCTTCGATCACTTTGATATGATGTATATTAAGTGTTTGGATGGTTAAAACTCAATACGCACGAGTGGACTTGGAGATGGCTATGTGAGGTTCAAAACTTTCAAGTTATGACAGATTCTGAGTTGCAGAGTGCTTGGGAGTGTTTTGAGGTCTCAGAATTATTGTTTTATGTTGCAATAGACTTGTGTATATGTATGGAAAAGGTTAGAGATCAAATGCACTCAAGGTTTTTGAGTTCTAGCCTTTTGGCTCTATGACTTTCTTTTGAAGAAAAGTGAGAAGATAAATCTCAAAGTGTTGTACAAGCATGTTTTGAGTTCAAAGAGGCTTTAGACACATTGCTTTTGGTTTATAGGGGTTGTGTGTGAATAAAGAACAAGTGCAAAGCTCAAGGAGTTGACAATTGCAAAAGTGATGCTTTATCAAAATGGAAATGGAAACTTTGTGCTATAAATGGAAATGTAACTTGGATAAAGGCTCAAGTGCTTGGATTAAATCTCTATCAGCTGTGTAAACATTTAATTATGGAGTGACAAGCAATTTTGAGGCCTGCAAAGCAAGTATTATGCAGCCTAGGCTTGGATTTGAATTTTTGTTCATCGTGAAATGGCTTGTAATTTAAGTTTGAAAACCCTAACTTCCTCTCTTCGATTCTCCCTGCTCAAGAATGATCTCAAGGAGTTCTTTGACATTTTGGAAAGCTTGTAACATGCTTTACAACACATCTTTGAATCACTTTTGAAAATTCCCCTTGGAACTATATGAAAAAGTGCCATGAAGTTAGGTCAAAATCCTTCCTAAACTAGGGCAAAATTTCACTAAGTGTTTAGTTTCAAGACCATGACTTCATGAATCAATAACTTGCGATCCAAGCATTTTTAGAAGAAGTTGTGTAAAGAAATGTTGTAGATATCATGGATATCTACAACTTTCATGTTGAAAGTTTCTTTTGAATCATCTTGCATCATGGTGAAAAATTGGCTCAAATTTATGAAAAAAACATGAAGTTTTAAGCACTTAGAAAAATTTCTAAGTTAGAAAACTTTGACATTTCAAAATGAAATCTTGACTTTTTGATTTCTTGATGAATAAGTTTCATATTTTGACATGTTTTGATGAATTGTGATCTTTGACATTGGATTTTGACCAAAAAGTCAAAGTTTGACTTTTTAGTGTACAGTTGACTTTTGATCAGTTGACTGAAAATTAACTATCAATCCAATTGATCTTGAGAAATGTTTTAGGTCATGCCATTAGGTCAAAATGATGCAATTTAACTCTTGAGATCATGCTTCAAACTAATTGATCATTTTCTAGGTCAAAAATCAGAAATTGCCCCTTCTTAGTCAAAACCCTAATTTTGACCATTTTGCCCTTTTGATGATTTGATCAAATTTCTTGAGGAATTGTGGTCCAAACTTGATCAAATGATACATATGAGTTTATAATGTTGATGTGGATAAAAAATTATGAAGTTTGACTGTAAATTGGCCATAGTTGACTTTTTCCCCAATACAGCTGATTTTTAGGTCAACTGCTCAATTGACTGAGAAAAAGTGTGATCCAAGGCTTGAAACTTGACATGAGTAATCTTGGGGGTCCATAATGATCCATTAAAGTCATATGAAGCATTGATAGTTCAATTATCCTTGTGCAATTTCAAACCCTAATTTTGTCATCAGTGCTTAAGGAGGTGTCTTGAGTTGATCAATTGTAGTGTAGTTTTGAAGCAAGAAAGATCTATGTGAGAAAATAATTGATTATTGAGAGGGAAAATTTTGGGGTACAACAGCTTCCCCTGTTCAATCTTCTTAAACCTGAAGATTTAGATTGGCAGATTTGCCATTCGTGACTTGAAGGTGGAAGATGATTGAACACTAGAGTGCCCAGAAATTTGCACTCGAGGATGTGATGGTTGATGGTATAGGAAATTGGATTAAAGATGCCATTTGGAGAGGTGATGGAAATTTGTATGAGATGGGCTTGTAGATTCCATCAAAAAATGAATGCCAGATTGTATCTAAAAGAGAATCTGAATGAGTATCAGAACCGCGTCCGTGTCTAGAGCGTATTTGAACTGTATCTGAAGGATGAATCTATATCACAATGGCATCCATGTCTAGAGCGTATCTAAACTTTATCTGGAAGCTGATTCTGAATGAGTACCCGAATGGCGTCCGTTCCTGGAGCGCATCCGTACTGTATCTAAGAGAGAATCTGAATAAGTATCAGAATGGCGTCCGTGTTTGGAGCATATCTGTACTGTATCTGAGAGAGAATCTGAATGAGTATCAGAATGGCGTCCGTGTCTGAAGCGTATTTGTACTATATCTGAGAGCTGAATCTGAATGAGTATCAGAATGGCATCCGTATCTGGAGCGTATCTGAACTGTATCTGAAAGTTCAGCTGGTCGTGTAGATAATCGTCCTGACTTGTCTCAGGTATCAATATCTGACCTTTGTAAATTGTTGATGATATCTATCTGCTGACTGATCTTTCCTGAAAAGATGAAAGATTAGTTGTATGCAATGTCATGATGTATGAAATGCATTGTATAATGATGTTCTCGATAAAATGAGAGGAATTATGTTGTATGTATTTATGTTGTCAATGTCATGACGTATGGATGCAATGTATAGGAATATAAGCTATGTTGTTGTAACACTGTTGAATTAGGGGAAATAAATCCTTGACTGCTGTTGGGGAAGTGGAGTGTAAGTCTTCATGTTTTTGAAGTGCTGACGATTTGATGAGCTCCTATTTGTTAGAGAGATAAACTCTGTTGAAAGGGAAACGCCGTGTATGGCTTGTGAAATCTGTTGGGGAATCCTGAGAAATTGGACGACTTCTACTGGGGATTGATAACTGGAGGCTTGTTCTGCTGGGGATTAAGCTGCACACTGTGGGGAATTTTATGGAATAATCTAAAGATATTATCCTATTTCTTAAAGTCATTAGTGATTGTCTTCTATTTTTGCTCATTTGTAAACAGTAGTTATGATCAAATGCATATGCTTAAAAATAAATCATTGGACGTTTTTGTAAACAAAACACATAAATAAAGAAAAATAGATAATTTTGCACTTTCAAAGGGGTATCTTGGTATTTACTTGAATAAGTATTTTGTACAGTGAGACAAACATCCTAGTAAGAGAATGTCGTCGTAAAAATGAAAATTTTATACACAGAAAAGATAGATATGTGCAATAATCCCATGGGGTTACCATTCTGCTATAGCCTTCGTGTCTCTGAGCGTCTTGTCCACTTGCTGCCTTGTCCTAAGTTGATTGGGTTGATCAGAACCGCTGAGTTTGTCAGTTGAAGCCAAAGGTTGTCCATAAAGGTGATCCAACGGGACATAGTCGTACGCTTTAATTCCCTAACTTTTGCCTGGACCGCCCTTTCGAGTTTTCAGTCCACCGGGATACCCTTTTTTTCCCAAGTCGCCCTTTCGGGTTTTCGACTTGCCGGGTGTAGAAAATTTTTATTTTATCCCTAATTTTTTCCTGAACCTATTTGGTTCGCCGGGTTGCCCTTGTTTTGCCTAGGTGTGTCAACTTAGAGGGTTTCTTATGTGTAGTATCTTTTGACTATGTCTGCATTCACAGGGTGCGGCAGGTCGTCGCCATCCATGGTGGTCAAGATCATAGCTCCACCAGAGAATATGGTTTTGGTTACAAACGATCCTTCATATGTAGGAGTCCATTTGCCCCTGGTATCACCTTGCGACAGTATGATGCGCTTGATCACCAAATCCCCGACTTGATATACTTGGTGTCTGACCTTTTTGTTGAAAGCCTTGATCATTCGTTTTTGATACATTTGACCATGACATGCAGCAGTAAGCCTTTTCTCATAAATCAAGTTTAGTTTATCAAGACAAGTTAGGATCCAATATTCTTCATTCAACCTTGCATCCTTCATAATTCTCAGAGAGGGGATCTGGACCTCAATAGGCAAGACAACCTCCATGCCGTATATCAGAGAGTAGGGTGTTGCCCCGGTTGATGTACATGTCGTGGTACGATAACCGTGGAGAGCGAATGGTACCATCTCATGCCAGTCTTTGTACGCGACTGTCATTTTCTGTATGATCTTTTTGATGTTCTTATTTGCGGCTTCAACAACACCATTTGTCTTTGGCCGGTAAGGGGAAGAATTGTGGTGCTGGATCTTGAATTGCGCATACAGTGCGGTGATCATAGTGTTGTTGAGATTCATACCATTGTCAGTGATGATTCTCTCGGGGATACCATACCGACAGATGAGATTTTGCTTGATGAACCGGGTGACAACATTCTTGGTAACAGAAGCGAAAGAAGCCGCCTCAACCAACTTTGTGAAATAGTCAATGGCCACCAAGATGAAGCGGTTTCCATTAGAGGCTGTTGGCTTGATTTCCCCAGAGCGCATCAAATTTTCTCAAGAAGTGAATATCTTATTTCACACTCGGTAAACTTTTTGTACAGGTAATAAATAGCATACTCTTTTCGGCCAGACTCGTCATGCTGCCCTAGCACACACCCCATTGAATTTTCCAAAACAGTTAGATACATGATCAATGGTATTCCCTTGACTGGTGGCATCAAAACAGGAGTCTCTTGTAAGTACTCTTTGATCTTGTCGAAAGCAGTTTGGCACTTGTCATTTCATTTGACTACTTGATCTTTCTTCAGTAATTTGAAGATTGGTTCACAAGTAGCTGTTAGGTGAGAAATGAATCTGGAAATGTAGTTTAATCGTCCTAAGAACCCTCTGACTTCCTTTTCAGTACGAGGAGCAGGCATTTCTTGTATTGCTTTCACCTTAGCAGGATCCACTTCAATACCTTTACCGCTGGCGATAAATCCTAGGAGTTTACCGGACCTCGCCCCAAATGTGCATTTATTTGGGTTCAACCTCAGCTTGTATTTCTTTAATATCTTAAACAGCTTCTGCAAATGGTCAAGATGTTCCTCTTCAGTTTGAGATCTGGCTATCATGTCGTCCACATTGACCTCTATTTTGTGATGTATCATATCGTGAAATAAGGCTACCATGGCACGCTGATAGGTTGCCCCAGCATTCTTCAGCCCGAATGGCATAACCTTGTAACAGAATGTGCCCCACTACGTGACAAAGGTTGTTTTCTCCATGTCCTCAGGCGCCATTTTGATTTGGTTGTAGCCTGAGAAACCATCCATGAAGGAAAACACCTTATGATGTGCTGTATTGTCAACCAAAATATCGATGTGGGGAAGTGGGAAATCATCCTTAGGGCTTTCCCTATTCAAATGTCGGTATTCCATGCACATTCATACTTTTCCGTCCTTTTTAGGCACGAGAACAACATTGGCGACCAATTGCGGATAGGAGGTGACGGCCAAGAATCCGGTGTTGAATTGTTTCATGACTTCCGCCTTGATCTTCTCTAACATGTCTGGTCGCATGCGACAGGCCTTTTGTTTTACCGGTGGGCATCTTCTTTTGTTTGTAGACGATGTACCACGATATCTGCATCCAGTCCTGGCATGTCTTTATATGACCAGGAAAAGACCTCAACATAATCATGTAGCAACTGAATCAGACATTTCTTGACACTAGGTTCCAGATTGGCACCCACCTTTACTTCTTTCTTGTCCTCTTTGGTACCTAGGTTAACTGTGTCCACTGGTTCTTCATGGGGCTGAATGGTCCTCTCTTCTTGTTGTAGTAACCTTGCTAGTTCCCCTGGAACTTCACAATCTTTCTCACCTTCGTCTTTGGCCTGGTAGATTAAATTTTCAGAGTCACAAAAGGCCATAGCAGAATCGTTACCCATGGGATCCCAAATGGATGTAGATATGCATTTTGAATGTGAGTGTGTGTAAGAGTATAGCTATCTTTGAAAGAAAATAAAAATGTAAAAAGAAAGACAAAGAACACAAAGTTTGTATGCAAAAACGTCCATGATTCATTGATGACATATGAAAATGAGATACCAACCCTTACAAATGGACCATTGTGCCTCGGGTAAGACACAAGGCTTAAAAAGTCTGAATTGTTTAATTATTACAGATCCGACAAAATTTAAAGAAAATTACTTTTGGATAAAAGTAATTGGGACAAAATATTTAGCTTCCCAGTTGCTCAGCCCTCCATTTACAGTCGGGAAAATCCATTCCTCCAGGTCGTAGTTGTCCTCATCATCTTTCACTGTGTTGGCTTCATGGTTGCTGATCTTCAAAGGGGGTCCCCCAGCGTGAGCACGACGTACAACTTTCTGGGCTCCTGAAATGAAACCCAAACCAAATTTGTCAGACTTGTATGGGATATCCGGGAGTTGGCCTCAAATAGTGCACCCACCTTCTTCTATCATTGCCTTGGCATCTTTCAGGGAAAATATCTTTAGCGGAGGTCTTGTAATCTTTGGGATTTGGGAAACAACTTTAGTTACTGCCACGATTCGTGGGACTTCCTCGAAATGCTGAAACGGAGTTTCAATGAATTCGCCGTCCAATTCCATGTATCTGAAAGAGTTTAAATGATTGACCATATATTCCTCTTTTCCATGGGCAGTAATGATCTTCCCCTTGGTTGGGTATTTCAGCATTTGATGTAACATAGATGTGACAGCACCAGCATTGTGAATCCATGGTCGGCCCAATAAGCAGGAGTAGGAAGGGCGTATGTCCATCACGTAAAAAGTTGAATCAAAGTTTTGGGTTCTAACTCTTATGGGGATGTCCACATCCACGTGCACCATTCTCTTTGAACCGTCGAAGGCCCTTACCACTATATTGCTGGGTTTCAAGGTCAAACCTTCACAGTCGAGTCTATCAAGAGCCTTCTTAGGCAGAACATTCAAGGATGAACCAGTACCAACCAAGACATGGGCCAAGGTTGTGCCCCTGCATTCGACAGAGACATGCAATGCCTCATTGTGCTTCCTCCCTCTAGGTGTTAAGTTAGCACCAGAAAAGCCTAAACCATTATCCTCGGTCAAGCTGGCCACACAGTCTTGGAACTGATCAACAGAGGTTTCTTGTGGTACATGGGCAGTTTTAAGGAATTTCACCAAGGCCTTTGCATGAGCCTCGGAACACAAATATAAAGCCAGCATGGAAATCTTTGACGGAGTCTTCCCTAGCTGCTCGACTACATTGTAGTCGCTCCTCTTTATAATCTTCGGAATTTATTCCATATCCTTTTTGGAGGCTGTTGTACCCCTAAAATTTTCCCTCCCATATTTGGCAATACATTTCAAGTGAGGTCCTCAAGTTGCTCAAGGAAGTCCAAGGGTTGACCAGACAAACCCTCTCCTAAGGCAGTCTACCCCAAATTAGGGTTTCAGTTTGCATCAAGATGTTTGAGTACAAAGGATCTCAAATGCTCACCATTGTCCTAATATGTTCTCAAGATCATCCATGTCAAGTTTCAAGCCTTGCATAGGAAGTTTGCTCAGTCAATTGCTCAGAGGCCTGAAAATCGACTGTGCTAGGGCAAAAGTCAACTGTGGCCCATATACAGTCAAACTTCAAGATTTTTGGTCAAAATTCTCATTTTGAAGTATTATTCATAATTATATCAAGGGTTGATCATGATTCCTCAAGGATTGCTCACAATTCATCAAAACCCAAAAGTTGTTAAATTAGGGTTTTACTGGAAAAGTCAACTCAACTTTGACCAAGCATAACTTTCTCATACTTTATCAAAAATGACCCATCCAAAGCTCATTTTGAAGAGGATGTAACTTCCTACAATCCATCTTCATCTCCCAAGTTCAAAATATGCACTCACAAGAAGATATGAATTTGGACATTATAGATCATTTTGAAAAGTCAACAAAAACACCTTTTGGGTTAAAGCTTCATACATGAACATGGAAGACTCAATTGAGATGAGACCAAAAGGTTTGCTTAGAGGACATATTAAGCTTTCTAAAAAGTCCAAGAACACCTCTCCAGGGTTAAAATTGAGGGAGTTATGCATTGGCAAAGTTGACCCTTTTTGCAAAATTGCCAAAAGTCAAATATGGCCAAAATTGCATTTTTTGTCAAATGGGCCCAACTTTTTATGCTTGCATTGAGTTTGCAACATGACCCACGACCCATGATCCCTTCCGTTTGTCATTCTTTTATTTTTGTCATTTATTTTTTGATTTTATTTCAATTAAATCAAATAAAATCAAAATAAAATCATGAAGATATCAAAAACTAATCAAAGCTTGAGATTTTGTGCATGTTTAGGTCTACTATACAACTGGAAGTGATATCAATTCGTGCAAGCTTCATTTGGACACAAAAAGATTGCATTTTTGCTTGATTTTGAAAGATTTGCAAAGGATCAAATCTTGAATCAATGATCATAATTGGAGAAGATTTAAAACCAAGTTGCAACCCTAATTCATTCTTGGGTACATAAGGAACATGTTCAGATAAAAAACAAAGGGATTAAAGGCGTGAGAAACAGAAAGCAAACTTGCAAAAATTCAACAAAAGTTGTGAATCAATTTCCAGGTTTCAGGCCTTCTCAAGCCATTCCAACCATCTCAATCGCTTGCTGGATATCCTTGGACCATATTGCAACTGTTAGCAAGCATTTTTGTGCCCTGAAACACATGTAAGTACCACACTGTTTCTCACTTTTCTTGATTTCGAATCCATAAATTCTGGCATCTTTAGCACGAATAATTTACATATTCTTAATCCTTGTGATGTTTGCAAACTTATGGTTATGTTTAATTTCGTTTTTGCATATTATACATCAAGATGCCATAGTTAGGGTTCTTGTTTTGTTTTTGGGGTTTTTCTGTACAGGTACAATTGGCCATGTATAAGGGTACCATGATGCTCGTGAGATTGCCATGAGTTAATTGGTACCATTTTTTTGCATTTATCACGCTTGTATGGGATTTTGGAAAGGCACAGGGTTATACCTACACCCAGGTGACTGTAGGTAAAAGTTAAAAAACTTTTAGCAATGATGGGAGGTAGGAGATGATAGTGTGGCATCCTGTGAATGGCCAGTTCTGAATTTCGCGCGTGGTTTGAGTTAGCCATTTGTTTTATTATATAATATTTATTTGTCATTACTCATACAAATAAGCAAGCTAGCTCAGATGGTCATCATGCAAGGTAAAATTCCAAAGAGCCTGGGTTCGATCCCCAGGTCCCCATATTGTTCAATATTATTTTGCCTTGCATGATCAGGTGTACAGGCGCCTCACAAATCCACCATACATCATCAGCTTTCAGCCACCAGATCATCAAAGTGCCAGATCTAAGGCTTCTCACATGAAAGTCCACCATACGCCCAGTCAAGCTAGCAACATGGGATCTGGAAAAGTCAAGCAGGGTCAGGCGCTTTTTGGCCCAGATTTTCCATCAACACCCCCCTTTTTGCTGAAATAACCAGGCCCATTCTATTTCTTTTTCTATTTTTTTATTTAATTTAATTTATTTTGTTTTATTATTTTCTAACCACAAAATTAATTTCTTTTTTCATAAAAAATCATAAAATCAATTTTCACAAATTTAGATTTAGGTTTTATTTTTATTTTATCAAATTTAATTTAATTAGTTTAACTTAATTTAGGATTAATTCTAACTCTTTCATATATTTAAAATTAATTAGAAAAATTAGGGTTTGTTCTTAATTTAATTTTTATTTTCTTTTCTCAAAACCAAAAATACAAAAATAGGTTGATTCAATTATTTTTCTTAAATTTTAAATTAATTAGTAATTAGGTTTTTTATTTATTCAATTAAACTTTATTTTCTCAAAACAATCAAAAACAACAAAAAAATGATTTTCCTCTTTAAGTTTCATTTTGGCTTAGGTGGGGTCAAAATCCTAATTTCTCTCGTTTTCGATTCATCGCGCGCGTTTACTATTTTTGATATATTAATGTAATTGCTCACGGTATGTAATAGTTTAATTAGGGTTTTCCTTTTATTTATCGTTTTTACGGGTTTTTGGCTATGTAATTAACCCCCCTCCCCGAAGCCTTGTAATAGCGTAGTTTTACTTTTCCGCATTTTAATTCTTGCAAATATTAACTGTTAGATGTATGTTAATAGGATTGTATGACAAGATTGCATGTTAATTTAAAATGGCTAGCAAACCCTAATGTGCAAAGATAATAACTGAAATCAAGTCACTCGCACATGCGCACTCCTAGGGTATACTCTCACTCTGGTTGCCTTCTGTAAACGGTCATTAAGTATAGCGTGTCTTAGTGGTGTCCCTCTTGTCTAAACAAAGATCAAACGTCCCATTCGGAAATGTTGCCTCGGAAAGGTTGCCTCGAATATGATCTTAAGATATTAGGGTTATTACTAAGACGTCCTAACATTGCTTTAGTGATCGTACGTCCCTTTCGAATTGACCCTTACAACTCCAACGACAGTGCTTCCTATTTCTCAATAGTAGGATAGCATTGTCTAAAGGGAACAAGAAAAAAAACAATCCTTTTTCGAGTAGGTAGATGCTAGTAGGTACTTGCTCAAATCAAACTTTTTCACACCAAACACTTTTCAAACAAAGTTTTCAAAAACAACTTCGTAACACTCTTGAGGACTGGTACAAGGGTTAAAACGAAGTAAAATTTTTTTTCAAAACTAACACACACAAGCAATTTTAAAAGATGAGCAAGTACCTAAGAGCCCGTGGAAAACCACGGATAGAAAGGGTGTTAATACCTTTCCTTTCTATAATCTACCCCCCGTACTCAAAATCTCGAAAAAGGAATTTTTCTGTGCTTTTTTCCTTTCCAGTTGGATAAAATAAAAGTCGGTGGCGACTCTTGCTTACCGCAATATTTTGCAAACACAAACGCAAAAAGCAAACCAGCATTTTCCAAAACAGTCGGTTCTGCCACCGTATCTCCAGAACTGGCGACTCTGCTGGGGATTAATAAGTGGGGTATACCTTAGGATCTAGTTCATCATAAATTGCTTCTCTTGTTTGTTTTGGTTGCTTTACTTTTAAAGGTTTTATTTGGGAGTTACTATAGATCCTAACCCGGATCTAAGGGACACCTTTTAGGTAAGTAGCAATAAACTGTGAGGGAACTGTACAACGTAGACCGATACGGTTGAAGTAGTAGCTATGTTGATGTGGCACATTGGTTGGTACCGGTATCCCTTGTGGAGAAACGAGGAGAATACGGGGCCATTATGTGTGTCGTTAAGCATCAACTGACCTTAGAACCCTTAATAGACCAACTTGGCCATTAGGAAGTAGTGAGATAGCCGGCCTCAGTGTAAAGCTGAGAACTGGTTGATACTCGATACTACACTTATTGAGACCATACTCTCGAGATAGTTCCGGCCGCAAGAAATGATTGCGTGAGCTGAAACCATGACTGATGAAGGATGGTCAGTGATATTGAGAACCTCTAGAACCCAGTTAATTTTGCTAGGACAGGTTGAAACCAACTGAACTTCAAGAGGGTAATACCTAGACCCCATGCAAGCCTTAAACTTAAGGGCTTTTGTGTGACTTGTTTGCCTTTGCCATGTCTGTTATCTGCTATACCTGTTGTTCTTATCATGACATCATGCATCATAACATAGCATGCATACTTCATTATACTAACCATTTCAAAGACCGAGGGGATTTATCTTTGTTCTGTTTTGCAGATTATGGCTTCTGTGCGCAGAAACACCATTCGAGTTAACTTTGTGCAAATACCTGCTCAACTCAAAGAGTTAGCCTCAAGACGTTCTGAGACTTCTTCGTTCATTAAGAGACATGGTCAGCTTCTTAGCTTGGTTACCTCAAAGTTTAATGAGCAGATAATGAGTGTGCTTTTCCAGTTCTTCGATCATGTGCATCATTGTTTCACCTTTCCAGACTACCAGTTGGTTCCCACTTTGGAAGAGTTTTCTTACTTATTGGGCATATCCATCCTTGAGCAGATGCCCTTCACAGGTATGGAAGAGACTCCTAGACCAGAGGACATTGCTTCAGCTCTGCATCTAAAAAGGGCTGATGTAGTATCTAATTGGGAAACACGAAGCGGGGTCGAAGGTTTCTTAGCTAAGTTTCTGATAGATCAAGCTCAGCTATTCTGGGACAGTTTGGACTTTCATGCTTTTGAAGATGTCTTGGCTCTCCTTATCTACGGTTTGGTTCTCTTCCCGAATCCAGATTCCTTTATAGATGTGAATGCAGTTAAAATCTTCCTGTCTCGCAATCCTGTGCCTACTCTTATGGGTGATATCTGGCATGCCCTCTATACTCGTGCTGTGTGCAGAAGAGGGACTCTCATGTGTTGTATGTCGTTGTTGTCGAGGTGGTTTATTTCGCACCTCCCTAAATCTGTGTTAAATAATGAAGAAGGTTTACGATGGTCTTACAGGATAATTTCCCTTGCCCATACAGACATTCTTTGGAGTTCTAAGGCTATGGAAAACACTGTTGTCCTTGATCGTTGTGGGGGATACCCTAATATCCCGTTGCTTGGAATTAGAGGGGGTATAACCTATAGTACTTGTTTAGCTTTGCGACAATTCGGTCGTGCTCGGAGAGACGGTCCTCATGAGCTACTTCTTATGGATATTGCATTTGACTACAAGGAAGACGTTGACGAGCATCGCCGGAGGTTTATACGAGCTTGGGGCATGGTGAACATATCTGACCCCCAAGAGTTAGGACCAAATACCTCTCTCCCTATCCGGCCTTATCTCCAGTGGGCCCGAGCTCGAGCCCAGAAGCTTGGGATGCCTTATGAAGCTGTGTTTCCAGTGATTGTGGAGCCCACCAATGAAGAGGGAATTCCTTATACAGTCCTTTATCCCTACATGCCCACTGATCTTGGGGCGTTGCAGAGATCCTGGATTCAGATGAAAGAGGAGAGGGATACCTACTGGGAAAAATACCATGAGCAAGAAAGGAAGATCTTGAAGCTCACCAGGCAACTCGAGAATGAAAGAACGATCAATGACTATGTCAGCACAAAGGGGAAGCGTCCATGGGATTTCTGATTTTGCTTTTTCTAGTTTAGATTTGTTTTCCGTTTATTTCTTTGCAACGCCTCAAAGGCATTGTTGAACCTTTTTACCAGTTAATCTAATAAAGTTTGTTTATTTTTTGGTCTGCAAATTTAAATCTCCAAAAGTCTTTGAAATCATTACATACGCATCCCATTATCATGCACACCATTACAGGTACCATTATAGGTTTCTCATCTTCTTCGCTGTTTATTTCAGCGCTAAATGTCTTCCGATCAAGCTATCAAGGATCTTTAAGCATAAAATGCCCAATTCCAAGAGATGTTATTGAGCTTGGCTAAAGGGCAAGAGGATTTGAAAGCTCTCATTCTGAAAGAGAAAGAGAAGAAGAAGAAGAATAAGAAGGTCGTTCTTCTGAGTATGGGCAAAAGGTTTGGGGATAGGTTGAAACAACAAGCTGATCTGTCCTTTTCATCCAAGGAAGGGGAGAACCAAGAAGAAGAAAAGGGCCCCAGTCCTGCAGTTTCTGATAATGATACAGATTATGATGAGGAACAATATCCCCCTGTTGAGGATAGGTACAAGCAGTTAGAAGACCGTATGAGTGCTATGGAGATTCAGAAGATCCCTGGTTTGGATTTCGGAGAGCTGGGATTGGTATCGGGAGTGGTGATCCCTCATAAGTTCAAAGCTCCAGTTTTTGCCAAGTACGACAGAGTATCCTGTCCAAAACTCCATCTTCGCTCGTATGTCAGGAAAATCCAACCCCACACTGCTGATAGAGATTTGTGGGGGCACTTCTTTCAAGATAGTCTGTCAGGGACTCAGCTTGAATGGTTTTATCAGTTGGAAGGAGCCAACATCCGAAACTGGGAAGACCTTGCTGCTGCTTTTTACAGGAAGGATCAGTATAACGCCGACCTTTCTCCCACTCGTACTCAGCTTCAGGGTATGTCAATGGGTGCAAGTGAAGGTTTTAAGGACTATGCTCAAAAGTGGAGAGATTTGGCTGGAAGAGTCCAACCCCTTTTGTCTGACAGGGAGCTGGTTGACATGTTTTTAGGGACGTTGTCTGGTCCATTTTTCAATCATCTGATCGGCAGTTCGTCATTTGGGTTTACTGAGTTGATCTTGACTGGAGAGAGAGTATAAGTTGGTATCCGAAGTGGTAAAATACAGAAGGATAATTCATCAAGTGCAGTAAAGAAACCTTTCACCGGTAAGAAAGAAGCTAGTGCAGTCTATGGCCCGAGAGGTCAAAGAAGACCTGAACACCGTCAAGCAGTAAATGCGGTAGTGATATCAAGACCCACAATTTCTCCACAACGCAACAATCAAGAAAGGGTGGAAAGACCACAAAGGCAGTACACTCGGCTCAATATGACCTTGTCTCAAATTCTACCATAATTATTGAAGACCAACCTGGTAACTCTAAGGGAGGCCCCGAAGAACCCCAACACCACTTCTCCTCAATATAACCCGAATGCCCGCTGCGCCTATCACTACGAAAGTCCATGTCATTATACAAACAACTGTTGGGCCTTGAAAAATAAGGTGCAATACTTGATCGAAGCCAAAGAGATTGAGTTTGACGCTCCGGAGAAGCCCAACGTCATAACTGCACCCAAGCCCAAGCATGGCACGGGAATCAATGCTATTGAAGTTGTCTCCACCACAGAGGATGCTAATGATGAGAACCTGGATGTTGACAGCTGGATCTACCCTACAACCGGCGGACTAAGCAACTGGACGGTGAAGGACTTCATACCTGTTTCTTTTATTCCACAGTAATTGACTCTTGTTTTGAAAGTTGTAATAAACAGTTTGAAACTTTACGGCCCGATGCCTTGCACGAGGCACCTTGGCTTTTCTTGTGAGGGCTTATTATTTTTCATTTTCATATATCATCAATAAAGCATTGGACGTTTCCTGCATTACGAATTTTGTGCTCCTTGTTTTTCTTTTTCTGTCTCTCGCTTTATCAAAAACAGCTATTGTCTTACACACACTCACGTATCATAATGCAGATCCATATCCACTCTGGATCCCATTGATAACAACTATGCTACTGCCAGTTATGACTTCGAAAATCCGATCAACCAAGCCGAGGACGAAGGTGAGGATGATTGTGAGGTGCCTGGGGAACTTGCTAGACTGCTACTGCAGAAAGAAAGGGCCATACAGCCTCATGAAGAGCCAGTCGAGTCAGTGAACTTAGGTACATAGGAAGACAGGAAGGAAGTCAAGATAGGTGCAAATCTGGAGCCTAGTGTCAAGCAACGGTTGATACAAATGCTACGCGACTATGTTTTGATCTCCGCCTGGTCTTATGAAGATATGCCTGGGTTGGACACTGATATTGTGGTACACCGCCTGCCGACTAAAGAAGACTGTCCTCCGGTAAAGCAGAAGGTTCGCCGTATGCGCCCTGAGATGTCTAAGAAAATTAAAGCTGAGGTCATGAAACAGTTCGATGCGGGATTTTTAGAAGTCACTTCTTATCCGCAGTGGGTGGCCAACGTTGTTCCGGTGCCTAAGAAAGATGGTAAGGTACGAAAGTGTGTGGACTATAGAGATCTGAACAGGGCAAGCCCCAAGGATGATTTCCCACTTCCTCACATCGATGTTCTGGTCGACAACACCGCGCAACATAAGATCTTCTCCTTCATGGATGGTTTTTCTGGTTACAATCAGATCAAGATGGCTCCCGAAGACATGGAGAAGACGACCTTCATTACGCAGTGGGGCACCTTCTGTTACAAGGTAATGCTTTTGGGTTGAAGAATGCTGGAGCAACTTATCAATGTGCCATGGTTGCTTTGTTCCACGACATGATTCACCATGAGATTGAGGTTTATGTTGATGACATGATCGCCCGATCCGAGACTGAGGAAGAACACCTTGATCATCTCCAGAAACTATTTGACATGTTGAAGACGTATAAGCTGAGGTTGAACCCGAACAAGTGCACCTTCAGGGTAAGGTCTGGTAAGCTGCTGGGTTTCGTCGTCAGTGATAAGGGCATTCAGGTGGACCCTGCCAAGGTAAAAGCCATACAGGAGATGTCGGCTCTCCGGACAGAAAAGGAAGTTAGAGGCTTTTTGGGACGTCTAAACTACATCGCCCGATTCATTTACATCTGACTGCTACTTGTGAGCCAATCTTCAAGCTGCTGAAGAAAGATCAAGTGATAAAATGGAATGATGAATGTCAGACCGCTTTCAAAAGGATCAAGGAATACCTCCAAGAGCTACCTATTCTGATGCCTCCAGTTGAAGGAAGACCTTTGATCTTATACTTGACAGTACTGGACAATTCAATGGGGTGCGTGTTGGGGCAGCATGACGAGTCTGGCCGAAAAGAGCATGCTATTTACTACCTTAGAAATTTTTTTACCGACTGTGAGACCCGATATTCACTGCTCGAGAAAACTTGTTACGCTTTGGCATGGGCTGCTCGCCAGCTGAGACAGCATATGCTGACTCACACTACCCTATTGATATCAAAGATGGATCCAATCAAGTATATCTTCGAAAAGCCTGCCTTGTCCAGAAGAATAGCAAGATGGAAGATGATCTTAACTGAGTATGACATCCAATACACAACCCAAAAAGCAATCAAGGGGAGTATATTGGCATATCATTTGGCGCATCAGGCCATGGATGACTACCAAACCATGAATTTCGAGTTCCCAGATGAGAATATCATGTTGGTGACCGACTATGAAAAACCTGGACCAGATGAAGGACCTGAGGAGTGATCCCGATGGTCTATGTATTTTGATGGAGCATCAAACGCGTTAGGTAATGGCATTAGCACTGTGATCATATCTCCTGAGGGTTGTCATACTCCGTTCACCGCCCGATTATGTTTTAACTGCACCAACAATATGGCGGAGTATGAAGCATGTATCCTGGGTCTTCGAGCTGCTATTGACCTAAGGATTAAGTTCTTGAGTATATTCATAGATTCTACTCTAGTGATCAATCAGATCAAAGGCGAGTGGGATAGGAAGCACCCAAGTCTTATTCCTTACAAAGAGTATGTATTGATGTTGCTTCTACACTTTGAGGAGATAACCTTTGAACACTTCCCGAGAGAAGAGAATCAGTTAGCAGACGCGCTAGCTACCATGTCTTATATGTTCAAGGTTAGGTGGGACAATGAAGCTCCCCAGATTACCATTGATAAGTTAGACGAACCCGCACATTGCTGTGACATCAAGACTGAAGAGGTAGCGGATAAACCCTGGTTCCATGAAGTAAAGAGGTATCTTGAGGCTCAAGAGTACCCCGAGGGTGCATCTGTTAATGATAAGAATTTCTTGAGAAGGTTCGCTGCGAAGTTCTTCATCAGTAATGGGATTCTTTATAAGCATAACCATGATTCGACCTTATTGCGATGTTTAGACAAAAGCGAGGCAGAAAGAATCATGGCAGAGTTAAATGAGGGTACTTTCGGAACTCATTCCAGTGGACATACCATGGCAAAGAAGATCCTACGGGAAGGATATTACTGGTCTACTATGGAAGCCGATTGTTATCAGCATTCTCGAACCTGTCATAAGTGCCAAGTCTATGTTGATAAGGTGCATATACCTCCGGTCCCTCTGAATGTTTTGACAGCTCCTTGGCCTTTTGCAATGTGGGGCATCAATATGATAAGTGAGATCTGACCTACTGCGTCCAACGGACATCGTTTCATCCTGGTGGCTATTGATTACTTTACGAAGTGGGTTGAGGCAGCTTCCTTTGCTACAGTAACCAAGAATATCGTGGCATGGTTTATCTGACACAATCTGATTTGTCGATATGGTGTACCAGAGAGGGTCATTACGGACAATGTTACAAATCTCAACAATACAATGATCACCGAGCTCTGCAAACAGTTTACGATACAACATCACAACTCTTCTCCTTATCGGCCGAAGATGAATGGGGCTGTTGAAGCGGCTAATAAGAACATCAAGAAGATTGTGCAGAAGATGACGGTGACATACAAAGACTGGCATGAGATGTTACCATTCACTCTTCATGGGTATCGTACCTCAGCACGGACGTCGACAGGGGCAAAACCCTACTCTCTGGTGTATGGCATGGAAGCAGTCCTACCCATCGAAGTCCAGATACCCTCTCTCCGGATTATGAAGGATGCAGGTTTGAGCGAAGATGACTAGATCCAGACCCAACTTGACCAGCAGAACTTAATCGATGAAAAGAGACTTACTGCTATTTGTCATGGTCAAACATATCAAAAGAGGATGATCAAGGTTTTTAACAAGAAAGTCAGACGACAAGAATATCAAGTCAGGGATCTGGTGATCAAACGCATCATACTGCCGCAAGGTGATCCCAGGGGAAAATGGACCCCTACATACGAAGGACCATTTATGGTTAAGAACATTTTCTCAGGAGGAGCTATGATTCTAACCACCATGGATGGTGACGACCTTCCTCACCCCGTCAATGCAGACATAGTGAAAAAATACTACGCATAATCAAAGACCCGCTAGGTTGACTGGCCTAGGCAAAAATAAGGGCTTCCCGGCGAACTAAAAGGGTTCGGGCAAAAGTAAGGGATGAAGATTAACAAAAACTGTACACCCAGCAAGCCGAAAACCTGAAAAGGTGACTTGGGCAAAAAAGGGTATCCCGGTGGACTGAAAACCCGAAAGGGCGGTCCAGGCAAAAATTAGGGATCAAAGCGTAACACTATGTCTCATCGGATCATCTTGCAATCAGACTTCGGTATCGACTATCAAGCTCAGACAGCGCCAATCAGTCCGATCTACCTTCGACCAAGTAGAAAAGTGATGAGACGCTCGAAGATATAAAGGCAATAGTAGAGTTGGAACCCAATGGGATTGTTCACATAGTTGTTTTTATTTTTCATAAATTATGTAAATTCTTTCCTTCGGCGGCATTCTCTTACTAGGACGACAACCTCTTGTACAAAACGCCTGTTACATGCCAACTTCAAAATCAATACAATACATTTTCACAAGAAATTTCAACTTGTTTTTCTTTTTGTCTTGTTTTGCAAGAACGTCCAATGATTCATTTTTGATATATGCATTTGAAAATAATCGTTGCTCATAAATATTTACATATGAAACAAAAGACAAGTACTCGTAATTCCAGGAACAGGGGCAAACAAGAAATGTCCAAACCTTACAGTTGCTCTATCCACCAGGTACATGGATAGACCCAGTTTGAGAATATGACTGAAGGTACATACATTCCCCGCAGGGTAGGAAGTATCCAAAAACAGTGGTGTTAGCTCTCCCCAGCCGAGGTTCATAATCACGAATAAGTCGGAAAAATTCCCCCCAAGCAAAGTTTTTCTATCACCAACAATAGAAGTTCACCATCAGTGGAGTTTATTTCTTCCACAGGAAGAAATTCAATCCCCGACAGAATTCATCTTCACCCGCAACGGTAATTCATCCCCAGCAGAGTTGTTTCTCCAAATCAGCATATTATCCAAAAGAGTATCTCTCTTCCCCACAGAGTCATTCTCCCACAGGATTGTTCGTAAGCAGAGTCTCTCCCGGCAGAATGTTCTCGAGCAGAACAGACGCAAGTCTCCAGCTAATCATCTTCAGTCATTATCCCTAGCAAGAACGAAGAACTCAACTCCTTGTACTCTACAACAGCAGTCCAGGATTCATTTTCCCCGGCTATAGATTATCACAATGGAATTACATATCCATACATCATGGCATACGCATATGCATCATACATCACAATCTCATTTATTTTGAGAACATCATTACTCAATATATCTCATACATCATGACATTACATACGACTAACTCTTTACCTTTCAGGGAAAGATACAATCAAGTTCTCACAAGTTTTATCTGGCTCAGTCAAATCAATACTAAGATTTCTATTCTAGTAAAAAAGCTATGAAGCCCGGAGATCGACCGGATAATAGTCAACCAACAAAGCATCATATTGTGAAGCCTGGAGAATGACCGAATAGCGGTACCAAAATACTACGAAGCCTGGAATCGACCATATAGTGGTATATCTTAAATTCAAGCTATGAAGCCCAGATTCTACCGGATAATATCTTGACTTCTCTAAATACTACGAAGCCTGGAATCGACCAGATAGTGGTATATCACAAATACAAGCCATGAAGCCCGGAAAACAGCTTAACCCTCAGCAAGTATTATGAAGCCTGGAAATTGACCAGATAGCAATACAAGATACCATGAAGCCTGGAATCGACCAGATAATGGTAAAAACACCATGAAGCCTGGATCATGACCAGATAGCGACAAAAGACACTGAAGCCTGGGACACGACCAGATAACAGTGTAAAGTACTGCGAAGCTTGGATCACGACCAAATAGCAGTTTACCTGGCCAATTACTAAGAAGCCCGAAATTGACCGGATATTAGTATTGCCTTAAATTCAAGTTGAAGCCTAGATGCGACCCGATAACCACTTGATTCCTTTTGAAGCATGGAGCACGACCAGATAAGAATTGAGAAATTGCGAAGCCTGGAGAATGAACAGATAGCGAGTTTAATCTCATCTCCCCAATAAGTCACTGTGAAGCCTAGAGCACGACCAGATAGCAGTCGGTCTTATTTTTCTCAGCAAATCACTGCGAAGCCTGGAGCACGACCAGATAGCAGTTTATTTTCACCTCCTCGACTAAGAGATGATTCCCCAATAGAATAACGGACAACTGAAGCTCCTAAAATTCTATTTCTCCCAAGACAGAGACCAACATTCCCTAGCAAAGTCTTCCTCAACAACAAGTATACGGACTCTCGCAAAGGAATCTCTTATGCGATCGACACTTCTTCAGATGGAATCTTTAAGCCCATCTTCTGGAATCAACCTCTAAATGGCATCTATAATCCCATTCCCGACATCACAAGACAAATACCACTTCATGCGAGTGCAAATTTCTGGGCACTCTAGTGTTCAATCATCTTCCACATTCGGATCACGAAAGGCAAACAAGCCAATCTACATCCTCAGGTTTAAGAAGATTGAACAGGGGCAGCTTTTGTACCCCAAAATTTTCCCTCCCATTTTTGGAAATACATTTCAAGTGAGGTCTTCAAGTTGCTCAAGGAAGTCCAAGGGTTAACTAGACAAACCCTCTCCTAAGGCAGTCTACCCCAAATTAGGGTTTCAGTTTGCATCAAGATGTTTGAGTCCAAAGGATCCCAAATGCTCACCATTGTCCTAATATGTTCTCAAGATCATCCATGTCAAGTTTCAAGCCTTGCAGAGGAAGTTTGCTTAGTCAATTGCTCAGAGGCCTGAAAATCGACTATGCTAGGGCAAAAGTCAACTGTGGCCCATATACAGTCAAACTTCAAGATTTTTGGTCAACATTCTCATTTTGAAGTATTATTCATCATTTTATCAAGGGTTGATCATGATTCCTCAAGGATTGCTCACAATTCATCAAAACACAAAAGTTGCTAAATTAGGGTTTTACAGGAAAAGTCAACTCAACTTTGACCAACATAACTTTCTCATACTTTATCAAAAATGACCCATCCAAAGCCCATTTTGAAGAGGATGTAATTTCCTACAATACATCTTCATCTCCCAAGTTCAAAATATGCACTCACAAGAAGATATGAATTTGGACATTATAGATCATTTTGAAAAGTCAACAAAAAAACCTTTTGGGTTAAAGCTTCATACATTAACATGGAAGACTCAATTGAGATGAGACCAAAAGGGTTGCTTAGAGGACATCTTAAGCTTTCTAAAAAGTCCAAAAAAACCTCTCTAGGGTTAAAATTGAGGGAGTTATGCATTGGCAAAGTTGACCCTTTTTGCAAAATTGCCAAAAGTCAAATATGGCCAAAATTGCATTTTTTGTCAAATAGGCCCAACTTTTTATGCTTGCATTGAGTTTGCAACATGACCCACGACCCATGATCCCTTCCATTTGTCATTCTTTTATTTTTGTCATTTATTTTTGATTTTATTTCAATTAAATCAAATAAAATCAAAATAAAATCATGAAAATATAAAAAACTAGTCAAAGCTTGAGATTTTGTGCATGTTTAGGTCTACTATACAGCTGGAAGTGAGATCAAATCGTGCAAGCTTTATTTGGACACAAAAAGATTGCATTTTTGATTGATTTGGAAAGATTTGCAAAGGATCAAATCTTGAATCAATGATCATAATTGGAGAAGATTTGAAACCAAGTTGCAACCCTAATTCATTCTTGGGTACATAAGGAACATGTTCAGATAAAAAAAGGGATTAGAGGCGTGAGAAACAGAAAGCAAACTTGCAAAAATTCAAAAAAAGTTGTGAATCAATTTCCAGGTTTCAGGCCTTCTCAAGCCATTCCAACCATCTCAATCGCTTGCTGGATATCCCTGGACCATATTGCAACCGTTAGCAAGAATTGTCGTGCCCTGAAACACATGTAAGTACCACACTGTTTCTCACTTTTCTTGATTTCGAATCCATTAACTCTGGCATCTTTAGCACGAATAATTTACATATTTTTAATCCTTGTGATGTTTGCAAACTTATGGTTATGTTTAATTTCGTTTTTGCTGACTATACATCAAGATGCCATAGTTAGGGTTCTTGGTTCATTTTTGGGGTTTTTTTGTACAGGTACAACTGGTCATGTATAAGGGTACCATGATGCTCGTGAGGTTGCCATGAGTTGATTGGTACCATTGTTTTGCATTTATCACGCTTGTATGGGATTTTGGAAAGGCACGGGGTTATACCTACACCCAGGTGACTGTAGGTAAAAGTTAAAAAACTTTTAGCAACGGTGGGAGGAAGGAGATGATAGTGTGGCATCCTTTGAATGTCCAGATTTGAATTTCGCGCGTGGTTTGAGTTAGCTATTTGTTTTATTATATAATATTTATTTGTCATTACTCATACAAATAAGCAAGCTAGCTCAGATGGTCATCATGCAAGGTAAAATGCCAAAGGGCCTGGGTTCGATCCCCAGGTCCCCATATTGTTCAATATTATTTTGCCTTGCATGATCAGGTGTACAGGCGCCTCACAAATCCACCATGCATCATCAGCTTTCATCCAACAGATCATTAAAGTGCCAGATCTAAGGCTTCTCACATGAAGGTCCACCATACGCCCAGTCAAGCTAGCAACATGGGATCTGGAAAAGTCAAACAGGGTCAGGCGCTTTTGGGCCCAGATTTGCCATCAACACCCCCTTTTTGCTGAAACAACCAGGCCCATTCTATTTCTTTTTCTATTTTTTATTTTATTTAATTTATTTTGTTTTATTATTTTCTAACCACAAAATTAATTTCTTTTTTCATAAAAAATCATAAAATCAATTTTTACAAATTTAGATTTAGGTTTTATTTTTATTTTATCAAATTTAATTTAAGTAGTTTAACTTAATTTAGGATTAATTCTAACTTTTTCATATATTTAAAATTAATTAGAAAAATTAGGGTTTGTTCTTAATTTAATTTTTATTTTATTTTCTCAAAACCAAAAATACAAAAATAGGTTGATTCAATTATTTTTCTTAAATTTTAAATTAATTAGTAATTAGGTTTTTTATTTACTCAATTAAACTTTATTTTCTCAAAACAATCAAAAACAACAAAAAATGATTTTTCTCTTTAAGTTTCAATTAGGCTTAGGTGGGGTCAAAACCCTAATTTCTCTCGTTTTCAATTCATCGTGCGCGTTTACTATTTTTGATATATTAATGTAATTGCTCACGGTATGTAATAGTTTAATTAGGGTTTTCCTTTTATTTATCATTTTTACGGGTTTTTGGCTATGTAATTAATCCCCCTCCCCGAAGCCTTGTAATAGCGTAGTTTTACTTTTCCGCATTTTAATTCTTGCAAATATTAACTGTTAGATGTATGTTAATAGGATTGTATGACAAGATTGCATGTTAATTTAAAATGGCTAGCAAACCCTAATGTGCAAAGATAATAACTGAAATCAAATCACTCACACATGCACACTCCTAGGATATACTCTCACTCTGGTTGCCTTTGGTAAACAGTCATTAAGTATAGTGTGTCTTAGTGGTGTTCCTCTTGTCTAAACAAAGATTAAACGTCCCGTTCGGATATGTTGCATCGAAAAGGTTGCCTCAGAAATGTTACCTCGAATATGATCTTAAGACATTAGGGTTATTACTAAGACGTCCTAACATTGCTTTAGTGATCGTACGTCCCTTTCGAATTGACCCTTACAACTCCAACGACAGTGCTTCCTATTTCTCAATATTAGGATAGCATTATCTAAAGGGAACAAGAACAAAAACAATCCTTTTTCGAGTAGGTAGATGCTAGTAGGTACTTGCTCAAATCAAATGTTTTCACACCAAACACTTTTCAAACTAGGTTTTCAAAAACAACTTCGTAACACTCTTGAGGACTGATACAAGGGTTAAAACGAAGTAACACAAAAACTTTTCAAAATAAACACACACAATTAATTTTAAAAGATGAGAAAGTACCTAAGAGCCCGTGGAAAACCACAGATAGAAAGGGTGCTAATACCTCCCCTTTCTATAATCTACCCCCCGTACTCAAAATCTCGAAAAAGGAATTTTCTGTGCTTTTTTCCTTTCCAGTTGGATAAAATAAAAGTCGATGGCGACTCTTGCTTACCGCGACATTTTGCAAACACAAACGCAAAACGCAAACCAGCATTTTCAAAAACAGTCGATTCTGCCACCGTATCACAGAGGCCTCAGGGATAGATACTGTTTGCGCATTCATCCGGATAGGCTCAACCAGAATTCCTTTGCCCCGAGCCTCGGTCGACTCGGCGATAGGAGTGTCAACAGGGGTAACTATAGGAATTGTAGTAGCAGTAGTGTTAGCAGGAACAGGAACAAGGATGATTACAGGTCCGGTAACAGTTTTTGGAGGAGCAATCTCGGGAGAGAATACTCTGCCACTTCTATTTATCTTGCTGGTTCCCGCAATGTTACTGATGTCGGGGTCAGCCTTCTCAAGAATTGAGTCTTCGCCAGCCATCCAATCTTGCTTGACACCGTGATAGTAGATGTCACCCCATAGTTCCATGGGACAGTTTTATCTGATGAGTACGGGATTGGACCTGGCATAGTGATTATCAATGGAGCTATTTTAGGAACTGATGTAATCCTAACGGGTCTTTTGGTGGAGACCCCGGAAGGATTGGAGGAAATAGTTACTATTGAAACATCTTTGTAAGAAACAGTTGGAACAGGAGTTTTTTCAAACAAAATCTCTTTGTCATCCATTAGGCGTTGAACACCTGCTTTCAATAAATGACAATCGATTGGTAGGGAGTAACAGAGGTGGCGGCTTTTATCATAACCCAGAAATAAACCGGCTTTTAAAAGGTTCTTCTTGACAGTGAGGAGAGGAGTAACAAGTTCATTAACAGTAGAAATAAACATATCATCTTCAACAGCGTTAACACCACGACCATGCTTGGGCATAGGAGCGGTGATAACATTCGGGATTTCAGGAGCATCAAACTCAATTTCTTTTGCTTCGAGAAGGTCTTGCACCTTGTTTTTCAAAGCCTAATAGTTGTTAGTGTCATGGCCTGGGCTTTTTGAATGGTATGCATAACGAGCATTGGGATGGTAGTGAGGAGATGTTGTCTTAGGATTCTTTGGAGCTTCTTTCAAAGTTACCAAATTGGATCTCAACAAACGTGGTAGTACTTGAGATAGTGTCATATTAATCCGAGTAAATTGTCTTACTGGTCTTTCTGTTCTAGGCTGATCGTTCCTTTGTTGAGTATGCACAGGCTTAGGGATCATGACAGACCCCACCAATGGACGGTGTTCAGCTATTTCTTGAATCCTTTGAGGATACATAACACCAACTTCTTTCTTCCCAATAAATGGTTTTCTTACAGCGATAGAGGATGCGTCTTTCTGGATCTTCCCACTCTTAATCCCAGCTTCTACTCTTTCTCCGGTCAAGATTAGTTCAGTGAAGCCTGCTGAGGAGCTTCCAATTAAATGATTAAAGAAAGGACCGGACAAGGTACCCATAAACATGTCTACTAGTTCTCTTTCGGAAAGGGGAGGCTTGACTTTTCCTGCTAAGTCCCTCCATTTCTGAGCGTAGTCTTTGAAACCTTCATTTGAAACCATGGCCATACTCTAGAGTTGAGTACAAGTAGGAGCAAGGTCTGCGTTGTACTGATATTGTTTATAGAAAGCAGCGGCAAGATCTTCCCAATTGTGGATGTTGGCCCTTTCTAGTTGGTAGAACCAATCAAGTTGAGTTCCGGATAGACTGTCTTGGAAAAAGTGGACCCATAAATCTCTGTCAGCAGTGTGAGGTTGTATCTTCTTCACATAGGATCGGAGATGCATTTTGGGGAACGAAACTCCGTTGTATTTAGCAAATATCAGCGCCTCGAATTTTAGTGGAATGATAATCTCAAACACCAGACCTAACTCCTCAAAGTCTATCCCGGGCACTTTCTGGATTTCCATTGCACTTAGTCGTTCTTCCAGATGCTTGTACTTGTCGTCGGCCAGGGGATACTGCTCTTCAGAGTAATCCTCTTCTTCTTCCTCTTCAGAATCTTGCTGGATAATTGCTTCCTTGCCTTTCCCATCTTGATTTTCATTTTCACCAGATGACGTTGCAAAGTCTAGGGTCCTTCTTGCTTGTCCTTGGAACCTTCTTCCCATATTCAGAACTCCAGTTACTTTCTTTTTCTTCTTCTTTTCTTCAATCAACAAGGTTTTCAGATCTTCTTGTCCTTTGGGTAGAGTTAAGAACAACTGCTGAAACTGAGCATTATGTGCTTGAAGGTCCTTTACCGTCTGCTCGAGATCCATCTTACGGAAATAAACAGTAGAAAGATGAGGAGACTTATCGTAAGAAACCTGCTTATGTTATGATGAATGGTAAATGCACATGCAATGATTTCAAGGAACTTAGAGATTTAAAATTGCTTTAGACCAAAAAAGGAACACACATCATATTAATAAATTAAAGCTTGAGTAAATCATGCCTCTTTTGGGCTTACAAAGAAATACAAAAACTCTAAGATAAAAAAGTTGTACGCATCCTTTTTGGTGCGATGTAGGCATTCAGGCTCCGCTCCTCATGAAGTTGCTTAGTGAGTTCCAAAACCTTCTTCTCGCTAGCGTAGAATTGGGCTTCGAAAGTGTATCGCTCCCCCTTAAGCTGTATCCAATCCCTTTGTAAGTTTTCAAGAGAGGTGGGCATGTCAGGATGCAGGATAGTGTACGGAACATCTCCTTTCATAACAGGCTCTATGATTACCGGGAGAATGAAGGGGTAAGGCATCATAAGACTTTGAGCACGAGCTCGTACCTATTTGAGGTAAGGCTCAAGAGGGATGGAATTATTATGCCCCAATGTCTTGCTATCTACCTTGTTCAACATCCTCCAAGCTCGGATAGATCTCTGGCGATGACCTTGATCGTCGTTCTCGTAGTCAAATACCAAACCTTGAATGAGCATCTCATGTGGGCCATCCCTTCGGGCGTAACCAAACTATCTTAAGGCTAAGAAGGGGTTGTAGGTGATACCTCCCCTAATGCCAATTAAAGGGACATTAGGGAATTCTTCACAGCAGTCTACAA
The DNA here is from genome assembly GCA_948472305.1 of Vicia faba. NCBI lineage: Eukaryota > Viridiplantae > Streptophyta > Magnoliopsida > Fabales > Fabaceae > Vicia > Vicia faba. Next base: position 344,975,027 of record OX451739.1, read on the forward strand.
TAGTAACATTCTCTATAGATCGGAAACACCAATGAATGTCTGAATGTTTGAGCGTCATCAACCTATGTGACAACCTTGAACCTTGCTCGTTCTTCAATACAGATTGGGGGAGATGTGAAATAAACCATCTTTCCAAAAGAGGATTACAACACATAAGGATACCTCTTTTCTTCATATTGCGAGTGCGAAAGGAATGTAGAATGTCCCCTAGCAAAGTAGGCACCGGGTTATGAGATATGAAGATTTTGACGGTGCTCACATCTATGAGTTGGTCAGGATTTGGAAACAAAACCATCCCATAGATGAGGAGAGCCACAATTTCCTCAAAAGCTTGCAAATCCAAAGATTTCTAACAGTTTTGGGCTTTCTCAAACAAGAACTTTTCTAGGAAACCCTTGACACCACTCATTGTTTCCCAATTAGTTGTGATATCAGATGATTGCAAGTGTAGAGCTTGAGCAATATCTTCTGGCTTTGGATCTCTTTCTGTACCGTTGAAAGGTAGTTGATTGAGAATGGGAATCCTCAAGAGTTGGGAGAATTCTTCCAAAGTTGGCACAAGTTGATAATCGGGAAATGTGAAGCAATGGTGTAGAGGATCAAAGAACTAGAAGAGCACCTTCATCATGTCTTCATCAATGTTGGAGGTGACCAAGTTTAGTAGGCGACCATGTCTTTCGGTGAATGGAGAATTTTCAGGAATCCTTGATGCTAGCTCTTTAGGTTGAGGAGGGATCCTTATAAGATTGACTTGAATAGTTTTCCTGCGAATAGAATCCATGTCCTACAAAACAGAGCAAAGATAAATCCCAAGATCCTTGAAATGGTTAGTGAATGAGTATCATGTTATGATGTTTTTGATGTTATGTACAAGTAAATATACACAAAGCAAATAAGTCCTTAGGTTTAGGCTTTCCTGGAGTCTTATAGGTAAGTACCCTCTTGAAGTTTAGTTGGTTAAAACTTGTCCTAGTAATACTAACCGGGTTCTAAGGAGCTTAATATCACCGATTTGTTTTATTGGTCATTGTTTCAGCGCAAGCCTCTTTAATAGCGACCGAAATATCCCAAAAAACCAAACCTCAATGAGTGTAGTATCGAGTATATACCAACTTCGGACTGTACCAAAGCCGGTCATCTCACTACGTCCTAATGGTCAAGTTGGTCAAGTAAAGGTTCTAGAAGTTCATTAGTGCTTCATGACATCACTCAGCGGCCCCATATTCTCCTTGACTACTCAAGGGCTACCGATACCCACAAATATGTCGCACTAACATAGCTATTGCTTAGACCATGTCGGTATACCCCACATAGTTTCCATAATGTATTGCTACTTACCTATAAGGTATCCCAAATCCGGGTAGAGGATTCAAACCCAAACAAAGAACCACAATGTAAAGCAAACAAGTCAAATAAAGAAAGCAAGTAAATGTGATCTAATCCTAAGGTAACCTAACTTTTAGAATACTCCCCAGCAGAGTCACCAGTTGTGACACGATGGGAGAACTGAATTTGGTGTTTTCCGTTTGATTGCAAATGTTGCAGTTAGTAAGAGTCGCCACCGACTTTTCTTTTATTCAAAAGGAAAGGTGGAAAAGCACATGAAAGACCTTTGAGATTATTTCTTGAGTTCGGGGGGTAGATTATGAAAAGGGAATGTATTAGCACCCTTTTCATCCATGGTTTTCCATGGGCTCTTAGTTACTTTCTAGATCACTTGCTTTTGTTTGAAAATGTGCTTTGTGTGGTTTTTGAAAGTATTTTGTAAAGAGGTCATTTCTTAGGCAAACTTTGTAATAATTCTTGTTCGCAATAATGTATACAAAGATGTTGATCTTTTGAAAATATTTTCAAGTTTGAAAGATGTTTTAAAAGTGTAGGTGTCTGTTTTGAAAATAGCAAGGATGTTTTTGTTTTGAAATGGATCAAGTAACTAGGAACATTCTACCTACTTAAAAGTCTTTCATGTTTATTTCCTTTCTCCTTTAACATTGTTATCTTACCATTGATTTAGTAAGTAACCCTATCTTTGGATGTAAAAGGGACGGACGTGGGTCATCGTATAACCATGATTAGAAATGTTTCAAGGTATCTTAGCATTTTTCTTTAGGGACTAAGATCATTTTGAAAGGCAACTTTTGATAGCGTCATCGAGGGACTATGATTTTGTATTTTTCTTGTTTTTGCTAAGATACCTCACATGTGTAATATGGTCATTTTTGTAAGGCAACCAAGTGGATTTTACCCTAAGGGTGCTTGTGTGCAAGTGTGTTGTACCCCAAAATTTGCCCTCCCATTTCCTCAATATTTTCTCATCACAAGACCCTTGGAGCTCAAGATCCAATTAGGGTTTGCTCTCTCAAGACTCCCCCTTTGCACTGTTGACCCAAATTAGGGTTTGAGTTTGCACAAATATGTTTTGACCTAAAATGCCTAAGATGACTTTCATGCTTCATGTTGGACTCAAAAGTTTATCCATACCAAGTTTCAAGCCTTGATTCCAATCTTTGCCCAGTCAATTGGACAGTTGACCTAGAAATCAGCTGTATTGGGGGAAAAGTCAACTGTGGTCAATTGACAGTCAAAACTCATGATTTTTGACCCACATCAACATTATGAACTCATATGAACCATTTGGTCAAGTTTGGATCACAATTCCACAAGAAATCTGATCAGATCACCAAAAGGGCAAAATGGTCATTTTTAGGGTTTTGACAGCACAAAGGCAATTTTTGACTGTTTGACCTAACCAATGGCAAATCAAGCTCACATATGGACTCAAGGACTCAATGGAATTGTATTGACATGTTCAACAAATTCAAAAGATCCCAAATGCACAAGATTGACAGATGAATTTTCCAGTCAACTGAGCCAAATTTGACTGTATACTGAAAAGTCAAACTTTGACTTTTTGGTCAAAATCAAATGTCAAGACTCATTTTTCATCAAAACATGTCAAATTATGAAACTTGTTCATCAAGAAATCAAAAATTGCAAATTAGGGTTTAAAATGAAGAATTTTCATAACTTAGAAATTTTCCAAGTTATGAAAATCCCTAATTTTTTCCTAACTTTGTCCCATTTTCTCATCAAGATGCATTTGGATTCAAGGAAAACTCAAAACATGAAAGTTGTAGTCCATTGCAAAATCTACAAATTTGATTCACAAAGTTTCCTCAAAAGAAGCTTGTAGCTCAAGTTACAATTCTTGGAACAAGGGTGCAAAACATTCTTAACTTAGAAAAATTTTGACCTATTTTAGGCAGGATTTTTGCCTAACTTCTTGGCCACTTTTCACATGCTTCCACTTGGAATTTCAACTTGCATTACAAATATGGATTGTAGTACACATTCCAAGCTTTCCAAAATGTCCAAGAACTCATCAAACACCCTTGTGGTTAGGGAGAATCGAATTTGGCAATATGGGCAAAAATCACTTTGTTTATGAGCCATTTCCATGTTCATAACTTGTGCAATTTTTCAAATCAGCATGAGCAAGCTAGTTACAGGCCTCTAATACTTTTCTTACTCAATAATTAAATGCCAATCCATTGTGCCAAGGCATTATTTTGTGCATTTGGTCATTGTATGAAGAATTAAGCCTTAATTGGAAAAAGCAATTTATCCATTTTTGTAAAGTTGCACTTTATGTAAAATTTGCAATCCAAGTGGTACAATGCATATCTTTGGACACAAGATTCATGGAGATATCACACTGATCAAGAGAGATTGAGGAAGCATGTTTAGGGGGCCTGCATAAGTCTAGAAACCAACTTGCCACATTTTGCTTAAGAGAGAAGAAACCTTGCATAACCAAAAAATCACACATTTCTGCCAACACAAGCTTAAACAAACTTGTTGAACACATTCCATACATCAAACCGGAGCTAAGGCGCGAGCCAACTACCTTCCATACCTCCCTAAACCTCAAAACACCATTGTACTGCACAAAAATAGGGCATCCCTACAGTTTGAGATCCATAACTCAATCCATTCGTGCGCCTTGGCCAAAACCAGTTCATACACACTCCATACCACCTATACAAACTATCCCAAGCATTGGACACGAACTGTAACACCCCTAACCAACTTCACCATTTTCACTTTTTCTGTTTTGCAGATTGACTTCCATAACTTGATTCATTTAGTTTCAAGGCAAGCTAAAGGTTGGAGAAGCATCCTTGAACTTCAAGCAAGCAGTACAAGTCCTCACATTGCCTTGAAAGTTCCTCCATTGTCAGACATGATCCAAGCTGAACAGGTAAGTTCATGGACTTCTATCTCTCAATCTAGGAAGATTTAGCTTTAGGTTTATGAATGAAAAATGCTCTACTCATGGCCCTGAAGCTACACATATAATTGCTTTCCATTTATATTGCATATGCTGAGAGAATTTGGAACCTGAACATTAGAAAAAACTTAGGTCAAGAATTAGGGATGGAGAAATTTTCTCTCATTTCTGAGAGTTAGGTCAAGTTCTTTATATGTATGGATTCGTGGTTTGATGCTTGACATTTTTTATGTTATGAGTTTGTGCTGAAAATCAAAGAATCAGGAGTTGTGGTTGAAGCAAGGGAGCGCGCGCATTTTCAAACATTTGTCTGGAGGTTGAAGACAACCTCTCTTGGGCTGGGCCTGAGATTGCTTTTTCTATTTGCACCACTGCATTTCACATGCACCCCCTGGCCCATTTTGAGTTTTATTTGTCATTTTCAACTTTTTCTTTTTGATTCTGATTTGTTATTTTTTATTAAAATATTAAAAATATTAAAAATATTTTTCTCACATTTTTTACATTTTATTTGATATTTATTTGGTTTCATTTAGTTTTATATGTAAATAAATACATAGTACCTTTTATTTAAAAATACAAAAAATAATACAAACACTTTTATTTTCTGATTTTTATTTTATTTTACTTTTGAAAACATTTTATAAAAAATATACTTTTTCTTTGTAAATATTAAATATTTTATTTTTGTACATATTTAATATATTTAGTAAATAATATAAATACTTATATACTTATTAAAATATTTAGGAGAAAAAATACAAAAATAATACATTTTTATTTTTATTAATATTTAACTTAAAAAATCACTTTTTTACAAATTACTTCCCTTTTATTTATTTTTGTACATAATCAATAAATATTGCACATATTATATAATAAATACCTTTTTATTTATAATTAGGGTTTTCCCCTAGACATGTAAAAATATCCAAAATTATTCATTTTTATTTTTGTTTATTTGTCACATAAAAATACCTTTTTACATACATATAAAAAATCATTTTTTGCATCTTGCATATTTATTATGTTTTATTTAATTATTGTGCAATTAAATACCTTGTAAAAATTCAATTTGGATGTAATAGTTTAGGTTTAATTTCTTACTAAAATATCCCCATTTGAACATTTGTACCCCCTATCCCATAATTTGTGTTGTAATAATTTAGGACCTTTAAATTCCGCACTTTAAAAGCTTTCTAAATATGCCATGATAGAATTAGGGTTTTGTATGCAAATCAAAAAAACAAATAGCTTGACCTAATTCCAAGATAAAAGCATGAAAATGAACAACACAATTCACACTTGCACCCCTAGGGTTACTCCACTTGTTGCCTTCAATAATGGGCCATATTGCATGTTAGGTGTCTTTGGCAAAAAAAACAAAACAATTCAAATGATCATAGTCCCTCAATGACGCTTTCGAAAGTTTCCTAAAAATGATCAAGTCCCTTAAAGGAAAAATTGCCCAAAGACACTTGGCACCATTGCAATCATGGTCTAAACGATGACCCGCGCCTGTCCCGTTCACATCCTAACACAAGATTGTCCACCAAATACAATGGTGGAACAAAATTGTTAAAAGGGTTAAAACATAGCAAAGATCTTTGAGAAATTTAGGGTAGATAGCTCTTGGTTACTTGCCAACTTGCAAAACAAAAACACTTGCCTATTTTTCAAAACACACATCATAACCCACTTTCAAAACAACTTTAAAAAACATTGAAAACTTTTCAAAAGACATACACTTTTGTATACATCCCAACATGGATCATTACAAAGGTTGCCACCACATTGGCTTCTTTTCAAAACATTTTCAAACCCACACACAAAGCACCATTTCAAACAATTGAAAATCAAGGCAAGTTGATCTAAGCAAATAACTAAGAGCCCATGGATAACCATGGATAGAAAGGGTGCTAATACCTTCCCTTTCTATAATCTACTCCCCGAACCCAAGAAAACATCTCAAAGGTTTTTGCTGTGCTTTTTAACCTTTCCGTAGGATAAAATAAAAAGTCAGTGCCGACTCTTGCTCAACCGAAATATTTGCGAAAACAAACGCAAAACCTAAGTCAGTTCTCCCACCGTATCACAAAGTGTATTTATTTTCATGCTTTGTTTAGTCTTTGATTAGGGTTTGCTACTTGTTGATTTTATCTTCTCATACAAACCCTAATTACTAGTATTTATATAAAGCGGTAATTTGCGAAAAGTAAAATTACTACACTATTACACCATTAGGGGATGGGGTATACAAATTTACAAATGGGGGTTGCAAGAAAATTAAACCTAATTATCTATTACAACCATATTGAATATTATACAAAATTGAAAATAAAATGCAAGAATATATATGGAAAAAGAAATGATTTTTGTGGTTTTTATGAAAGGGTTTTGTCTTGACCTAAATAAGGGGAATGATTAATTAAAATTAAATAAAATTAACTTAAACTAATTAAGAAAAGAAATTAACTTAAAAAAGGATTTTTTAGGGCTTTATTTATGAAAAGGTTTTAACTTAATAAAAATAATATGAATATTAATTAATTAGAATCAACCTAAGTTATAAATCAATTTTAACTAGAAAATAAAATAATGTACTAATTCTAAAAATTAATTATTTAAGAAAAAAAAAGAAATTAATTTGTTTTAAGAAAAATGTTTTTTAGTCTTTTTTGTTTTATAGAGAAAATAAAATATATAAATATAAATAATAGATAAAAATAAATTTGGATTTTTTATGAAAATAATAATAATAATAATAATAATAATAATAATAATAATATTATTATTAATAATAATAATAACAAAGAAGAAAAATAAAATAAAAATAAAAGTATAAAGAAAAGTTAGGGGGGTGGATCAGTAATGCAAGAGGTGGTGTGAAGAAAAGAAAAATTAGGCCAACCATAAAGCCCAGGCGCTGCCAAAAAAGAGCACAAAAAGTTAGAAAATAGTGAAAAATAACAAAAAGGTCACGCTGGGGCTTGAACCCAGGACCTAAGGATGACAGACGCGCGCTTTAACCACTGGGATGGTGATACATCCGTTAACTTGTGTGAAAGGATAAATATATAACATAAAACGCGCCCTAATTACACTTCATCTTCAACCTCCAGCCAAAGGACTTGTATCTTCTTCATCTCTCAACAAAAATGAAAAGTTCAAACATGAAAGTTGTGACATTTCTTCCCACGAATCCAACCATGTAAATAACTTAAGCTAACAGTCAAAGATGAATGAGAATTTTTCTGGCCCTAATTTAAAACCTAAAAATTTCAGAAAACTTCAACTCTAAAATTCTCTAAGCTTAGGCCATATAAATGAAAATTATGGATATGTACAGCTTCGTGGCAATGGTATCTACATTTTATCTTCACAAATCAAAATCAAATGATGCCTGTATAAAGAGATAAAAGTTTGAAAACTTACCTCTTGCAGCTGGATTCATGTATGGAGTTTGAGCAACCTTTGTGAGGGTCTGATGATTTCTGTAGCTTGCCTTGACCTCCTTGAGTGTGTTCCAACTCCTACTTTGCTTTGAGGATGGCTAAAACTCCCAACTCAAGTCAAGTTCCAAGCTTCAAATTTGGAAATGATGGATATTGATGGAGGAGTTACAGTAAATAAACAGGGGCCTAGATCACTTTGATATGATGTATATTAAGTGTTTGGATGGTTAAAACTTAATACGCATAGTGGATTTAGAGATGGCTATGTGAGGTTCAAAACTGTTAAGTTATGGCAGATTCTGAGTTGTAGAGTGCTTGGGAGTGTTTTGGGGTCTTAGCATTCGTGTGTTATGTTTCAATAGACTTGTGTATATGTATGGAAAAGGTTAGAGATCAAATGCACTCAAGGTTTCTGAGTTCTAGCCTTTTGGCTCTATGACTTGCTTTTGAAGAAAAGTTAGAAGACAAATCTCAAAGTGTTGTACAAGCATGTTCTGAGTTCAAAGAGGCTTTAGACACATTGCTTTTGGTTTATAGGGGTTGTGTGTGCATAAAGAACAAGTGCAAATCTCAAGGAGTTGACAATTGCAAAAGTGATGCTTTATCAAAATGGAAATGGAAACTTTGTGCCATAAATGGAAATGTAACTTGGATAAAGGCTCAAGTGCTTGGATTAAAGCTCTATCAGCTGTGTAAATATTTAATTATGGAGGGACAAACAAATTTGAGGCCTACAAAGCAAAGATTATGCAGCCTAGGCTTGGATTTGAATTTTTGTTCATCTTGAAATGGCTTGTAATTTAAGTTTGAAAACCCTAACTTCCTCTCTTCGATTGTCCCTGCTCAAGAATGATCTCAAGGATTTATTAGACATTTTGGAAAGCTTGTAATGTGCTTTACAACACCTCCATGAATCACTTTTGAAAATTCCCCTTGGAACTATATGAAAAAGTGCCATGAAGTTAGGTCAAAATCCTGCCTAAACTAGGGCAAAATTTCACTAAGTGTTTAGTTTCAAGACCATGACTTCATGAATCAATAACTTTATATCCAAGAATTTTTAGGAGAATTTATGTAAATAAATGTTGTATATATCATGGATATCTACAACTTTAATGTTGAAAGTTTCTTTTGAATCATCTTGCATCATGGTGAAAAATTGGCTCAAGTTATGAAAAAAACATGAAGTTTTAAGCACTTAGAAAAATTTCTAAGTTAGAAAACTTTGACTTTTCAAAATGAAATCTTGACTTTTTGATTTCTTGATGAATAAGTTTTATATTTGACATGTTTTTATGAATTGTGATCTTTGACATTGGATTTTGATCAAAAAGTCAAAGTTTGACTTTTCAGTGTATAGTTGACTTTTGATCAGTTGATTGAAAATTCATTATCAATCCAATTGATCTTGAGCAATGTTTTAGGTCATGCCATTTGGTTAAAATGATGCAATTGAACTCTTGAGATCATGCTTCAAACTAATTGATCATTTGCTAGGTCAAAAATCAGAAATGACCACTTCTCAATCAAAACCCTAATTTTGACCATTTTGCCCTTTTGATGATTTGATCAAATTTCTTGAGGAATTATGGTCCAAACTTGATTAAATGATACATATGAGTTTATAATGTTGATGTGGATAAATAATTATGAAGTTTTACTGTAAATTGGCCATAGTTGACTTTTTCCCCAATATAGTTGATTTTTAGGTCAACTGCTCAATTGACTGAGCAAAAGTGTGATCCAAGGCTTGAAACTTGACATGAGTAATATTTGGGGTCCATAATGATCTATGAAAGTCATATGAAGCATTGAAAGTTCAATTATCCTTGTGCAATCTCAAACCCTAATTTGGTCATCAGTGCTTAAGGAGGTGTCTTGAGTTGATCAATCATAGTGCAGTTTTGAACCAAGAGAGATCTTTGTGAGAAAATAATTGATAAGTGAGAGGGAAAATTTTGGGGTACAACAGTGTACAAAGAGAAAACAGCTATGTGTAATAATCCCATTGAGTTTCTAATCGGCTATTTCCCCTATGTCTTCGAACGTGTAATCACTTTGCTACTTTTTCGAAGCTGACTGGATTGATCGGTACCATTTGAGCTTGATAGTTGATACTGAAATATGGTCGCAAGGTGATCCAATGGAACATAGTGATATGCTTCGAATCCCTAATTTTTCCTGGACCGCCCTTTTAGGTTTTCAGTCCACCGGGATACCCTTTTTTTCCCAAGTCTCCTTTGCGGGTTTTCGACTTGTCGGGTGTACATATTTTTTTGTTTTTATCCCTAACTTTTGCTCAAACCATTTTGGTTCGCCGGGATGACCTTATGTTTTCCTAGGCCAGTCAACTTAGCGGGTCTTTATTTATGCATAGTATCTTTTCACTATGTCCGCATTAATAGGGTGAGGAAGGTCGTCACCATCCATGGTGGTCAGAATCATGGCTCCACCGGAAAATATGCTTTTGATTACAAATGGCCCTTCGTATGTGGGAGTCCATTTTCCCCTGGGATCACCTTGTCGCGGTATGATGCACTTGATTACCAGATCACCCACTTGATACACTTGATGTTTAACCTATTTGTTGAAAGCCTTGATCATCCGTTTTTGATACATTTGACCATGACAGACAGCGGTAAGCCTTTTCTCATCAATCAGATTCAGTTGATCAAGTCGAGTCTGGATCCAATCGTCTTCGTGAAAACCCACATCCTTCATGATCTTCAGAGAAGGGATGTGGACTTCAATAGGTAGGACAACCTCCATACCATATACCAGAGAATAAGATGTTGCCCCTGTTGATGTATGCGCTGAGGTGCGGTAACCATGAAGAGAAAATGGTGACATCTCATGCCAGTCTTTATACGTCACCGTCATCTTCTGTATGATTTCCTTAATATTCTTGTTAGCAACCTCCACAACACCATTCATCTCCGGCTGGTAAGGGGAAGAATTATGATGCTGGATCTTGAATTGTTTACAGAGTTCGATGAGTATAGTATTGTTGAGATTCATACCATTGTCCGTGATGATTCTCTCTGGCACACTATACTGACAAATCAGGTTATGCTTGATGAACCGCGCCACAATGTTCTTGGTAACAGAAGCAAAAGAGGCAGCCTCAACCCACTTCGTGAAGTAATCAATGGCCACTAGGATGAAGTGATGTCCATTGGAGGCGGTAGGTCTAATCTCTCTGATCATATCAATTCCCCACATTGAAAAGGGCCAGGGATCCGTCAAGACATTCAAGGGAACCGGAGGTACATGTACTTTATCAGCATAGATCTGGCATTTGTGACAAGTTCAGGAATGCTGATAACAGTCTGCTTCCATAGTGGACCAATAGTATCCTACCCGTAGGATCTTTTTATCCATGGTGTGTCCACTAGAGTGGGTGCCAAAGGTACCTTCGTGTAAATCAACCATAATCCTTTCTGCTTCGTTTTTATCTACGCATCAAAGTAAAGTAGAGTCGTGGTTGCGCTTGTAGATGATTCCATTACTGAGGAAGAACTTTGTGGAGAACCTTCTCAGAAACTTCTTATCATTGACAGATGCCCCCTCGAGATATTTTTGGGCCTCGAGATACCTCTTTACTTCATGAAACCAAGGTTTTTCTGCTACTTCTTCAATGTCAATCTCATAGAAGTATGCTGGTTCATCCAACCTCTCAATTGTGACCCCAGGAGCTTCGTTGTCCCACTTGACCTTGAACATAGATGACATGGTATCTAGCGCGTCCGCTAACTGATTCTCTTCTCGTGGAAAATGTTTAAAGGTTACCTCTTCAAAGTGTGGAAGCAACGTCAACACATGTTCTTTGTAAGGGATGAGGTTCGGGTGCTTCGTGTCCCACTCTCCTTTGATTTGACTTTCTACCAAGGACGAATCCCCAAAGACGCTCAAGAACTTGATCCTTAGGTCAATAGCAGCTTTGAGACCCATGATGCATGCTTCATACTCCGCCATATTGTTGGTACAGTTGAAACATAATCTGGCGGTGAAAGGAGTATGACAGCCTTCAGGAGATATGATTACATCACCGATGCCATTTCTGAGTGCGTTGGAGGCTCCATTAAAAACCACAGTCCATCGGGATCCTTCCTCAGGTCCTTCATCCGGTCCAAGTTCTTCACAGTTAGTCACTAACATAATATTCTCATCCGGGAATTCAAAGTTCATGGATTAGTAGTTATCCATGGCCTGATGAGCCAAATGATCAGCTAATACACTTCCCTTGATTGCTTTTTGGGTCGTGTATTAGATATCATATTCGGTCAAGATCATTTTCAATCTTGCTATTCTTCCGGAGAGAGCGGGCTTCTCGAAGATGTACTCGATCGGATCCATCTTAGATATCAACAAGGTAGTGTGAGTCAACATATACTGTCTTAGTCGGCGAGCAGCCCATGCCAAAGCGCAACAAGTTTTCTCGAGCAGTGAGTATCTTGTTTCACAGTCGGTAAACTTTTTGCTAAGGTAGTATATTGCGTGTTCTTTTCAATCAGACTCGTCATGATGCCCCAGCACACACCCCATTGAATTATCTAAAATTGTTAAGTACATTATAAAAGGTCTTCCTTCAATCGGAGGCATCAGAATTGGAGGCTCTTGAAGGTATTCTTTGATTCTCTAGAAGGCGATATGGCATTCGTCATTCCACTTTACCACTTGATCTTTCTTCAGGAGTTTGTAGATTGGCTCACAAGTAGTAGTTAAATGGAGATGAACCTGACAATGTAATTTAGGCGTCCCAAGAAGCCCCTAACCTCCTTCTCAGTGCGAAGAGCCGGCATCTCTTGTATAGCCTTCACTTTTGCAGGGTCTACCTGAATACCCTTGTCACTGACAATGAAACCTAGGAGTTTACTATACCTTACTCCGAAGGTGCACTTGTTCGGGTTTAACCTCAGCTTGTACGTCTTTAACCTATCAAACAACTTTTGTAGATGATCAAGGTGTTCTTCCTCATTTTGAGACCTGGATATCATGTCATCAACATAAACCTCTATCTCATGGTGAATCATGTCATGAAACAAAGCTACCATGGCTCGATGATAGGTTTCCATGGTGTTCTTTAACCCAAACGGCATCACTTTGTAGCAGAAAGTGCCCCGTTGTGTGAAAAAGGTTGTCTTCTCCATGTCTTTGGGTGCCATGTTGATCTGATTGTAACTAGAGAAACCGTCCATGAAGGAAAAGATCTTGTGTTGCGCGGTGTTATCAACCAGAACGTCAATGTGGGGGAGCGGAAAGTCATCCTTGGGGCTCGCCCTGTTCAAATCTCGGTAGTCCACACACATCCGCACCTTGCCATCTTTCTTAGGCACCGGGACTACGTTAGCAACCCATTGGGGATAAGAGGTGACAACTAAGAACCCAGCATTGAACTGTTTCATAACCTCTTCTTTGATCTTCTTTGACATTTAGGGGCGCATACGATGAACCTTCTGCTTTATCGAATGGTAATCTTCTTTAGTTGGCAGACGATGAACCACAATATTTGTGTCTAGTCCTGGCATGTATTCATATGACCAGACAAAGATCTCAACATAATCATGCAACATCTGAATCAAATGCTGTTTGACACAAAGCTCCAAATTTTCACCTATCTTGACCTCTTTTCTGCTCTCTTATGTGCCTAAATTCACTGTCTCAACTGGCTCTTCATGAGGCTGTATAGCCCTTTCTTCCTGCTGTAACAGTCTGACAAGTTCTCCAGGTACCTCACAATCTTCCTCACCTTCGTCCTCAGCTTGGTTGATCGGATTTTCAAAGTTATAACCAGCAATAGCAGAACTGTTATCAATGGGATCCAAAGTGGATATGGATCTGCAGTTTGATACGTGAGTGTGTGTAAGAGCGTAGCTGTATAGACAAAGTAAAAAGCAGAAAAGAAAAAACAGAGAGCGCAAAATTTGTATGCAATAAATGTTTAATGCTTTATTAATGCCATATGAGATTAGAACATGATAACCCTCACAAATAAACCATTGTTCCCCGGGTAAGACACAAGGCCATAGAGTTTATATTGTTTATTACATATCTAAAAACAAGAAAGACAATTACTTCTGAATAAAAGTAATTGGTACAAAGTCTTTTCCTGTCCAGTTACTGAATCCACCGTTGGTAGTAGGGAAGATCCAACTATCCATGTCATCATTATTGTCAGCATCTTCTGTGGCGGAGATAACATCGATAACATTGATTCCCGAGCCATGATTGGGCATGGGTGCAGTTATGACGTTGGGAGTTTCTGGAGCATCGAATTCAATATCCTTTGCTTCAATAAGGTCTTAGACCTTGTTTTTCAAAGCCCAGCAGTAGTTCGTGTCATGGCCTGGACTTTCTGAATGGTAAGCATAACGAGCATTAGGGTTGTAGCGGGGAGAGGCAGTGTTGGGATTTGTGATCGGTGGGAATGAGAACTGACTGTTTTGGAATGCTGGTTCGCGTTTGCGTTTGTTTTCGCAAAATGTCGCGATAAGCAAGAGTCGCCACCGTCTTTTATTTTATCCAACAAGGAAAGGACAAAAGCACAGAAAAATTCCTTTTTGAGATATTTCTCGGGTTCGGGAGGTAGATTATAGAAAGGGAAGGTGTTAGCACCCTTTCTATCTGTGGTTATCCACGGGCTCTTAGGTACTTGCTCATTATGTTTTCAAAAGTTTGCTTTCCTTTGTGTTTGTGGGTTTGAAGAGAGTTTTGTTTTTTTGAAGAGAGTGTGAGTGCGAAAAGTTTTGTTTTGTTTTTAAAAGGAGCAAGTACTTAAGAACATCTACCTACTCAAAAAGGAATTAGACTGTGCAAATGTCCTTTAGACAACACTATCCCACTATTGAGGAGTAGGTAGCATCGTCGTTGGAGTTTTCGGGTCAATTCGATTAAGGGACGTGCGGTCACTAAAGCAATGTTAGGATGCCTTAGTGGTAACCCTAATGTCTTAGATCATTTTTATCCGAGGCAACCGTTTCGAGACAACTTATGATCTTTGGACAAGAGGGCGACCTCTAAAACTTCCTATACTCAATGACCACGTTCGAGGCAACCAAGTGAGGTGTACCCTAAGAGTGGCATGTGCGAGTGTATTGTTTTTTTCAGTTATTTTTATCTGTACATGTTAATGGTGAGCTACTGTTGATTTTAGGTTAAAGGTTAATCTTGTCATGCATTTCCTATTATTCAAACATCTAACGGTTAATGGTTGCGGAAATTAAATTGCGGAAAATAAATCTAAGTTATTACAAGGCGTCGGGTATTTACATCGCCAAAAACAAACCCTTTTAAAATTAAATTACGAAAAGTAAATAAAAGCGATAAATAAAATCCTAATTTAAACTATTACATTCCTGAAGCAGTTACAATATTGAAATATGGATCAAAAATTATTCGCGCGCGAGAAAATTAAATCGGAGTGTCTTAGGGTTTTGACCCTTTTTATTAAATAAAGCATATTTTTTATTATTTTTGAATTAAAAATTAGTCTAATTTAATAATTGAATTAAATAATTAAATGAAAATATTCTTGGGTTTTTATTTTAATTAAGGAAATAAAATAAGAATGGTTAAAAAAAATTAAAAACCTAATTCTAAATTAATTTTAATTTATTGCAAAATATGTTATTATTAAACCTATTTAAGCTAAATAAATTAATTAATTGTTTATTTACAAAAATAAATAATAAAATTAATGGAAACAAATTATTATTTTGTTGTTTTCTGATTTTATGAAATAAAAGTTAATTGGTTAATTTTTTAAGATAATAATAATAAAATAGAAAAAGAAAAATGAAAAGAAAGTAAAATGAAGAACAAACTCAGGGGGGGTGCTGGGCTTGATTTGGGTGTGAATCAGCAATTAGTTGGCCCATTAACACCAGCCTGCTTTGACCCTTTGAGATCCAACGCGTGCTTGTTGACCAGGGAGCATGGTGAACCTTCAATCTGGATCATTAGATTTGATTGGCAAGCCATCTGGCAGGTGGATCCCTGAGGCGTATGGTGGACCACGTTTTTTCACGCTGCGTGAGATTACCTAAAAACAAAATTTATCAAAGTTTTGGGGGACCTGGGATTCGAACCCAGGTCCCATTGCTCATATGCCTGCACGCTCAACCACTCCAACCAAACTGCTCAATTGTTATTGGAATGAGAAGTGAATATTATATAAAAAACAAAACGCTAAGCCTGAAATAATAAAAAAGAGCGCCACTGATTTGAATGGACCAATAGCAAAGGGACACGCTATCGTCTTCTTCGAACGACCCTAGTTATTTACCTGCGGATTTTTATCCGCATGAAGATTCGTGGGACGTCTCAAAAATCCATCCTAGGTCACAAAAATGCAGGCTACGACCATCATTGGATTCGTCTCTCTCCCCTGAACACAAATATGGCCATGGTTTGCCTTGATTTTGCCTGTACACAAAACGCCTAAAAACAAAGCAAAGAATCCCTAGGTTCGGGTAACACATTAGAAGCCATGAAAATAAAATTGAATGATGCAGAAAGCTTCGAAATCAAGCATGGATCAAGAATATGTTAATATTTGGTCAAAAAGATGCAAGAATGAGGAGTTATATTTCCATGTGCAGAGGCATATTTAGGAACACTTACAGCGTGTTACAGGTGGTCTTAAGGTCCGGTTTTGATCGCTACAGCTTCACAGGATACCAGGCAAGGGAGTAGTGTTGAGCTTTTGCTTTGAAAAATCCTCCAAACAAGAATTCGATCTCCCACATTTCAAGCTTTTTTCCAAAGTTGTTCTGGCCGTTTCAACAGAGCTTTGTGCGTCCTTTAGGTCTGCCTCACTTGTGTGCATATAATGGAATGTGTTTAGGTCAAAATTTGGGCCATAATCCTTATGCATTGAAGATGGAATATTTGATATGATCACCATTGATAAGCTTTCCATAATTGCACCAAATCTGAGATTTTGTGCATGTTTTGACTTCGCACGAGTTTGATTGAGTTGCACATGATATTTGCAAGTTGTAATGACCACAAAAATCTTATTACATCAAATTTTAGATTTTATTTGATTTAATATTGATTAATAATGAATTAAATCAATAAAAATGAAATAAAATAGAAAAATAGATGAATGTCCATGAACTTAAATATGGGACACGTGTGTGGCATGAAAAGACTATATCAAGTGGAAAAAAGTGGGCCCTTTTGTCAAAAATTGGAGTTTTGAGGATAGTTGACTTTTGGCAATTTTGGAAAAATGCCCAACTTCAACAATGCATAACTTCTTCAATTTTGAACTTTTGGAGGTTTTCTTGGACTTTTTAGAAACCTTGAGATGTCCTCTAATCAACCCTTTTGGTATCATCTCATTTTGATCTTCCATGCTCAAGTTATAAGCTTTTGAAAAAAAGGTGTTTTTGTTGACTTTCAAAAATGACCTATAATGTCCAAATTTGTAACTTTTTGTGAGAGCATTTCTTGATCTTGGGGTGTGAAGATGGATTGTAGGTAATTGCATCCTCTTCACAATGAGATTTTGATGGGTCATTTCTCATAAAGTATGAGAAAGTTATGTTTGGTCAAAGTTGAGTTGACTTTTCCTACAAAACCCTAATTTAGCAACTTTTGAATCTTGATGAATCTTGAGCAATCCTTGATGAATCATGATCAACCCTTGATAAAATGATGAATTATCCTTCAAAATGAGAATGTTGACAAAAAATCTTGAGGTTTGACTGTCTATAGGTCACAGTTGACTTTTGCCCTAGCACAGTCGATTTTTGGGCCTCTTGAGCAATTGACTGACCAAACTTTCTCTGCAAGGCTTGAAATTTGACATGGATGAACTTAAGAACATATTAGGATATTGGGGATCACTTGAGGTCATTTGGATGTGAGGACCTTGATGCAACACAAAATCCTAATTTTGACTTGACTGCCTTAGGAGGTGATTTGACTGTCCAAACCTTGAGCCAACTTGAGCAACTTGAAGATCATTCTTGACAAGTCTTGAGGAATATGGGAGGGAATATTTTCGGGTACAACAGTTTCCCATGTTCAATTTTCTTAAACCTGAGGATGTAGATTGGCTTTCGAGCCTTGCGTGATCCGAAGGTGGAAAATAATTGAACACTAGAGTGCCCAAAGATTTGCACTCGCATGGTGTAGTATCAGCATTGTAATGTCGGGAATGTGCTTACAGATGCCATTTGGAGATTGTTGGTAGGAGGATGGGCTTACAGATTCCATCTGCAGGGGTGTCGATCGCGTAAGAGATTCCTTAGAGAGAACTTGCATACCTGTTGTTGTAAAAGATTCCGCTGGGGAAGTCTAACCTTTGTTGAGATTGAGGAACTTGCCTGTACTCCAACTGAGAGAATGCTTCAGTTGAGTTTTAAGAACCTGTCCATAATTCAACTGGGGGGAACATCTTCATCAAGATCTAGGAACTGTCTCGTGCTCAATGGAGTATACCGTTGAGGTTATAGAACTTGTCCACACTATGACGGAGGAAAAACATCAAGATCTAGGAACTGACTCATGCTCAATGGAGTATACCGTTGAGGTTATAGTAATCGTCCACATTATGACATAGGGAAATATCTTCATCAAGATCTAGGAACTGTCTCGTGCTCAATGGAGTATACTGTTGAGGTTATAAAACTTGTCCACACTATGACGGAGGAAAACATCAAGATCTAGGAACTGACTCGTGCTCAATGGAGTATACCGTTGAGGTTATAGTACTCGTCCATACAATGACATAGGGAAACATCTTCATCAAGATCTAGGAACTGTCTCGTGCCCAATGGAATATACCGTTGAGGTTATAGAACTTGTCCACACTATGACGGAGGAAAACATCTAGATCTAGGAACTGACTCGTGCTCAATGGAGTATACCGTTGAGGTTATAGTACTCGTCCATACTATGACGTAGGGAAACATCTTCATCAAGATCTAGGAACTGTCTCGTGCTCAATGGAGTATACCATTGAGATTATAGAACTTGTCCACACTATGACGGAGGAAAACATCAAGATCTAGGAACTGACTCGTGCTCAATGGAGTATACCGTTGAGGTTATAATACTCATCCACACTATGACGTAGAGAAACATCTTCATCAAGATCTAGGAACTGTCTCGTGCTCAATGGAGTATACCGTTGAGGTTATAGAACTTGTCCACACTATGACGGGGGAAAACATCAAGATCTAGGAACTGACTCGTGCTCAATGGAGTATACCGTTGAGGTTATAGTACTCGTCCATACTATGACGTAGAGAAACTGTCGAGATTGAGAACCTTATCTGAAATTCAACCGAGGATAATTCAATTGAGATTTAATAACTGGTCAGGTCTTCGACTAAGCTGGGGATTTAACTACATCTTTCCTGAAAGGTAAAGGTCAGTCATATGAAATGGATGATATGGATCAGGCAATGATGTTCTCAAAATAATGAGATTGCATTCGTATGATGCGTGTATCATGATGTATGGGAATATGATGCTTTAGCTGGGGAAAAGAAATCCCGGAGCTGTTGGAGAATAGAGTTGAGTTCTTCGTTTCCGCTGGGGATGATGAACGAAGATGATAAACCTGTAGGAGAAAAGAACTCTGTTGGGGAATAAATTGATGAAGAGGTTACTCCGAGGGGAATTACTCTGTGGGGAAGAGACGTTCTACTGAAGATTTTAATGATAACTCCGCTGGGGATACTGTTGATAAGCTCTGTTGGGGATTTTAATGATGAACTCCGCTGGGGATAGAAAGAACTTCGCTGGGGATGATCTTTCAGTTGTAACTTGCCGAGGATAACCCAGTTAGACTCTTGTGAGGATAACCCTCTGAATTTGGCTGGGGAGATTTATTTGTGCTCTGCAGGGGATAAGCTCCCAGAATCTACTGGGTAAGATGATTCAACTCTGGAGGGGAAGCTTTTTCAGACTGAACTGGGGAAATGACTCCACTGGGGCATTTTGTATTCCGCCAGAGAACATTCTTATATTCTATTGAGGAATATTGAGACTGCCAGAGATGCTCTCATACTTGTTGGGGAATGTCTTTATACTCCACTGGGGACTATTAAGACCTTCTGGGGATACCAAACCTTTTCAGGGCTGATGGTAGATTAACTCTTCTTGGGGAGAGTGTTATTGATTTGTACATAGCTGCAAGTCTCAGCAGGGAGGGCTACCATTACTGTTTTACTCTGCGGGGAGTGATGGTATTTTGGTCATATTCTTCAGCTGAACCTACCTTGGTACCTTGGTGGACAAAGTAACTACACAGTTTGGACGTTTCTTATGTCCCCGTTTCTGATATCACCCGTAATTCGTCCTTTGTTTCGCATGTAAATTTTATGAGCAGCAATTAATGTCAAATGCATATATCAAAAATGAACATTGGACGTTCTTTGCAAAACAAAACAGATAGAGGAAAAATGATTTGAAATTTGTCTGAAAATGAATTTGTATTGATTTTGAAGTTTGGCCTGTAAATAGGCATTTTTGTACAAGAGACTGACGTCCTAGTAAGAGAACACCGCCGAACAAATAGAATTTATACAACTTGTGAAAAGAAAACAAAACAGCTATGTGAATAATCCCACTGTGTTCCAATTCTGCTATTGCCTTTATATCTTCAAGCGTCTCATCACTTTGCTGCTTAGTTGAAGATGAATCTGTTTGATTGGTGCCGTCCGAGCCTGATAGTTGATACCGAAGTCTGGATGCAAGGTGATCTAATGAGACATAGTGTTACGCTTTAATCCCTAACTTTTGCCTGGACCGCCCTTTCGGGTTTTTAGTCCACCGGGATACCCATTTTTGCCCAAGCCGCCTTTTCAGGTTTTCGACTTGCCGAGTGTACAGATTTTTTATTTTCATCCCTTATTTTGCCCGAACCCTTTTGGTTCGTCGGGAAGCCCTTATTTTTGCCTAGGCCAGTCAACCTAGCTGGTCTTTGATTATGCGTAGTATCTTTTTACTATGTCTGCATTGACGGGGTGAGGAAAGTCGTCACCATCCATGGTGGTTAGAATCATAGCTCCTCCTGAGAAGATGTTCTTAACCACAAATGGCCCTTCGTAAGTAGGGGTCCATTTGCCCCTGGGATCACCTTGAGGTAAGATAATGCGCTTGATTACCAGGTCTCCAACTTGATACTCCTGTCATCTAACTTTCTTGTTAAATGCCTTGATCATCCGTTTTTGGTACGTCTGACCATGACAAATAGCAGTAAGTCTTTTTTCCTCGATTAGGTTTAGTTGATCAAGTCGGGTCTGAATCTAGTCATCTTCGCTCAAACCAGCATCCTTCATGATCCGAAGAGAGGGTATCTGAACTTCAATCGGCAAGACTGCCTCCATGCCATATACCAAGGAATAGGGTGTTGCCCCTGTTGACGTCTGTGCTGAGGTACGGTACCCATGAAGAGCAAATGGTAACATCTTGTGCCAATCTTTGTAGGTCACTGTCATCTTCTGCACAATCTTCTTAATGTTCTTATTTTCCGCTTCGACAGCCCCATTCATCTTCGGCCGGTAAGGAGACGAGTTATGATGTTGTATCTTGAATTGCTCGCAGAGCTCAATGATCATCTTATTGTTGAGATTGGTACCATTATCTGTAATGATCCTCTCTGGTACACCGTATCGACAGATCAGATTGTGCCAAATGAACCGTGCCACGACGTTCTTGGTTACGGTAGCAAAGGAAGCTGCTTCAACCCACTTTGTAAAGTAATCAATCGCTACCAGGATGAAACGATGCCCATTGGATGCTGTAGGTCTGATCTCGCCGATCATATCAATGCCCCACATTGCAAAAGGCCAAGGAGCTGTCAAGACGTTTAGAGGAACTGGACGTATGTGCACCTTATCAGCATAGACTTGACACTTGTGACATGTCCGAGAATGCTGATAATAGTCGGCTTCCATTGTGGACCAGTAATATCCTGCCCGTAGGATTTTCTTTGCCATGGTATGTCCACTGGAATGAGTTCCGAAAGTACCTTCATGCAGCTCTGCCATGATCCTTTCTGCTTCATTCTTATCCACACAATGTAGTAAGGTCAAATCATGGTTACGTTTATAAAGAATTCCATTACTGATGAAGAACTTGGCTGCAAACCTCCTCAGAAACTTCTTGTCATTAATAGATGCACCCTCGGGGTATTCTTGAACTTCAAGGTACCTCTTCACCTCATGATACCAGGGCTTTTCTATTACCTCTTCAGTCTCAAGATCACAGCAATGTGCAGGTTCGCCCAATTTTTCAATAATGATCCGAGGAGCCTCGTTGTCCCAATTGACTTTGAACATAGAAGACATCGTAGCCAGCGCGTCCGCCAACTGATTCTCCTCTCTAGGAAAGTGTTCAAAGGTTATCTCCTCGAAATGGGTAAGCAACATCAATACATACTCCTTGTAAGGAATAAGATTTGGATGTTTCGTATCCCACTCGCCTTTGATCTGACTGATCACGAGAGCGGAATCTCCGAAGACACTTAGAAACTTAATCCTTAGGTCAATTGCAGCTCGAAGACCCATGATGCACGCTTCATACTCCGCCATGTTGTTGGTGCAGCTGAAACATAGTCGGGCGGTGAATGGAGTATGAGAGCCTTTAGGAGATATGATCATAGCGCCAATTCCATTACCCAAAGCGTTCGAAGCTCCATCAAAATACATAGACCATCGGGATCCTTCCTCAGGTCCTTCATCCGGTCCAGGTATCTCACAATCAGTCACTACCATGATATTCTCGTCCGGAAATTCAAAGTTCATAGACTGGTAATCATCCACTGCCTGATGTGCCAAATGGTCTGCCAATACACTTCCCTTGATTGCTTTTTGAGTCGTGTATTGGATGTCATACTCAGTCAAGATCATTTGCCATCTTGCTATTCTTCTGGACAAGGCAGGCTTTTCGAAGATATACTTGATTGGATCCATTTTTGAGATCAATAGAGTAGTGTGAGTCAGCATATACTGTCTCAGCCGGCGAGCAGCCCATGCCAAAGCACAACAAGTTTTCTCAAGCAGTGAGTATCGGGTCTCACAGTCGGTAAACTTTTTGCTAAGGTAATAAATAGCATGCTCTTTTTGGCCAGACTCGTCATGCTGCCCCAGCACACACCCCATTGAGTTGTCAAGTACTGTCAAGTATAAAATCAGAGGTCTCCCTTCAACTGGTGGCATAAGGATGGGTGGCTCTTGGAGATACTCTTTGATCCTTTCGAAAGCGGCCTGACATTCATCGTTCTAACATACCACTTGATCTTTCTTCAGTAGCTTGAATATTGGCTCATAAGTAGCAGTTAGGTGCGAGATGAATCGGGCAATGTAGTTCAGTCGTCCCAGAAAGCCTCTGACCTCCTTCTCTGTCTTGGGAGCTGGCATATCTTGTATGGATTTCACCTTGGCAGGGTCCACTTGAATACCTTTGTCGCTTACAACGAAACCCAGCAGCTTACCAGACCTTACTCCGAAGGTGCACTTGTTCGGGTTCAATCTCAGCTTGTACAACTTCAATCTGTCAAACAACTTCTGTAGATGGTCAAGGTGTTCTTCCTCACTCTGGTACCTTGCGGTCATATCGTCGACGTATACTTCAATCTCATGATGGATCATATCATGAAACAAAGCAACCATGGCACGCTGATACGTTGCCCCAACATTCTTCAACCCAAAAGGCATGACCTTGTAGCAAAAGGTCCCCCACTGAGTAACAAAGGTGGTCTTCTCCATGTCTTCGAGAGCCATCTTTATCTGATTATAACCGGAGAAACCACCCACAAAAGAGAATACCTTGTGCTGAGCAGTATTGTCAACCAGAACGTCGATGTGAGGTAGAGGAAAGTCATCCTTGGGGCTTGCCCTGTTCAAGTCCCTGTAGTCTACACACATTCGAACCTTACCATCCTTCTTTGGCACAGGAACCACATTGGCAACCCACTGAGGGTAAGAAGTCACTGCTAGAAAGCCGGCGTCAAACTGTTTCATAACTTCGACTTTGATTTTCTCAGACATCTCTGGGCGCATACGGCGAACCTTCTGTTTTACCGGAGGATAATCTTCCTTGGTAGGCAGGCGATGAACCACAATGTCAGTATCCAACCCTGGCATATCTTCATAAGTCCAGGCAAAGATCTCAACTTAGTCATGCAGCATCTGAATCAACCTATGTTTCACACTAAGCTCCAAGTTTACACCGATCTTGACTTCTTTCTTGTCTGTCTCAGTACCCAGAATCACTGTTTCCACCGGCTCTTCATGTGGTTGAATGGCCCTCTCTTCTTGGAGTAGCAGTCTTGCAAGTTCACCCGGCACTTCGCAATCATCTTCACCTTCGTCTTCGGCTAGGTTGATCAGATTTTCGAAGTCATAACTGGCAATAGCAGAGTCGTTACCAGTGAGATCCAGAGTGGATTGAGACCTGTATATGTGAGTGTGTGTAAAATAGCTGTTTTGCAATATATAATAAAGAAAAACAAGGACCGCAAAATTTGAAATGCAAGAAACGTCCAATGCTTTTATTAATGATATATGAAAATGGCACACAAAAGCCCTCACAAATGAAGCCACGGTGCCCCGGGTAAGACACCGGGCCATGAAGTTTCACAACATTGTCTGTTTACAAATTCAAAACAAAGAGTTCATTACTGGTTAACAAAAGTAATAGGGATGAAGTCCTTTGCTGTCCAGTTGCTTGGTCCACCGTTGGTCGTAGGATAGATCCAGCTATCGAATTCAGACTCCTCCACATCATCATCAATGGCATTTACTCCCGAGTTGTTGATGAACACAGGAGGTCTTCCAATCCTTGCATTACGAACAACCCTTTGAGCTTCTGCAGTGAAACCCAAACCAAACTTGTTAGTCTTCTGAGTGAAATCAGGAAGTCGGCCCCAATTTGCATACTCACCCTTCTCAATAACATCCCGGGCATCCTTTAAGGAAGCCATCTTCATAGGAGAATCTTCAACCACAGTCTCAGCTGATGCCAGTGTCTGAGGAACCTCTTCAAAATGCTGAAATGGGGTCTCAATGAACTCCCCATCCATCTCTACGTACCTGAACGAGTTGAGGTGGATGACCATATACTCTTCCTCCCCTTGTACTGTCACAATCTTCCCTCTGACCGGGTACTTCAGCTTCTGGTGGAGCGTTGAGGTTACAGCTCCAGCTTTGTGGATCCATGGATGACCCAGCAAACAAGAATAGGATGGCCGAATGTCCATCACGTAGAATGTAGAATTGAAGACCTGAGAACTAACTTTAATTGGAATATCAACTTCACCATGCACCATCCTTTTAGACCCGTCAAAGGCCCTGACAATGATGTTACTTGGCTTTAGCTCCAACCCTTTGCAATCCAACCGGTCTAAAGCTTTCTTGGGCAAGACGTTCAATGAGGAACCAGTGTCAACCAATACATGTGCAAGAGTAGTGCCCCTGCATTCAATGGAGACATGCAGGGCATCATTGTGGTTCGTCCCTTTAGCAGTCAAATCAGCGTCGGAGAAACCCAAACCATTATCAGCAGTTAAATTAGCCACACAATCTGTAAATTGATCAGCTGATGTCTCTTGTGGCACGTGGGCAGTCTTCAGGAAGGTAATCAGAGCCTTGGCATGGGCCTCTGAACACAACAACAATGACAACATAGAAATCTTGGATGGAGTTTGCCCCAGCTGCTCAACTACGTTATAATCACTTTTCTTAATAATCTTCAGAATCTCTTCCATCTCTTGTTTGGAAGCTTCGACAGTAATGGTCTTTGGTGCCTCCGTCTGGGCAGGCACATCAGTGGTGATCCCTTTGCCCCGAGCATTAGATGACTCGGCGACAGGGGTAGGACTAAGAACTTGATCAGGAATGAAAGTAGGTATACTTGCAGGTGTAATGGCAACAGGTCTTCGGGCAGTTGGTGGTGCAATATCAGGTGAGAAAAGTCTACCGCTGCGGGTGACTTTAGCAGGCCCAGTAATGCTGTTGACGCCGGTATCAGCATCCAACTCTTGCTTAACTCCAAGAACATAAATATATGCCCCATAGAGCCAAGGGGCAGCTTTGTCAGAGGTGTAGGGGATGGGCCCCGGAACAGTGATGATTATAGGTGCGATCTTCGGAGTAGATGTAATTCTAACAGGCTTCCTCGAGGGAGCCTTGGAAGAATTGTCGAAAATGGTAATAATAGAAACTTCTTCAGTAGGAATGGAAGGAACATTAATCTTCTCAAACAGGATCTCCTTATTATCCACCAGGTTCTGGATACCTGACTTCAGAAATGGGCAACCAGTAGGTAAAACAGAACACATATGGCAACCTTCGCCACAGCCCGGAAATAAACCGGCTAGCAACAGGTTCTTCTTGACAGTCATCATAGGGGTAATAATATCATCCACGGAAACTACAAACAAGTCTTCCTCTACAGTATTTACTCCATGTTTGGGCATGGGAGCAGTTACAACATTAGGTCTTTCGGGCGCCTCAAACTTAATCTCCTTTGCATCAATTAGGTCTTGCACCCTTTTCCTCAAAACCCAACAATCATCTGTATTATGCCCCGGGCTATCAGAGTGAAAAGCGCAGCGGGCATTAGGGTTGTACTTTGGTGATGTGGTACTTGGATTCTTCGGAGCTTCTTTTAGAGTCACCATATTGGTCTTCAGGAACTATGGCAGAATCTGAGACAAAGTCATGCTGAGACGAGTGAATTGCCTTCGAGGTCTCTCGTCCTTTTGTTGGTTGTGATGCTGAGGAGCACCAACAGGTTTTGAAATAACAACCACATTGACAGCTTGGCGGTGTTCAGGTCTATTCTGTCTTCTCGAACTGTAGACAGCACTGGACTCTTTCTTGAACAGTTTCTTCTCGGTGCTCGACGAGGCACCCTTCTGTATCTTCCCAGCCTTAATATCAGCTTCAATCCTCTCACCAGTCAAAATAAGATCTGTAAACCCGGCTGAAGAGCTTCAAATTAGATGGTTAAAGAATGGACCAGACAGGGTCCCCAGAAACATGTCCACAAGCTCACGATCAGCCAAAGGTGGTTGCACCCTTCCAGCAAGGTCTCTCCATTTTTGAGCATACTCTTTGAATCCTTCACCCGTTCCTATTGACATACCCTGGAGTTGGGTACGCGTAGGAGCGAGGTCGGAGTTGTAATGATACTACCTATAGAATGCAGTAGCCAAATCCTCCCAGCTGCGGATATTGGCTCCGTCCAACTGATAAAACCACTCAAGCCGAGTCCCTGAGAGACTGTCTTGAAAGAAATGGATCCATAAGTTCTTATCAGCAGTGTAAGGCTGGATCTTCCTCACATATGACCAGAGGTGCAGCTTTGGACAGGAAGCTCCGTCATACTTGGCAAAGGCAGGTGCCTTGAACTTATGGGGAATCACCACCCCAGAGGATAGACCTAGATCT
This sequence comes from Vicia faba, assembly GCA_948472305.1. Taxonomy (NCBI): domain Eukaryota; kingdom Viridiplantae; phylum Streptophyta; class Magnoliopsida; order Fabales; family Fabaceae; genus Vicia; species Vicia faba. Next base: position 345,002,191 of record OX451739.1, read on the forward strand.
TCGAAGTCCAGACCGGGAACCTTCTGAATTTCCATAGCGCTCAAACGGTCTTTCAGCTGTTTGTACTTATCCTCAGCAGGAGGATATTGTTCTACATCATAGTCTGTCTCGTTGTCGGAGACCATAGGGTTAGGAGCCCTCCTTTCTTGTGGACTATCTTTCCCTCCAGATGAGGTGGTCAGATCAACTTCATTCTGCAGCCCGTTTCCAAACCTTCGTCCAGTATTGAACAGGATGGTCCTCTTCTTCTTCTTCTTCTTCTCTTTCAGAATCAAGGTCTTCAGGTCCTGCTGACCCTTAGCTAGATTCATGAATAGCTCTTGAAATTGGGCATTCTGGGCCTGGAGGGCCTTGATAGCTTGCTCAGTTGAAGGTTCAGTAGATATGATGATTGCTGAAATAAACAGTGAAGAAGATAAGAGACCTGTAATGGGGTACCTGTTTATGAAGTGCATGGGATGAAATGCGTATGATTTATGATTTCAAAGACAATCGAGATTCAAATTTGTAAACAAGAAAGGAAACACACTTTATTAGATTTAAACTTCGAAATTTAAATTATTCAACAAATTGCCCTTAGGCGTTACAAAATGGAAATACTGAAAAGTAAGTAAAAACTGTAAAAGAAATCATCAAAGGTCCATCAATGCTCCCATGGTCTCTTCTTCTCAGTGCGTACATAATCATTCAGGATCCGCTCATTCTCCAGTTGCCTAGTCAGCTTCTGGATCTTCTGCTCCTGTTCATTGAACCTCTCCCGATAAGAATCCCGTTCATTCCTCAATTGCATCCAAGACCTCTTCAGTGTCCCAATATCAGTGGGCATATAAGGGTGGAGAATAGTTGGAGGAACCCCCTCCTCATTAGCAACTTCAAGAGTAACAGGCCTGACAGCTTCATATGGCATACCTAACTTCTGGGCACGAATGCGGACCCATCTGAGATATGGCTCCATTGGCAGAGAAGTCTTTGGTCCCAACTCATGTGGGTCAGATTGGTGAACTATGTCCCAAGCCCTTATGAATTTACGACGCAGCTCGTCGCTATCTCCCTGAAAATCAAAGATGATATGAGGCATCAACATCTCATGAGGCCCTTCTCTTTTGGCTCTTCCAAACTGACGGAGAGCTAAGCATGGGTTGTAAGAAATCCCTCCATGGGTCCCGATCAATGGAACATTAGGATACTCTCCACAGCGATCAATGATAGTCACCTCATCCAAGCCTTTGAGAGTTCAGATAATGTCATTATTAGAAAGAGACATCACCCTATAAGCCCAACCCATTCCTTCTTTGTTCTTTAGTACGGACTTAGGGAGGTGCGAAATAAACCACCTCGACAATAAAGGAGCACAGCACATCAAAGTTCCCCACTTTCGGGCAGTACGAGCATAGAGCTGATGAAGGATATCACCCAAGAGAGTGGGTACCGGATTCTGAGAGATGAAGATCTTGATGGCATTAATATCAACAAAAGTGTCAGGATTCGGAAATAATACCAGACCATAAATCAAGAGAGCCAGAATGTCCTCGTACGCCTTGAAGTCTAAGCAGTCCCAGAAGTAATTAGCTTTGTCAACCAAAAACTTAGCCAGAAAACCCTTAGCTTCACTTCTAGTCTCCCAGTTAGCCATTACCTCCTCCTTGGTCAAGTGAAGGGCTGCAGCAATTTCTTAGGGCTTAAGAGTCTTTTCCCAACCAGTAAACGGAGTCTGTTCCAGGACAGAGATACCGAGCAGCTTAGAGAACTCTTCTAGGGTAGGCACCAGCTGGAAGTCCTGTAAAGTAAAACAATGGTACAACGGATCATAGAATTGGACCAGAACACTCATCATTTGTTCGTCCAATTTTGAAGTGACCAAACTGATAAGAGAACCATGCCTTCTGATGAAGGAAGTAGTGTCTGGAATCCTGACAACCAAATCTTTAAGCAGGGTAGGTACTTGGACAAAGTTGATCCGGATAGTATTCCTACGCATGGGCATCATGATGACCTACAAAACAGAGCAAAGATGAAACCCTCTTGTCTTTGAAATAGGTTAGTCCTTATGCAAAATGTATGCAATGTTATGATGTTATGATGTCATGATAAAGGCACACCACAAGTATCCACAAAAAGCAAACATGGTAAAGGCACACAAGTCACACTGAGAGCCCTTAGATTTCAAGTTGGCATAGAGCTTAGGTACTACCCTCTTTCAGTTTAGTTGGTTTAAACCTGTCCTAAAAAATAGTAATCGGGTTCTAGAGGATCTCAATATCACTGACTACCCTCAATCGGTCATAATTCCAGTTTAGCAACCTTTTCTTGCGGCCGGAATCATCGCGAGAGTTTAGTCTCAATGAGTGTAGCATACTGCTACTGTTCTATGGCCAAGTTGGTCAATTTAAGGTTCTAAGGTCAGTTGGTGCTTAATGACTCCTTAGAAGACCCATATTTTCCTCGTTCCAACACAAGGGATATCGGTATAGACCAAGGTGCCACACCAACGTAGCTATTGCTTCATCCGTATCGGTCTACGCCGTACAGATCCCTCACAGTTTATTGCTACTTACCTAAAGGGTATCCCCAGATCCGGGTTAGGATCTATAGAACTCCGATACAAGCCCACAAAATTAAAGCATACAAAGCATACAATTGAAAACATAGTGATCTAATCCTAAGGTACACCTCACTTATAAAATTCCCCAGCAGAGTCGCCAATTCTGTGATCGGTGGGAATAAGAACTGACTGTTTTGGAATGCTGGTTCGTGTTTGCGTTTGTTTTCGCAAAATGTCGCGGTAAGCAAGAGTCGCCACCGTCTTTTATTTTATCCAACAAGGAAAGGAAAAAAGCACAGAAAAATTCCTTTTTGAGATATTTCTCGGGTTCGGGAGGTAGATTATAGAAAGGGAAGGTGGTAGCACTCTTTCTATCCGTGGTTATCCATGGGCTCTTAGGTACTTGCTCATTATGTTTTCAAAAGTTTGCTTTCCTTTGTGTTTGTGGGTTTGAAGAGAGTTTTGTTTTTTTGAAGAGAGTGTGAGTGCGAAAAGTTTTGTTTTGTTTTTAAAAGGAGCAAGTACTTAAGAACATCTACCTACTCAAAAAGGAATTAGACTGTGCAAATTTCCTTTAGACAACGATATCCCACTATTGAGGAGTAGGTAGCATCTTCGTTGGAGTTTTCGGGTCAATTCGATTAAGGGACATGCGGTCACTAAAGAAATGTTAGGATGCCTTAGTGGTAACCCTAATGTCTTAGATCATTTTTATCGGAGGCAACCGTTTCGAGGCAACTTATGATCTTTGGACAAGAGGGCGACCTCTAAAACTTCCTATACTCAATGACCACGTTCGAGGCAACCAAGTGAGGTGTACCCTAAGAGTGGCATATGCGAGTGTATTGTTTTTTCAGTTATTTTTATCTGTACATGTTAATGGTGAGCTACTGTTGATTTTAGGTTAAAGGTTAATCTTGTCATGCATTGCCTATTATTCAAACATCTAACGGTTAATGGTTGTGGAAATTAAATTGCGGAAAATAAATCTAAGCTATTACAAGGCGTCGGGTATTTACATCGCCAAAAACAAACCCTTTTAAAATTAAATTATGAAAAGTAAATAAAAGCGATAAATAAAATCCTAATTTAAACTATTACATTCCCGAAGCAGTTACAATATTGAAATATGGATCAAAAATTATTCGCGCGCGAGAAAATTAAATCGGAGTGTCTTAGGGTTTTGACCCTTTTTATTAAATAAAGCATATTTTTTGTTATTTTTGAATTAAAAATTAGTCTAATTTAATAATTGAATTAAATAATTAAATGAAAATATTCTTGGGTTTTTATTTTAATTAAGGAAATAAAATAAGAATGGTTAAAAAAAATTATAAACCTAATTCTAAATTAATTTTAATTTATTGCAAAATATGTTATTATTAAACCTATTTAAGCTAAATTAATTAATTAATTGTTTATTTACAAAAATAAATAATAAAATTAATGTAAAAAAATTATTATTTTGTTGTTTTCTGATTTTATGAAATAAAAGTTAATTGGTTAATTTTTTAATTAAGATAATAATAATAAAATAGAAAAAGAAAAATGAAAAGAAAGTAAAATGAAGAACAAACTCAGGGGGGTGTTGGGCTTGATTTGGGTGTGAATCAGCAATTAGTTGGCCCATTAACACCAGCCTTCTTTGACCCTTTGAGATCCAACGCGTGCTTGTTGACCAGGGAGCATGGTGAACCTTCAATCTGGATCATTAGATTTGATTGGCAAGCCATCTGGCAGGTGGATCCCTGAGGCGTATGGTGGACCACGTTTTTACACGCTGCGTGAGATTACCTGAAAACAAAATTTATCAAAGTTTTGGGGGACCTGGGATTCGAACCCAGGTCCCATTGCTCATATGCCTGCACGCTCAACCACTCCAACCAAACTGCTCAATTGTTATTGGAATGAGAAGTGAATATTATATAAAAAACAAAACGCTAAGCCTGAAATAATAAAAAAGAGCGCCACTGATTTGAATGGACCAATAGCAAAGGGACACGCTATTGTCTTCTTCGAACGACCCTGGTTATTTACCTGCGGATTTTTATCCGCAGGAAGATTCGTGGGACGTCTCAAAAATCCATCCTAGGTCACAAAAATGCAGGCTACGACCATCATTGGATTCGTCTCTCTCCCCTGAACACAAATATGGCCATGGTTTGCCTTGATTTTGCCTGTACACAAAACGCCTAAAAATAAAGCAAAGAATCCCTAGGTTCGGGTAACACATTAGAAGCCATGAAAATAAAATTGAATGATGCAGAAAGCTTCGAAATCAAGCATAGATCAAGAATATGTTAATATTTGGTCAAAAAGATGCAAGAATGAGGAGTTATATTTCCATGTGCAGAGGCATATTTAGGAACACTTACAGCGTGTTACAGGTGGTCTTAAGGTCCGGTTTTTATCGCTACAGCTTCACAGGATACCAGGCAAGGGAGTAGTGTTGAGCTTTTGCTTTGAAAAATCCTCCAAACAAGAATTCGATCTCCCACATTTCAAGCTTTTTTCCAAAGTTGTTCTGGCCGTTTCAACAGAGCTTTGTGCGTCCTTTAGGTCTTCCTCACTTGTGTGCATATAATGGAATGTGTTTAGGTCAAAATTTGGGCCATAATCCTTATCCATTGAAGATGGAATATTTGATATGATCACCATTGATAAGCTTTCCATAATTGCACCAAATCTGAGATTTTGTGCATGTTTTGACTTGGCACAAGTTTGATTGAGTTGCACATGATATTTGCAAGTTGTAATGACCACAAGAATCTTATTACATCAAATTTTAGATTTTATTTGATTTAATATTGATTAATAATGAATTAAATCAATAAAAATGAAATAAAATAGAAAAATATATGAATGTCCATGAAATTAAATATGGGACACGTGTGTGGTATGACAAGACTATATCAAGTGGAAAAAAGTGGGGCCTTTTGTAAAAAATTGGAGTTTTGAGGATAGTTGACTTTTGGCAATTTTTGAAAAATGCCCAACTTCAACAATGCATAACTTCCTCAATTTTGAACTTTTGGAGGTGTTCTTGGACTTTTTAGAAACCTTGAGATGTCCTATAATCAACCCGTTTTGTCTCATATCATTTTGATCTTCCATTCTCAAGTTATAAGCTTTGGCAAAAAAAGGTGTTTTTGTTGACTTTCAAAAATGACCTATAATGTCCAAATTTGTAACTTTTTGTGAGAGCATTTCTTTATCTTGGGGTGTGAAGATGGATTGTAGGGAATTGCATACTATTAAAAATGAGCTTTGGATGGGTCATTTATAATAAAGTATGAGAAAGTTATGATTGGTCAAAGTTGAGTTGACTTTTCCTACAAAACCCTAATTTAGCAACTTTTGAATCTTGATGAATCTTGAGCAATCCTTGATGAATCATGATCAACCCTTGATCAAATGATGAATTATCCTTCAAAATAAGAATGTTGACAAAAAATCTTGAGGTTTTACTGTCTATAGGTCACTGTTGACTTTTGCCCTAGCACAATCGATTTTTGGGCCTCTTGAGCAATTGACTGACCAAACTTTCTCTGCAAGGCTTGAAATACGACATGGATGAACTTAAGAACATATTAGGATATTGGGGAGCACTTGAGGTCATTTTGATGTGAGGACCTTGATGCAACACAAAATCCTAATTTTGACTTGACTGCCTTAGGAGGTGATTTGACTGTCCAAACCTTGAGCCAACTTGAGCAACTTGAAGATCATTCTTGACAAATCTTGAGGAATATGGGAGGGAAAATTTTGGGGTACAAAAGGATTCTTCGGAGCTTCCCGCAAGGTTACCAGATTAGATTTCAACAAATGTGGCAAGACTTGAGACAACGTCATATTTATCCTGGTAAACAGTCTTACCGGCCTTTTCGTCCTAAGCTGATTATTTCTTTGTTGCACAGGTGCAGGCTTAGAGATTATAACAGCCCCTACTGCTGGACGGCGTTTAGTTCTGTCCTGATTCCTTTGATTGTACACAACACTAACCTCCTTTTCCCTAGAAAATGGCTTTCTTTCTGCACTGGAGGATGCATCCTTCTGGATCTTACCACTCCTAATTCCAGCTTCCACTCTTTCTCCCGTCAAGATCGATTCAGTGAAGTCGAATGAGGAGCTTCCAATCAGGTGATTGAAAAACGGACCAGACAGGGTACCCAAAAACATATCCACTAGCTCCCTATTAGATAGGGGTGGTGTACTCTTCCTTCTAAATCCCTCCACTTCTGAGCATAGTCTTTAAAGCCATCGCTCGCACCCATAGACATACTTTGGAGTTGTGTACGGGTGAGAGCAAGGTCTACATTATACTGACACTGCTTATAGAAAGCAGCAACCAGATCTTCCCAATTGTGAATGTTGGTCCTTTCCAGCTGGTAGAACCACTCTAATTGAGTTCCAGATAAACTATCTTGAAAGAAGTGGACCTATAATTCCTTGTCAGCAGTGTGAGGCTAAATCTTCCTCACATAAGATCGGAGATGCATTTTGGGACATGAGACCCCATCATATTTTGCGAACACCGGAACCTTGAACTTTTGCGGGATAACCCAGAAACCAAACCCAGTTCTTTAAAATCCATACCCAGTACCTTTCGGACCTCCATTGCATTCAAACAATCCTCCAGCTGTTTGTATTTTTCATCAGCGGGAGGATACTGCTCCTCATCATAGTCAGATTCATCATCAGATTATTTTAGACTGGAGTCTTCCTCTCTTGTTTCCTCATCTTGATTGTCTCCTTCCTTTGATGAAGTTACCAGTTCAGAGGCTCGCTGTACTGGTCCTCTGATCCTTCTTCCCAAGTTCACCACACCAGCTGGTTTCTTTGGCTTATTCTTTTCTTTAACAATCAGGGCTTTCAGTTCTTCTTGCCCCTTGGCCAGAGCCATGATCATCTGTTGAAACTCAGCATTCTGAGTCTGTAGATCCTTCACTGTTTGTTCTAGATCCATTGCTAAAATAAACAGCACAAAAGATGAGAAACTTGTTTTGAAACCTGCTTATGCAATAATATGTATGATATATGTATGCAATGTTTTCAAGGATTTCTAAGACTTAAATTTGCTCAAACAGAAAAATAACAAACGTTAATTGCATTAAGAAGTTTTATTGGTCACAACGATGCCTCTTGGGATTACAAGGGAAATAACAAAGCCAAAATATAAACTCTCCAAGTAAAGAAAGACTCAAGCTTCCCACAAGCGCATCCTCTTTGGTGCAATGTAAGCGTTTATACTCTTCTCTTCGTGAAGTAACCTGGTGAGCTCTAAAACCTTCTTCTCACTGGCGTAGAACTGGGTTTCAAAGGTATTTCGTTCTTCTTTGAGTTGGATCCAGGACTTCCATAGCTCCTCAAGATCAGTTGGCATGTCAGGATGAAGAACAACGTAAGGGGTGTCTCCCTCGACAATTGGCTCCATAATCACAGGTAAGATGGCGGGGTAAGGCATCATAAGACATTAAGCATGAGCTCGTACCCATTTGAGGTAAGGCTCAAGAGGGATGGAATTCTTGTGACTCAGTGTCTTGCTATCAACCCTATTTATCATGCCCCAAGCTCGAAAGAACCTCTTACGATAACCCTGAACATCATTCTCATAGTCAAATGTGATTCCTTGGATGAGCGTGTCGCGAGGACCATCCCTTTTAGCATAACCAAACTGTCACAATGCCAAACAAGGATTATAAGTGATTTCTCCCCTAATGCCTATAAGAGGTACATTATGGAATTCCCCACAGCGATCAATGATGGTAACATTCTCCGAGGATCACGAACACCAATGAATATCTGAATGGGTAAGGGACATCAACCTATGAGACCATCTTACACCCTGCTCATTTCTCAGAATAGACCGGGGTAGGTGAAAAATAAACCACCTAGCCAATAGAGGAGTGCAACACAGAAGGGTCCCTCTTCTCTTTAGAGTGCGAGTATGCAAAGAGTGTAGAATATCCCCAAGTAAGGTAGGCACCGGATTATGTGACAGAAAAATTTTAACCGCATTCACATCTATGAGTTGGTCCGTGTTAGGGAATAGTACCATCCCATAGATGAGAAGGGGAAACACTTCTTCAAAACCTTGTAAATCCAGGCTATCCCAAAAATGGTGAGCTTTCTCAAATAAAAACTTAGCTGGAAATCCTTGGACGCCTCTTCTGGTTTCCCAATTTTCCACTACATCAGACCGTTGTAAAGATAGAGCTTGAGCAATCTCTTCAGGCTTTGGGTCTCTTTCCGTACCGTTTAATGGTAGCTGATTAAGGATAGGTACCCCTAATAAATGAGAAAACTCCTCCATAGTAGGCATTAACTGGTAATCAGGAAAAGTGAAGCAGTGGTGCAACGGGTCAAAGAACTGAAAGAGCACCATTAACATTTCTTCATCAGGGGTTGAAGTGACCAAGTTGAGAAGTCGACCATGTTTTTCAGTAAAGGGAGAGCTTTCAGGAATCCTTGATGCTAAGTCCTTGAGTTGAGGATGCACTTTCACAAGGTTGATTTGGATAGTGTTCCTGTTAGCGGATGTCATATCCTACAAAACAAGACAAAGATAAGCCCTAGAAAATCCTTGAAATGGTTAGTATGATATGCCATGTTATGATGTCATGATTATGCTAAGAAATCACAGATATAGCCAGCACAAGCAAATCACACCAAGACCTTAGGTTTAAGGCTTGCATGGGTTTTAAGGTAATACCCTCTTGAAGTTGGATTGGTTTAACATGTCCTATAAATAGTAACCTGGTTCTAAGGGATCTCAATATCACTAGCCTTTTCCACAAGCTTCGTTCGATAGGCGACTGACTCGCAACCAAACAAAACTCGGGAGTCAAGTCTCAATGAGTGTAGCATCGAGTATCTGTCGACTTTGGGAATACACTAAAGACGGCCATCTCTCTACGTCATAATGGCCAAGTTGTTCATTTAAAGGTTCAAGGGCTACCGGTACCAACCAAAGTGTCGCATCAACGTAGACATTGCTTCAATCGTGTCGGTATACCCTGCACAGTTTCCACGATCTATTGCTACTTACCTAACTGATTTCCCCATATCTGGGTGTAGGATCTATAGTAACCCAAACAATCCCTTAAAAGTAAATCAAACAAACAAGCAAACAATTTAGAAATGATCTAGACCCTAAGGTAAACCCCACTTTTATAATTTTCCCCAGCAGAGTCTCCAGTTCTGTGATACGATGGCAGAACCGACTGTTTAATACTGGTTTTGCATTTTTTAGTTTGCAAATGTTGCAGTAAGAAAGAGTCGCCACCGACTTTTATTTTATCCAACAAAGGAAAGAGTGAAAAGAACACAAAAAGACCTTTTTCGAAAATTTTCTGAGTAAGGGGGGTAGATTATGGAAAGGAAATGTGTTAGCACCCTTTCCATCTGTGGTTTTCCATGGGCTCTTAGGTACTTGTTCATTTTAAAAATTGTTTGTGTTTGTGTGGTTTGAAAGATTTTGTTTGCTTTATGGTAACTCTTGTATCAGTCCTCAAGAGTGTGATAAAGCGTTTTTGAAAATAGTTTTTGAAAAGTGTGTAAGTGTGAAAAATTCAGATTTTGAACAAGTACTTAAGAACAGTCTACCTACTTAAAAAAGGATGTTCTTTTCCTCCTTTCCTTTAGATAGTGATATCCTACTATTAGTGAGTAGGTAGCCCTACCGTCGGATGTTGAGGGACTATCGAAAGGGATGTTATGGTCATTGAAGGCAACATGTAAAGACATCTTACCATTCGAAGGGACTGTCATCATATAGGAAACATCGAGGGACAAGATCATTTTTCTTGTAGGCAACTCGAGGGACGTTAAGAGACCATGATCTTTATGATGACTTTAGAATTGAGGGTCTTTACTAAGATATCCCTACGCTCGAGGGACATGACCATTTCCGAAGGCAACCAAGTGAAGAATACCCTAAGGATGCAAGTATGAGAAGTGTGTCTTTTCAGTTATATTATCTTGAGGTTAGTGATCTAATGATTAATTGGCTTTATATTGTCACGCACACCTAAGTTACTAGCAATTATATATACAAAAAAATAAAATGTGGAAAGTATAAATCTAGACTATTACATGGCTTCGGGGAGGGGACATTTACATTCCAAACCAAATGGGGAAAATAAAATAAAGCAATAAAGTAAATTCCTATTAACTATTACATCCCGTATAACAGTTACATGAATATAAAATGCAAAAGAAAATAAACGCGCGATAAATGAAAACACGTTCTAAAACCTAGAGGAAAAATCTTTTTGGTTGTTTTTGTTTAAAAAAAAGAAAATAATTAAATTAAACATCCTAAAGTTTATTTAGAAAAATGAAAATTAATTAAGAAAAATAGTCTAAGTTTTTTTTGTTTAGTTTTTATTATGAAAAAGAAATGATTAAACCTAAATTAAATCCTAAGTTCTAATTCAATTTTAATTAAAGAGGAAAAAATGGTTAAAATAGTTATTAATTAATTCAAGAAATTAATTATCTAATAAAAAATCTAATACTAATTTTTTTTGATTTTTTTATTTGTTAAATTAAATAAATAAAATAAAATAAATTAAAACAAAATAAAAAAAGAAATAAAATAATACAAAAAAAAAACAAAATAGGCCCAGTCATCAAAAGCAAATATGGGGGTGTTGTTGTTAAAAACGCTTGGCCCAAATCAGAATTTTGTATTGAGATCCAGTGAGGAACGTTTGTGATAGCTCATGGTGCACCTGCACGTGGGAACCATTTGATTTAGATCAAACAAGATCCAGTGATGGTAATCTGGAGGTGCATGTTGGACTAGCGTATCTAACATCCACTGAATCTATAGTTGACAATGTTGGAAAAATAAAATGCTGGACCTGGGACTCGAACCCAGGTCCTCTCCCTCACATCCACGCTTCTTTGCTAGCTGAGCCATCCATTCATTCATTATATAAAATGAAACAAGAATATTATATATAACAAAATGTCAATATATGGAAAGAAAAAGACGCGCGCTTATTTGAATGGGCCAATGGGACAATGACACGCTTTGTCTTCTTCACCCTCCGTTGTCTTAGGTACTGCAACTTATAGTGACAATTTTCGTTTGTCACTATAGCACCTGCACTCAGCAAACTTCACGATACGCAACATAAATTGAATGTGAGGCCATAGATCAATTTGCCTCATCCTCCTGAGTACGATGATACCCTTGGTTTGGGCTGATTTTGGCCCATATTAAAAAACCCAATTTTAAGGTTCAAACCCTAGCCATGGAAACCTGTTATAACTGCACTCAAACTTCAATCTAACTATGCAAAAAGCTTGCAAACGCTCCAATAATCAGTAATGTATGATCAAAGTGCATTTATGTTACATGAATCAAGCAAAATGAAATTGGAAGAAAATACAAACCGTGCGAATTGGTTGATGCGTTTGGTAATTTTTCAAAGCTTATTAATTGTTGCAAATGCTTCATGGGACCTCCAGGAGTGTGTTTTGATCTTTGTTTGGGATTAAAACAAGCTAGAGATTGAAATTCGAAGTTGACAAATTTGGTATTTTTTTGACAAATTTCATGGGTTCCCCAAGCTATGTGTGCGTGCTCTGATGCTTGCTGGGTGTTTGTTTATATAGAGAGGGATGAGGAGACACGAAAAAACAAGTTTGTAACAGCCATAGACAAACATTTGAATGCCATGAATACCAATATGTAACCTTGGCCAAAGTTATGGGATTTTGTCCATTTTTGAATTTTGCATGAATGTGGACATGCTGGCCTTGCTGTACACGAAAATTGGGGCCCCTCCATGCATTGAAACAAGCCTTAACCATATAATTTGTAATAATCTTGATTTATTTGATTTTTAATTAAATAAAATTAATATAAAATGCAAATAAAATCAATATTATGCAAAAATGGTTTTAGGAGTCCTCTATACTCTTAGGAAGATGGTTGAGGTCCAAGAAAATGAGCCATTGCCTTAAAAACTCAAATTTGCTCAATGCATATTTCTTGAAATTTCCCAAATTTTCCCAACTTAGGAAAGCCATAACTTGCTCAATTTTTATTGCATGATGATGATCTTTTACTTTTTAGAAATCCCAAGGTGTCTACTTCAATCCCTGTTTTGATAAATTTTGCATTTGAAGATGTTATCTTGATGTTAAAGGTCTTGGCAAAAAGGGGCTTTTACTGACTTTCTAAAAATGACCTGTAATGTATGAACTTGTATCTTTCAAATGGTGCATTTCTTGAACTTGAGGACTGAAGAGAAGTTGCAGGGAATTGAATTCTCTTCAAAATGAGCTTTGGTTGGAAAATTTTGATAAAGTATGAGAAAGTTATGTTTGGTCAAAGTTCAGTTGATTTTTCCTATAGAAACCCTAATTTGCCATTTTTGACTTTTGATGGGTTCAGAGCATTTCTTGAGGAATCATGATCAAAAATTGATCAAATGATGGATATCACTTTAAAATGTTGATGTTGACCAAAAATCTTGAAATTTGACTGTACATGGGCCACAATTGACTTTTGACCTAACACAGTTGATTTTCCAATACTTGAGCAATTGACTAAGCAAACTTATTGTGCAAGGCATGAAATTTGGCATGGATGATCTTGAAGACATATTAGGACCATGGGAAACATTTGAGACCATTTGAGCTCAATAATGTTGATGAAAATTAAAACCCTAGTTGGGGGTTCATTGCCTTAAGAGGAGAATTATCTGGTCAATTCTTGGTCAACCTTGAGCAATTGAGGACTTCAATGGGAGTATGTCTTGAGTGAAAATGGGAGGAAATTTTTTTGGGTACAACAAGAGGACTTGATGAAAATCTCAAGTATCTTTGACACTTTTAATACGGTTGAAAATGTCAGCATATATTATGTTAAGGGTAACAACCCTAGTATCCTTCTCATACTTTCAGGGTTATATGCAACGGAATATAACGAACTCCTCAAAAATATTCAGACACACCATTATCCAAGTAAAAGCATGGAAACCTAGTATTAAAATATAAACCTTACAAACAATAGCTTCCCACTAAGTTGCAGGCCTGATGGCAACACCCAGGAACATTACCTGTCATATATAACCAATGATCCTTGCCAAGAGATCATCCATACAATATTATGAATTATCCAAGTTCATACCTCTTTTCAGTAAATACTTTCTTCCTTGCCCATGAACAGAAAGTATCTTCCCAGGATCTCACCCATAACAGAACAAGATGCCTACTCTAATACCATTTGAAATTCTGGTACAACAGACTCAGATGTCCTATAAGGATGTCAATACATATGATCGGACATAACATACATGTAAGATAAAATAGTATTGAAAAGATAAAGAACACACCAAAATTGTTTACCCAGTTCAGTGTACAACAACACCTACTCTGGGGGCTACCAAGCCAGGAATGAAGTCCACTATTAGTAGTATCAATTTGCAGACTCTACAGCCAACACACCCATTGATGATCTACGCAATTAATCACTACCCAATGACCCTTCTACCTAGGTCCTCCCTAGATATGGAATATCCCTATCCCACTTCCAATCATCACAATGATGTCTATTAGTCACCACCTCAGTCACTGTATAGAGGACCCTTCACCAAGATTCTGATCACATAGACAATTTGGAAGACACATTTCCATGACAACCTAGCTAAGTGTCCAAGCCAAACTCCACTGTTTGTTATCTTTGCTCCTAACTAAGAACACGTCATGGAGTTTCTTCAAATCTTCCTCCAAGAACAATACATCTCTTACCTACAGGCTTCGAGGTGAACATGGTAACCTTCCCACAACCGGGAGGTTTACCTTGACAAAACCTTAGACTTCTACATCTTGAGCCGTGTATTTTCTAGGTTACAAACCCTTCTATTTATAACCTATTACTCAACTGGTTTTGGACCTTCAATCACAGCAAATCAGCTATAAAAAACTGCAGAAACTTCTGCCCCAAGAAAGGTCTTAATCTTTACTTTCCTAAATAATCTCCTTATTTAGAAAGTCTTCATTCTACTTAATTTCTGATTGAATTTTCTGGACCTTTAAATATGCTCCACATAGGATACATAATATTCTCCTGAATATTCTGTTAATGTTGAGAACAAATTGAATCTCATTAATCCAGCTCAGCAGGCGCGATGTCAAGACATCTTCTTTGACGTGTTGTTCCAGTTGTCGAAAAAGTTCAAAACAACATATTTTAACATTGTAATAGGACTTCTTATTGTACCTGTTCTTCTTATAAAGTTTATACATCCTATTCTACATTACATTATTGCTTCTATTATTTGTTTTACAAAAATTAAGCCAATCCTAAAACAAGAGAACTAACACTATTGAACCATAAAAGAAAATATATTATATATTGTGAAGACTAACCTGTAACATATTCATTTCGTAAGATTTGATTGAGTTAAATCACATTTCGTAAGCTTTGATGCAACAAAGATAACTCTTTGAAGAAGATGAGTTTGCTGCATGAGTTTGGTGTTTCCACTTTGCATGTTTGTGAAGAAAGGTTGTCCAAACGTTAATTGATATTAGGATATATGAGAGAGATGTTATGATTTTATTTTGGGAGATATGATTGTTATATATTGAAGCGAGATAACTTTTCTTATATATATATATATATATATATATATATATATATATGTGTGTGTGTGTGTGTGTGTGTGTGTGTGTGTGTGTGTGTGTGTGTGTGTGTGTGTGTGTGTGTGTGTGTGTGTGTGTGTGTTTGTGTGTGTGTGTGTGTGAGTGTGTGTGTGTGTGTGTGTGTGTGTGTGTGTGTGTGTGTGTGTGTGTGTGTGTGTGTGTGTTGTGTGTGTGTAATACCTTTCACAAAGGTTGATAAAATTAACCGTGATGAAATATAAGGACAAACTCATTTTGCAACGAAAAATAGAAAATCGTTGGTGATGAGATTCAAACCATTACACTCCAGATACACTTCGCCACGATTGTTAACATTGACCGTAGTGAAATGTCTTTTAGTAAATAGAAAAACAAAAAGGCACCCAAAAATGAGTTATTACTACGGTTAAAAGAACGAATGTTGTATTATGGTGTTATGAAAGGTCTATTTTGTAGTAGTGGTAATTGATATAGCTATAAATGAAATGATATATTAGTGGGTCTAAGAACTAGTATACACCAATACAAATATAGTAGAATATCCATTATAATGACTTGATCAATTAATTATAAAACCCAGGGAAGTTGAGCTTCTATTTAATCCATTATTTGGTCCTTCATAAGGTAGGACACTTCATTTGTCTAAACCCAATGGACATGGTTCAAAGGTAGCTCTCTCACCTCCATACATTGTTGTGCACCTCAATAAAAACTCCTTCTAAATAACCATCCCTTTCCCATAAGACCAAAAACAGGTCACTCAAAACCAAAAGCATTCCCTTGTCACGTTGAATCAAACAATGTTAAGAAAAATATGTGTTAACCAGAGTGGCAACAAGCTATGCAAATAAGTATGATGCACTCGTAGCTAACTAGACTTTGACATTTACCACTCAAAAAACAATTTGGGTACAAATGGGTCTTCAAAGTGAAGGAAACCCCTGATGGGATTGTTAAGAAATACAAAAGTTAGGTTAGTAGCCAAAGGCTACCACCAACAATTTGGCTTTGATTTCAATGAAATATTTTCTCCAATTTCTAAACCAACCACAGTCATATTTATACTTACATTAACTCTCACATATATGTGGGTTTTACAACACATTGACAAAAATAAT
This sequence comes from Vicia faba, assembly GCA_948472305.1. Lineage (NCBI taxonomy): Eukaryota > Viridiplantae > Streptophyta > Magnoliopsida > Fabales > Fabaceae > Vicia > Vicia faba. Next base: position 345,018,496 of record OX451739.1, read on the forward strand.
TCCTTTCTCAATGGTTCTCTTTAAGAAGAAGTTTACATGTCTCAACCACCTGAATTTGCATCAAGATCTAAGTTTAGTGTGTAAACTGAACAAAGCATGTTATGGACTTAAGCTTTCCCCATGAGCATGGTATGAGAAACTAACTCAAGCACTCATCAATTTTGGTTCTATCATAGATGGTGTGACCACTCATTATTTGTCTACTCTCATTAAGACATAATTATTTATGCACTAGTGTATGCCTATGACATACTCATCACATGATCCTCATCAACCCTGATTGACAAACTAATCAACTTTCCGCATGCCATATTTGCATAGCAAAATTTAGGCAAACCTAAGTACTTTTTAGGCATAAAGGTCAAGAATATGACTAATGCTTTCATGCTTCTAACACAATTCAAATACATCAATGGCCTACTAACTCGAGCTAAAATGAGAAATGCTAATGGTGTTTCTAGTACTATGCAGAACAAATGCAAACTAAGCAAACAATACTCATGTGCTTTCTTAAACCCTCAGTAGTACAGGAAAATTGTTAGTTTCTTTTATTATGTCACCCTTACTCGACTAAACATTGAATTTAGTGTGAATGAGGATTGTCAATTTATTTTTTCTCCTTTGGAATCACATTGGTCTCTGGTCAAAATAACACATAAAATATCTTAGTGGAACCTTGACACATGGAATGCTCCTATCTCCCTCTTCTTTCACACGCAATTTTTCCTTGTGAGCCTATAGTGATTCATACCAGGCATGTGATATAGATGATCACAACTCAACTTTTGGATCTTGCTTCTACTTTAGATTTAACCTTATTTTATGGAGATCTAAAAAGTAGCCTTTTGTGGCTAGGTCTAGCACTTAGGCTGAATATCACTCCTTGGTACTCACCACATCAATACTTCTATGGTTAGAATTTATGCTAACTAAGCTTCCAAGTCCTTTCTTACCTCCTACACTTCTATGTGACAACTTAAGTGTTGTATTTCTTTCCAACAATCCAATCCTTCATGAAAATACTAAATATATAGAGATTGATATACAATTTGCAAGGGAATGGGACGTGGATAAGAATATGTTAATCCAACGTGTCCCAAGCAATGCTCGAATCACAAACACACTTACAAAGCCCCTTAGAACTGCGACTTTTACTGATCTTCGTACCAAGCTCAGAATAGATAATTTCATCATTTCTTGAACTTCTGAGGGAATATTAAGAGTGTTTAGCATAAGTGGTGCATTGTGTACATGAGTATTGGACAAAAAGCAATGTAAGTGATATAGTAGTAAGTAAAATGATATAGAAGTAGATCTAAGAACTAGTATACACCAGTGCTAATAACATGATAATTGTAATGTCTTGATCAATCAGTGCTAAAAAATAAGAAAGACGAGCTTCCATTGAATTCACTAAGGCAAAAATGAGTTGAAAAATAAATTTTAGGTAAAATTACAATAGAGGTTCTTTAAGTTATTCTTTTAATAGGTTGGTCCTTTAAGTTTTTTCAACAATTTGGTCCTTTAGGGTGATTTCTACATCATTTTTCTCACATTTTAAAACAATAGAAATTTGTGATTGTTGTATTTTTGGTTGCACCTCATCATTTTCATACCGCTAAAAATAATTGCATTCAGGATTAACACCTTCACTCTGTTAAAAAAAGATAACGGTTAAAGGACAAAGTTATTACAAAAAAAAAAACATAAAAGATAATCATATGTTACAAAAAAATAATTTAAAGGACTTCTGGTATTATTTTGCCTAAATTTTAATAAAAATCAAGTTTTTATTCAAAAACTACAAATCATAATTTCAAATAGAATTTATTGTAGAGACAAAAATAGTTATTCCTTAAAAAAACCCAACATATAAAAATCACTTTTACATTTTTTTTCTCTTTTAAAATTGAAACCAAACAACCACTAAATTTACAAGATCAACTTGAAAAATAAGATCAGTAACTACCAAAAATAAATTTACTTCCTTCAATGATTTTATGTTTACTAAGTATAATTATATGTTAACTCTTCCAATTATATTTAGACTACTCAGAATTTTGGAGTCATTTTTAAATATTATTAAAATTAAATATATTTTTAATTATTTTAAATATGTGTACAGATTTTAATTTTAATCCTTCTAAAAATTCCCTTAGAATTTGATTCTTGATTTCTTCCAATTTTAGTCATTGTGTTTTAACAAAAAAAAAAATTTCATATTGCATGATCAATGTGATTTTTTTTGTTAACATATAATATTGAAGACGTTAGAATATCATTTACTTAAGATTTAAATATACGATACCCCCTACTGTTGTACCCCAAAATTTTCCCTCTCACTTATCAAGAATTTTCTCACAAGATCTCTTTGGGCTCAAGACTGCACTAGGGTTTGATCAGCTCAAGACACCTCCTTATGCACTGATGACCAAAATTAGGGTTTGAGTTTGCACAAGGAGTTTTGTACTATCATTGCTTCATATGATTTTCAAGGATCATTATGAACTCCCAAGATTACTCATGTCAAGTTTCAAGCCTTGGATCACACTTTTGATCAATCAATTGAACAGTTGACCTAAAAATCAGCTATATTGGGGAAAAATTCAAAAATAGCCTATTTACAGTCAAACTTTATAACTTTTGATCCACATCAACATCTTAGACTCATACGTATCATTTGTTCAAGTTTGGCCCATAATTCCTCAAGAAATTTGATCAAATCATCAGAAGGGCAAAATGGTCAAAATTAGGGTTTTGACTGAGAAAGGGCAATTTCTGATTTTTGACCTAGTAAATGATCAATTGGTTTAAGGCATGATATCAAGAGTCCAATTGTATCATTTTTACCTAATGACGTGATTCAAAATATTCCAAGTACATTGGATTGACAGATGAATTTTGCAGTCAACTGATCAAAAGTCAACTGTATACTAAAAAGTCAAACTTTGACTTTTTTGGTCAAATTCAAGTGCCAAAGATCATAATCCATCAAAACATGTCAAAATGTTAAACTTATTCATCAAGAAATCAAAAAGTCAAGATTTCATTTTGAAAAGTCAAAATTTCTAAACTTAGAAATTTTTCTAAGTGTTGGAAATTTCTTGTTTTTTGATAACTTTGATCCAAATTTTCACCATGATGCAAGATGATTCAAGAGAAACTTCCAACATGAAAGTTGTATATCTCCATAAAATATACAACTTTTCTTCACACAACTTCTCCTAAAAATGCTTGGATCTCAAGTTATAATTTTGTGAATACATGCTCATGAACTAAAAAAGACTTAGTGAAATTTTGCCCTAGTTTGGCAGATTTTTGACCTAATTTCATGGCAATTTTTCACATAGTTACAAGGGTAATATTAAAATGAAATTCAAATATGAGTTGTAGAGCACATTGCAAGCTTTCAAAAATGTCCAAGAACTCCTTGAGATCATTCTTGAGTAGGGAGAATCGAAGAGATGAAGTTAGGGTTTCATTCTTGTTTTTCAAGCCATTTTCATGATGAACATTGGATCCAATCTTCAAGCATGCTGTACACATCTCACTTTGCAGGCTTCTAACTTGATTTTAACTCTATAATTAGGTGTTTTAATAGCTGTTGGAAGCTTTAATCCAAGCATTCAATGCATTGTACAAGTATAATTCCATTTTGGGAAGAAAGGCAACATTGCCATTTTAGAAAAGCAAGCTTTATGCAAAGTATGCTTGCATTGAGCCTTGCATTTGTTCTTTCTGCACAAACACACTCTACACAATCAGAACAAGTGTGTTTAAAGGTTTCAGCCACCCTACAAGCCTTGTACCTTGCTTTGTAACAATGCTTGTCAATGTTGCTTCAAAAACAAGGCAAAATCCATAACATGTGATCTCTTGTTTTCTGATCATTTCAAAACCTCTAACCCTTTGCTTATATTTAGGGAGACTATTTGCAACATAGGACACATTTTTTTTATAATCCCTAAAACACCCTCAAGCCTTCATAAGTCAGAACTGGCCAAAACTCTATTTTTTGAGCTTCAAACACCCATCTCCATTTCCACTCGTGTGTTTTCAGTTTTAACCATCCAAAAACTTCACATACATCATATAGAACTCATCTCAACACCTGTTACACTTCTGTAACTTCATCTTCATCATCCACCATTTTCAAAAATCTCCATTACAGTTGGACTTGAGTAGAGAGTTCCAGCTAGTTTCAGAATAAAGTAAGGCTTGCAAAACACTCAGGGAGGCCCAGGCAAGCTAAACAAATCCTCAGGCCCTCTCAAAAATTACTCAAACTCCATTCACGATGCTAGCTGCAAAAGGTAAATTTTCAAACTTATATCTCTTCATACAAGCATCATTTGATCCTGATTTGTGAAAACAAAATGTAGATATCTTTGCTCTAAAGCTGACCATGTTCATAGTTCCCATTCATATTGACTGTGTATAGAGAATTTTGGATTTGAAATTTTTGAGAAAATTAGGTTTCAATTTAGGGCCAGCAAAATTAGATTTTATCTTTGACTTTTAGCTTACATAAGTTATATGGTTGAATTCGTGGGAAGAAACACCACAACTTTCATGTTTGAACTTTCCATTTTTGTTGAGAGATGACGAAGATACAGGTGGTCCGGCTAGGCGCGAGGTTGAATATGAAGTTGCCTTCAGAAAGCAGTTTCTAATATATATTTATGCTTTGATTATATGACCGGATGAAACAGCCACCCCAATGGCAAGCGCGCGTACTAAGTCATGTGTTACCTAAAGGGCGAGGGTTCGAACCAATGTGAACCTCCCTTTTTACATTTTTTTCTTTATTTTTCTGATTTCCTAACATATTTTTTTGCAAGCACTGGGCCCTTTGGGCCTGGCATTTTTATTTATTTTTGCAAGCATACTTCCCTGCCTACTTTTGGCACCCCCTGGCCCATTTATTTTTATTCACTTATTTATTTTATTTTTCCTTTTAAATATATTTTATAAAATACCAAAAAAATCATAAAAAGTATAAAAATAATAGATTTATATTTTAACATAATTTAAATATTTTTCCATATAAAAATTTATTTTATTCATTATACTTTATTTACTTTTATTAATTTCCTTGTAAATTAATTTAAAACTAGATTATTATTTATTTAAATATATTTATTTTAATATAAAAAAGACCAAAAATATTTCATAACACCACATATTATTTTCATGACAAAAATACAAAAATACTTTTTCTTTAAACTTATTTTCTTTTAATCAACTAAATAGAATTAGGGTTTTATTCAAAAATCTTTTCTTAATTAATTTCTTTTTCTTATTTAACTTAAGTTAGTTTAATTTAATTATCTTTTTTCTCTAATTAGGTTTAGGTTAAAACCTATTTCATACAAAAATCCAAAAATAAAGATCATTTCTTTCAATTTGCATTTGTACTTTATATATTTCTTCAATTATTTGTACAATATTCAATTTGGTTGTAATGGATTAATTAGGTTTATATTATTGCAATCCCCATTCATAAATTGTATACCCCCTCCCACAAATGTTGTAATAGCGTAGTAACTTTAAATTTCGCAATTTATCGCTTTTACATAACATGCAAGTAATTAGAGTTTGTATGGGAAGATAAAACCAATCAAATAGAAAACCATAATTCAAGACAAAATCAAGCATGAAAATAACACACTTGCACACAAGCACCCCTAGGGTTATTCCACTTGGTTGCCTTATACAAAATGGCCATATTACGCATGTAAGGTATCTTAGCAAAAACAAACAAATACAAGATCCTAGTCCCTCGATGATGCTATCTAAAGTTGCCTTACAAATGATCTTAGTCCCTAAAAAAAAGAATGCTAAGATACCTTGCAACATTGCTAATCATGGCTATACGATGACCCATGCCCGTCCTGTTTACATCCAAAGATAGGGTTGCTTACCAAATCAATGGTAAGACAACAATGTCAAAGGAAGAGAAATGAACAAGAAAGACATTTGAGTAGGTAGATTGCTCCTAAATACTTTATCCATTTCAAAACAAACATCCTTGATATTTTCAAAACAAACACCTACACTTTCAAAACATCTTACAAACTTGAAAACATTTTCAAAAGATCAACATCTTTGTATACATTCTTACGAACGAGAATCATTAATATTTTCCTAAACAATGGTCTCTTTACAAAATACTTTCAAAAACCTCACAAAGCATAATTTCAAACAAAATCAAGTGATCTAGCAAGTAACTAAGAGCCCATGGAAAACCATGGATGAAAAGGGTGCTAATACCTCCCCTTTTCATAATCTACCCCCCGAACTCAAGAAACAATCTCAAAGGTCTTTCCTGTGCTTTTTCACCTTTCCTTTTGGATAAAAGAAAAGTTGGTGGCAACTCTTGCTAACGGCAACATTTGCGATCAAACGCAAAACCTTCAACTCAGTTCTCCCACCGTATCACAGAACTGGCGACTCTGCTGGGGAATATTCTAAAAGTGGGGTTACCTTAGGGATAGATCATATTTACTTGCTTACATTGTTTGACTTGTATGCTTTACATTATGGTTCTTTGTTTGGGTTTGAATCCTCTACCCGGATTTGGGATACATTATAGGTAAGTAGCAATACATTGTGGAAACTGTACGGGGTATACCGACATGGTCTAAGCAATAGCTACGTTAGTGCGACATATTTGTGGGTAGCAGTAGCCTTTGAGTTAATCAAAGAGAATACGGGGTCGCTGAGTGATGTCATGAAGCACTAATGAACTTTTAGAACCTTTACTTGACCAACTTGGCCTTTAGGATGTAGTGAGATGACCGACTTTGGTGCAATCCGAAGTTGCTAGATACTCGATACTACACTCATTAAGGTTTGGTTTCTTGAGATATTTTGGTCGCCATTAAAGAGGCTTGAGCTGAAACAATGACCAAGGAAACAATCCAGTGATATTGAACTCCTTAGAACCTGGTTACTACTGCTAGGACATGTTTAAGCCAACTAAACTTCAAGAGGGTACTTACCTATAAAACTCTATGCAAGCCTAAACTAAGGATTTGTTTGCTCTGTTGTACATAACATCATGAACATCATGGACATCACATACATACACTAACCATTTCAAGGATTTTGGGATTCATCTTTGTTCTTGTTTTATAGGATATGGATTCACTTCGGAGGAAAACTATTCAAGTCAACCTTGTGAGAATCCCTCCACAACTTAAGGAGCTAGCTTCAAGGATTCCTGAAAACTCTCCATTCACCGAGAGACATGATCGTCTACTCAACTTGGTCACCTCTAACATAGATGAGGACATGATGAAGGTGCTTTTTCAGTTCTTTAATCCTTTGCACCATTGCTTTACATTTCCCGACTATCAACTTGTGCCTACTTTGGAAGAATTCTCCCAACTCTTGAGGATTCCCATTCTCAATTAACTACCTTTCAACGGTACAGAAAGAGACCCAAAGCCAAAAGAGATTGCTCAAGCTCTACACTTGCACTCATCTGATGTCACAACTCATTGGGAAACAAGGAGTGGTGTCAAGGGTTTCCTAGCAAAGTTCCTATTTGAGAAAGCCCAAAATTGTTGGAATTCCTTGGGCTTGCAAGCCTTTGAAGAGATTGTGGCTCTACTCATCTATGGGATGGTTTTGTTTCCAAATCCTGACCAACTAATAGATGTGAACACCGTCAAAATCTTCATATCACGCAACCCAGTGCCTACATTACTAGGGGATATCCTACACTCTTTTCACACTCGCACAGTGAGGAAAAGAGGTGTCCTTATGTGTTGCACTCCTCTCTTGGCAAGATGGTTTATTTCTCATCTTCCCCAATCTGTATTAAAGAATGAGCAAGGTTCAAGGTGGTCACAAAGGTTGATGTCGCTCAAACATTCAGACATTCATTGGTGCTCCCGATCCAAAGAGAATGTTATCATTGTCGACCGTTGTGGAGAATTCCCTAATGTCCCTTTGCTTGGAATTAGGGGAGGAATCACCTACAACCCCTATTTAGCCTTAAGACAGTTTGGTTATGCCTGAAGGGATGGCTCGCATGAGATGCTGATTCAGGGTTTGGTATTTGACTACGACAACAACAATCAAGGTCTTCACCAGAGATTTATCCGAGCTTGGAGGATGTTAAACAAGGTGGATAGCAAGACTTTGGGGCACAGGAATTCCATCCCTCTTGAGCCTTACCTCAAATGGGTACGAACTCGTGCTCAGAGTCTTATGATGCCTTACCCCTCCATCCTCCCGGTAATCATTGAGCCTGTCATGGAGGGAGATGTTCCATACACTATCCTACATCCTAACATGCCCACTTCTCTTGAGGACTTACAAAGGGATTAGATACAACTCAAGGGAGAGCGAGATACTTTCGAAGCCCAATTCTACGCAAGCGAAAAGAAGGTTTTGGAACTCACTAGGCTACTTCATGAGGAGAAGACTCTGAATGCCTACATTGCACCAAAAAGGATGTGTACTACCTTTTTATCTTAGAGTTTTTGTATTATTTTGCCCAAGATGCATTAATGTATTCAAGCTTTAACTTATTAATATAACGTGTGTTTACTTTTTTGTCTAAAACAAATTTGAATCTTAAAATCATTAAAAAAAACATATGCGTATGCATATACCATTCATCATAACATAAGCAGGTCTTTTGCAACAAGTCACCTCATATCTCTACTGTTTATTTCAATAAGATGGATCTGGAGCAAACAGTGAAGGATCTCCAAGCTCAGAATACACAGTTTCAACAGTTGCTCTTGACCCTAGCCAATGGACAAGAAGAGTTGAAGACTTTGTTGTCTGAAGAGAGGAAAAAGAAGAAAAAGAAGGTAAACAGAGTCCTTAACATGGGAAGAAGATTTCATGAGCAAACAAAAAGGACCTTAAATTTTGCAACAACATCCGGAGAAAAAGACAATCAGGAGGGGAAAGGCAAGGAAACAGTTGTCCCGTCAGAATCGGAAGAGGAAGAGGAAGAAGAAGACTACTTTGAAGAACAATACCCTGCAGCTGATGACAAGTATAGACATCTCGAAGAGCGGTTGAGCGCGATGGAAATCCAAAAAGTGCCAGGCTTGGAATTTGAGGAATTGGGATTAGTGTCGGGGATTGTGATTCCTCCGAAATTCAAAGCACCTATATTCGCCAAATATGACAGAGTTTCATGCCCTAAAATGCATCTTCTGTCATATGTGAGGAAAATCCAAACCCATACCGCTGATAAAGACTTATGGGTGCACTTCTTCCAAGACAGTCTGTCTGGAACTCAACTTGACTGGTTTTACCAACTAGAAAGAGCCAACGTTCACAATTGGGAAGATCTTGCTGCAACTTTCTACAAGCAATACCAATACATTGTTGATCTTGCGCCTACCCGTACTCAACTCCAGAGTATGGCCATGGTTTCCAATGAAGGTTTCAAGGACTATGCGCAAAAATGGAGAGACTTGGCCGGAAGAGTCCAACCCCCTCTATCTGAGAGAGAGTTGGTAGACATGTTCTTGGGCACCTTGTCTGGTCCTTTCTTCAACCATTTAATTGGAAGTTCGTCTGCAGGCTTTACTGAACTAATATTGACCAGAGAGAGGGTAGAAGCCAGTATAAAGAGTGGAAAGATTCAGAAATATACATCTTCTTCTACAGCTGTAAGGAAGCCTTTCATCAGAAAGAAAGAGGTGTCTGCTGTATATCCGCAAAAAAACCAAGATAGGTCAGAACACCGACCAATGGTGGGGGATGTTATGATTCCTAAGCTTGCGTCTGATCAACAAAGAAATAATCAACCAAGGATGGAAAGGCCAGTCAGACATTTCACCAGAATTAACACGACCCCGTCTCAAGTATTACCGCATCTACTAAAATCCAATTTGGTGACCATGAAAGAAGTTCTGAAAAACCCCAATACAACATCTCCTCATTATCATCCCAATGCTCGTTGCGCATATCACTCTGAAAGTCCTGGTCACGATACTAATAATTGTTGGGCTCTAAAGAATAAAATACAAGACCTCATTGAAGCAAAAGAAATTGAGTTCGATGCGCTCGGAAAGCCAAATGTCATTCCTGCCCCCATGCCCAGACATGGCCACAATACCAATGCCATCAAAGAAGGATTGTTTGTTACTTCAATTAATGAACTCATAACCCCCTTCTGACTATTAAAATGAATTTGTTGGATGCCGGTGTGTTCCCGGGCTGTGATGAAGTTTGCCATCTTTGTTTGTCCTCACCAACTGGCTGTCCTTTGTTGAAAGTAGGCGTTCAAGGCCTAATAGATAACAAATAAATTTTGTTTGAAAAGACTCATGTTCCACCTATCCCTTTTGAAGATGTTTCTATTATTACCATTTCCGCTAATTCTTCCAGGGTCTCTACCAAAATACCCGTTAGAATTACATCAGTTCCGAAAGCAACTCCTTCAATAATCACAATTCCTGGACCAATCCCATATGCGTCAGACAAAACTGTGCCATGGAATTATGGAGGGGATGTCTACTACCATGGTATCAAGCAAGACTGGCCAACCACCGAAGAGTTAAATTCTGAGAAATTGGATTTCGACGTCAGTAATATTGCAGGGACTAGTAAGATTACCCAAAGCGGAAGGATCTTCTCTCCAGAAATTGCTCCCCAAAGGTTGTTTCTGGACCCGTAATCATCCGTGTGGCTGTTCCAAAAGTTACTCCTACACCCATAATCATTTCTGCAAGTACTCCTATTGGAAAAGCCATTACAACCCCTGTTATCATTCCTACTGACACTCCTGCTGCCGAGTTAACCGAAACTCGAGGAAAAAGTATTTTAATTGAGCCTGTCCGGATGAAGGCCCAATCATTGACTATCCCTGAGACCTCCAAGAAAGAAATGGAGGAGATCCTAAAAATTATAAGGAGAAGCGACTACGATTTAGTTGAATAACTAGGGAAGAATCCCTCTAAAATCTCTATGCTGGCATTACTACTATGTTCCGAGGCGCATGCAAAAGCCTTGGTAAAGTTCTTAAAAACCGCCCATGTACCTCAAGAGACATCTGTCGATCAGTTTCAAGACTGCATAGCCAGCCTAACTGCGGACAATGGTTTAGGTTTTTCAGATGCTGATCTGACGCCAAGGGGAAGGAAGCATAATGAGGCATTTCATGTCTCAGTGGAATGTATGGGCACAACTCTGGCTCATGTTTTGGTGGACACTGGCTCATCTCTGAATGTATTACCCAAAAAACTCTTGATAGACTTGATTGCGAGGGACTGACATTAAAGCCAAGCAACATAGTAGTAAGGGATTTTGACGGCTCGAAAAGGATGGTGCATGGGGAAGTGGATATCCCCATAAAGGTTGGAACCCAAACTTTCAATTTAACTTTTTATGTAATGGACATTCGTCCTTCATACTCCTGCTTGCTAGGCCGACCATGGATCCACAATGCTGGCGCTGTTACTTCTACGTTGCACCAAATGCTTAAGTATCCAGTTCAAGGGAAGATTATCACCGTTCATGGAGAGGAAGAGTACATGATCAGCCATCTCAATTCCTTCAGATATGTGGAATTAGATGGTGAATTTATTGAAACTCCATTTCAACACTTTGAAGAGGTCCCGCAAGATGTGGCAGTGACCAAGGTTGTGTCTTAGGTTCCCAAGATTACAACGCCTCCACTCCCGATGTCATCGCTGAAGGACGCCAAAGCAGTAGTAGAAGAAGGAGGGTTCACTATCTGGGGACAACTCTCAGATATCCAATATAAGTCAGACAAGTTTGGCCTAGGCTTCACTTCAAGTGCTCAAAAGGCTGCACGCTATGCCCATGTGGGAGGACCACCCCTGAAGATCAGCAACCATGAAGTCAACGCGGTAGAAGATGGTGAAGATGGTTGCAACCTGGAGGATTGTATCTTCCCAACTGTTAATGGAGGGCTCAGCAATTGGGAGGCTAGAGACTTTGTCCCGATCACTTTTATCCCACAGTAATTTATCTTTACATTTTGTTGGATCTGTAATATTGAAACAATTCGCACTCTTAAAACCTTGTGTCTTACCCGAGGCACAATGGTCCATTTGTAAGGGTTATTATCTCATTTTCATATGACATCAATGAATCATGGACGTTTTCGCATACAAACTTTTGTGCTCATTATTTTTCTTTTAAATTTTATTTTCTTTCAAAGATAGCTATACCCTTACACACACCCACACTCACAATGCAGGTATACATCCATTCGGGATCCCATGGGTAACGATACTGCTATGGCCTTTTGTGACTCTGAGAATCTAATCTACCAAGCCGAAGACGAAGGTGAGGAAGATTGTGAAGTACCAGGGGAACTTGCCAGACTGCTACAACAAGAAGAGAGAACCATTCAACCTCACGAGGAACCCGTGGATACAATCAACCTAGGTACCGAAGAAGACAAAAAAGAGGTCAAAGTGGGTGCCAATATGGAACTTAGGGTCAAGGAGCGTCTGATTCAGTTGTTACAAGATTATGTTGAAGTCTTTGCCTGGTCATATGAAGACATGTCGGGACTTGATGCAGACATTGTGGTACATCGTTTTCCTACAAGAGAAGATTGTCCGCCAGTAAAGCAAAAGGTTCGCTGCATGAGACCTAATATGTCATAAAAGATTAAAGCAGAAGTCATGAAGCAATTCAACGTTGGATTCTTGGCTGTATCCTCTTACCCTCAATGGGTTGCCAATATTGTTCCCGTATCCAAAAAAGACGGCAAAGTGCAAATGTGTGTGGACTACAGAGATTTGAATAGGGCGAGCCCTAAGGATGATTTTCCACTCCCCCACATTGATATCCTAGTTGACAATATGGCACAACACAAAGTGTTTTCCTTTATGGACGGTTTCTCAGGTTACAACCAAATCAAAATGGCGCCTGAGGACATGGAGAAAACAACATCTGTCACACAATGGGGCACATTCTGCTACAAGGTAATGCCATTCGGACTAAAGAACGCAGGGGCAACCTATAAGCATGCCATGGTAGCTTTATTTCATGACATGATACATCATGAAATAGAGGTCTACATGGATGATATGATGGCCAGATCTCAGACAGAAGAAGAGCATCTTGATCACTCACAAAAACTGTTTGAGAGACTGAAGAAGTACACGTTAAGGTTGAATCCAAACAAATGCACATTTTGAGTACGGTCTGATAAACTCCTAGGCTTTGTCGTCAGCAACAAAGGTATCGAGGTCGATCCTGCCAAAGTTAAAGCAATACAAGAGATGCTTGCTCCTCGTACTGAAAAGGAAGTCAGAGGATTCTTGGGACGTTTGAACTATATTGCCAGATTCATTTCTCACCCGACAGCTACTTGTGAGCCAATCTTCAAACTATTGAAGAAAGATCAAGTAGTCAAATGGAATGGTGAATGCCAAGCTGCTTTTGACAAAATCAAAGAATACTTACAAGAGCCTCCTGTGTTAATTCCACCAGCAGAGGGAAGACCATTGATCATGTATCTGACTGTTTTAGAAAACTCAATGGGGTGTGTATTGGGGAAGCATGACGAGTCTGGCCGAAAAGAGCACGATATTTATTACCTGAGCAAAAAGTTTACCGACTGTGAAACAAGATATTCACCTCTCGAGAAAACTTGTTGCGCTCTGGCATGGGCTGCTCGCCGGCTAAGACAGTATATGTTGACCCATACTACCTTGTTGATATCTAAAATGGATCCGATAAAATACATCTTCGAGAAGCCTGCTCTTTTTGGGAGAATAGCGAGGTGGAAGATGATTCTTACGGAATATGACATATAGTATACTACCCAGAAAGAAATAAAGGGCGGTGTATTATCCGATCACCTTGCTCACCAAGCTGTAGAAGACTACCAGTCCATGAAATTCGAATTTCCGGATGAAGACATCATGAGATTAGACAACTATGAAGAATTCAGGCCATATGACGGACCTGAACAAGGATCCCGATGGACCCTGTTCTTTGATGGAGCATCCAATGCACTTGGCAATGGTATCGGTGCTGTACTCATATCTCCAGAAGGATGTCATACTCCCTTTACCGCAAGACTATGCTTCAATTGTACAAACAACATGGTAGAATACGAAGCATGCATCTTTGGTCTCAGAGCTACCATAAACTTGGGGATCAAATCCTTGGATGTATTTGGAGATTCAGCTTTGGTCATCAGTCAGATCAAAGGGGAATGGGACACCAAACACCCTAACGGTATCCCTTATAAAGAACATGTTTTAACATTGCTACCACATTTTGAGAATATTACCTTTGAGCATTTCCCGCGAGAAGAAAATCAGCTAGCAGACGCTCTAGCCACAATGTCATCTATGTTTAAACTTAATTGGGATAACGAGGCTCCCCAGATCACCATTGAATGAATGGATGAACCAACACACTATCACGAGATTAATACTGAAGAAGTAGTGGACCAGCCTTGGTTTCATGAAGTCAAGAGGTATCTCGAGGCTCAAGAATATCCGGAAGGAGCTTCAGTTAATGATAAGAAGTTATTAAGGAGATTCTCTGCTAAATTCTTCCTTAGTAACGGCATCCTGTACAAACGCAATCATGACTCTGTGTTGCTTCGGTGCGTAGATAAGGTTGAAGCTGAAAGGATCATGGATGAATTGCATGAAGGCACTTTCGGCACCCATTCCAGTGGGCATACGGGCATGCTATTACTAGTCTACCATGGAAGTAGATTGTTATCAACACTCTCGAACCTGCCATAAGTTTCAAATTTATGCTGACAAGGTGCACGTACCTCTGATTCCTCTGAATGTCTTGACGGCTCCTTGGCCCTTTGCCATTTGAGGGATTGATATGATTGGGGAAATCAAGCTGACGGCCTCCAATGGACACCGTTTCATCTTAGTGGCCATTGATTACTTTATAAAGTGGGTAGAGGCAGCCTCCTTCGCTTCCGTCACCAAGAACGTTGTCGCTCAATTCATCAAACAAAACCTCATTTGCCGGTACGGTATCCCAGAAAGGATCATCACTGACAATGGTACAAAAATCAACAACACTATGATCACCGCCTTGTGTGAGCAATTCAAGATTCAACATCACAATTCTTCTCCTTACCGGCCGAAGATGAATGGCGCTGTCGAAGCTGCAAATAAGAACATTAAAAAGATCATACATAAAATGAAAGTCACATATAAAGACTAGCATGACATGCTACCATTCGCTCTCCACGGGTATTGTACCACAACTCGCACATAAACTGGGGCAACACCCTATTCTTTGGTGTACGACATGGAAGTCGTCTTGCCTATTGAGGTTCAAATCCCCTCTCTGAGGATTATGAAAGATGCAGGGTTGAACAAAGTCGATTGGATCCAGACTCGACTTGATCAACTAAACTTGATTGATGAGAAGAGACTTACTGTTGTTTTCCATGGTCAAATGTATCAAAAACAGATGATCAAGGCTTTCAACAAGAAAGTCAGACGCCAAGTGTATCAAGTTGGGGATCTAGTGATCAAACGCATCATATTGCCACAAGGTGAACCCAGGGGAAAATGGACTCCTACCTATGAAGGACCATTTGTAATCAAAAACATATTCTCTGGTGGGGCAATGATCTTGACCACCATGGATGGTGATGACCTGCTGCATCCTGCAAACGCGGACATAGTCAAAAGATACTACGCATAAGAGACCCACTAGGTTGACATACCTAGGCAAAACAAGGGCATCCCGGTGAACCAAAAAGTTTAGGGAAAAAATTAGGGATAAAACAAAAAAATTTGTACACCCGGCAAGTTGAAAACCCGAAAGGGCGACTTGGGCAAAAAAGGGTTTCCCGGTGGACTGAAAACCCGAAAGGGCGGTCCAGGAAAAAGTTAGGGAATTAAAGCGTATGACTATGTCCCATTGGATCACTTTACAGACAACCTTTGGCTTCCACTAACGTACTTAGAGGTTCTGATCAATTCAATCATCTTCGGACAAGGCAACAAATAGACAAGATGCTCAGAGATACGAAGGATATAGCAGAATGGAAACCCCATGGGATTATTACACATAGCTATCTTTTCTTTGTATCAAAAATTTCATTTTTTACGACAGCATTCTCTTACTAGAATGTTTGTCTCCTTGTACAAAAATAATTACTCAAAGTCAATATAAAGATATCTCTTTGAAAGTTCAAAAACTATCTGTTTTTCTTTACGCTTGTATTTTGTTTATAAAAACGTCCAATGATTCATTGTTGAACATATGCATTTGAACATAATTACTGTTTACAAATAAAAAAATGAAAAGAGGAAATTACTGATAGGTGGAAGGGATAGGGAAATATATTTAGACTATTCCATAAGTAATCTCCCGCAGTATATCATTTAATCCCCTGCAAAACAAAGCTTCCAATTATCAATCCCCGGTAGAAATCATCCAATTTCTCCAAACAGATTTTTAAGCAATACATGGCATTTCCCTTACAACAGAGTTTATTTCTCTAAAACGGAAATTCATCAACACTTCGAATTCAAGACATGTAGACTTACATATCCTCAGCAGCAGTCGGGGATTTATTTTCCCTAATCCAACAGCAGTGCAACAAATTAGCTCACATACGCATACATTGCATCCATATATCATAAACATTGATAAAACAAATGCATTATATGATACATTTCATACAACATGACTTTGAATTATAGCTAACATTTTACCCTTTTCAGGATAAGATTAAAAGCTACCATTAAAAATTTTCAAAGTTTTCAGATACAGTACAGATACGCTCTAGACACGGACGCCATCCTGATACTCATTCAGATTCAGTTTTCAGATACAATACAGATATGCTCCAGACACGGATGTTACTCTGAAACTCATTCAGATTCAACTTTCAGATACCATTCAGATACGCTCCAGACACGGACGCCATCTTGATACTCATTTAGATTCAGTTTTCAGATACAGTATAGATACGCTCCAAACATGGATGTTATTCTGATACCCATTCAGATTCAACTTTCAGATACAGTTCAGATACGCTCCAGACACAGACGCCATCCTGATACTCATTCAAATTCAGTTTTCAGATACAGTAGAGATACGCTCCAGATACGGATTCCATTCTGATACTCATTCAAATTCAACTTTCAGATATAGGTCAGATACGCTCTAGACACGGACACCATTCTGATACTCATTCTTTCTACTTACAAATAACAATACCAACAATCACTTTTGGATGGCATCTTTAAGCCCATATCCTGCAACTTTCTATCACCTCTCCAAATGGCACCTTTAAGCACATTCCATCAACCTTCATATCGCCAAGTGCAAATTTCTGGGCACTCTAGTGTCCAATCATCTTCCACCTTCGAGTCACGAATGGGAAAACTCACCAATCTAACTCTTCAGGTTTAAGAAGATTGAACAGGGGAAGCTGTTGTACGCCAAAATTTTCCCTCTCACTTATCAATAATTTTCTCACCAGATCTCCTTGGGCTCAAGACTGCACTAGGGTTTGATCAGCTCAAGACACCTCCTTATGCACTGATGACCAAAATTAGGGTTTGAGTTTGCACAAGGATTTTTAGACTATCATTGCTTCATATGATTTTAAAGGATCATTATGGACCCCCAAGATTACTCATGTAAATTTTCAAGCCTTGGATCACACTTTTGATCAGTCAATTGAATAGTTGACCTAAAAATCAGTTGTATTGGGGGAAAAGTCAAAAATAGCCAATTTACAGTCAAACTTCATAATTTTTTATCCATATCAACATCTTAGACTTATATGTATCATTTTTTCAAGTTTGGACCATAATTCCTCAAGAAATTTGATGAAATCATCAGAAGGGCAAAATGGTCAAAATTAGGGTTTTGACTAAGAAAGGGCAATTTCTGATTTTTGACCTAGTAAATGATCAATTGGTTTAAGGCATGATCTCAAGATCCCAATTGTATCATTTTGACCTAATTACATGATTCAAAACATTGCAAGTACATTGGATTGACAGATGAATTTTGCAGTCAACTGATCAAAAGTCAATTATATACTGAAAAGTTAAACTTTGACTTTTTTGGTCAAATTCAAGTGCCAAAGATCATAATCCATCAAAACAAGTCAAAATGTGAAACTTATTCATCAAGAAATCAAAAAGTCAAGATATCATTTTAAAAAGTCAAAATTTCTAAACTTAGAAATTTTTCTAAGTGTTAGAAATTTCTTGTTTTTTCATAACTTTGATCCAAATTTTCACCATGATGCAAGATGATTCAAGAGAAACTTCCAACATGAAAGTTGTATATCTCCATGAAATCTACAACTTTTCTTCATACAACTTCTCCTAAAAATGCTCGGATCTCAAGTTATAATTTTGTGAATACACGCTCATGAACTAAAAAAGACTTAGTGAAATTTTGCCCTAGTTAGGCAGATTTTTGACTTAACTTCATGGCAATTTTTCACATAGTTCCAATGTGAATCTTCAAAAGCAATTCAAATATGAGTTGTAGATCACATTTCAAACATTCCAAAATGTCCAAGAACTCCTTGAGATCATTCTTGAGTAGGGAGAATCGAAGAGATGAATTTAGGGTTCCATTCTTATTTTTCAAGCCATTTTCATGATGAACATTGGATCCAATCTTCAAGCATGTTGTACACATATCACTTTGAAGGCTTATAACTTGACTTTCAATCCATAATTAAGTGTTTTCACAGCTGTTGGAAGCTTTAATCCAAGCATTCAATGCATTGTACAAGTATAATTCCATTTTAGGAAGAAAAGCAACATTGCTATTTTAAAAAAACAAGCTTTATGCAAAGTCAGCTTGCATTGAGCCTTGCATTTATTCTTTCTGCACAAACACACTCTACACAATCAGAACAAGTGTGTTTAAAAGTTTCATCCACTCTACAAGCCTTGTACCTTGCCTTGGAACAATGCTTGTCAATGTTGCTTCAAAAACAAGGCAAAATCCATAACATGTGATCTCTTGTTTTCTGAGCATTTCAAAACCTCTAACCCTTTGCTTATATTTAGGGAGACTATGTGCAACATAGGACACGTTTATTGACAAGCCCTAAAACACCCTCAAGCCTTCATAAGTCAGAACTGGCCAAAACTCCATTTTTTGAGCTTCAAACACCCATCTCCATTTCCACTCATGAGTTTCCACTTTTAACCATCCAAACACTTCACATACATCATATAGAACTCATCTCAACACCCGTTACACTTTTGTAACTTCATCTTCATCATCCACCATTTTCAAAAATCTCCATTACAGTTGGACTTGAGTAGAGAGTTCCAACAAGTTTCAGAACAAAGTAAGGATTGCAAAACACTCAGGGAGGCACAGGCAAGCTAAATAGATCCTCAGGCCCTCTCAAAAATTACTCAAACTCTATTCATGACTCTAGCTGCAAGAGGTAAATTTTCAAACTTCTATCTCTTCATACAAGCATCATTTGATCCTGATTTGTGAAAACAAAATGTAGATATCTTTGCTCTAAAGCTGACCATGTTCATAGTTCCCATTTATATTGACTGTGTATAGAGAATTTTGGATTTGAAATTTCTGAGAAAATTAGGTTTCAATTTAGGGCCAGTAAAATTAAATTTTATCTTTAACTTTTAGCTTACATAAGTTATATGGTTGAAGTCGTGGGAAGAAACACCACAACTTTCATGTTTGAACTTTCCATTTTTGTGGAGAGATGAGGAAGATACAAGTGGTCCGGCTAGGCGCGAGGTTGAAGATGAAGTTGCCTTCAGAAAATAGTTTCTAATATATATTTATGCTTTGGTTATATGACCGGATGAAACAGCCACCTCAGTGACAAGCGCGCGCGTACTAAGTCATGTGTTACCTAAAGGGCGAGGGTTCGAACCAATGTGAACCCCCCTTTTTACATTTTTTTCATTTTTCTGATTTCCTAACATCTTTTTTTGTAGGCGCTGGGCCCTTTGGGCCTGGCATTTTTTTATTTTTTCTAGCATACTTCCCTGCCTACTTTTGGCACCCCCTGACCCATTTATTTTTATTCAGTTATTTATTTTATTTTTCCTTTTAAATATATTTTCTAAAATACCAAAAAAAAATCATAAAAAGTATAAAAATAATAGATTTATATTTTGATATAATTTAAATATTTTTTCACATAAAAAAATATTTTATTCGTTATACTTTATTTACTTTTATTAATTTCCTTGTAAATAAATTTAAAACTAGATTATTATTTATTTAAATATATTTATTTTAATATAAAAAAGAACAAAAATATTCCATAACACCACATATTATTTTCATGACAAAAATACAAAAATATTTTTTCTTTAAACTTATTTTCTTTTAATCAACTAAATAGAATTAGGGTTTTATTCAAAAATATTTTCTTAATTAATTTATTTTTCTTATTTAACTTAAGTTAGTTTAATTTAACTATCTTTTTTCTCTAATTAGGTTTAGGTTAAAACCTCTTTCATACAAAAATCCAAACATAAAGATCATTTCTTTCAATTTGCATTTGTACTTTATATATTTCTTCAATTATTTGTACAATATTCAATTTGGTTAATTAGGTTTATATTATTGCAATCTCCATTCATAAATTGTATACCCCCTCCCACAAATGTTGTAATAGCGTAGTAACTTTAAATTTTGCAATTTATTGTTTTTACATAACATGCTAGTAATTAGGGTTTGTATGGGAAGATAAAATCAATCAAATAGAAAACCCTAATTCAAGACAAAATCAAGCATAAAAATAACACACTTGCACACAAGCACCCCTAGGGTTATTCCACTTAGTTGCCTTATACAAAATGGTCATATTACGCATGTAAGGTATCTTAACAAAAACAAACAAATACAAGATCATAGTCTCTCGATTACGCTATCTAAAGTTGCCTTACAAATGATCTTAGTCCCTCAAAAAAAGAATGCTAAGATACCTTGCAACATTGCTAATCATGGCTATACGATGACCCATGTCCGTCCCGTTTACATCCAAAGATAGGGTTGCTTACCAAATCAATGGTAAGACAACAATGTCAAAGGAAGAGAAAATGAACAAGAAAGACATTTGAGTAAGTAGATTGCTCCTAAATACTTTCTCCATTTCAAAATAAACATCCTTGCTATTTTCAAAACAAACACTTACACTTTCAAAACATCTTACAAACTTGAAAATATTTTCAAAAGATCAACATCTTTGTATACATTCTTACGAACGAGAATCATTACAAAGTTTGCCTAAACAATGGCCTCTTTACAAAATACTTTCAAAAACCACACAAAGCACAATTTCAAACAAAAGTAAGTGATCTAGCAAGTAACTAAGAGCCCATGGAAAACCATGGTTGAAAAGGGTGCTAATACCTTCTCTTTTCATAATCTACCCCCGAACTCAAGAAACAATCTAAAAGGTCTTTCCTGTGCTTTTTCACCTTTCCTTTTGGATAAAAGAAAAGTCGGTGGCGACTCTTGCTAACTGCAACATTTGCGATCAAACGCAAAACCTTCAAGTCAGTTCTTCCACCGTATCACACCTACCAATAGGGCGAGTTTTGATATTTTCCTCTGGATTTTTTTTATGATTCCCCCCTTGTAAAACAAAGATTTTGTTTCCAGGCATCTCTATTTCATGTTTGGCTGACTGGACGTGGAGAATCTTCCTAGGTGGCATGGAAATTGTGTTGAGTTGGATTAAGTTGGATTAATTCTATAAAAAAATTATTTCTATAGGAATTGAACCCAAGAACACACGCATAGAAAACAAATGGCTAGCCACTGAACCATCTCATTTTGTTTTTCTTAGTCTTGCTCCTGAAACACTAATTAGAACAAAAATTGGAAACAAAACAAATCTCTCTTCCAAATCCACCTCCAAAGAGAGAACAATAGCATAAGTTATTTTCACATAGTGAACACATCTTTCTATCAAATACCATTGCAGACCCAATTCAATTATTTTTACATCTGAAAGATTGAATAATCTTGCAATACAATATGTAAAATTCTTTCTCTAACATTGAATATGTCGACACATTTAAATACTACTTCAATACCTTTAGATCATAAAACTCCATTATACATACAATATAATTATCCGTCCAGTCTAACTCATGAATAAATAAACATCCACACAAGTTTAACAATATTTTATTACACTATCATTGCTTAATACAAACAACTAATTGAATGTAAACATTCATTATATAAACTCTCAAATAGCTAACTGAATACATGCATATGGAAAGAGTAAGAACCTGGAGTTGGTTTGGGGGGCCCATTTAACTGAGAGGTGTTTTGTGATACAAAACCAAAAGAGTTGTTCTTTTGCTGTTGGTTGGGGGCAGAGGCAGAAGCAGGTCCAAATTCAAAAGGGTTTTTATTCAGTTGTTGATATGAATTGGTCTTTCCTCCAAAACCATTAGATTTTTGCTGCTGTTGATTTAGTTGTTGATGAAGAAATCTACACCTTTCTCCATAAGTACAACTGAAACATGAAAAACAAACAAACAAACACAAATTCAAATGATTTGTATGTATAAACTGAAAATCAATTTTTGTTGCAAGAATGGAACACAAACAACACAGTAGGATTCAAATGGTTTTCTTCTTCATTTTTCGAAATAAGTTCAACTCTCTCAACCACGTCCACAACCTCTTCATACAAATTCGAAGAGGTGTTCTGTTGTTTCCGACGCAGTGGTTCCAATTGCAGTTGCAGTGAAAGGAATAACAATACCTTATCTGTGTAAGAACATCTCCCTCTTCCCATCATGCTTCCTCCAAATTCTACAAAACCCTAACTTCGGAAATAGAACAATAACCCCTAATTTGCGAATAACTAGTCAAATTAATCAAATTCTGATTGCGTAAATCGTTTTTTTTGCGAATTTTGGGGTTGAATTTGGGTTTGTGTCTGGGTTATCGGGTTGTGGGACTGTCAAGGTCGTTCTAGAGATCTAATGGAAGAGAGATTTGTTCTATTTTCATTTTTTGTGCTAATTAGTGTTTTAGGAGCAAGACTACGACGAACAAAATGAGATGGTCCAGTAGCTAGATGTTTGGTCTCTATGCGTGTGTTCCTAAATTCGATTCCCATAGAAATCAAAGTTTTAAAAATTAATCCAACTCAGCATAATTGTCATACCACCTAAGAAGATTTCTCGCACCCAATTAGTCAAACATCTTTATCTAATAACTTTATCTATTTAATCTTTAGCCTAAAGTTATAGGTATATAAATAAAGAATAAAGAATAAATTAATAAGTTATTAAACTAAAAGTATTTTAAAAATTTATCAATAATACAGTATTAAAAAAGTATTTAGAAACGTGAAATATATATAAACTGTAAAAAAAAGTATGGAGTAAAATTAGCAACAAAAAGTGTATAAGACCAATAACATATTTAACTCATAATACCTTTTTAATACTAATTTATTAAATGAACTCAAAAATTAATTATTTTGAGAAAAATCAAACGGTCTCATTATATGACTGTAAACAACCCCTAAAATCATTAAAAAAGATGGAATAAAGGACAAAAATGTAAAAAGGTAAAAAAAAATTATCATTTTGAAAAACCTCTCACAAGATACCAATGAAGTAGAAAATGGTTTTTCTATTCCCCATACTAGCTGTAAACAATGGGCCTTAACACATGTTTAGTCCTTCACTTTACATCATCATTATCATCACTTCCTTAAACAATGCCTCTTTATAACCTAACCTTTCCATCCCATTTTGTGATCACTCCTTTCACAATTTACATATTTTCTCTTAACCTTTCATTGAAACATTTCCTCCAACACCTTCCTCAAAATGGTCAAGTTTGCAAAACTAACAAAGCTAACATCATTTATCAAAAAATGGCCTTCATTAACCAAACTAAGCCGCAACGGTAGAAACTCTAGGGCTTCCTCCTCCAAGCAAAAGCAACAGGAACCAAAGCTTCATGCTGTCTACGTCGGAAAGTCGCGGCGCCGATATCTCGTGAACTCCAAAGTTTTTCAGCACCCGGTTTTTCAGGAGCTAGTTGATAGGTCTTGTTGCAATGGTGGATGTGAGGATGGTGTTGTGGTTGTTTCTTGTGAGGTTGTTTTGTTTGAACATTTGGTCTGGATGCTTGAGAGTGCTGAAAGTGAGACACAATTGGGATCCATTGATGAACTTGTGGGATTTTATCATTGTGGTGCGTGTTGATGGATGGTTTTGATTTGTTCGCTAGAGAACAATATAAGAGTAAGTAACGTACTTCAATTGTTTTGTATTTGCATGGTGATGTAAAAAAGAACGTGAATTGGTTATTTAAGTGCATTGAAGTGGTTTTATTTTATTATATATTATTGTAGTGAACATTGCTTGAGTTAAAGTTGAATTATGTGGAATGAGGTTTTTTTTACTTAATATGTTATGAGTTATCTATTTGATGTTTTGAACTTGTTCCGTAAAAAATATTTTCAAAATAAATAATTTTTTTTAGAGATATTAGTACTCTATCAAAATTATGATTTAAAAGTGTATTTGGTTCAAGGATTCGAAAGAGATTCTCAAAAATAAATTATCTGAAAATAAAAATAAAGAAGTTTGATTCCTAGATATTTTAAAAAAAATTATATATTTAATATGTTATTTGATATTCTTAAAAAAAAAACTAATAATTATATTTTTTTATAAAAAAAATATATGAAATTCTATGAGAATGAACATTCTCGCCTCCTTTTTATATGAGAATAAAATTATTTAAATTATAGAAGTTATTGAAAATTATTTTATTCATTAAAATATTTATTCTTAAGAATATTTTTTTTTCAAACTCTTAACAAACATGGGTATAATCATTTTTTAAAGATTATTTCTTAAACTTAATTCTTAAATTTGAAATAAATATTCCCTAAAAATTTGTTCTTTTATTATCAAAAAAATTATGTGAGAATAATAAATTTTATATAATAAAAGATTCCAGATATATTTGATATATTGAAAAATGAATTTAGTTCTACAATATCATTATTCTCATTTAATTATTGTCTTTTATTTAATTAAAAAAGAGGAGGATTTAAGAAGTAATTTACTTATGATCTAGCAAGGAAAAAAAAAACAGATTTGAACAATATTAAATACAACTATTATAACTAATCAAAGATCCATCCAATTTACAAACTGGCAAACACAAGAAAACTTTATACTTTTCAAAAGTTTTCCATAATTCTCTGCAACATATAACCGTTATAATTTTCCAAAAATTTATGTAACCCTCAACCATTATTTTTTTTTTGTTAAATATATTTTTTTCTATACAAATATCTCAATTTTTATTTTTAATATTTATTAAAAAATAATATATATTTTAATTTTTATAAAATTTGTATTCATATAGTTTTAATCACTGTTATTGTTTAAAATTTTAAAAACTATTTAATTACTTTTAAATTTTTAAATACTTTTTTCATAAGTATTTAAAATACTATATAATATTTATTTTTTAAATTTTACGATTTTTTAAAATGAGAAGAATTAAACATGAATTTTTAAAATTTCAAAAAATATTGATAAAAAGAATGAAAATTTTGATTTGAAAATCAAATTTTAAAAAAAAAAATTCGAAGAATTTTTTATAATATTTTAAATATGTCTGTAAAATAATTATTCAAAAATACATATTGGTTTAATAGCAGAAACTAAAATTACGTGCATAATAATTTTATAAAAATTAAATCATATAAATTTTTTTTATAAGAACTTAAAAACATTTGATAATTTGATAATTTATAATGAAAAAAAACATATTTAATTATTGTTTTTTAAAGGCAAATAAGATATATATAAATTAGAAAAAGGCACGGTTAAAGTACAAGTGTATGTTCAATCACTACCACTAGGATTGACTGAGAGTCTTATAATTTTCTTATGTTTAATCTTATTACAAAATTAAACTCAATACCATATTTTTCTATATGTTTATAAATATAAATTTATTAGAAACAAATGATGAACGTTAACTAATGCATGAGGAGATGAGAGTGGAGAAATTTTCATGGGGGAGAGAGGAAAGGGAGGAGAAGAATTAGATATATGTTTTGTTTAAAAGAGGAGAGTGGATGGGAGAAAGGGGATTTTAATCATCCATATATTTGGTTGAAGATCTTAAGGATAAGCACATATTATTCACATTAAAGAAGGTCAAAGCAAATATCAAGACATTCAAGAAGGTCAAACTCAAACAAACATGTGCTGGCAATATAATTACTATAGGCGTGTAAACATGATGGCAATGCATATCCATATAGCTGTCAAAGTATATCAGGAAATAGTATCATAATTGTATTTAAAATATGATTTCTATTATAGGCAATTATAGACTAGACAATTATAGGCAATTAGTATACAGATCATTGTACTCTTATATATATATATATATATATATATATATATATATATATATATATATATATATATATATATATATATATATATATATATATATATATATATATATATATATATATATATATGTACATCATTACAAGAATAAATATAACAAATTCCGATACAATATTCAAGAACTTATATGGTATCAGTTTTTCTCTGGTTAATATCCCTCAGTTTGTGTTTATCATCATGTTTCAATCCTTCTTCATCGATTCACTCACTCACTCGCATCATCATGTCTGATGTTCCACCACCCACCAATAATCAATCCTCCACCACCTCCAACACCGATCCATGTGTCATCCATCATTCTGACAACCCTGCAACTGTCCTTGTTACACCTCTGCTCACGGTCGACAACTATGGTTCATGGAGCCGAGCCGTAACAATGGAACTTCGTGCCAAAAAACAAATTCGGGTTTGTCGATGGAACCCTAATCTGTCCAAAGAAGGCCGATGATATCTCTAAGTGGTGCCGCTGCAACGATATGGTTGCAAGCTGGATTCTCAACTCGGTTTCAACCGAGATTCGCCCTAGCATTCTCTATGCTGAAACGGCGGCACAAATCTGGACCGATCTCAAGGATCGTTTATCTCAGTCCAACGCTCCGAAAATCTATCAATTGAAATAATCTATCTCTGCCCTAAAACAAGAGGGCATGTCTGTATCTCTGTATTTTACTCAGTCGAAATCTCTCTGGGATGAACTCCATTCCATCGCACCTATCAATCCGTGCATCTGCGGTAATACCAAGAGTATTATTGATCAACAAAATCAGGACCGGGCCATAGAATTTCTTCAGGGCGTCCATGACCGATTCTCGGCCGTCCGTAGCCAAATTCTCCTCATGGATCCCTTTCCTTCAATTCAGCGTATTTATAACATCGTACGCCAGGAAGAGACACAACAAGAGATTAATTTTCGACCCCTCCCTGCTGAGGAATCAGCAGCGCTTCAAGCTTCTAAAGTGCAGTATCGCACTCAAGGAAAACGGTAGCGTCCGTACTGTGAGAATTGCAATAAGCATGGTCACACTATTGCTACTTGCTATCAGATTCATGGCTTTCCAAATAAGCCACCAAAGAAATCTGAACCATTCTCATCTACTTCCGCTACTCAACTCTCAAGCGCACAATACCAAAAACTCCTATCTCTTTTAGCCAAAGAGGACACTATGGGATCATCTGTGAATTTAGCAGGTACCGCTTTTACTTGTGTTCCTTTTTCTTGGATTATTGATTCTGGCGCTTCAAATCACATACGCACATCTCTTTCTTATTTTTCTTCATATTCACCTGTTCATAAAATTATACTTGTTCAATTACTCGACGGCTCTCACGCGTCCGTGAAACACATCGGCAATGTTCATTGCTCGCCGTCACTTACACTTACGAATGTTTATCACATTCCATCTTTCAAATATAATCTATTATCTCTTTCACAATTAACAAAATCAATACATTGTGATATTATTTTCTCATCCTCTGGTTGCATATTTCAGGACCGAGCAACGAAGAAGACGGTTGGTCGGGGTAGTGCTCGGAATGGACTCTTCTACTTGAATGAAGAACCACCATTAAATAAAGATGACAACGATCACTATTGTGTTGACCATCCACCAAGTTCTTTTTTTAGTTCTAAGCAATGTAATAAGGCTGACCTATGGCATTTACGCCTCGGTCACCCATCTATTTCCCGTTTTCAATTTATTGTTAAGAACTCTCCAAATATTAATGCGAATAAAGATTTTATTTGTGATGTTTGTCCGCGTGCAAAACAATCACGTTTACCTTTTTCTTCAAGAACATCATATTCATCTCATTGTTTTGAGTTAATTCATGTCGATATTTGGGGTCCATTCTCTACTCCATCACACAATGGATCACGATATTTTTTAACAATTGTCGATGATTATTCACGATGTACTTGGTTATATCTCATGCAACATAAATCTGAAACATTTACTATGCTAATTCATTTTTTTAATCAAATCAATCGCCAATTCAACACTAAAATTAATAAAATTAATTCCGGCGATGGGGGAATCTTTCTTCCCCAACTTCAAGCTATTCGTTCCGACAATGGTTTGGAGTTTTTGTCCAAACAAATCTAAACATGGTTTCATGATCATGGCATTATTCATCAACGCAGCTGCGTTGCAACCCCTCAACAAAATGGCATTGTGGAGCGCAAGCATCGTCATCTTCTCGACGTCACAAGAGCATTACGTTTCCAAGAGAAATTACCCCTTTCCTTTTGGGGTGAATGTGTGCTCACTGCCGTTTATCTCATAAACAAACTTCCTACTCCCATCCTGAAATATAAATCTCCTCATCAAATTTTACTCGGTTCTCCTCCTTCATACTCATCACTTCGTGTGTTTGGATGTCTCTGTTTTTCCAAAAATATGAACATTCAACACAAATTCGATGAACGAGCCAAACCTGGTATTTTTGTCGGTTACCCTTTTAATCAAAAAGGATACCGCATCTACGATATGCACACTCACAAAATATATGTCTCTCGCGATGTTCAATTTTTTGAAACCATGTTTCCATATCACGACTTTCAAACTCCTTCCATCGCTAACGACATAAGCATCAACACTCAAATCCTTGATTGTGAATTTGATGATTCCTCTTCCAACTTATCACCTGCATCAAGTATCTCTCCCAGCATTAGTCATCACGGTGACACGATTGTGCCCATTTCCACCCCTCAGGATGATAACTCGTCGAATATTCCATCCAATATTACATCTATTCCTGTAGAAACTCCCCAACAACATTCACCTACAGCGACCAATCCTGCAGAATGTCGTTATCCTCAACGTCTTCGTACTCCTTCCGTTCGCCTCACAGACCACGTATGTGACATTAATAATGTCACATCACAGAGTGCCTTCCCATTAAAGAATTATTTCTCTTTATCCAATTTGAGCACTTCTCATCGAGCTCTTCTTCTTAATATCATTGAAAATAAAGAACCAACATCTTATTCTCAAGCTATCAAATCAGCTGAATGGCGTGACGCTATGGCTAAAGAAATTCACGCCCTTGAATCCAACAACACTTGGGTTTTATCTCCTCTCCCGAATGGCAAAACCACCATAGGTTGTAAGTGGGTATACAAAATTAAATATCACTCTAATGGTACCGTTGAGCGATATAAGGCTCGTTTAGTCGCCAAAGGCTACAATCAAGTATATGGTATTGACTACCATGAAACATTCGCACCGGTTGCCAAACTTGTCACGGTTCGACTCCTTCTCTCCATTGCTGCCATTAAAAACTGGCAATTACATCAACTTGATGTTAACAATGCTTTCCTTCAAGGAGACCTTAATGAAGAAGTTTACATGAAATTACCACCCGACTTCTCTCATGAAGGGAAACCATGTGTTTGCAAATTAAACAAATCCATCTATGGTCTCAAACAGGCATCCCGTCAATGGTTCTCAAAATTCTCCACCACCCTCATTCAAAAGGGTTTTCATCAATCCATCTCTGATTATAGTCTATTCACTTTCAAAAGTAATCACACAACTATATTTGTACTCGTTTATGTAGATGACATCATCATCACAGGAAATAACGAAGACGCTATCTCCGACATCAAAAAATTTCTCGCCCAGGCCTTTTCCATCAAAGATCTTGGAAATCTTTCATACTTCTTAGGATCGAAGTATCCCGTTCTAAAAAGGGAATATTCTTATGCCAAAGGAAATATACATTTGACATTTTATCCGACTCTGGTATGACTGGTTGCCGACCATCATATTTTCCTATGGAGCAACACCTCCGTCTACGGCCCAATGAAGGAAGCCCTCTTCCTGATCCGACAATCTATCGTCGCCTCATTGGTCGTCTATTATATTTAACAGTGACACGGCCCGACATCCAATACGTTGTTAACACTCTCAGTCAATTCATGCAATCTCCATGTACAACTCATCTCGATGCGGCCACACGAGTTCTCCGATATCTTAAACGGAGTGTCGGCAAAGGCTTATTTCTTTCGGCTTCTAGCTCCCTCAATTTAATTGGATATGTCGACTCTGATTGGGCTGGTTGTCCTACTACTCGTCGCTCCACTACCGGCTGTTTTACCATGTTGGGCTCTAATCCTATATCATGGAAAACCAAGAAGCAACCAACAATTTCTCGTTCCTCTGCTGAAGCAGAATATCGTTCCCTTGCAACTTTATCTTCTGAGTTACAATGGTTAAAATATCTTCTCTCGGATCTCGGCATTGATCATCCTCAACCGATCACCGTTCATTGTGATAGTCAAGCTGCTATTCACATCGCCGAAAACCCAGTTTTTCATGAACGCACAAAACACATTGAAATTGATTGTCATTTCGTTCGTGAGAAAATTAAATCAGGTCTTATCAGCCCTTCTTATCTCCGATCTTTTGACCAACTAGCTGACATATTTACTAAACCTCTTGGAGGCGATACTTATAAACGACTACTCGGCAAGTTGGGTGTTCTTGAGATTTCAATCTCACCTCCAACTTGAGGGGGGGTGTTAAGGATAAGCACATATTATTCACATTAAAGAAGGTCAAAGCAAATATCAAGACATTCAAGAAGGTCAAACCCAAGCAAACATGTGCTGGCAATATAACTACTATAGGCGTGTAAACATGATGACAATGCATATCCATATAGTTGTCAAAGTATATCAGGAAATAGTATCATAATTGTATTTAAAATATGATTTTTATTATAGGCAATTATAGACTAGACAATTATAGGCAATTAATATACAGATCCTTGTACTCTTATATATATATATATATATATATATATATATATATATATATATATATATATATATATATATATATATATATATATATATATATCATTACAAGAATAAATATAACAAATTCCGATACAATATTCAAGAACTTATAGAAGAGAGGGATATTGTAACAAATTTATATTTTCATTCTTATAATTTCTAATGGTACACATTAAACTATTTATTGATAGTAATTTCTCCTTAGCTTTCCTAATGTTGCGAATCAGCGCTGCTTTAGAACCATTAAATCCATTAAAACATTTATATAATTAATTTATAAAATGATACAAAGTCATTGACAAAAATTTAAAAAAAAAACACGTATATAAAACAAAATATAAAAGATAATGAAATGCATAACAAAACTAAACACGAAAAGGAAAAACATAGGTAAGTAAATACGAAAATAAAAATTGTACAAGAAAGACATAAAATAAAAATACTAATAGATAAGGCGATTTTAATATTTATAATAAATTATCATTTTTTATATTTTTTTATATTAAATTTTTCTTTTAAATTTGTAATCATGCACAATGTCATTGCTTCAATAAATTTTCTTTACATGTAAGGCGAGTAACAGTTACATCTTCTCCGTTATTATTCAGTCAAATTTTTTACCTAAAAAATCCTAAACCCTAGATTTCAAATTTGTGTTTCTGATTTTCTATTCGAAATTTATATCAAGTTTAACTTAATTTATCATTAATAGATTTGAAAACTAATAAGTTTTTTTTTGTTGAATGAAAACTAATAAGTTAAGTAATATCAACTACACATTTTTCTATCCCTTATTAATGTTGAAGTTTGTTAAAATAATATATTGTATTTTATCACTAGATGCGATAGCAAAAATTATTCAAAGAATGACACTTAACTAAATTAAATAAAAACTTGTGTAAATCTTAAAACACCCATTGGAGAAGTATTTTAGAATTTTTTTTTTAAATAATCACTTTTTAATTTTTTTTTAAATAATCAATTTTTCAAAAATTTTACTAAAATGATCACTTTTCAAACAAAAATTTCGCCAAACAGAGGAGTAACCACTCTGTGTGACGCATGCATTCATTTTTAAGAGGAGGTGTCACACTGCATAGTTTGTCCTCCTCTGTAAAGTCATGCAGTATGACGCATGCATGTGTTTTTAGAGAGGAGACGCCACCCTCTTTGGTTTGACAGTGTTTAAAAACACATGCATGCGCCACACTGTATGGCTTTACAGAGGAGGACAAGCCATGCAGTGTGGCGCCTCCTCTTAAAAATGAATGCATGCGCCACACAGAGTATGCTACTCCTCTGTGTGGTAAAAAATATTTATTTGAAAAGTGATCATTTTGATAAAATTTTTGAAAAAAATGATTATTTGAGAAATTAAAAAAAAAATGATTATTTAAAAAAATTAGTATTTTACATACGGGTGTTTATTGTATTGTTTCTAGCTTCAGGAAATCACGGTGAAAAGTGCATTGGGATGCGATAACATAAGGTAGACGTGGAACCAAACCCATGATAAATTAAACAGATGAAATTATGGTTTTCACAATTATAAAGTTGTTCAAAAAAGAATAATACTTCGGTTTATCATTTAATATATCAATATTTTGAAATTTTAGAACTTATCTACTAATGTTGGTGGATTTCATCCCTTGACCACGGATTTTCAAACATTGATGTCCATGGAATTAATAAATGTCATCATACGAGCTTTTCAATAGTCATAGTTGGTTCCATCAAGAATGGGTGGTTTGTTCACAAATCCTCCTATCTTGTCCATTATATCAGAAAATATCTTCACTGAATCTCACCCAGACACAAAGCATGATGTTTGCTCTGATACCAATTGAAATTCAGATATGCAAATATTATATGTCTTAAGAGATGTCGAGACACTGATATTTGTTCAAAATACAATGACAATATAAACACAGTTAAGAATATTGAAAGTAAAGGAACACATAAAATTGTTAACTCAGTTCGGTGTACAACAACACCTACGTCTGAGGACTACCAAGCCAGGGAGGAAATCCACTAAATAGTATCGGTTTGTAGACCTTCAACAAACTATCTCCAGTTTATAATCTACGCACATAATCATTATCCGTGATTAACTTCTACCTAAGACTCACCTAGGTATGAGACCCTTCTCACTTCTCTTTCAATCACACCAGTGATGAAACAATAATACTTTAAAATTTTCCAGAAGTCACACTGCAAAGACACACAATCACTCAATACTTAAAAGCTTAAGAACGATTAACAGAATTTACAACTCAATAGAGACAGACATTCTCTTATATCAAGATGATATTAAAGATACTCACAATTAAAATGAACACACAAACCCTAAAAGACCACTAAGCAAAAAAACGCGTTCCACCCTTGAATTAGGTTTGTGGTATTCTTTTTATAAACATTGTCTGGCCTTGATTTGAGCTTCAAAAACGCAACAGGATTCATCAATCGTGGACGCCACATATGATTACTTAATATTCTCAGAATATTATTTAATCATTAAATAAATCAAATAAATCTAAACTGCAAAACTGTAACATATAAGATATTGAGACTACGTGATAGAACATCTTGTTCAACATGTTACTGTCAAGTTAATTTTACCAAAATTATTGTCAATCATAAAAATAAAAAATTAACAACTTATGTATTAAAGTAATAAGTATGTGATTCTTATGGTATATATCACTCATCTTAACTTGATTTAATAGGATCCTTATGTTTATATCTATGTCTTGAATATGTTTGTTAAGGTTTGAAAGTAAATTATCCAAATCTTGAGTTATTTTCTTTAATGAGGCTTGAAACAATGCAATAAAAATTATTGAGTCAGGTGAAGTAATATGGTGAGACCTTAAACATTTCAACTTCACTCTCCAAAGTATATGGAAGGAAATTTCAGGACCATACAAGTTATGGTGAGTGATTCTTGTTGCAAGGTATGTAC
The DNA here is from genome assembly GCA_948472305.1 of Vicia faba. NCBI lineage: Eukaryota > Viridiplantae > Streptophyta > Magnoliopsida > Fabales > Fabaceae > Vicia > Vicia faba. The sequence continues at coordinate 345,052,682 of OX451739.1, forward strand.
CGAAAAAACCATGGAAAGCATAACAAGTCTGAAGAATTAAAAAACACAGGGGGGGAGGGGGGGGGGGGGGGGGGGGGGGGGTTGAATTGGAATCTTAAAAATCAATGCAAATAACATGATGATTTTTATCCTGCTTCGTTTGAACTCAAACTACTCTAGTCCACCCGCCAAAGTGATTTTGCCTCTCTCCAACGAGGTCTTAATTCACTAATCAAACTTGATTACACAACTACTTTGACTACTGCCAAAGTCTTCTTGAGTATAACCACAACCCGATTTATCTCAAGGACTTGCACTAAACAAAATATGAATAAAGCAGTGTACGGTATGTTTTTCCTTACAAAAACAGTATCACAGACTTGTGATGTATTATACAATTTAGAGAGTAGTATGAATGAGGAGTATCAGCGTTGAAGTATTGGGAAATTGTTGTGTGTAAATCGTAAACGATTTATCCTCATCCCTTGTTTAAATAGACACAACAATCTTGAGTATTTGAAAACTTGATAAATGTCAGTTAATGCACTTTCCTCAAATAAAAGATCCTTGTCTGTTTTTAGCCATTGCAATTGATACAACTTTGATGAATAGTAATGCTTCAGAAAATTAAGGAATCTATTTGCTGCTTGCTTCAGAACATTGGAAGGTCAGAATCATAAGGTCCTGTTTGCAGCGTTATACTTTCTTTCAGAGTTAAAACGTCTTTCTCTTAGCGCAACTTCTGATCTTCATTCATCAGAACTTTCTGAGATTAGTCTACATTCACAGCAGGAACAGCCTTGTAGCTTAACTTCTGATCTACTTCCATCAGAACTTCTCTACAAAATAGAATATAATTTTAGAGTGCATAATTGTTCTTTGTGTTTGTTATCATTAAAACTCTTACGGGGATTGTAGAATCAAACTATGTTCTAACAATCTCCCCCTTTTTGATGATGACAAAAACTAGGATATTTCAATTGTAATAGATAGAACTTAAAGCATTAGAGTGTCTCCCCATGAGTTGAGTACTCAGATAGAGATGAATTACTTCCCTGAAGTTCATTATGATCAGAGCTTTTGATGTATCTTCTTCTGTCTTCATCAGAGTTTAGTTCCTGTTTTTCTTTCAGAAAAAAAATCGAGAAGTTATGATATTCAAAATGTTTAAGACTTTGTCTCGATATACTGTTATTGAAAATATCTTACGTTCTCCCCCTTTTTGTCAGGAATCAAAAAGCAATATAAACACTAATATTCAGAGTCAAAAAGATAAGTTATATTAAACCATGATTTCAATAACACTTTCAGAGCCAAATAAAACAAGATAAATGAGTGCAGAAAACAAGTTATAAAAAAAACTAAGATTGAGGAGGGGAAGTCGTGTGAACAACGCTTCCAGCAAGCTCTTAATCTGAGTGCTTGATTCCTCTTATTTTCCCAGAATTTCCTTGATTTCTTTGCTCGTGTCTTCTTGCTTGTCCAATCTTTCTTTGATCACTGCATTCTCTTTCTTTAACTCTTCCAGAGTTTGCATAACCAAAGATGATGCTGGTGTATCCATAAAAGATGCAAGTTTCTCAGAACACTCTAGCATTTTCTGGTTCAGTGGATTCTTCAGTTGCTTTGCCTTTGTCTTTAATAATAGCCAGAGGAAGATTTTGAGAGCATGGTTCAATAACTTTTGAAGGTTGGTGCTCTTTCCAGGGAGCATTGTCCAGCAGAAGAATAGATTTCCTTTCCCAGTGACTCAGAACTTGATCCTTGAAAACTTTCATCTGATCACAAAAGTTTTGTTGGGCCAGTTCATAGCTCAATTCCTTGATTTTCTGGGATTTTGAGTTGAACCATCTTCTGAACCGATTCCAGTGAGAATCAGAAGCAGCAGGATTTGGATTTTCTAAGCTTGCTTGCTTCAAAGAGTTAACCCATTCCATTAATTCTGTTTCAAAATTCAATAAGTTTCTACCAACATTTGCTTTGGTGATAGTTGGTTTTGGTTTGGGAATGACAATTTTGTGAAGGTTGAGGCTAGGTGATCCAACGCTTCTAATTATATGATTGTTCTAAGGTGATCATCTGTACGATTAATAGGAGAGGGAGTAGGCAAATCAGAAATGATGATTGGTGATGGAGGTATGTTTGGTGGAGTGGAATGGTAAGGTGATGGAATTTCTGGAATGTCTTGGATGGAGAGAGGTTGTAGAACCATGAGAGGTTCTGTTATTCTAGGAATTTGTGTGGTGGTATCAAAGTTTGTGTATGAATCTTCTGGTTGGGAAGCGGTAGCATTTGGATTTTTTGGGTGAGTGGTTTGGAAGTTTGGATTTTCTGTTTGAGTTTGAAAGTTTGGATTTTCAGGGTGAGGAGTTTGAAAATCTAGATCAAATTGGTCAATATCAGAAAGAAATCTAGCAAGTTCTAGCTGATTTTTGTTCAAGATATGGATTGGGAGAGAGAGGTTCGCTTAGTATGTTTTCTAGAGTTGCTGAGGGGTCAAACTCTATATCAAAATATTCAAATGTTTGAGGTGAGGGATCTTCTATTGGTTTTGGTGAGGAGGGTGTTTCAGATGTTGGAAAAACTATTGATTCTACAACAGAAATAAAAGAAGAGTTACCTTTCTTTTTAGAATCTTTTGGAGTCCTCTGAGAAGATCCTTCTCCTGCAGCTTTTCTTTTTCTGGACTTCTTTAGGACAACATCTGGAGCTTGCTGGTGCAGATCACAAATGTTTAGCTTTGGAGCAGTTCCATCCTTCTTGCATGCTTCTCAATATCTGACCACTATTTCTGGTGAAGCATCAAATTCAGAAAATAGAGGAAAATCTTTCAGAGGGATTCTCCTTGATGTGATGACTTCCATTGTAGCAATGGTTGGCTCCTTCTTAATGTTGTCAATAATCTTCATCTTTTTCAGGTTCTTGGAATTAAGGGGTTTTCGGTACATGTCTCCAGCGTGCTTATCTGCCGAGATTCAGTTAGATGCTCTATTAACCTATTCTTAGTCAGAATATATGAAATTAACCTGCCCAGAGGTATCCAATCCCTCTTGGTTCTTTCATCTTCTCTTGTTCCCTTCATGGTTGTTCTCAAATGATTGAAAAGCAAGTGAGGAAGGTTTATTTTTGTCTTCTTCGTAATGAAGTATAGCAGAAACTGTTGATCAATATTTATGTAGTCAGGAGAGCTTGTTGACTTCCTGTGATTGATACAGCCCAAAATGATCATTGCCTAGATTCTAAAATAGTCCTTCAAATCTAAGGGATCTGGCACACTGTACATATCATGGTCATTAATGAATAAAGCATAGAATCAAAAATAAAATCAGAATTCAAAAATAATAAGTGGCACGCCATCATTGGTTGGAAGATGACACGTTGGTCATCTTCAACCTCCAGCCAACGTGAATTACAGGTCTCTCAAACTGTAAAATCAGAAGCTCAGACCTATGTGTAGCGGTAGAAATGTTCAAGACTAAGCCATTGGATTGACTAGACTTTATACAAATCAAAAATAAAAATTGCCACCGCGCTTTATTGATTCTAAAGGAATGGGAAAAGAGCGAATAACCCAAAAAGAGGGGGAAAGATTCAAGGTAAGGGGGTTGGTTATACAAAGGGAAGGTATTAGCACCCTAAACATCTACGATATTATGTAGGAAACTCTTTGTAAAATCTGTATATTTTGGCTACAAAATGGGTTGTATATAAAATGGATGGTGGAGGTGAGAAAAGAAATATATTTTTTATGATTTTTGCACCCGCCGCGATTGCTAACCTTTAGTGCCTACGTACCACCTTTCGTGCAATAGGGGATCAGGGTACACGTAGTTCCTCTTTAAAAAATTTGAAACACAAGTGTGTTGGTTGATTTTAAGAGATAAGACATCATCGTCATTGTCCGTGTGGAAAACATACTTACTACCCACGATCATCAGAAAGTAGAATTTGCATCATCTCAAAGTGGAGGATATGGCTTGGATTTTAAAATCAACAATGCCTCACTCGACACCCAAGTGGAAAATATCTCACATCACTATATATTGTAGAAGTATAGTTGTTACATCACTACAAGGATTGACAAGAGTCTAATCTTTTGAGAAAAGTTTAAAGATAAAAGCCAAAGTGGCAAAAATGGTTTGAAATGAGATTGATTGACTTTTAGTCTTCTCACAAAAAATGTCAAAGTATTATTAAATTGATTTAAGTTTATTTATGAAAATATTTTGAAAATGCATGGACCTAAGTCCAATTTTATTATGAAAGTAGTTTAAGTTTTGAAACGAGAAGAGTTTTCAAAAAGGAGGGAGAAGATTTTTGAAATTAAAGAAGATGGGAGGAGATTTTTGAAATTAAAGAAGATGATAGGAGATGAAGAGGCTATGCTAAAGCATAAGGTAAAAGCTAGGGATAAGAACCATCTAACCAACAAGAAGCCAAAACTTGACATTATGAGTCAAGATAGAATTCCCATTCTTTGGATTTAAACCAAGCAAGCAAAGATACTAGACCTCTTGAGAGAACCAAATTTCAAGTGTATTAAGTCTTCTCAAAAATTGGGCAGAGTAACGGCTGTATACGGGTGAATTCCAGATTACAAATAGAGAATGTAATCACAAAAAACCTGCACACAAAAACAAACAAGCAACCTAATCTCTTGAGGTAAACCTCAAGAACTCCAGACAAAATAATCAGATAAGATCACAAGGTCTCCAAGATAGGTCAAGGTTTCTAATCCTAAGTCCAAGAAAAAGTCCCATGCTCCATAATGCCAATGATAATAACCAAATAGTCCAAGTGTCATTAAAGGTTTTTTAGGGTTTATGTTGATTATTAAGTATCTTAAGAAAGGAAAATAAAAGTTCAAGTGAGCAAATTAAAAATGGAAAGAAAATAAATGCTCAAGTGAGCAAAGATGAAAATAGCATGAAATGTAAATGCTAAAAGTAAATAGTACATAAAGCATAAAAAAGAATAAAAGCATAAGATAAAACAAGTCAATAATTAGTGGTTAGTTGGATAACCATCTTGAAACTTGCATTTGGAACTCATTAGAGGATTGGTAGAACCAAAGCCTCCACACAACAAGTTGCATTTGCTTTTTGTCAAGTACATCATCCATTTGAAATTCTCACAAGTACCATTTAATGATCAATGATGTTTAAGTGATCCGCGTTGACCAAAGGTGTTGTAGATCCATTAGAGGATTGGTAGAACCAAAGCCTCCACACAATGAATCTCAAGGTTATTGGATCAAAGAGATCAAATTAACATACTTGGGCTTACAATCATAAGTTTGGGACATGAATGATCATTTATTCGAATCGGGACAAAATTTAGCGCTATGTTAAGCAATCGTAAGTGGACTTATATATAAGTCGCACCTATTTTGAGGCCGGTCAATAGCAATCTATGCACCATTTGTTTTGAGACATGATATAAAGATCATGCTCCAACAACATTTAGTGTAATAATAAGGGGATGAGATGAAGAGGGATAGGGTAAAAAAATATACAAACCACATTTGAATTAAATTTTAATCAAACTATTATTAAAATCATTCATCCATTTTTTTGTGGAGTTAAACTTAACACCATGGATCTAATGGTGTTAATAAAGTTCATGATCCAAAACCTAACCCAAGATTAGCCAGAAAATAATCACAAAATAATATCACATTTAGTATAAAAAAGGATCAAAAAATGTTTTAAAAAATAGAAAATAATGAGAAAAATATCAATTATGTTCAAATTAATCAAGAAGTGAGAAGTAAGGCCATAGAAAAATCAGAAATGGATCCAAATATTTTTATAAAAATTTTGGTAATTTTCAAAAGTCAGAAAATATTTTTAAACTATTTAAAATTGCTCAAATAAACATAAAATAGATAAAAGAAATAGTAAACCTCAACATAAGATTCCATAAAATTTTCAGAAAGTCAAAAATATGCAAAAATAATATTTATGAATTTTTTCAGAATTAAAAAATGTCAGAAAGTATTTTTTTTAACTAATTAAGAGAAAACAAATAATACAAAAAATATAAAAAATACCAAATGTCAAAATAAAAATGTGCAAAAATAGTCATGAGATCAGAAATAATTCAAAGTATTTTTGTGAATTTTTTCATAATTTTTGGATAAAAAATAAAAGAGTTATGAATTTTTGAAAATTAAATCAATAAAAGTATAAAATCAGAAAATAAAATAAAACCAAAAAGATGTGGATCATCAGATCATAGTCAAAACGCGTTAGTAAGATAATTCAGTGGACCAGACGCGTTGTGCTTGATATGGACCTTAGTGAGATACACATGGGATCAGAAAAAGGGCAACCAATGAAATTAAAACGTTTGACACGCTATCATTGGCTGAGACGAGACATGTCATCATCTTCAACATCCAGACACCCTGCAATGAGGATTTTATGAGATCCTTCAAATGGAAAAATTAGGATCCCAGGCTAGCATCATTGAATTCGTCTCTTCAAGACGATTCTAACACAACCATCGCGCCAAATTTATATAAGGTATGGAGAGATATATGAATCAAAAACCCAGAAAATAGTGAGCACCTTCAATTTGAGATTTCTCTCTCAATTCTCAATGGATTTAAAAATTGTAAGCAGCATGAGAATCAAGAGAATGAGTAGAATGGATTAGTGCTTGATTTGGATCCAAATGGTGGAGAAATCTACCTTTTCGAAGTTCAAGGAAGAATCTCTGAAACTGGACTTCTGTAGCTTGAATTATGACTCGTTTTGATTGGTTTAAGTGCTGGAGAGTTTATATGATGATCAAGGATGATGAATGCGCAAAGAATTTTGGAAAAGGGAGCTTAAATCTCAGAAACTGAATAATAAAAAAAGGGTTCGTGTGAGGTTTTGGCAGGGTGTTCATGGCTCTCAAAGCTTGGGAAAATGGATGGGGGATGACCCTCTATTTATAGGGAAGTGAATGGGAATGAAAATTTGAAGAAACAAGGAAGTTTGGAGGGAAATTGAGTGAAGGTCGAGCACGAGTGAAGTGTGACTTCATTTCCATCAAAACTCAACCAAATCTTGCGCTTTGGGGTGTTAATCGCTTCTGGAAAGTTTGCTAATAAATTTTAAATCAAAAACGCGCATAAATCTTTTTTAGAAGTAACATTATGGATTTCAAAATTCTGACTTTGTGAAAAAATCAGTTTCAAGTTACCAAATTCAAATCCATGGTATTTCCAACTCAAGGGGTCATGGGGCATGATTCTTGATGCTTTGGAAAGATGAGGTTACAAGCTTTGCAATGGAAAAAGAATGTAATCAAATGGATGCTTGAGCTGAAAGTTACATGGAGTCAAAGTTGAAGAAAAAGGGTTGACTTTCCATACTTAGAAATATTTCAAATTCTTCTTCAAAAATGACCTATAATATTTTGCATCCAAACATGGACTTCCACTTGGAATTTTCTCTTGAACAAAAAATATGGAATGAATTAGATCTCTTGGATGACATTTTGAAACTTGAACCACTCAAAATCTCCAAAAATTGAGCAAGTTATGACTTGTTGAAGTTGGCCAAAAATCATGAAATGACCTATAATATTTTTCATATTTAAGGCAACTTCCATCCATTTTCTCACTTTGCACATAAAAGAAGGCATAAAGTACACACCTTAAAGATCATTATGGAAAAAGAATGGACTCAATGTGATAAAAATTGACCAAGTTATGACCATTTTAAGTCACATATGGAAAATTATGGATTCATCTGGATGACTTGTAATCTTTCTTCTTCACCAAGTTCCTTCCACATGAAAACTCCTTGGAACTTTTGAAGTGATTTGTTGATAACCCTTTAAAGAGAAATATGTCTTTGGAATCACTCAAAAATACCAAAAGGTGAGCAAGATATGCTCCTTTGAAGTTTAAAACCCTAGCTTCTAGATCAAGAGAATGCTTTGAGGAACTTTGACAAGTTTGAACAAACTTCTTGTGCCAATATTCTTGCTTTGTGAATAGAAGTTGTTGAGGATGATGATGAGGACTCATAGACACCAAAACCACTTCCATATCTTGAAATTTGATAGAAATATGCTCTTGTGACCAATAGGAACAAGGCCTTGTCCAAACCTGACAACTTCTCCAATCAACCCCTTGTACTTTTGAGTCAAATCTAATAACCTTGAAATGTGATGAACCAAAGCAACTTTTCCATGCCAATTCTTCCAAAACCAATCCAATGGTGAGATTTGAACTTCTCAAATTGTGTTGACTAGGGCATGGAAATAAACTCATGAACCCGTGGAATAACTTGATAAATCTCATTGTCCCTACCTATATGGATAACAAGCAAGACAAGCCAACATTGTATTTCATTAGTTAAGTGAAGAAATTAAAACAATATTCATGATCACAAAAGGAACATAAGTCAAGGTGCTTGGTAACTCCTAAAAAATGAGCAAAGCTAAGTGCAGGGAGGGGAACCAAGAATCCTAGTGTGATCTTGTTGTGAGTGAAACGACATGGTGTGATGAAGGGATCTTATGGGGAAAATTGGGGTACAACAGCTGCCCTTATTTAAGTTTCTTCTATCCGGAGATACGAATGTTAAAAATCTTCGTGTCGACGCGATCGAAGATACTTAAATATAAAACAAACCCTATTTTTGGCCTTAAGATGCCATGCAAATACTTATGCATATGAATGCATATGAATAGTACCAAAGAGACGCAAAGTATCACTGGGGATGTAACAATGATAAAGAAACAAAGGAGAAACCCCACTAGGAAGATAAATCGCTGGTGGACCAAAAGAACTGTATCAGAGAGGATAGTAGGATGGTCAAAAGACATACCAAATTCTACTGAAGGCAAAGCCACCAACGTTCACTAAAGGCAGAGAGAAAGGTAACAAATATTAACGTTCATTGTCGATGTTCTACCGACTTTCATTGAAGGTAGAAAGAGAAAATAATATCATCGTCGTTCACTGACGATGAACTACCAACATTCACTGAAGGTAGAAAGATAATATATCATATCACCGCCATTCACTGACGATGAACTACCAATGTTCAATGAGGGTAGCAAAAAGATAACAAACACCGATGTTCATTGCCGATGGTCTACCAACTTTCACTGAAGGTAGAAAGAGAAAATATATCATATCACCGCCGTTCACTGACGATGAACTACTAACATTCACTGAGGGTAGCAAAAAGATAACAAACACCAACGTTCACTGCCGATGTCCTACCAACGTTCACTGAAGGTAGAAAGAGAAAATATATCATATCACCGCCATTCACTGACGATGAATTATCAACGTTCACTGAAGATAGAAAAAAGATAACAAACATTGATGTTCACTGCCGATGTCCTACCAACATTCACTGAAGGTAGAAAGAGAAAATATATCATATCACCTCCATTCACTGACGATGAACTACCAACGTTCACTGAGGTTAGCAAAAAGATAACAAACACCGACATTCACTGCCGATGTCCTACCAATGTTCACTGAAGGTAGAAAGAGAAAATATATCATATCACCGCTGTTCACTGATGATGAACTATCAACGTTCACTGAAGATAGCAAAAAGATAACAAACACCAGCGTTCACTGCCGATGTCCTACCAACGTTCACTGAAGGTAGAAAGAGAAAATATATCATATCACCGTTGTTCACTGACGATGAACTACCAAAGTTCACTGAGAGTAGCAAAAAGATAACAAACACCTATGTTCACTGCCGATGTCCTACCAACATTCACTGAAGGTAGAAAGAGAAAATATATCAAGTTTCCCCAAGATTCTGGTGTTTTGCCTAGAACGGGTCTCAACTTCTTCTTTAACCAAGGCACTCTGTCTGGAAAGGGTAATATATAAGCTGTCTCAAATAAAGAGACTACCACTTGGAAAGATTTCACAATGAACTGTTTCTGCAAATTTGAAAGCCTTGCCATCCACTAGCGTAAACTGACGACGGACTGCAAACTATCCTTTCAATAGAGGATGTAGCAAAAGTTACATCAAATTTTACAGGGAACCACAAGTTGCTCAAATAAAGAGACCCGTTACTTGTTGTCATGGAGGATTGCAAAAAGAAATGACTTTCTGGGGATAGAAATATGACTTCCTGGGGAAATGCCACGATGTTCCTGCTGCGGAGATAAAGTCTTCTCGTGAAAAATAAATGCATAAACTGAAACTCAAAATTTTCAGAAATCCAAAGTAAATAATTTTATTGTGGAACCACGGGTTCAAACCAGAAATAAATTGGAACAAGACAGTCAACGAAGATACATCCTTTGATAAATAAACTCAAGAGGGAAAACTAAATCCATCTAAGCAAGGAGCGTTGCAGGAAGGCTAGAGAAAAATGTTAATGAACAATGATTTATCAATTTTAGCCATGCATGATGTATGTATGAATGTATGAGTGCTATTGTGCGTATGCTGACAAAACAGATACACAACATGGGGAACAACCAGGCAAAACCGCCTCAGGTACTACAACACTTGGCTAAACTTTAACCAGAATGATCAATCCAAGAAAGGTAAAGGCCAGCTGCGGAAACCAAACCTTCTGTCTGCTTTTAACTTTTCTAAGGAGAAACATAATTCGGAGGTAGATAAATCAAACAGATACTGGGATAGAACATCCTTCTTCCGGCTTCATCGGAGAAACCATTTTTTCTCAAAAGTAACACGCCTACTGGAGATTGCAAGAACAGTCTCAAATGAAGTAGACTGTCACCGAAACAATCAAACTTTGCTGGGGAAATCAAGCCTACTTCCCTGGAGAAAAGCGTGGATTGAAACATCACATCATGAAAACTAAAAAGAGGAGAAATGAACCCAAACTTGTTCGAGGATAACGGAACCATAAACCCAATACGGCGAAAACAACCCGAGTAGACCTTCTCGAGGGGAACAAAACTTTGAAAAACAACCGGGGTTTGTCCATTCCTGGGATCACCATTTTTGTTGTTATTGTTTCATCACAAATATCAAAGTAAAAGTAAGTTGTAAAAATTCGTTTTTTTTGAAAAATCAATTTTGTTATTTAATCTCTTTGCTTTGAAAGTTATTGTCAGTAATAAATGGAGTCTTTGCAAGCTAAATAAAATAAGAACACAAAGAATTGGGTAAACGCTCGAATTTCATTAATAGAATGGTAGTCTGCAAATGGCGAGACTCCATAGATGATTACAAAGTTGGGAAATGGTAATACATAATGGAAAAGATACATTGAGATACAATGACCACTATCCCCCCTAACAACTTTTGAAATCCTGAGCAGCAGCTTTTGTTGAAGTATGGTGAGGATCCGAGAAGATTGTTTTTTTCAACGATCAAGTCTTGTCTGACGTAGTTACTTGCCAAGAAAATCCCTAACTTTTGCCTAAGCTGCCCTTGCGGGTTTTCAACTTAGCGGGAAATTTATTCTGTTTATGTCTCTAATTTTTGCTTAGACTGCCCTTTCAGGTTTTCGACCTACCGAGACGCTCCTTTTTTCCTAAGCCGCCCTTTCGAGTTTTCAACTTAGCGAGCTGTTCTTTTATTTCTTTAGGCGAAGTATTTCTTGACTGCGTCAGCATTCATGGGACGTGGGAACTCCTCGCCATCTATAGTTTCAAGAATTAATGCACCGCGTGAGAAGGATTTCTTGACAACATATGGGCCTTCAAAATTGGGAGTCCACTTGCCCCTAGAATCAGTGCTGAAAGACATGATCTTCCTGAGCACGAGATATCCTTCTCTGAATTCACGAGGTTTGACCTTTTTATCAAAAGCTTTCTTCATTCTTTTCTGATATAACTGTCCATGACACAAAGCTGTCATTCTCTTCTCCTCAATCAAATTCAATTGGTCAAACATGTTCTGGACCCATTCAGCCTTTGTCAATTTGGTTTCCATTATCAAGCGTAACGAGGGAATCTCTACCTCAACAGGGAGTACATCTTCCATTCCATACACCAGGGAGAACGGGGTTGCTCCTGTTGATGCGCGGACATATGTTTGATATCCATGCAGAGCAAAAGGGAGCATTTCATGCCAATCCTTATAAGTAACAACCATTTTCTGGATAATCCTCTTGATATTCTTATTAGCAGCTTCAACAGCCCCATTCATCTTTGGCCTGTATGGAGATGAATTGTGATGGACAATCTTGAATTCTTCACACAGTTCTATCATCATATTATTGTTCAAATTCGAGCCATTATCAGTGATGATTCTGTTCGGCACACCATACCGGCATATAAGATTATTTTTTATGAAACGCATAACCACCTGTTTGGTAACATTGGCATATGAAGAAGCCTCCACCCATTTGGCGAAGCAGTCAATTGCTACCAAGATAAAATGGTGCCCATTCAGAGCTTTGGGTTCTATCATCCCAATCATGTCATTACCCCACATAGAGAAAGGCCATGGGAAGGAAATCACATTGAGAAGTGTCGGAGGCACATGGACCTTATCTGCATAGATCTGGCATTTATGGCACTTCTTTGCAAATTTGTAATAATCAGACTCCATAGTTAGCCAATAATAACCTGCCCTTATCATCTTTTTAGCCATCAAATGTCCATTAGCATGAGTGCCAAATGAACCTTCATGAATCTCATGCATCAACATGTCTGCTTTGTGTCTATCCACGCATATGAGCAAGACCATGTCATAATTTCTCTTGTATAACACATTTTCACTGAGGAAGAAACGGCCTGCCAATCTTCTCAGTGTCTTTCTATCTTTCCTTGACGCACCAATCGGGTATTCCTGAGTCTGAAGAAAATGCTTGATATCATAATACTAAGGTTTTTCATCTGCTACCTCCTCTGTCGTAAACACATGAGTGGGCCTATCCAGCCGTCGAACTGTAATTCGGGGTATATCATTCCAAGTATTCACTTGGTACATGGAAGCCAGAGTTGACAGAGCATCCGCCATTTGATTTTCATCTCTAGGTATGTGATGGAATTCAACTTTATTGAAGAAGGGTAATAATATTCTAGCATAATCTTTGTAAGGGATCAAGCCAGGGTGACGAGTGTCCCATTCTCCTTTAATATGATTTATTACCAAAGCTGAATCACCATACACGTCTAGAATTTTGATTCTGAGATCAATAGCTTCCTCAACACCCATAATGCAAGCCTCATATTCTTCCATATTATTAGTGCAATCAAATGTTAACCTTGCAGTAAAAGGAATGTGCGATCCATGAGGAGTGACAATCACAACACCAATTCCTTTACCATAAGCATTCACAACTCCATCAAATATCATACTCCAACGAGATTCAGGGTCAGGGCCTTCCTCAGGCAATGGTTCATCACAATCTTTCACTTTCAGGAACATCACATCCTCATCGGGGAATTCATATTCTGCAGACTGATGATCTTCTACCGGTTGGTGAGTAAGATAATATGCCAACACACTGCTTTTAATAGCTTTTTGAGTGCGGTACTCGATATCATATTCAGATAACAACATCTGCCAGCGGGCAATTCTCCCGGTAAGAGCAGGCTTTTCAAAAATGTACTTGATTGGATCCATTTTGGAGATTAACCAAGTGATATGATTCAACATATACTGCCGCAAACGCTTTGCCGCCCAGGCCAAAGCACAACATGTCTTTTCCAATATGGAATACCACGACTCACAATCAGTGAATTTTTTACTGAGATAATAAATGGAGAACTCCTTCTTCCCTGTTTCATCCTGTTGTCCTAGAATACAACCCATGGATTTATCTAACACTGTCAGATACATAATCAACGGTCTTCCTTCTACGGGAGGGAGCAAGATAGGAGGTCCAAGTTGATATTCTTTGATACTCTCAAATGCCTTTTGGCAGTCATCCGTCCACACACAACCTTGATCTTTCTTTAATAACTTAAAGATCGGTTCACATGTCGCAGTCATGTGGGAAATAAATCTGGAAGTATAATTCAAACGCCCGAGGAAACCTCTGACTTGCTTTTTAGTTCTTGGTGCTGGAATTTCTTGAATTGCTTTGACTTTATTAGTGTCAACTTCAATTCCTTTCTGGCTAACAATGAAACCCAACAATTTCCCTGATCGAACACCGAAGGTGCATTTATTTGGATTCAAGTGGAGACGATACTTCCTCAAGCGCTGAAACAACTTCAACAAATCTTCTATATGCCCTTCTTCAGTATGGGATTTGGAAATCATATCATCAACATATACTTTGATTTCTTTGTGTATCAGATCATGGAATATGGTTGTCATATCCCTCTGGTACGTTGCACCAGCGTTCTTCAATCCGAAGGGCATCACTCTGTAATAGAATGTTCCCCAGGGTGTGATAAACATTGTTTTTTCCATGTCCTCTGGAGCCATTCTTATTTGATTATACCCGGAAAATCCTTCCATGAACGAGAACACTTTTAATTTTGCTGTGCTATCCACTAACATATCAATGTGTGGCAATGGAAAATCATCTTTTGGACTAGCTTTATTTAGATCTCTATAATCTACGCACATGCAGACTTTTTCGTCTTTTTTCGGTACTGGGACAATATTGGAAATCCATTGAGGTTACACTGACGTCACAAGAAGACCAGCATTAATCTGCTTTAGGACCTCCTCTTTGATCTTTATTGCCATATCTGGGTGGGTTCTTCTCAACTTTTGTTTAACTGGCGGACACTCTGGCTTCAACGTCAAACGATGCTCGACAATATCTGTATCTAGACCGGGCATATCTTGGTAAGACCAAGAGAAAATATCCACATACTCTTTCAACAACTCAATCAACCTGCTCTTCTCATCGGGATGCAACGATGCTCCAATTTTGACTTCCTTCGGATCTTCTTCTGAACCCAATCTTAATAACAAGATGATCACTGAGCTCTGCGAGCAATTCAAGATACAACACCACAACTCTTCTCCTTACCGGCCGAAGATGAATGGGGTTGTAGAAGTAGCGAATAAGAATATCAAAAAGATTGTGCAGAAGATGACAGTGACATATAAAGATTGGCATGAGATGTTACCGTTCGCGCTTCATGGGTACCGTACCTCAGCAAGAACGTCAACCGAGGAAACACCCTTCTCCTTGGTCTATGGCATGGAGGTAGTCTTGCCTATTGAAGTCCAGATACCCTCTCTCCGGATAATGAAGGATGCAGGTCTGAGCGAAGATGATTAGATCCAGACTCGACTTGATCAGTTAAACCTAATTGACGAAAAGAGACTCACTGCTATTTGTCATGGTCAAACGTATCAAAAACGGATGATCAGGGCATTTAACAAGAAAGTCAGACCGCAAGAGTATCAAGTTGGGGAACTGGTAATCAAGCGCATCATTCTTCCTCAAAGTGATCCCAGGGGCAAATAGACCCCCACATACGAAGGGCCATTTGTGGTTAAACATGTCTTCTCAGGAGGAGCCATGATTCTAACCACCATGGATGGTGACGACCTTCCTCACCCCGCCAATGCAGACATAGTAAAAAGATACTACGCATGATAAAAGACCCGCTAGGTTGACACACCGAGGCAAAAATAAGGGGTGAAATGAAAAAAATCTGTACACCCGGCAAGTCGAAAACCTGAAAAGGCGGCTTGGGCAAAAATGGGTATCCCGGTGGACTGAAAACCCGAAAGGGCGGTCCAGGCAAAAGTTAGGGATAAAGCGTAATACTATGTCTCATTGGATCACCTCGCATCCAGAATTCAGCATCAACTATCAGGTTCAGACGGCATCGATCAATCAGCTTCATCTTCAACTGAGCAGCAAAGTGATGAGACGCTTGAAGACATAAAGGCGATAGCAGAGTTGGAACCCAGTGAGATTTTTCACATAGCTGTTTTGTTTTCTTTCCACAAAATTGTAAACTCTAGGTTGTTCGGCGGCGTTCTCTTACTAGGACGTCAGCCTCTTGTACATAAACGCCTATTTACAGGCAGATTCAAAATCAATACAAATTCACTTTTCAGACCAATTGCCAATTGTTTTTCCTTTTTCTGTTTTATTTTGTAAAGAACGTCCAATGTTCAATTTTTGATATATGCATTTGACACTAATTGCTAACTCATAAATATTTGAATACGAAACAAAGGATTAATTACAGGTGACATCATAAATAGGGGCAATAATGTGTTGTCTAAGCGATCTAGTTGCTCTGTCCACCAAGGTACCAAGGTAAGTTCGGCTGAAGAATGTAACCAAGATATCTTCACTCCCCGCAGAGTAAAACAAGATTTAGCGATACTCTCCTCAAACAGAGTTGGTCTCCCGTCAGCCCTAACAAGGCACAGTATCTCCAGCAAGTCAGCAATACTCTCCCCAAGCAGAGTTAGTCTACTGTCAGCCTTAAGGAAGATGGGTATCCCCAGAAATCTCAATATTCCCCAGTGGAGTATGCAGATATTCCTAAGCAAGCATCCCCGGCAGACTTATTCTAAGATTGTTCCCCGGCGGAATACAGACATCCCAGTGGAGCCACTTCCCCAGTACAGTCTCAAAAGTCTCCCCAGGAGAGTTGAACCATCTCCCCAGTAGGAAGCTTATCCCCAGTAGATTCTGGAAGCTTACCCCTACAGAGCACGAACACGTCTCCCGGACTTTATTCAAAGGTTATTCTCCACCAGAGCTTATAACTGCGTTATCCTCAGCTAAAAACCACGGAAAGATCATCCTCGGCGAAGTTCTTCCTACCCCCAGCGGAATTCATCAAGATTCCCCAACAAAGCATATCAACGGTATCCCCAGCGGAGTTATCATCAAAACCTCAGCAAGGTATCTCTTCCCACAGAGTAATTCCCCGCAGAGTAATTTCTCCAACAAGTCTATTCCCCAACGGAGTCATCCTCTCCTAACCGGTTTATTCTTGCAACCATCATCCCCAATGGAAACGAAGAACTCTACTCTTCAACATCAGCCCAAAATTCAACAAACTCCCGGCATTCGTCAAGGATTTATTTTCCTAGACGAAAATACATTCATAAACATCACATCTTCATACATTATAGCATGCATACGCATCATATCACACAATCTCATCTATTTTTTTAGAACATCATGACATCATGCATTTCATACATCATGACATTGCATATAACTGATGTTTTGCCTTTTCAGGAAAAAGGTTAATCCAAAGATAATTACTATCAACTGTCGCATTTCCAGATTCGATTCCTGTATCCAGCCAGGGCACGTCTGAAGAGTTTGAAGATTCGATTCCTGTATCCAGCCAGGGCATATCTGTTGACGACTATTTCCAGATTCGATTCTTGTATCCAGCCAGGGCACGTCTGAAGAGTTTGAAGATTCGATTCCTGTATCCAGCCAGGGCATATCTGTTGACGACTAATTCCAGATTCGATTCCTGTATCTAGCCAGGGCACGTCTGAAGAGTTTGAAGATTCGATTCTTGTATCCAGCCAGGGCATATCTGTTGACGACTATTTCCATATTCGATTCCTGTATCCAGCCAGGGCACGTCTGAAGAGTTTGAAGATTCGATTCCTGTATCCAGCTAGGGCATATCTGTTGACGACTAATTCCCGATTCGATTCCTGTATCCAGCCAGGGCATATCTGTTGACGACTATTTCCAGATTCGATTCCTGTATCCAGCCAGGGCACATCTGAAGAGTTTGAAGATTCGATTCCTGTATCCAGCCAGGGCATATCTGTTGACGACTATTTACAGATTCGATTCCTGTATCCAGCCAGGGCACGTCTGAAGAGTTTGAAGATTCGATTCCTGTATCCAGCCAGGGCATATCTGTTGACGACTAATTCCAGATTCGATTCCTGTATCTAGCCAGGGCACGTCTGAAGAGTTTGAAGATTCGATTCCTGTATCCAGCCAGGGCATATATGTTGACGACTAATTCCAGATTCGATTCCTGTATCCAGCGAAGGCACATCTGTGAGCAACCAATTGTAGATTCGATACCTGTATCCAGCCAGGGCATGTCTGCATAAAGAGATTGAAGATCAACCCCTGTAACAGGCCAGGTAATTATCTTTCTTTCTCAGGTACGCAAGTTCTCTCTAAGGAATCCCTTACGCGATCGACACCTAGATGGCATCTATAAGCCCATCCACTTACCATCATATCTCTAAATGGCATCTATAAGCCCATTCCCGACAAGGTTCTGTCACATCTCCAGATGGAATCTATAAGCCCATCCTCCTATCCACCATCCCTCTAAATGGCATCTGTAAGCCCATTCCCGCCATCACACTGATGATACTCTACTATGCGAGTGCAAATTTCTGGGGACTCTAGTGTTCAATCATCTTCCACCTTCGGATCACGAAAGGCACGCAAGCCAATCTACATCCTCAGGTCTAAGAAGATTGAACAGGGGCAACTGTTGTACCCCAAAATTTTCCCTCTCATATTCTTCAAATTTTTGACAAGCATCATCTCAATTTGCTCAAGTCTACTCAAGGAGTTGCACAGTCAACCACTCTCCTAAGCCAGTCAAATTAGGGTTTTGGTTCTTGCAAGGAAGTTGAGGTTTTCAAGGGCTCAATCAAGTCCCATATGCCTATACCCATTGTCAAGCACCTACATGTCAAGTTTCAAGGCTCACAAGGTCAAGTTGCACAGTCAAAAACCCTAATTGCTCCACAGTCAACTGTAGGGGCAAAATGGTCATTTGGCAGTCAAAAGTCAAAATTTTTGGTCAACATCTTATTTTGAAGCCACAATCATCATTTGGTCAAGTCTTGACCATGATTCCACAAGAATGGCTCAAAAATCATCAAGATGCAAAAGTTTCTATTTTTGGACAACTAAAAAGTCAACTGTAACTTGACCAAGGCATAACT
The DNA here is from genome assembly GCA_948472305.1 of Vicia faba. Lineage (NCBI taxonomy): Eukaryota > Viridiplantae > Streptophyta > Magnoliopsida > Fabales > Fabaceae > Vicia > Vicia faba. The sequence continues at coordinate 345,071,463 of OX451739.1, forward strand.
TTTTCATGGTTCATCAGAAAAATCCCATCCAATGCTCATCTTGAAGGGGAAGACATTTCCTACAACTCATCTTCACATTCCAAATCCAAGAAATGCTCTCACAAAAAGTTATCAATTTCAACATTATAGGTCATTTTCAAAAGTCAACAAAAAGGCACTTTAAGTCAAAGACCATAACTTGAGATTGGTAAATAAAAATGACATGGGACCAAAGGCATTGGTTAGAGGACTTCAAGACCTTTCCAAAATGTCCTAGAACATGTTCATATGATCAAACTTGAGCAAGATATGCATTGGAGAAGTTGGGAAATTTTTGTGAAATGGCCAAAGTCAACTATCCATGAAACTTAAATTTTTGACAAAAAGGGCCCACTTTTTCCACTTGATTCAGCTATGCCATGCCTCCCACGTGTCCCATGATTTATTTCAAGATTAAAAATTAATTTTTCTATTTTTATTTAATTTTATTTGATTTAATTCATTTTAAATCTTTAAAATTCAAATAAAAATCAAAAAAATTAATTAAGGGAAATCTTGTGTTTTGAATGGCCTTGATACATCATAATTCACATGCCAAATTCGTGTAAGGCCTATTTCAAGCATGAAATTCAAAATTGGACAAAAAAGGCAAGTTTCTTCAATGGTGATTATGGCAAAATAAAAAACTTCATTGCAAGGGTTAAAGGTGCATTATAGTGAATGATTCTCATTGATAACCATATATGCAAGCCTCCCACACATGATTCACGACCTAGAAAACTCAGAGGCAGCATAACCAATTTCAAAATTTCAAGAGAAAAGTCACAAACTGAAAACCACTTTCCAGCATAATTCAAGCCTTCCTTTTGATCCAAATACATTCCTTACACCCCCAGGAATCATTTGCAGCCAAGAACAAGCCAAAAATCTCAAGAACTCGCGCTACACAACTCATACGGTTTACCTTCTTTTTCAAAATCACAATCATCCATTCATGCGTTTTTAATACTTTTTATTGATTGCATTGCGTTCACAGGACCCATATGAAGCTTTCTGTATAACTTAATTTGATTATGACGCCTTAAAACGCAAAGTACCATTGTTGAGTTCTAGGTTTTCAAAGCTCGTGATTTTGGGGTTTTTCTTATACTGTAAAATTAACCCTCCAAACACCCATGGTTGAAATCAGCAGGAGGAGACGAATCCAAAGCATATCTCGCGCCCAATTTATATTGCACGAGCGTCTAATCGCTATTTTTAAATGCTTGCATTTTGTGGGGGTTTAAAACTCCCGCTACCTGCTTTATGTTTTATAGGAAACGAAGAAGATGAAGGACGTGCCTCCATGTGATTGGCTGATTCAAAATGGGCGCGCGCTTTTTCCTTTTTTCAGCATATAATGCGTTTATTTTATATTATGTTTCTTTTCTATTTTACTAACAAACGCGCAGGATTGGTGTAGTGGTTAGCAATGTACTTGGTGATCTCTGGGACCTGGGTTCGATTCCCAGGTCCCCCCATAATTCCAATGATATTTTTTTCAATACATTCCTGTGCAGGCTTCCAAATGGTGAGTACCATGCACTCTCACAGATCAGTGCGCCATGTGTCCATAGATGCAGATCCAAAGGTCAAGAAAGGGAGCACACCATACTCCTAGTCAACAGCACTCCACTCAATTTCCAGAGTCAGCAGGCTTTGTTCAAATGGGCCATAATTCCAATCAAAACACCCCCCACTCTGGCCCATACCCCCCTTGGGTTTGCTCCATTTTTATTATTTTGTCATTTTCTTTTTTTATTTTTATTTCTTATTCCTTTTTATTAACAATTAACCAATTACTATTTTTCATAAAAAATCCAAAAAAGAATTAACATCATCATTATTATTATTAATTTCATTTTATTTTTGTAAATAAATATTCATAAATTGAATTAGCTTTAATTAGGCAATTCTAACTCTTTTTTAAAATAATTAAAATAAGTTTAGAATTAGGTTTTTATTAACTTTCAATTTTAATTCCTTTATTTTATTTTCATTAAAAAATACAAAAAATATAAAAAAAACATTTTTCTTTTAATTAATTAATTAATTAGTTAATCATTAGTTTTTATTTCCTTTATTCACAAAAAATAACAAAAAAAATTCATTTCTTTTCTTAAAAGGGTCAAAACCCTTAAGGCATTCCCGATTAATTTTTATTCGCGCGCATTTATTTTATTTTGATTATTATGTAACTGCTTCAAGAATGTAATAGTAATTAGGTTTATTGCTTTCTTTACTTTCCGCACTTTATCAAAACGGGTCTTTGTTTTTTGGCGATGTATAGACCCGCGCCTTGTAATAGTTAGAATTTACATTTCTGCAATTTACTTTCCGCACCCCTAACTGTTAAATGCATGAAAGAATGTATGTAAATAAAATTAACCCGTAGCTCACAAATAACATGTACAAAAACAATTAACTGAAAAACAACACACAAAGCACATGCCACTTCTAGGGTACGCTTCACTCGTTGCCTCGAAACGTGGTCATCAATTATAGGGTGTCTTAGAGGTCGCCCTTTGTCTAAAGATCCAGTTGCCTCGAAACAGTTGCCTCAGATAAAAGGATCTAGGACATTAGGGTTACTTCTAAGATGTCCTACCATTGCTTCGGTGACCACATTGTCCCGATAATCGAATTGACCCGAACACCTCCAACGATGGTTCTACCTACCTCTTAATGGTGGGATAGCACTATCTAAAGGACTCTTACACAGCTTAATTCCTTAAGGTAGGTAGATGACTCATGGGTACTTGCTCTTTTCAAACAAACAAAAATACTTTTCACACCCACACTTTCAAAAGGTTTTCCAACAAATTTTTCATACACTCTTGAGGACTGATACAAGAGTTACTTAGAAATTTTTCAAACGAAACTTTTTCAAAACCCACTCACACTTGAAAAGCAAACATTTTTGAAAACATAAGAGCAAGTACCTAAGAGCCCGTGGATAACCACGGATAGAAAGGGTGCTAACACCTTCCCTTTCTATAAATCTACCTCCCGAACCGAGAAACATTCTCGAATAAGGAATTTTACTGTGCTTTTGTCCTTTCCATGTTGGGGAACATAAAAGACGGTGGCGACTCTTGCTTACCACGACATTTCACGAAACCAGCTAAAAACAGTCAGTTCTATTTCCACCGATCACAAAGTGTATTAAGTCTTCTCAAAAATTGGGCAAAGTAACAGTTGTATACGGGTGAATTCCAGATTACAAACAAAGAATGTAATCACAAAAAACCTGCACACAAAAACAAACAAGAAACCCAATGTCTTGAGGTAAACCTCAAGAACTCCAGACAAAATAATCAGATAAGATCACAAGGTCTCCAAGATAGGTCAAGGTTTCTAATCCTAAGTCCAAGAAAAAGTCCCATGCTCCATAATGCCAAGGATAGTAACCAAATAGTCCAAGTGCCATTAAAGGTTTTATAGGGTTTATGTTGATTATTAAGTATCTTAAGAAAGGAAAAGAAAAGCTCAAGTGAGCAAATTAAAAATGGCAAGAAAATAAATGCTCAAGTGAGCAAAGATGAAAATAGCATGAAATGTAAATGCTAAAAGTAAATAGTACATAAAGCATAAAAAAGAATAAAAGCATAAGATAAAACAAGTCAATAATTAGTGGTTAGTTGGATGACCATCTTGAAACTTACATTTGGAACTCATTAGAGGATTGGTAGAACCAAAGCCTCCACACAACAAGTTGCATTTGCTTTTTGTCAAGTATATCATCCATTTGAAATTCTCAAATGTACCTGTGATACGGTGGGAGAACTGACTTGAGGTTTTGTGTTTTGTGTTCGCAAATGTTTCGGTTTAGCAAGAGTCACCACCGACTTTTCTTTTATCCAAAAGGAAAGGTGAAAAAGCACAAGAAAGACCTTTAGAGATGTTTTTGAGTTCGGGGGGTAGATTATGAAAAGGGAAGGTATTAACACCCTTTTCATCCATGGTTTTCCATGGGCTCTTAGTTACTTGCTTAGATCACTTGCTTTTGTTTGAATGTGCTTGTGTTGTGTGTTTTGAAAGTATTTTTAAAAATGGAACTTCGTAATGGTTCTCGTTTCTATAAGAACGCCTACGAAGTGTTTGTTTCTAAAATAGTTCAAAGATGAGAGTGTGGGTGTATAAAAATGTTTTTTGTTGTGAGCAAGCGAGTTACTAGGAGCGAATCTACCTACTCGAAAGGTCTTAAATGTGCTTTTACTTCTCCTTTAGATGTGGCTATCTTACCATTGATTTGGTAAGAAGCCCCATCATTGGATGTGAAGGGACGGGCATTAGGACGTTTGTATAGTCATAGAAGGCAACATATGGGATGTTTTAGCAATGTCGTTTTAGGGACTAGATCGTTTACCAAAGGCAACATCGAGGGTCATCGAGGGACTACGATCTTTTATCGAGGGTCTTTGCTAAAACTCCCATGCTCGAGGGACATGACTATTTTCCGAGGTAACAAGTGAGATTACCCTAAGGGTGCACGTGTGCAAAGTGTGTTTTATTGCATGCATTTGTCTTTGATTAGGGGTTGTCTACTTGTTGGTTTTATCTTGCCATACACACCTAGTTACTAGCATTTGTACAAAAAGTAATAAAAAGTGCAAAAAATAAATCCTACACTATTACAACCATATTGAAGTGCATAGAAATGTAAAGGAAAAAATAAGATAAAAAGAAGTAAAAAAAAGAGATCCTTCGATTCAGGCAGGAGCACCCTTCGATTTGCATTCTGCTGGCCTCCTTTGATTGGGACTAGCACCAGTGAGGTCCTGGCCTTCGATTGGCCTGGAAGTCAGTGTATGGTGAAGCCTTCTGGTTCTGCCTTGTTGTCTTCTTCGACTGGAGGTCGAAAGCAGTGAGGGAATGCCTTTCGTATGAGCCTGGAATCAGTGAAGGCATGTTTATCGTCCTGGTTGTCTCTTTCGTTTGACCTGGAGAAAGAGGGTAGAAGCCAGAAGCTCCGTTTCCTATTTCCTGTTTCCTGTTTTCTTTCATTTAAAGCATTAAATTGCAACATGGCCTGAGGCCATGCTAGTATTTGTCTTGTAAACAGTTTAACAATTAAAGCAAGTTCAGGTAAACAGAAAGCAAAATGAAAGGGTTAGCTCTGAAAAATATGTTAAAAGGGTGGAAACGAAAGGAACAATGGTATGTACATGTTTCAAACGAAAGCGAAAATTACTATGCCATGAAACGAAAAGTTCAAAGGTAAGAATAACTTACCTTGCTTCAGGCCTTGAATGGATGTGGGATTCGAACTTGAACTTCTACCTGGATGTTTCTGGAATTCAAAGAGTAGTCACAGGGGGTTTGCTTTTGGTTCGAAGAGTTGTCACACAGGGTTGTCTTTGAGTTTGAACAAACTTCTATGTGTGGGATGTTCTTCAGAATCGAAAGAGGTGAGCGTTTGGGATTCTGGGTTTTGATTTCTCAAGTGTTGATGAACTTAAGAGTTTTGTTGTGTTTGAGAAAATTTGGGAGATTCGTTCCTCTGGTCCAAAGATCCTCCTCTAGATTTGTAAATATTCCTCTATTTATAGAGAAAGAATGGACATGTTATCCAAAGATAGCCTTGCAAATAAATGATAAAATAATGTAACGTGAAAGTACATGTGGGGGGCCTCTTGGCAGTTGGGGTGCAGAAGATGTGACTTATGCTTCTGACGTTGCTTGTGCTCAGACCAAAATCAGGTTGAAAGCTGATTTTGTGACTAAAGTACTCTCTATGAAAGGAAAGAGCATGTAAACTTTAACCAATAATAGTAGTATCTAAAAGACAAAGTTTAAAACCCTTGTACAAGCTTCTGACTATGTAAAGATTTGGACGCAACATAGCCTGGAAAACGAGATTTGGTCTTGAGTCAAATGCAAGAATGAGATCGAAGCGCACTTGTTCGAAGGAAGCCTTTGCCTCAGTCGAAGCTTGTGGTCGAAACAAACTTACTCGAAGGAAGCTAATGCCCTGTCGAAGCTTGGATCGAAACAAACATATTGCCCAATCGAAAGACTGTGTTCGAAGGAAGCAATGTTTCCTAATCGAAGCATGTGGATCGAAACAAACTTAAAGGGAGTCATTGCCTTGTGTCTTTTTAGCATGAGGGAAGTTCCTGGCTTCTAAATTGAAGGGCGCTTTTTCAAGGGAAGCAAGAACTTAGTCACATCTTGTATGAAGATACTTATTGGATCAAACGAAGCTTGTATGAAGCAAAGTATGCAGAGGCCCTTGGTGCAAGTGGATTTGAAGGATTCATAGAGATGGTTACTTTGTCCCATCGAAACTTGTCCAAACGAAGCAAGCATGCAGGCAGCAAACTTGTCCAGTCGAAGCAGGCTTGTAGGCAGTAAACTTGTCCAAATCGAAGTAGGCTTTGCAGGCAGCACGCTTGGTGAATCGAAAAGGTTTCCTTACAGGGGGCATGTGTGGCCAACATGTCATGGCCTTTTATTGCAACCATGTAGGCAACACACTTGTCCAATCAAAAGGCTGAATCAAAGAAGGTTTCAAATCCAAACGAAGGATGTACCTAAGTTGCATTCGAAGGAGGTTTCAAATCCAAACGAAGGATGTACCTAAACTTGAATTTGAAGGAGGCTTTAAGTTCAAAATGAAGGATGTAATCCAAGTTGCATTCGAAAGAGGGCAAGAGTCAATCGAAGGGTGCTGAATCGAAAGAGACCTGTTTTCCTCCAAATTTGTCAAAATGTTATTTTTATATGTTTTCTCCATTTTTGACAGTTTCCTTTTAATTTTGGTATTGGAAAATCCAAATGCACTTGTTCAAGCTTGAACCTTGAAAATCCTTATAAGAAAGGCCTTGAGAATTGAGAGGGCAAATTTTGGGGTACAACAGCTGCCCCTGTTCAATCTTCTTGAACCTGAAGAGTTAGATTGGCAAGTTTGCCTTTCGCGACTCGAAGGTAAAAGAGGATTGGACACTAGAGTGCCCGTAAATTTGCACTCGTCAAAATATAGCTGAGGATATGGGCTTAAAGATGCCATTTGGAGATGTGACAGAAACTTGTCGGGGATGGGCTTAAAGATGCCATCTGGAGATGTGACAGAATCTTGTCGGGGATGGGCTTAAAGATGCCATCTGGAGTTGTGACAGAATCTTGTCGGGGATGGGCTTAAAGATGGCATCTGGAGATTGTTGGTAGCTGTCTTGAGAGAAATAGATTTTTAGGAGCTTCAGTTGTCCGTTACTCTACTGGGGAATTAACTCTGGAGGTGAAATGCATATCTGGTCAGTGTATAGGCTACATCACGACCTACTAGGGAAAGGTGAAACCGATCGTGTTTGATCAGGTCCGGGTCTTACAGTATTGTGGACTACTGTCTGGAGATAAGAGAAAAGAAACCTGGACGGTAAGGTTATGAGAAGGAACCTAGGTAAGGCTGCTTCATGAGGAGTTTAGGTAAAACTGCATCTGAACCGGGAAGAAACCTAGGTAAGGTTGCTCCATGAGGAGTTTAGGTAAAACTGCATCTGAACCGAGAAGGAACCTAGGTAAGGCTGCTTCATGAGGAGTTTAGGTAAAACTGTATCTGAACCGGGAAGAAACCTAGGTAAGGCTGCTTCATGAGGAGTTTAGGTAAAACTGCATCTGAACCGAGAAGAAACCTAGGTAAGGCTGCTTCATGAGGAGTTTAGGTAAAACTGCATCTGAACCGGGAAGGAACCTAGGTAAGGTTGCTCCATGATAGGTTTAGGTAAAACTACATCTGAACTAGTAAGAAACCTAGGTAAGGCTGCTTCATGAGGGGTTTAGGTAAAACTACATCTGAACTGGGAAGAAACCTAGGTAAGGCTGCTTCATGAGGAGTTTAGGTAAAACTGCATTTGAATTGGGAAGAAACCTAGGTAAGGCTGCTTCATGAGGAGTTTAGGTAAAACTACATCTGAACCGGGAAGAAACCTAGGTAAGGCTGCTTCATGAGGAGTTTAGGTAAAACTGCATCTGAACCGGGAAGAAACCTAGGTAAGGCTGCTTCATGAGGAGTTTAGGCAAAACTGCATCTGAACCGGGAAGAAACCTAGGTAAGGCTGCTTCATGAGGAGTTTAGGTAAAACTGCATCTGAACCGGGAAGAAACCTAGGTAAGGCTGCTTCATGAGGAGTTTAGGTAAAACTGCATCTGAACCGGGAAGAAACCTAGGTAAGGCTGCTTCATGAGGAGTTTAGGTAAAACTGCACCTGAACCGGGAAGAAACCTAGGTAAGGCTGCTTCATGAGGAGTTTAGGTAAAACTGCATCTGAACCGGGAAGAAACCTAGGTAAGGCTGCTTCATGAGGAGTTTAGGTAAAACTGCATCTGAACCGGGAAGAAACCTAGGTAAGGCTGCTTCATGAGGAGTTTAGGTAAAACTGCATCTGAACCAGGAAGAAACCTAGGTAAGGCTGCTTCATGATAAGTCTGTGTAAAACTTCAGGAGGAACCTGGGTAAGGTCACCTTGTGATAAGTTAAGTTCGTGTAAAACTTCAAGAGGAACCTGGGTAAGGTTACTTTGTGATAAGTTTGTGTAAAGTTGTATTTAGGAGAAACCCGTGTAAGATTGCTTCGTGACGAACCCGTGTATAGTCTGTTTAGTTTCCGGAGTTAATCCTGAACTTGCAGGAAGTTGTTGATGATAACCATCTTTCCTGAAAAGGTACATGATTAATTGTATATGATGCATGACATGCATTGTATGATGATGTTCTCGAAATAAATGAAATTATGCTTGTATGCAATATGTATGTGCACATCATGATATATGAACATGAAATGCTATTGTGGTACGTCCGAGTTTGGGAAAATAAATCCCTGACTGTTGTTGGAGAATAAAGAGTTTCGCTCGCTGGAGATAACGACCGAAGATGATTGGGAGAATAATCCTGCAGGAGAGAACAACTCTGATGGGGAATGGACTGACGAGGAAATGACTCTGTGGGGAGTATATACTCTGCTAGAAGATCTGCTAATTTAGAGAAATAAGACTCAACTGGGGATGAATTACTGTTGCTGGTGACAGTGAACCCTTTTGGGGATTGAATTTCTATCTGTGAAAGGAATGAACTCCGCTGGGGATGATTTTCCAATGGCGACTTTACTGGGGATAATCTTTTAGACTCTACTGGGGAGTCGAAGTTGAACTGATATCTGGTCGGGTCCAGGTTTTGCAGTAACTTGCTGGGGATTGTAGAGTAGTCTACTGGGGAAGAGGAGTTGTGGTCCTTTAATTTGTAGTAGTCGGAGAGGCAAACTCAAGCTGGGGAATCCTGGTGTTATTGGGGAAATAAACCCTGTCGTCAGTCCGCTAGAGAGGTGACATCTTTGTTGGGGAAAGTCCTCGAGGATTCTTGAGGTTGATTCAGCTGGGGAAAGGTTTTCAGAGATTAAACCCTTGCTGGGAGTCATCCCATGAGAAGGATTTTAGGGGAATTTGTCACTGCCCCTAGTATCAAATGTTCGTGGCATTGCCAAAAAGTTTGATTGTATGTAACCCTTTGTCGGGGTTGACGTTTAATGCCCCAAGTGACGGATATGGAGACTTGCCCCTGGTTACTCTGCACTTCTTCAGAGATTTCTGGAAAATCTTGATTGGACTGCCCCAAGTGTGCTGGATAGTGACATGTTAAGTCCCCCTGTTGATAGGAGATTCGTCAATGGAAGTGTCATCCTTCTTGAATTGATTTGTTCACTGAGAGAGCTTTTGTTCACTGGATATTCATTGTGTGAATTTCTCCGCTGTTAAACAAATAGACATATGCAAACAATGATATTCAAGTAATGCAAAGTTTATGTTTGTCTTGAAGTTTTTTTGAAAATGCGTTTTAGCGAGTAAAGAAATTTTGCTAAGAAAATTCAAACTCAGGATTTAGAGCAGAGCCTTACAGGAGTCAGCATACCTTTTGTAACAGTATGCTTTCGAACTAACCCATGCTTCAGTTAGGACTTTTGAAGGGTTGTAACGTGGCTTGGTTCACGGTTTAAGAAACAAAGGATAAAGGCTCAAAGTATATTTGTACCCACCCGCTCTTCGTGATATTCTTCAATCCTAAACTCAGTTAATTATGCGTTAGTAAGCTAATCCAGTAGACCAGACGCGTTGTGCTTGATATGGACATTAGTAAGATACACATGGGATCAAAAAAAGGGCAACCAATGAAATTAAAACGTTTGACACGCTATCATTGGCTGAGACGAGACATGTCATCGTCTTCAACCTCCAGACACCCTGCAATGGGGATTTTGTGAGATCCTTCAAATGGAAAAATTAGGATCCTAGGCTAGCATCATTGAATTCGTCTCTTCAAGACGATTCTAACACAACCATCGCGCCAAATTTATATAAGGTATGGAGAGAGATATGGATCAAAAACCCAGAAAATAACGAGCACCTTCAATTTGAGATTTCTCTCTCAATTCTCAATGGATTTAAAAATTGTAAGCATTATGAGAATCATGAGAATGAGTAGAATGGATTAGTGCTTGATTTGGATCCAAATGGTGGAGAATTCTACCTTTTTCGAAGTTCAAGGAAGAAGCTCTGAAACTGGACTTCTGTAGCTTGAATTATGGCTCATTTTTATTAGTTTAAGTGCTGGAGAGTTTACATGATGATCAAGGATGATGAATGCGCAAAGAATTTTGGAAAAGGGAGCTTAAATCTCAGAAACTGAATTAAAAAAAAATGGGTTCGTGTGAGGTTTTGGCATGGTGTTCTTGGCTCTCAAAGCTTTGGAAAATGGATGGGGAATGACCCTCTATTTATAGGGAAGTGAATGGGAATGAAAATTTGAAGAAACAATGAAGTTTGGAGGGAAATTGAGTGAAGGTCGAGCACGAGTGAAGTATGACTTCATTTCCATCAAAACTCAACCAAATCTTGCGTTTTGGGGTGCTAATCGCTTCTGGAAAGTTTGCTAATCAAGTTTAAATAAAAAACGCGTATAAATCTTGTGTTTAGAAGTCACATTATGGATTTCAAAATTCCTACTTTGTGAAAAAATCAGTTTTAAGTTACCAAATTCAAATCCATGGCATTTCCAACTCAAATGGGTCTCAGGGCATGATTCTTGATGCTTTGGAAATATGAGGTTACAAGCTTTGCAATGGAAAAAGAATGGAATCAAATGGATGCTTGAGCTGAAAGTTACATGGAGTCAAAGTTGAAGAAAAAGGGTTGACTTTCCATACTTAGAAATATTTCAAATTCTTCTTCAAAAATGACCTATAATCTTTTGCATCCAAACATGGTCTTCCACTTGGAATTTGCTCTTGACCAAAAAATATGGAATGAAGTAGATATCGTAAATGACATTTTGAAACTTGAACCACTCAAAATATCCAAAAATTGAGCAAGTTATGACTTGTTGAAGTTGGCCAAAAATCATGAAATGACCTATAATCTTTTTCATATTTAAGGCAACTTCCATCCATTTTCTCACTTTGCACATAAAAGAAGGTATAAAGTACACAACTTCAAGATCATTATGGAAAAAGAATGGACTCAAGGTGATAAAACTTGACCAAGTTATGACCATTTTAAGTCACATATGGAAAATTATGGATTCATCTGGATGACTTGTAATCTTTCTTCTTCACCAAGTTCCTTCCACATGAAAACTCCTTGGAACTTTTGAAGTGATTTATTAATAACCCTTTGAAGAGAAAGATTTCTTTGGAATCACTCAAAAATACCAAAAGGTGAGCAAGATATGCTCCTTTGAAGTTCAAAACCCTAGCTTCTAGATCAAGAGAATGCTTTGAGGAACTTTGACATGTTTGAACAAACTTCTTGTGCCAATATTCTTGCTTTGTGAATAGAATTTGTTGAGGATGATGATGAGGACTCATAGCCACCAAAACCACTTCCATATCTTGAAATTTGAGAGAAATATGCTCTTGTGACCAATAGGAACAGGGCCTTGTCTAAACCTGACAACTTCTCTAATCAACCCCTTATACTTTTGAGTCAAATCTAATAACCTTGAAATGTGATGAACCAAAGCAACTTTGCCATGCCAATTATTCCAAAACCAATCCAATGGTGAGATTTGAACTTCTCAAGCTGTGTTGACTAGGGCATGGAAATAAACTCATGAACCCATGGAGTAACTTGATAAATCTCATTGTCCCTACCTATATGGATAACAAGCAAGACAAGCCAAAATTGTATTTCATTAGTTAAGTGAAGAAATCAAAACAATATTCATGATCACAAAAGGAACATAAGTCAAGGTGCTTGGTAACTCCTCAAAAAGGAGCAAAGCTAAGTGCAGGGAGGGGAACCAAGAATATTAGTGTGATCTTGTTGTGAGTGAAACAACATGGTGTGATGAAGGGATCTTAGGGGAAAAAATTGGGGTACAACACTATGTCATTCACTCCTTCTCATCAAGACGAAGACAACCACACCCTCGCGCCAAATTTATATAAACTGTAGCTCAATCAATTTAGAAGGAAAGTTTTGAAAAGGGATTTGAAATTTCATGGTCAAAATGTGTTTCCAGTAAAAACCAAGTGTTGCGACTAGAACCTGGGGAATGAGAGCATCACAATGATATCAAAGTTTTGAAGAATTGATGAAGGAATCTACCTATTGAAGTTGAGTTGCAGAGCTCTGAAACTAGACTTCTATGGAGCAATATAGGGCACGATTCTTGAATGTAATTATATGGTTAGCTTCAGGGAAGACCAAGGAAGGTGAATTGATGGAAAAATTGGATTGAAAAAGGCTTGTATATGGATTTCGAAGTTGCTAAATTTTGAGTTATGGAACAAGTTTGGCAGGGTGATTCTGGCTATCCAAGCTTGATGAAATGAATGGGGAATGACCCTCTATTTATTGGGAATCAAATGGAATATCCAAGCGTGTGAAATGATGAAGTTTGGAGGGAAATCATGTGAAGTTACAAACAAGAAAAATGTGACTTCTAATTTGATCAAAACTCATCCAAAAAGCGTGTTTTGCTATGCTAATCACTTCTGGAAGTTCACTAAACACGTTCAGAAGCAAAAACGCGCAGAATCAAAGTGTTTAGAAGCCAAATCAAGGATTTCAAACTTCTGAATTGGTGAAAAATTCAGTTTCAAAGTGCCAACTTCTGACCAATGACATTCTCGGCTCAAGGGGTCTTAGGTCATGATTCCTAATGCTTTAGAAAGATGAGATCACAAGCTTTGCAATGTGAAAATAATGGAGACAAATGGATGCTTGAGCTGAAAGTTGCATTGAGTCAATGTTGGAGAAAAAGGGTTGACTTTCCACACTTAGAAGTATTTCAAATTTTTCTTCAAAAGTGATTTATAATGTTTTGCATCCAAACATGGCCTTCCTCTTGGAATTTTCTCTTTACCAAAAAATATGGCATGAAATAGGCCTCTTGAATGACATTTTGAGACGTGAACCATTCAAAATATCCAAAAATTGAGAGAGTTATGACTTGTTGAAGTTGACACAATTTCATAAAGTGACCTATAATATTTTGTATCCTTAAGACAACTTCCCTCCATTTTCTCACTTTGCACATAAAAGAAGGCATAAAGTTCACATCCTCAAGATCATTGTGGAAAAATAATGGGCTCAAGGTGATAAAAATTGACCAAGTTATGATCCTTTGAAGTCACACATGGAAAATTAGGGATTCATCTGGATGGCTTGTAATCTTTCTTCTTCATCAAGTTTCTTCCACATGAAAACTCCTTGGAACTTTTGAAGTTATTTGTTAATAACCATTTAAAGAGAATGATGTCTTTGGAATCACTCAAAAACACCAAAATATGAGCAAGATATACTCCTTTGAAGTTCAAAACCCTAGCTCCTAGATTAAGAAACATGCCTTGAGGAACTTTGACAATTTTGAACAAACTTCTTGTACCAACACAACTTATTTGTAAATATAAGTTGTTGAAGATGATAATGAGAACTCATAGCTACCAAAACCACTTTCATATCTTGATAATTGAGAGAAATATGCACTTGTGACCAAATGGAACAAAGTCTTGTCCAAACATGACTATTTTTTCAATTAACCCATTTGTACTTTTTTGGATCAAATTTGACAATCTTGAAATGTGGTGAACCAAAATAAGCTTTCCATGCCATTTCCTCCAAAACAACTTCAATGGTGAGGCTTGAAATTCTCAATCTTTATTGACTAGGGCATGTAAATAAACTCATGAACCCATGGGGCAACTTGTTAAATCCCATTGCCTTTACCTACATGGATAACAAGCAAGACAAACCAACATTGCATTTTATCAATTAAAAGAAGAAATCAAGACAAAAATATTCATGATCACAAAAGAACACATGTCAAGGTGCTTGGTGATTCCTCAAAGAGCAAAGCTAAATATAGGGAGGGGAACCAAGAATCCTAATGTGATCTTGTTGTGATGGAATCAACATGGTATGATGAAGGGATCTTAGGGGTAAAAATTGGGGTACAACAGCTGTCCTTATTTAAGTTTCTTCTATCCGAAGATACGAAGGTTAAAAATCTTCGTGTCGACGCGATCAAATATACTTAAATATAAAACAAACCCTATTTTTGGCCTTAAAATGCCATGCAATGTTTATGAGCATGAATGCATATGAACAAGACCAAAGAGACACAAAACACCATTGGGGATGTAATAATAATAAAGAAATAAGAGAGAAACCCGACCAGGAAAATAAATCATTGGTGGATCAAAAGACTCGACTTAGAGAGGGTGGTAAAATGGTCAAAGGATACACTAACTTCCACTAAAGGCGAAGCTACCAACATTTACTGAAGGCAGAGAGAAAGAATCATCGATGTTCACTGCTGATGACATACCAACTTTCACTGAAGGTAGAGAGAAAAGAAATAAAAACACTGACGTTCACTGATGGTGAGCTACCAACGTTCACTGAAGGTAAAAGGAAAAGAAATATCATAGCATCGCCATTCACTGACGATGAACTACCAACATTCACTGAGGGTAGCAAAAAGACAACAAGCACCAGCTTTCACTGAAGGTGATCTACCAACTTTCACTGAAGGTAGAGAGAAAATATATCATAGCATCTCCGTTCACTGACGATGAACTACCAACGTTCACTGAGGGTAGAAAAAAGATAACAAACACCAACTTTCACTGAAGGTGATCTACCAACTTTCACTGAAGGTAGAGAGAAAATATATCATAACATCGCCGTTCACTGACAATGAACTACCAACGTTCACTGAGGATAGCAAAAAGATAACAAGCACCAACTTTCACTGATGGTGATTGTGATCGGTGGATCTGGAACTGACTGTTTAACGCTGGTTCGCGAAATGTCGCGGAAGCAAGAGTCGCCACCGTCTTTTATTTTCTCCAAATGGAAAGGACAAAAGCACAGAAAAATTCCTTAAAGAGATTGCTCTCGGTTCGGGAGGTAGGTTATAGAAAGGGAAGGTGTTAGCACCCTTTCTATCCATGGTTATCCATGGGCTCTTAGATACTTGCTCATTTGTGTTTTCAAAAATGGTTTGTTTGCTTTTCAACTGTGGGTTTTAAAAAAAGTTTCTTTGAAAATTCCAGTTCGACTCTTGTATCGGTCCTCAAGAGTGTTTGAAAAATTGCTTTCGAAAGCTTTTTGAAAATGTGTTGGTGTGAAAAGTATTTTGTTTTGTTTTGAAATTTAGAGCAAGTATCTAGAGTCGTCTACCTACCCTAAGGAATTCGTCTGTGTAAATGTCCTTTAAAGTAGTGCCATCCCACCATTGAGAGATAGGTAGCACCACCGTTGGAGGTGTTCGGGTCAATTCGAGGTTCGGGACATGGTGATCACCAGAGCAATAGGAAGACACCTTAGAAGCTACCCTCATGCCAGGTTCCCGGATCATGAGGACTTACTAAAACATCCTCTACTCGACGATCACCTTTCGAGGCAAGGCAACAGTGAGGCGTACCCTAGGGGTGGTGTGTGATTTGTGTGTCAGATTCAGTTATTTTATCTTGTCATGTCAAAGTGATCTATGCGTTTGTTTTTAATTATACATTCATTCTTTCATGCTTGGTTAACAGCTAAATATTTGCGGGAAATATAAATCTAAACTATTACAAATGGCGCGGGTCCACATCGCCAAAATTAAACCGGACCCGATTTAGCGGAAAAATAAATAATGCGAAGAAATAAAAGTGCGAAAAGTAAATTACAATGCTTTGGGGGAGATACAAAATTATAATTAAACGACATAAGATAAATGCGCAAATTAAAGAATTAAAACGAAACTAGGGCGTTGGACCCTTTTGCAAATAATTAAAAGTTAATGAGAATTAAAAATTAAATGATTAAATGTTTTTTTGGTATTTTGCATTTTTTAGATTTAATGAGAAAAAAAGAGAATTAATTAAAATTAAATTAAGAAGCAAACCCTAATTCTAATATTTTTTATTTATTAAGAAAGAATTAAAATAAGATCTAAATTAACCTAATTCATTATGTACAATTTAAATAGGAAAATAAATAAATAAATAATAATTATTATTGTGAGAAAAGGAAAAAACTAAAAAGATATAAACATTATCAATTAACCTAATTCTATGTTTTTTGGATTTTTATTAAAAAGAGATTAAAATTAAAACCTAATTAACTAAATATTGACATATTAATTTATTTATGAAAATAATTATAATAAAATAAATATTATTTTTTTTTCTGTATTTTCTGATTTTTATAATGTTTTTATATTTTTTGTAAAAAATAATTAATTAATGAAAGCAATACAAATAAATAATACAATAATTTAAATGATAAAAGAAAAGAAAAGTGAACCAGAGTGGGGTGTTGCCCCAGATTGAGAGGTGTAGGCCTGGGAATTGTGGCCCAATACGCTTGAATCCCTTTGACTTTTGGTATCACGTGTGATATATTTGACTAGGGCTCAGTGTGTTCATCAACCTGGAACCTTTGATTGATTGCTGAGGGACGCGTGGCCATGGGATATGGAGGATGCATAGTGGACCATGTCAAGGGCGCTGCATAGGAATTATTCATGAAAAATAATATGGAATATTTCCAGACCTGGGGTTCGAACCCAGGTCATGAGCATTGCAAGCATTATCACCTGCCACTGAACCATGCAACTTATATTTAATATATGTTAACAAACAAATGACAAAAAGCAAAACCAAACGCATTAATGATTGACGCGCGAAATTTTAAAACCAGCCTATCGTTGAAGGACACGACATCATCGTCTTCCCTACTCTGTAAACTAGAACACAGAGGCAACGGTTTTGCAACCGTGGTTTGAGGCAGGTTTAGAAGAAATAGCGATTAGCTCCTATCCAACCATAAATTAGGCGCGATGGTATAGTCCTCTTCGTCTTGATGAGCTGGTTGCAATGGTGGCACTGAGGACGTCCAATTTTTCCTCTAGTGAGAACCCCTAATTTACAGGCCTGCAAAACCCTAGAAACTGCACATGGTATAATCACATAGATCACGAAAAAATGCAATTAAAAGTAACAGTTAGCTTCAAAACTTTATGATGAACACGAATCAGCCATTAATTTTTACAAATAATGCCTAGAATGGGATGCACGATTATGAAATTTCTTGGATGCAGTTTCGGCTCTAGGCACCAATTCCTTACGCGTTTGTGGTTGGTATTAGTTGGGATGTGTTCAGGAATGCACAAAGAAACTATTGAGACACGAATGGAGCTTTGAATCAGCCTCTAGGGTGGATTTCAGAATTGAATTTTTCAAGCAATTTTCCAAGTTTGAGTATTGGTTTGCTGCGCAGTTTTTTTTCAGTCTTTTGCTTAGGGTTGTGATGTAGTACTTGTATGGAATGGTTTTAGGTCAAAAGATTGAACAAAATCTCAAGCATTCATGGATTTCAATATTTGATTTTGGAAAATCTTTTTCATATCTTTTCATGTGCAACTTGGTTCAAATCTGATCAAACTTTATCAAAACTTGCCATAATCCATTAAGCACGAAATATTGACATGATAATGTGCATAAAAAGATTTTTTAGGTTTAAGGTTTATATTTTTCATGAATTAAAATCATTTAAATGAATATAAATTAATATTAATTCAAATAAATAATTAAAAAATATGAGAATACTTCCCCTTGGGCCTAGTGGTCGCGCATAGGCTTGGCATGAAGAAATTTGGAAGATAAATAGGCCCATTTGCATTTTTAAGCCTTTTGCATCAATGTTGACTTTTCAAAATTTCCAAAAATTTCCCAACTTCCACAAGGCATAACTTGGTCAATTTTTAAGCTTTTCACATGTTCTTGGACATTTTGGAAAGGTCTTTGAGTCCTTTAACCAATGCCTTTGGTCCCATGTCATTTTGATTTACCAATCTCAAGTTATGGCCTTTGACTTAAAGTCACTTTTTGTTGACTTTTGAAAATGACCTATAATGTTGAAATTGATAACTTTTTGTGAGAGCATTTCTTGGACTTGGAACATGAAGATGAATTGTAGGAAATGTCTTTCTCTTCGAAATGAGCTTTGGATGGAATTTTTCTGATAATCCATGTGAAAGTTATGCCCTGGTCAATTTCAGTTGACTTTTTCAGCTGTCCAAATATAGCAACTTTTGCATCTTGATGATTTTCTGAGCCAAATTTTGAGAATCATGATCAAGCATTGATCAAATGATGTTTGTGGCTTCAAAATGGTATGTTGACCAAAAATTTGAACTTTTGACTGCCAAATGACTATTTTACCCCTACAGTTGACTGTAGTGCAATCTAGGGTTTTGACTGTGCAATTTTGAGCTGAATGCCTTGAAACTTGACATGAGGATACTTGACCATCTTTTTAAGCATATGGGACTTGATTGGGCCTTTGGAAAGTTCATTTGCTTGACCAGAACTCAAACCCTAGTTTTGACTGTATAGGAGACAGTTGAGCTGCATAGTCCTTGGGGAAATTTGTGACCTTGATTTTGACAATTCTTGATGAATATGAGAGGGCAAATTTTGGGGTACAACAGTTGCCCCTGTTCAATTTTCTTAGACCTGAGGATGCAGATTGGCTGACGTGCCTTTCGTAATCCGAGGGTAAAAGATGATTGAACACTAAAGTGCCCAGAAATTTGCGCTCACATAGTGACGGTGATGGGGGAATGGGCTTATAGATGCCATTTAGAGATTGCTGGATAGGATGATGGGCTTATAGATGCCATCTGGATGCTGATCGCGTAGGAGAATCCTTAGCGAGAACCTGCATACCTGCAAAACAGAAAAATGAGTACCTGACACGTCGCAGGAGCTGATTTTAGGTGCTTGATATAGATATGTCCTGACTGGTTACAGGAACTGTGTCTGGAGCTTCAAACGTTGATGAATGAACCAGGGATGGTTGCTGCCTTAACCTGAATGATAAGTGAACCTTGGATGATTTTAACTTCAACAACGCTCGTTGAGAAAATCTTGGTGAGGATTACCATCTTCGTAGTGTCAGGAAGAGAACCAAAGGACATTATACTCTCGAAGGGAGTCACCTTACTCATCGCTGGAGTGGGAACTATAGGAAATTATAATCTGAAAGGAGATATCACCTCACGCTCATGCCGGAGAGGGAAACATCTGAAGAAGGAATTACCACCTCACACGCCGTTGGAGAGGGGACCATAAGAGAATATCACCTCACGCTCAAGCCGGAGAGGAAAACATCTGAAAAAGGAATTACCACCTCACACGCCGTTGGAGAGGGGACCATAAGAGAATATCACCTCACGCTCATGCCGGAGAGGAGAACATCTGAAAAAGGAATTACCACCTCACGCTCATCGTCGGAGAGGGGACCATAAGAGAATATCACCTCACGCTCATGCCGGAGAGGAGAACATCTGAAGAAGGAATTACCACCTCACGCTCATCGTCGGAGAGGGGACCATAAGAGAATATCACCTCACGCTCATGCCGGAGAGGGGAACATCTGAAGAAGGAATTACCACCTCACACGCCGTTGGAGAGGGGACCATAACTTCTACTGAGTCTTTATCAGAAAAATCTGTTTGGAGTCGACTTAACTGGACTAGAGACATCCTTGAAATATGTTTGGGAATTTCAACTGCACCCTTCCTGAAAGGTAGAGGTTAGTTATATGCGATGCATGATATGGATCAAGCAAACATGGATACGATTTATATGATATGATGTGTACATGCATGCTATAATGATGTATGTGATGATTCATGTATGTTTTTGTCTAGGAAAATAAATCCTTGACGGGTGCCGGGAAGTCATATCCTGGGCTGATGTTGAGGAAGGGATTTTGCTTCCGCTGTGGATGATTGTTGCAAGAATACCGGTAGGAGAAGATAACTCCGTTAAGGAATAGACTTGGCAAATGAAATAATTCTGCGGGAGAAAAGACACTCTGGTGATCATGCTGGGGAGTACTACTCTGTGGGGATAGCGATGCTTTGCTGAGTTTGATGAAGATAACTCCGCTGGGGATACCGTTGATGAGTTATGCTGGGGATATCCTTGTTGCGCTGGAAGTGTTGATGGACTTCGCTGGGGGTAGGAAGATACTTTGCCGAGGACGCTCTTTCCGTAGCTTTTGGCTGAGGATAACCCAGTTATATCCTGTTACGGAAATAACTCTTTAAATCAAGCCGGGACGACGCGTTCGCTCTGCGAGGGGTAAGCTTCCAGAATCTACTGGGGATAAGCTTACTGCTTGGGGAGATATGAATTCCAACCTTCCTGGGGAAACTGGATTGGACTCTTCTGGGGGAGGTTTGAATTGCAGGGAAGTGATTCCTTTGACTAGTGGTATACCGCCGGGGAACAATCTTTAGACCAAGACTGCCGGGGATGTTTGTGTATTGCTGCTGGGGAAGTATTGAGATCTACGGGAGGATACTCAATTTCCTTGATATTTGATGACTTTGCTTGGAGAAGAATGTATTGTTTTGTTGAACCACTCTCTGGGGAATTAAGATACATTTGGCCGTGTTCTTTAGCTGAACCTACCTTGGTACCTTGGAGGATAGAACAATTAGACTGCTCAGACAACTTTTTTATTGCCCCTGTTTCTAGTGTCACCTGCAATTAATTCCTTTGTTTCGTATGCGAATATTTATGAGTTAGCAGATTATTGTCAATGCATACATCACAAATTGAACCTTGGACGTTCTTCGCAAAACAAAACAGAAAAAAGAAAAACACTTGGGCACGTTTAACTGAAAATGTATTTTTTATTGATTTTTGAATGGCCTGAATAGGCGTTTTGTATACAAGAGGCTGACGTCCTAGTAAGAGGTACGTCGCCGAGCAAAAGTTTATACAAGCTTTGTACAAAAGAAAAGTAAAACAGCTGTGTGAAAGATGAATGATCCACTGGGTTTCAACTCTGCTATTGCCTTTATAACTCCGAGCGTCTCATCACTTGATGACCTTGGTTGAAGATGAAGCTGACTGATCGATGCCGTTTGAACTTGATGTAGATACCAGATTCTGGATGCAAAGTGATCAATGAGACATAGTTTTACGCTTTATCCCTAATTTTTGCCTGGACCGCCCTTTCGGGTTTTCAGTCCACCGGGATACCCATTTTTGCCCAAGCCGCCCTTTCAGGTTTTCGACTTGCCGGGTGTACAGATTTTTTTATTTTCATCCCTTCATTTTGCCCGAACCCTTTTGGTTCGACGGGAAGCCCTAATTTTTGCCTAGGCATGTCAGCCTAGCGGGTCTTTTTTCATGCGTAGTATTTTTTAACTATGTCTGCATTGGCGGGGTGAGGAAGGTCGTCACCATCCATGTTAGTTAAAATCATTGCTCCTCCTGAGAACACATGCTTAACCACAAATGGCCCTTCATATGTAGGGGTCCATTTGCCCCTTGGATCACTCTGAGGAAGGATGATTCTCTTGATAACCAGATCCCCAACTTGATATTCCTGTGGTCTGACCTTTTTGTTAAATGCCCTGATCATCCGTTTCTGATACGTCTGACCGTGGCAGATAGCAGCAAGTCTCTTTTCGTCAATGAGATTGAGTTGGTCAAGTCGTGTCTGGATCCAATCATCTTCGTTTAGATTTGCATCCTTCATTATCCGGAGAGAGGGAATTTGCACTTCGATCGGCAAGACTGCCTCCATGCCATAAACCAGAGAGAAAGGAGTTGCCCCGGTTGACGTCCTGGCTGAGGTACGGTACCCATGTAGAGCGAACGGTAACATCTCGTGCCAATCTTTGTAAGTTACTGTCATTTTTTGCACGATCTTCTTGATGTTCTTATTTGCTGCTTCTACAGCCCCATTCATCTTCGGTCTGTAAGGAGAAGAATTGTGGTGCTGTATCTTGAACTGTTCGCAGAGCTCAGCGATCATCTTATTGTTCAGATTGGTACCGTTGTCCGTAATAATCCGCTCAGGGACACCGTATCGACAGATCAGGTTGTGCCGAATAAACTGTGCCACGACAGTCTTGGTTACTGTAGCATAGGATGCTGCTTCAACCCACTTCGTAAAATAATCAATCGCTACTAGGATGAAGCGATGTCCATTGGATGCCGTAGGTCTTATCTCGCCGATCATGTCTATGCCCCACATTGCAAACGGCCAAGGCGCAGTCAGAACATTCAAGGGAACCGGAGGAACATGCACCTTGTCTGCATAGATCTGGCACTTGTGGCATGTCCTGGAATGTTGGTAGCAGTCAGCTTCCATTGTGGACCAGTAGTATCCTGCCCGTAGGATCTTTTTAGCCATAGTATGTCCACTGGAATGCGTACCAAAGGTCCCTTCATGTAGCTCTTCCATGATTCTTTCTGCTTCAATCTTGTCCACACAACGCAGTAAGGTTGAATCATGGTTCCTCTTATACAAGATGCCGTTGCTTAGGAAGAACTTTGCGGCGAACCGCCTCAGGAATTTCTTATCGTTGACAGAGGCACCTTCAGGGTATTCCTGAGCTTCCAGATATCTCTTCACTTCGTGGTACCAAGGCTTCTCAGTTACCAATTCAGTTTCGAGATCACAACAGTATGCCGGTTCGTCCAATTTCTCGATGGTGATCTGGGGAGCTTCATTATCCCATTTAACCTTGAACATTGAAGACATAGTAGCTAACGCGTCCGCTAACTGATTTTCTTCTCTTGGAAAGTGCTCAAAGGTTATCTCTGTAAAGTGGGGAATCAGGGTCAACACACATTCTCTGTAAGGAATCAAGTTTGGATGTTTCGTATCCCACTCTCCATTGATCTGATTGATCACTAGAGCGGAATCTCCGAAGACACTGAGGAACTTGATCCGTAAGTCGATCGCAGCTTGAAGACCCATGATACACGCCTCATACTCCGCCATGTTGTTGGTACAGTTGAAACATAGCCGGGCAGTGAGTGGGGTATGAGTACCTTGTGGAGATATGATAATGGCGCCGATACCATTTCCCAAAGCATTGGAAGCTCCGTCAAAGTGCATAGACCATCGGGATCCTGGTTCAGGTCCTTCATCCGGTCCAGGTACTTCACAATCAGTTACAATCATGATGCTTTCATCCGGAAACTCGAAGTTCATTGATTGGTAGTCATCTACAGCTTGATGAGCTAAATGGTCTGCCAGTACACTCCCCTTGATGGCTTTCTGGGTTGTATACTGAATGTCGTATTCCGTCAAGATCATTTGCCATCTTGCAATTCTCCCAGACAGAGCAGGCTTTTCGAATATGTATTTTATCGGATCCATCTTTGAGATCAACAAGGTAGTGTGAGTCAGCATATACTGTCTCAGCCGGCGAGCAGCCCATACCAAAGCGCAGCAAGTTTTCTCAAGCAGTGAGTATCGGGTCTCACAGTCGGTAAACTTTTTGCTAAGGTAATAAATGGCATGCTCTTTTCGGCCAGACTCGTCATGCTGCCCCAGCACACACCCCATTGAGTTGTCTAGCACTGTCAGATATAGGATCAGAGGTCTCCCTTCAACCGGCGGCATAAGGATAGATGGTTCTTGGAGATACTCTTTAATTCTGTCGAAGGCAGCCTGACATTCATCGTTCCAACGCACTACCTGATCTTTCTTCAGCAGCTTGAAGATTGGCTCACAGGTAGCAGTCAAATGAGATATGAATCGAGCGATGTAATTCAGGCGCCCTAAAAAGCCTCTGACTTCCTTCTCTGTCTTGGGAGCTGGCATCTCTTGAATAGCTTTGACCTTAGCAGGGTCCACTTGAATACCTTTATCACTGACCACGAAGCCTAGCAACTTCCCAGATCTTACCCCGAAGGTGCACTTGTTCGGGTTCAATCTCAACTTGTATAATTTCAACCGGTCAAACAATTTATGTAGATGATCTAGATGCTCTTCCTCAGTCTGGGACCTAGCGATCATGTCGTCCACGTACACTTCGATCTCATGATGGATCATATCATGAAATAAGGCGACCATGGCACGTTGGTAGGTTGCCCCAGCATTCTTTAATCCGAACGGCATGACCTTGTAACAGAAGGTGCCCCACTGAGTAACAAATGTAGTCTTTTCCATGTCTTCCGGAGCCATCTTGATCTGATTGTAGCCTGAAAAGCCATCCATGAAAGAGAACACCTTATGCTGAGCTGTATTATCCACAAGGACATCAATGTGAGGTAAGGGGAAGTCATCCTTGGGGCTGGCCCTGTTCAGATCCCTGTAATCAACGCACATTCTGACCTTGCCGTCCTTTTTAGGTACCGGCACCACATTAGCAACCCACTGAGGGTAAGAAGTCACTGCAAGGAACCCGGCATCAAACTGTTTCATCACCTCGGCCTTAATCTTTTCTGACATCTCTGGACGCATCCGACGAACCTTTTGTTTAACTGGAGGGCAGTCTTCCCTAGTCGGCAAATGATGAACAACAATATCGGTATCCAACCCTGGCATGTCTTCGTAGGACCAGGCAAAGATCTCCATATAGTCGTGTAACATCTTGGTTAACCGTTGCTTCACGCTGAGCTCTAGGTTGGCACCAATCTTTACCTCTTTTCTGTCTACTTCAGTACCCAGGTTTATAGTTTCCACTGGCTCTTCATGGGGTTGAATTGCCCTCTCTTCCTGAAGCAACAGTCTTGCAAGCTCGCCAGGCACTTCGCAATCATCTTCACCTTCGTCTTCGGCTAAGTTGATCGGATTTTCGAAGTCATAATTGGCATTAGCAGAGCTGTTATCAGCGAGATCCAGAGTGGATTGGAACCTGTATGAGTGAGTGTGTGTGTAAATACAGCTGTTTTTGAAAATTATGTAAAGGAAAAGGAAAGATAGAAAAGGAACACAATATTTGTAATGCGAAAATAGTCCAAGATTTTCATTCATGATGTATAAAATGACAGTTCATATGCCCTCACAAATAGAGCCACGGTGCCTCGGGTAAGACACCGGGCCATAGAGTTTATCATTGTCTATTACAAAATAACAAAACAAAGAAATTTATTACTTAATGTCAAAAGAAACAGAGAGATTGTCCTTGGCGCTCCAATTGTTAAGTCCACCATCAGCAGCCGGGTAGATCCAGCTATCGAACTCAGCTTCATCAACTTCCTCTTCATCACCAATAGCATTAACTCCATGAGCAGGCAGGGGAGCTGTCACCACATTAGGCTTGTCAGATGCTTCAAACTGTACCTCCTTAGCATCAATGAGGTCCTGCAGCTTGTTCCTTAGTGCCCAACAGTCATCAGTGGCATGCCCCGGGCTATCTGAATGGTAAGCACAACGGGCATTCGGGTTGTACTTAGGAGAGGTAGTGTTAGGGAACTTTGGTGCCTCCTTGACAGATACCAAATTGGTTGCGAGCAGCTGTGGCAGAATCTGCGATAGGGTCATGCTTAACCGGGTAAACTCTCTCCGGGGTCTATCAACCCTTTGAGGATTATTTGGCCGGGGAGCGGCAGCAGGCTTAGCGATCATTACCGCATTGACAGATTGGCGGTGATCAGGTCTTTCTGATTTTCTGGAGCCATACACAGCACTAGACTCCTTTTTAAACGGCTTCTTGTCCGACCCAGATGATGATGCAGCCTTTGCAATCTTCCCAGACTTCAACCCAGCTTCAATTCTCTCTCCAGTTAAGATCAAATCAGTGAAACCAGCAGAAGAATTCCCAATGAGATGGTTAAAGAATGGCCCAGATAGGGTCCCCAAGAACATATCCACTAACTCTCGATCAGTCAAAGGTGGCTGCACCCTGCCAGCCAGATCTCTCCACTTCTGCGCGTACTCTTTAAAACCTTCGCTTACGCCCAACGACATACCCTGGAGTTGGGTACGCGTGGGGGCAAGGTCGGCATTATACTGATACTGCTTATAGAAAGCAGTAGCCAGCTCCTCCCAGTTACGAACTTTGGTCCCATCCAGCTGATAGAACCATTCGAGATGAGTCCCTGAAAGACTCTCCTGGAAGAAGTGGATCCATAGATTCTTGTCCGCAGAGTACGGCTGAATCTTTTGAACATAGGACCTCAAATGCAGCTTGGGACAGGATGCCCCGTCATACTTGGAAAAAGTTGGAGCTTTGAACTTGTGCGGGATAATTACACCAGTCGACAAACCCAGATCTCCAAAATCCAGCCCAGGTGTCTGTTGCACCTCCATAGCCTTCAACCTGTCCTCCAGTTGTTTGTACTTGTTGTCTTCAGGAGGGTACTGCTCTTCATCAAAATCCGTCTCGTTGTCGGAGACCACTGGAGTAGGAACCCTTGCTTCTGCCTGAGAAGGACTCTTGCCAACAGAAGAACCAGCCTCTTCCTGATGCAGAGTATTACCCAACCTTCGGCCTGAGTTGAACAGAACAGTTCTTCTCTTCTTCTTCTTTTTTAGGAGCATAGTCTTCAGTTCTTCTTGGCCTTTAGCTAGACCCATGATCATTTCTTGAAACTGCGCATTCTGCGCCTGGAGAGCCTTGATTGAAGTCTCAGTTGATTCAGATCCGGGATTCATGATGCTGAAATAAACAGCGAAGAACTGTAAGCAACCTGAAAAGGGGAAAAACCTGCTATGCACATGATGTATGAAATGCGTATGCAATGCATTCAAGGGTTCGAAAGTTCAAATTTGTTGTAGACAAGAAAAGAACACACGTTATCATTAATGAAATCACTGTTTAATACATCAAGGCCTCATGGGCAAAAGTACAAGAATCAAGTCAATCCCAAAATACACTGCGCATCCTCTTCGGAGCTATGTAGGTGTTGAGGTTCCTCTCCTCGTGCAACAGACGGGTGAGCTCCAAGACTTTCTTTTCACTGGCATGCAGACTAGTCTCAAGAGAATTCCGCTCTTCTTTAAGCTGGATCCAGCTCTTCTGCATCTCTTCCCAGGATGTGGGCATATCAGGGTGCTGAATAACATGAGACACTTCCCCTTCCAAGACAGGTTCTTTGATTACTGGAAGCATGTGAGGATAAGGCATCACTAACTTCTGAGAACGGGCGCGTACCCATTTGAGATAAGGCTCCAAAGGGATGGAGTTCCTATGCCCCAGTGTCTTGCTGTCTATCCTACTAGGCATCCTCCAGGCTCTGATAAATCTCTGACGAAGTCCTTGAGTATCACTGTCGAAGTCAAAAACTATGTCGGGAATTAACATGTCATGAGGACCATCCCTCCGAGCATAACCAAACTGTCTCCAAGCCAGGCATGGGCTATAAGTAATACCTCCTCTGATTCCAAGTAAAGGAACATTAGGGTACTCCCCACAACGATCAATGATAGTGACATCTCCTCTGGATCTAGGACACCAATGTATATCTGCATGTGTAAGCGTCATCAACCGTTGTGACCATCTCAAACCCCGCTCATTCTTCAGGACTGATTGGGGAAGGTGCGAAATAAACCACCTTCCCAGGAGAGGAGTGCAACACATAAGGACACCTCTTTTTCTCATGGTTCGAGTGTAACATGAGTGAAGGATGTCCCCCAGCAACGTAGGTATAGGATTCCTGGACATAAAGATCTGAACGGCACTGATATCAATGAGCTGATCTGGATTAGGGAACAACACTAAACCATAAACAAGGAGGGCTACCACTTCTTCAAAAGCTTGCAAGTCAAGAGAGTTCCAACATTCAAGGGCTTTCTCAAACAGAAACCTGGCTAAGAACCCTTTGACACCACTTCTAACTTCCCAATGTCCCTTAAGATCAGATGACTGTAGGTGCAAGGCTTTAGCAATCTCTTCAAGCTTAGGTTCCTTTTCTGTACCGTTGAAGGGTAGCTGATCTAGGATAGGGATCTTCAGGAGCCGGGAGAACTCCTCCAATGTAGGTACCAACTGATAGTCCAAGAAGGTAAAGCAGTGATGCAGAGGATCAAAGAACTGGAACAGGACCTTTATCATATCTTCCTCAATGTTGGTGTTGACCAAGCTGATGAGGCTTCCATGCCTGTCCCTGAATAAAGAGTTCTCGGGAATCCTGGATATAAGCTCCTTAAGCTGAGGAGGGATCCTTACAAGATTGACCTGAATTGTCTTTCTACGAGCAGTTTCCATGTCCTACAAAACAAGAACAAAGATGAAAATTCGAACCCCTGAAATGGTTAGTCAATGCTTATGATGCTGGATGATGTCATGATGCTATGATTAAACACACCACAGATATTTACAAAGACAAACATGTAAGGCACACAAGGCACACAAGACAAGCCCTTAAGGTTTAAGGCCAGCATGGGGTCTAGGTATTACCCTCTTGAAGTTGGTGGGCTCAACCTGTCCTATCAGAAATAACCGGGTTCTAAGGTTTCCAATATCACGGGATTGCTTTCATTGTTCATCGTTTCGATTTAGCCACTGAACTGGCGACCGAAATATTCCAGGAAAGCAACCCTCAATTGAGTGTAGTATCGAGTATCAACCAACCTCGGACTGCACCAAAGTCAGTTATCTCACTACCCTAAAGAGGCCAAGATAGTTCAATTAAGGTTCCTAAGGTCTGTTGATGCTTTACGACACCACGCGGAGGCCCCGTACTCTCCTTGACTGAACTCAAGGGTTACCGGTACACACCAAAGTGCCACATCAACGTAGCAGACTGTTTCAACCATGTCGGTATACCCCGCACAGTTCCCTCACAGCCTTGTTGCTACTTTCTAAGAAAGGTATCCCCCAGATCCGGGTTTAGGATCTATAGAACTCCCAAGCAACCCACAATTTAAAGCACACAAGGAAAACAATTGAAAACATAGTTATAAGCTAGCCCTAAGGTACACCTCACTTTAAAAGGGTTTCCCCAGCAGAGTCGCCAGTTCTGTGATCGGTGGATCTGGAACTGACTGTTTAACGCTGGTTCGCGAAATGTCGCGGAAGCAAGAGTCGCCACCGTCTTTTATTTTCTCCAAATGGAAAGGACAAAAGCACAGAAAAATTCCTTAAAGAGATTGCTCTCGGTTCGGGAGGTAGGTTATAGAAAGGGAAGGTGTTAGCACCCTTTCTATCCATGGTTATCCATGGGCTCTTAGATACTTGCTCATTTGTGTTTTCAAAAATGGTTTTTTTGCTTTTCAACTGTGGGTTTTAAAAAAAGTTTCTTTGAAAATTCCAGTTCGACTCTTGTATCGGTCCTCAAGAGTGTTTGAAAAATTGCTTTCGAAAGCTTTTTGAAAATGTGTTGGTGTGAAAAGTATTTTGTTTTGTTTTGAAATTTAGAGCAAGTATCTAGAGTCGTCTACCTACCCTAAGGAATTCGTCTGTGTAAATGTCCTTTAAAGTAGTGCCATCCCACCATTGAGAGATAGGTAGCACCACCGTTGGAGGTGTTCGGGTCAATTCGAGGTTCGGGACATGGTGATCACCAGAGCAATAGGAAGACACCTTAGAAGCTACCCTCATGCCAGGTTCCCGGATCATGAGGACTTACTAAAACATCCTCTACTCGACGATCACCTTTCGAGGCAAGGCAACAGTGAGGCGTACCCTAGGGGTGGTGTGTGATTTGTGTGTCAGATTCAGTTATTTTATCTTGTCATGTCAAAGTGATCTATGCGTTTGTTTTTAATTAGACATTCATTCTTTCATGCTTGGTTAACAGCTAAATATTTGCGGGAAATATAAATCTAAACTATTACAAATGGCGCGGGTCCACATCGCCAAAATTAAACCGGACCCGATTTAGCGGAAAAATAAATAATGCGAAGAAATAAAAGTGCGAAAAGTAAATTACAATGCTTTGGGGGAGATACAAAATTATAATTAAACGACATAAGATAAATGCGCAAATTAAAGAATTAAAACGAAACTAGGGCGTTGGACCCTTTTGCAAATAATTAAAAGTTAATGAGAATTAAAAATTAAATGATTAAATGTTTTTTTGGTATTTTGCATTTTTTAGATTTAATGAGAAAAAAAGAGAATTAATTAAAATTAAATTAAGAAGCAAACCCTAATTCTAATATTTTTTATTTATTAAGAAAGAATTAAAATAAGATCTAAATTAACCTAATTCATTATGTACAATTTAAATAGGAAAATAAATAAATAAATAATAATTATTATTGTGAGAAAAGGAAAAAACTAAAAAGATATAAACATTATCAATTAACCTAATTCTATGTTTTTTGGATTTTTATTAAAAAGAGATTAAAATTAAAACCTAATTAACTAAATATTGACATATTAATTTATTTATGAAAATAATTATAATAAAATAAATATTATTTTTTTTTCTGTATTTTCTGATTTTTATAATGTTTTTATATTTTTTGTAAAAAATAATTAATTAATGAAAGCAATACAAATAAATAATACAATAATTTAAATGATAAAAGAAAAGAAAAGTGAACCAGAGTGGGGTGTTGCCCCAGATTGAGAGGTGTAGGCCTGGGAATTGTGGCCCAATACGCTTGAATCCCTTTGACTTTTGGTATCACGTGTGATATATTTGACTAGGGCTCAGTGTGTTCATCAACCTGGAACCTTTGATTGATTGCTGAGGGACGCGTGGCCATGGGATATGGAGGATGCATAGTGGACCATGTCAAGGGCGCTGCATAGGAATTATTCATGAAAAATAATATGGAATATTTCCAGACCTGGGGTTCGAACCCAGGTCATGAGCATTGCAAGCATTATCACCTGCCACTGAACCATGCAACTTATATTTAATATATGTTAACAAACAAATGACAAAAAGCAAAACCAAACGCATTAATGATTGACGCGCGAAATTTTAAAACCAGCCTATCGTTGAAGGACACGACATCATCGTCTTCCCTACTCTGTAAACTAGAACACAGAGGCAACGGTTTTGCAACCGTGGTTTGAGGCAGGTTTAGAAGAAATAGCGATTAGCTCCTATCCAACCATAAATTAGGCGCGATGGTATAGTCCTCTTCGTCTTGATGAGCTGGTTGCAATGGTGGCACTGAGGACGTCCAATTTTTCCTCTAGTGAGAACCCCTAATTTACAGGCCTGCAAAACCCTAGAAACTGCACATGGTATAATCACATAGATCACGAAAAAATGCAATTAAAAGTAACAGTTAGCTTCAAAACTTTATGATGAACACGAATCAGCCATTAATTTTTACAAATAATGCCTAGAATGGGATGCACGATTATGAAATTTCTTGGATGCAGTTTCGGCTCTAGGCACCAATTCCTTACGCGTTTGTGGTTGGTATTAGTTGGGATGTGTTCAGGAATGCACAAAGAAACTATTGAGACACGAATGGAGCTTTGAATCAGCCTCTAGGGTGGATTTCAGAATTGAATTTTTCAAGCAATTTTCCAAGTTTGAGTATTGGTTTGCTGCGCAGTTTTTTTTCAGTCTTTTGCTTAGGGTTGTGATGTAGTACTTGTATGGAATGGTTTTAGGTCAAAAGATTGAACAAAATCTCAAGCATTCATGGATTTCAATATTTGATTTTGGAAAATCTTTTTCATATCTTTTCATGTGCAACTTGGTTCAAATCTGATCAAACTTTATCAAAACTTGCCATAATCCATTAAGCACGAAATATTGACATGATAATGTGCATAAAAAGATTTTTTAGGTTTAAGGTTTATATTTTTCATGAATTAAAATCATTTAAATGAATATAAATTAATATTAATTCAAATAAATAATTAAAAAATATGAGAATACTTCCCCTTGGGCCTAGTGGTCGCGCATAGGCTTGGCATGAAGAAATTTGGAAGATAAATAGGCCCATTTGCATTTTTAAGCCTTTTGCATCAATGTTGACTTTTCAAAATTTCCAAAAATTTCCCAACTTCCACAAGGCATAACTTGGTCAATTTTTAAGCTTTTCACATGTTCTTGGACATTTTGGAAAGGTCTTTGAGTCCTTTAACCAATGCCTTTGGTCCCATGTCATTTTGATTTACCAATCTCAAGTTATGGCCTTTGACTTAAAGTCACTTTTTGTTGACTTTTGAAAATGACCTATAATGTTGAAATTGATAACTTTTTGTGAGAGCATTTCTTGGACTTGGAACATGAAGATGAATTGTAGGAAATGTCTTTCTCTTCAAAATGAGCTTTGGATGGAATTTTTCTGATAATCCATGTGAAAGTTATGCCCTGGTCAATTTCAGTTGACTTTTTCAGCTGTCCAAATATAGCAACTTTTGCATCTTGATGATTTTCTGAGCCAAATTTTGAGAATCATGATCAAGCATTGATCAAATGATGTTTGTGGCTTCAAAATGGTATGTTGACCAAAAATTTGAACTTTTGACTGCCAAATGACTATTTTACCCCTACAGTTGACTGTAGTGCAATCTAGGGTTTTGACTGTGCAATTTTGAGCTGAATGCCTTGAAACTTGACATGAGGATACTTGACCATCTTTTTAAGCATATGAGACTTGATTGGGCCTTTGGAAAGTTCATTTGCTTGACCAGAACTCAAACCCTAGTTTTGACTGTATAGGAGACAGTTGAGCTGCATAGTCCTTGGGGAAATTTGTGACCTTGATTTTGACAATTCTTGATGAATATGAGAGGGCAAATTTTGGGGTACAACAGTGATCTACCAACTTTCACTGAAGGTAGAGAGAAAATATATCATAGCATCGCCGTTCACTGACGATGAACTACCAACGTTCACTAAGGGTAGCAAAAAGATAACAAGCACCAACTTTCACTGAAGGTGATCTACCAACTTTCACTGAAGGTAGAGAGAAAATATATCATAGCATCACCATTCACTGACGATGAACCACCAACGTTCACTGAGGGTAGCAAAAAGATAACAAACACCAACTTTCACTGAAGGTGATCTACCAACTTTTACTGAAGGTAGAGAGAAAATATATCTTAGCATCGCCGTTCATTGACGATGAACTACTAACGTTCATTGAGGTTAGCAAAAAGATAACAAGCACCAACTTTCACTGATGGTGATCTACCAACTTTCACTGAAGGTAGAGAGAAAATATATTATAGCATCGCTGTTCACTGACGATGAACTACCAACGTTCACTGAGGGTAACAAAAAGATAACAAGCACCAACTTTCACTGATGGTGATCTACGAACGTTCACTTAAGGTAGAGAGAAAATATATCATAGCATCTCCGTTCACTGACGATGAACTACCAACGTTCACTAAGGGTAGCAAAAAGATAACAAGCACCAACTTTCACTGAAGGTGATCTACAAACTTTCATTGAAGGTAGAGATAAAATATATCATAGCATCTCTGTTCACTGATGATGAACTACCAACATTCACTGAGGGCAGCAAAAAGATAACAAACACCAACTTTCATTGAAGGTGATCTACCAACTTTTACTGAAGGTAGAGAGAATATATATCATAGCATCACCGTTCATTGACAATGAACTAGCAACATTCACTGAGGGTAGCAAAAAGATAACAAGCACCAACTTTCACTGATGGTGATCTACCAACTTTCACTGAAGGTAGAGAGAAAATATAACATAGCATCATTGTTCACTGATGATGAACTACCAACGTTCACTGAGGGTAGCAAAAAGATAACAAGCACCAAATTTCACTGATGGTGATCTACCAACTTTCACTGAAGGTAGAGAGAAAATATATCATAGAATCGTCGTTCACTAATGATGAACTACAAACATTCAATGAAGGTAGCAAAAAGATAACAAGTTTCCCTAAAATTATGGCGTTTCGCCTAGAACGGGTCTCAACTTCTTTAACCGAGGCACTTTGCTTGGAAAGGGTAAGCTGTCTCAAATAAAGAGACTTCTACCTGCCATGATTTCACAACGAACTGTCTCCGCGAATTTTGAAAGTCTTGCCATCCGCTGGCATAAACCGACGACGGACTGCAAGCTATCCACTCACAGAGGAGATAGCAAAAAAAGTTACGTTGACTTTTACAGGGAAGCACAAGTTGCTCAAATAAAGAGGCCTGTCACTTTCTTTCATGGAGGATTGTAAAAGGAAATAAGTTTATGGGGAGAACAATATGGCTTCCCGGGGAATGAAATATGACTTCCTGGAGAAACGCCACAATATTCCTGCTAAGGAGATAAAGTCTTCTTGTGAAAAATAAATGCACGAACCAAAACTCGAAGCTTTCAGAGATCCAGAGTAAATAATATTCCAGGGAAACCAAAGATTTAAACCAGAAATAAACTGGAATGAAACAGTCAACCAAAATACAACCTTTGAGAAATAAAATCAAGAGGGAAAACCAAATCCATCCAAACAAGGAGCTGTACAGGAAGGCTAAAGCAAAAATCTTCCACGAGGGATAACTTAGTGAGGAGATTGAAAGAATATATGATTTTTGCTTAAGGCTAACACTCTATTGAAGAGAGGACAATGTAACTCTACAAAACAGGGTGATATGTCAACAAAAATTTTAACAAATGTTAATGAGCAATGATTTGCCAATTTTAGCTATGCATGATGTATGTATGAATGTATGAGTGTTATCGTGCGTATGATGACAAAAAAGATGTACAACACTCGGAGTAACCAGACAAAACCATCTTGGGCACTATGATCGGTGGGAATAGAACTGACTGTTTTTAGCTGGTTCGCGTATGTCGCGGTAAGCAAGAGTCGCCACCGTCTTTTATTTTCTCCAACAAGGAAAGGACAAAAGCACAACAAAATTCCTTATGAGATATGTTTCTCGGTTCGGGAGGTAGATTTATAGAAAGGGAAGGTGTTAGCACCCTTTCTATCCATGGTTATCCATGGGCTCTTAGATACTTGCTCTTATGTTTTCAAAATGATGTTTGCTTTTCAAAGTGTGAGTGGGTTTGAAAAAAGTTTCTTTGAAAGATTTCTGAATAACTCTTGTATCTGTCCTCAAGAGTGTTTGAAAAATTTGTTTTGAAAGCTTTTGAAAATGTAAGGTGTGAAAAGTATTTTGTTTTGTTTTTGAAAAGAGCAAGTATCTATGAGTCATCTACCTACCCTAAGGAATTAAGCTGTGTAAGTGTCCTTTAGGTAGTGCCATCCCACCATTGAGAGATAGGTAGCATCACCGTTGGAGGTATTCGGGTCAATTCGATTGTAGGGACAGTGTGGTCACCGAAGCAACAGTAGGACACCTTAGAAGCGACCCTTATGTCCTTGATCCTTTTTTAATCCGAGGCAACCGTTTCGAGGCAACTGTTCCGAGGCAACTGTTTCGAGGCAACTGGATCATGGACATAAGGACCACTAAGACGTCTTATACTTGACGACCACGTTTCAAAGGCAACAAGTGAGGCGTACCCTATAAGTGGTGTGTGTATTTATGTGTTGTATTCAGTTAATGTTTGTCTTGTTAATTAGTGAGCTACGAGTTGTTTTTATTTACATACATTCTTTCATGCAAGTTAACAGTTAAGGGGTGCGGAAAGTAAATTGCGAAAACATAAATCCTACGCTATTACAAGGCGCGGGTCTATACATCACCAAAAATTACAAAGACCCGTTTTTGGTAAATAAGTACGGAAATTAAATAAAGCGATAAACCTATTTAACTATTACATTCTTGAAGGCAATTACATAATAATCAAATAAAGTAAATGCGCGCGAATAAATTAATCGGGAATGTCTAAGGGTGTTGACCCCTTTTTAGAAAAGAAATTGATTTTTTTGTTGGTCTTTTTTGTAATTAAAATGAAATTAAAGCTAATTAATGACTAATTAATTAATTTAATTAAAGAAAATATTTTTTGTTTTTGTGTTTTTATGAAATAAAAGAAATGGAATAAAATAAAAAGTTAACTTTTACCTAATTCTAGATTTATTTTAATTTTTTAAGAAAAAGAATTAAAATGACCTAATTAAACTATTTTAGTTAATGTTTATTTACAAAATAAAATAATAATAATAATAATGATGTAATTCTATTTTTTTTATTTTTATGAAAATATGTTAATTAAGTTAATTGTTAATAATAAAAATAATTAAAAGGTTAACAATTAAAAATAAGAAAAAATGACAAAACAAAATAAATAAAAAAAGTAAAACCAAAGGGGGTGTGGGCTGAAATGGAGGTGCAATGCTGAAATTGTGGCCCATTAGCAAGAAGCCCTGTTTGACTTTCCTTGATTGCTTGCAGCACGCTTGACTCCAGAGTATGGTATTCTGCACCTTTTGTCCTTTGGATCTGCACTAATGACACATGGTTGGCGCTTTGGATGAGGTTTATGGTGTTCCTCCTTTGAGAATCTGCACATGAAAGCAATGAAAAAAATGATATGGAAATTATAGGGGACCTGGGAAGAACTTACAGCGCGGTATGAGCCTCAGGACTTGGCAAAGGTTGCTTTAGCTTCAGGGTGTGGCAAGGAATAGAACCACGTGCTTGTTTTGATCTGAAGATGCTCGCAACTATGTTTTAGAACTCTCACTTTTTGAATAATTTTTGGTTTTGCTCTTGGCCGTTTCTGCACACACTCTTTTTTGAATGAGGTTGGGAAGGCTTGTATATATAGTAATGAATGAGAATCAGTCACATGATGAGCCTTTAACCATTGCAATTATTCTTGAGATTTTGCCATAACCAACATTGAAACAACTTGCCTTTTGTGTCAAAATTTGAATTTCTATGCCCATAATAGGCCTTGCACGAATTTGGAAGGTATTTCAAGGTGATTCAAAGCTATTCAACACAAAATATATCCCTCCATTAATTTCTTTGATTTTTATTTGAATTTTAAAGATTTAAAATGAATTAAATCAAATAAAATTAAATAAGAATGGAAAAATTAATTTTAAATCTTGAAATAAATTGTGGGACACGTGGGAGGCATGGCCAAGCTGAATCAAGTGGAAAAAGTGGGGCCCTTTTGTCAAAAATGAAGTTTCAAGAATAATTGACTTTGGCCATTTCATAAAAATTTCCCAACTTCTTCAATGCA
This sequence comes from Vicia faba, assembly GCA_948472305.1. Taxonomy (NCBI): domain Eukaryota; kingdom Viridiplantae; phylum Streptophyta; class Magnoliopsida; order Fabales; family Fabaceae; genus Vicia; species Vicia faba. Next base: position 345,108,742 of record OX451739.1, read on the forward strand.
TATCTTGCTCAATTTTGAGGCTATGAACATGTTCTTGGACATTTTAGAAAGGTCTTGAAGTCCTCTAACCAATGTCTTTGGTCCCATGTCATTTTGATTTACCAATCTCAAGTTATGGTCTTTGACTTAAAGTCCCTTTTTGTTGACTTTTGAAAATGACCTATAATGTTGAAATTGATAACTTTTTGTGAGAGCATTTCTTGGACTTGGAATGTGAAGATGAGTTGTAGGAAATGTCTTCCCCTTCAAGATGAGCATTGGATGGGATTTTTCTGATGAACCATGAAAACGTTATGCTTGGTCAAGTTACAGTTGACTTTTCAGTTGTCCAAAAATAGAAACTTTTGCATCTTGATAATTTTTGAGCCATTCTTGTGGAATCATGATCAAGACTTGATCAAATGATGATTGTGGCTTCAAAATAAGATGTTGACCAAAAATTTTGACTTTTGACTGCCAAATGACCATTTTGCCCCTGTAGTTGACTGTGAGGCAATTAGGGTTTTTGACTGTGCAACTTGACCTTGTGAGCCTTGAAACTTGGCATGTAGGTGCTTGACAATGTGTATGAGCATATGGGACTTGATTGAGCCCTTGAAAACCTCAACTTCCTTGCAAGAACCAAAACCCTAATTTGACTGGCCTTAGGAGAGTGGTTGACTGAGTAGCCCTTGAGTAGACTTTGAACCATTTGAGGTGATGCTTGGCAAAACTTTGAAGAATATGGGAGGGCAAATTTTAGGGTACAACAGTTGCCCCTGTTCAATCTTCTTAGACCTGAGGATGTAGATTGGCGTGCGTGCCTTTCGTGATCCGAAGGTGGAAGATGATTGAACACTAGAGTGCCCAGAAATTTGCACTCACATAGCAGAGTATCAGCAGTGTGATAGCGGGAATGGGCTTACAGATGCCATTTGGAAGTGTGACAGAACCTTGTCGAGAATGGGCTTATAAATGCCATTTGGAAAGACGGTGGATAGGTGAATCTGAATAAGAAATAGAATAGCTTCCGTGTCTGCAGCATATCTAGTCTGTGCCTGATTGCTAACGTCTGAATAAATGGTAGAATGACCGCCATGTCTGGGGTATATCCATACTGCATGAGTAACAGAATGTCATCCGAATCTGGATCGTATCTGGACTGAATAATAGAATAGCATCCGGGATGGAGCATCTCTAAGTTGTCTTTAGAAGTTTGAATCTGAATAAGCAATAGAGTAGCGTCCGGATCTGGAGCATCTCTAGGCTATATCTGAAAGGAAATCTGAATAAGTATCAGAACGTCGCCATGCCTGGGTCACATCTGAACTATCTCTAGAAGGAGTCTTGAATAAGCAAAAGAACAACATCTATATTTGGAGCATTTCCAAGCTATCTCTGAAAGGAAATCTGGAATGAGTATCAGAACCTCGCCATGCCTGGGTCACATCTGAACTATATCTAGAAGGAGTCTTGAATAAGCAAAAGAACAGCATCCATATCTGGAGCATTTCCAAGCTATCTCTGAAAGGAAATCTGAAATAAGTATCAGAACGTCGCCATGCTTGGGTCACATCTGAACTATATCTAGAAGGAGTTTTGAATAAGCAAAAGAACAACATCCATATCTGGAGCATTTCCAAGCTATCTCTGAAGGAAATCTGGAATGAGCATCAGAACGTCGCCATGCCTGGGTCACATTTGAACTATCTCTAGAAGGAGTCTTGAATAAGCAAAAGAACAGCATCCATATCTGGAGCATTTCTAAGCTATCTCTGAAAGGAAATCTAGAATGAGTATCAGAACGTCGCCATGCCTGGGTCACATCTGAACTATATCTAGAAGGAGTCTTGAATAAGCAAAAGAACAGCATCCATATCTGGAGCATTTCCAAGCTATCTCTGAAAGGAAATCTGGAATAAGTATCAGAATGTCGCCATGCCTGGGTCACATCTGAACTATATCTAGAAGGAGTTTTGAATAAGCAAAAGAACAACATCCATATCTGGAGCATTTCCAAGCTATCTCTGAAAGGAAATCTGGAATGAGTATCAGAACGTCGCCATGCATGGGTCACATCTGAACTATATCTAGAAGGAGTCTTGAATAAGCAAAAGAACAACATCCATATCTGGAGCATTTCCAAGCTATCTCTGAAAGGAAATCTGGAATAAGTATCAGAATGTCGCCATGCCTGGGTCACATCTGAACTATATCTAGAAGGAGTTTTGAATAAGCAAAAGAACAGCATCCATATCTGGAGCATTTCCAAGCTATCTCTGAAAGGAAAACTGGAATAAGTATCAGAACGTCGCCATGCCTGGGTCACATCTGAACTATATCTAGAAGGAGTTTTGAATAAGCAAAAGAACAACATCCATATCTGGAGCATTTCTAAGCTATCTCTTTAATGTAGATATGCCCTGGCTAGATACAGGTATCGAATCTGGAATTGCGACAGTTGATAGTAATCGTCTTTGGATTGACCTTTTTCCTGAAAAGGCAAAACATCAGTTGTATGCAATGTCATGATGCATGAACTGCATGATTTTAAGATGTTCTCAAAAATAACTGAGATTTGTGTGATATGACGCGTATGTGCATGCGTTGTGTATGTAAGCAAGATGTATGAAAGGTGATATGTTTATGAATGTATTTTCGTCTAGGAAAATAAATCCTTGACGAATGCCGGGAAGTTGAATCCTGGGCTGATGTTGAAGAACAGAGTTCTTCGTTTCCGCTGGGGATGATGGTTGCAAGAACAAACCGATAGGAGAAGATGACTCCGTTGGGGAATAAACTTGCTAGAGAGATACTCTGCGGGGAATACTCTGTGGGGAAGGGATACTTCGCTGAGAATTTGATGATAACTCCGCTGAGGGATACCGTTGATAAGCTTTGTTGAGGGAATTGATGAACTCTGCTGGGGGTAGGAAGAACTTCGTCGAGGACGATCTTTCTGTGGTTATTAGCTGAGGATAATCCAGTTATAAGCCATGGTGGGGAATAACCTTTGGATAAAGCCGGGGAGACGCGTTCGTGCTCTGCAGGGGATAAGCTTCCAGAATCTACTGGGGATAAGCTTCCTACTGGGGAGATGGTTCAATTCTCCTGGGGAGACTTTGGACTGCACTGGGGAATGGCTCCATTGGTTGTTATGTATACCGCCGGGGAACAATCTTAGATCAAGATTGCCGGGGATGCTTGCTTAGGAAGATCTGTATACTCCGCTGGGGAATATTGAGATCTTCTGGGGGATAAACCAACTTCCTTGAGGCTGACAGTAGACTAACTCTGCTTGGGGAGAGTATCACTGACTTGCTGGAGGATACTGTGCCTTTTCAGGGTTGATTGGGAGACCAAACTCTGCTCGGGGGAGTATTGCTGAAATCTGGTCTTACTCTGTGGGGAGTTGAGGTAACTTGGTTACATTCTTCAGCCGAACCTACCTTGGTACCTTGGTTGACAGAGCAACTAGATCGTTTGGACAACTCATTATTGCCCCTGTTTCTGCAGGAGAAGGTACCTGTAGAGGTGCTTGAGGACTGTCGATTTGACAAATCTTCTTCTGGTAGGCAAGTGACAAGATGACGGGACATAGTCGTACGCTTTGATCCCTAACTTTTGCCTGGATCGCCCTTTCGGGTCTTCAATCCAACGGGATACCCATTTTTGCCCAAGCCGCCTTTTCAGGTTTTCGGCTTGCCGGGTGTACAGATTTTTTCATTTTCATCCCTTATTTTGCCCGAACCCTTTTGGTTCGCCGGGAAGCCCTTATTTTTGCCTAGGTGTGTCAACCTAGCGGGTCTTTGATTATGCGCAGTATTTTTCGACTATGTCCGTGCTCTCAGGATGTAGGGAGGTGCCCCTGTCAGTAGTGTTGTGTCGTCATACCACCAGAAGATCTTCGTTTGATCGTCCAATGCCCCAAGTGACTCAGACGGAGATTTGCCCCAAGTGACTCAGACGGAGATTTGCCCCAAGTGACTCAGACGGAGATTTGCTCCAAGATGGTTGGCCTTTTGAGAGATTCTTTGAATCTTGACTTAACTGCCCCAGATGATGGACAATGATCATGCCATGCCCCTTGATTGGAGATGCTTTTGTTCATTAGACATTCGTCGTGCGAACTTCTATGTTGTTCAAACAAATAGTCATATGCAAGCAATGTTATATTAAAATGCAAAGCTCATGTCTGTCTTGAAGTTTTTGAAAATGCATTTTTCATAAAAACAAGTGAATTTTTTTTTGTAAACTGTGATGTCAACTCAAGATTTTACAGCGAGCCTTAAGGAGTAAGGATACCTTTGTAACAGTATGCTTTCGAATTAACCCATGCTTCAGCTAGGACTTTTGAGGGTTATAACGTGGCCTGGTTCACGGTTTAAGAAACAAAGGATAAAGGCTCAAATTTTATTTGTACCCACCCGTTCTTCGTGATGTTCTTCAAACCTAAACTCAGTTGATCGTGCGTTAGACCTTGTTTGAGTCTTTGTCCTGATATACCAGTGATGGTTCGGGTATTGACAGTTCATTTGGAATAGACAGTCATTCCTTTTTTGGTTGAGGGTTTGTAAGACCTCTTTCTTTTTTGATTTCGTTATCCCTGTTTTTGCCTGAACTGTTCCTTTTTATGGTTACAGTCAGCGGGATGCCCCAGTTTTGTAAGTCTACTTGTTGGGCTTTTATTTTGAGAAATGATGACTGCCTGTCTTTATGATCATTCGGAACCATCACTGTATTTTGTTTTGTAAGGACTTTTTGGTGCCATTCGTTGTGCACTCGGATCAACTGAGAGAACTACCCTGCCCCATGTTATGATTAAGGGTTTTAATTTTCGAAAAGAAAAACTCCTACTTCTTTGGCTCAGAGGGGTTGACGAGGGATTATCTTCCTTATAACTCCAGTGTTTAGGAATTGAAACAATGCTTGTACCTCATCAGCGGGGTTTGTTCAAAAGCATATTGTAAAGATCGTGGTATCATTTTCGTCATCCTCCCTCAAGAGGCTTAGAATTATTAATCGGGAGTTGACATCAAAAAATGAAAGCAGTTTGAATATAATGAAAATAATTGGATTAATTCAAAAACAGACATATGCAGTGCATTAGTGAAATAAAAGAGTTTGCAATGACATTAATTGTTTGTATAAGCAAAAAATTACAACTCAAAAATTCAAATAAACAAAAGCCTTCAATGATTGGGCAAAGGAGCATTGATTATGTTTGGAGTCTCTGACGCTTCAAACTGAATCTCTCCGGCATCGATCATGTCTTGAATCTTGTTCTTCAAAGGCCAGCAGTTGTCCGTAGTATGACCCGGGCTATCGGAGTGGTATGCGCACCTCTCATTAGGATGGTAGTTGGGAGCAGAGGTGTTTGGATTCCTGAGAGGAGCCCTCAAGGTAATCATCCCTGCCTTCAACATTTGCTGTAGCGCTTGATCCAGTGGCATGTTGATTTTAGTGAATTGTCTCTTGGGTGCGACCTCCTTACGTTGATGCCCCTGTCCTTGTTGAGCAGGCCTAGGATTAGAGATCTGGACTACCCCTACATGTTGATCATGGCAACCCTTTTGGCTGTACGCAGCATTGGCCTCTTTCTTCCCAGTGTAAGGCTTTTTGTGAGTATCAGAAGGTGCAGCTTCTTGAATCTTTCCAGCCTTGATGCCAGCTTCGATCCTCTCCCTGGTCAAGATCAAATCTGTAAACTCAGCAGAAGAATTTCCAATCAGATGGTTAAAGAAGGGACCAGACAGGGTCCCCAAGAACATGTCAACGAGCTCACGGTCAGTCAAGGGCGGCTGCACCCTTCCAGCCAGATCTCTCCACCTTTGCGCATACTCCTTAAAACCTTCACTCGTCCCAAGTGACATACCCTGGAGTTGGGTACGCGTGGGAGCGAGGTCGGCATTATACTGATATTGCTTATAAAAAGCAGTTGCCAGGTCCTTCCAGTTATGAATACTGGTTCCATCCAACTGATAGAACCAATCGAGCTGAGTCCCTGAAAGACTCTCCTGGAAGAAATGGATCCATAGATTCTTGTCTGCCGTGTAAGGCTGGATCTTTCTTGCGTATGAACGGAGGTGCAGCTTAGGACAGGAAACCCCGTCGTACTTTATAAAGGCAGGTGCCTTGAACTTGTGAGGGATCACCACCCCAGAAGATAAACCTAGGTCCCCAAAGTCCAACCCAGGCACACGTTGGATATCCATAGCATTTAACCGGTCCTCCAGCTGTTTGTACTTGTCTTCAGCAGGGGGGTATTGTTCATCATTGAAGTCTGTCTCGGTGTCAGAGACCACAGGGCTAGGAACCTCTCTCCCTTGGTGACTGCCTTCCCCCACAGATGGAGTAGTCCTCTCAGCTTCATTCTGCAGTGTATTCCCAGATCTGCGTTTAGGGTTGAATAGAACAGTCCTCTTGTTCTTCTTCTTCTGAATCAGAGTCTTCAATTCCTTTTGACCCTGGGCTAGGCTCATAATCAACTCCTGGAACTGGGCATTCTGGGCCTGGAGGGCCTTGATAGCTTGTCCATTGGATGATTCAGGATTCATGATGACTGCTGAAATAAACAGCGAAGAAGGTAAGTGACCTGCAACAAGTGTACCTGTAATGCAATGATATGTATGATATGCATGCAATGTTTTCAAGGACCTCGCGGGATAAACAAAGAAGTTTGTTAGAATTTGAATCTGGTGGCTTGATTGAAGGAACTGCATATCGTTGAGAGTCCTTCTTCAAGAGTCAAGGCTCACCATATCGAGTGGGTCATAGCCCCTGACTCAAGTCATTAACCTTGGCTAGAGGAAAATAAATCCCCTTTTCCCCTTGATAGACATTTGATTCATCATGACCTGTATCACAAGCCCTTGAGATCCTTGAAATGGATTAGTCCTTATGTAGGATGTATGCAATGGTATGATGTTATGTTGTGGAGCAATGTAGGTAAACCCTGTTATGAGTCCAGATTAAGGACTGTAAACAAAACCTGCAAGAAACTCAAGTGTCAGATAACAAGTATGCAAGTAGTCAAGTTTTGAAGGCACACAAGTCACACAAAGAGCCCTTAGAGTTTAGGCCAACATGAAGTTTGGGGTACTACCCTCTTGAAGTTGGTGGGCTCAAACCTGTCCTAACAAAGTAACCGGGTTCTAAGGAGCTCAATATCATTGGATTGTTTTCTGTGTTCATCGTTTCGATTTAGCCACTGAACTGGCGATCAAAATATCCCAAGAAAACAACCCTCAATGAGTGTAGCATCGAGTATCAACCAACTTCGGACTACAACAAAGTCAGTTATCTCACTACCCTAAAGAGGCCAAGATGGTTCAATTAAGGTTCCTACGGTCAGTTGATGCTTCACGACACCACGCGGCGGCCCCGTACTCTCCTTGACTTGACTCAAGGGTTACCGGTACTCACCAAAGTGCCACATCAACGTAGCAGACTGCTTCAACCGTGTCGGTATACCCCGCACAGTTCCCTCACAGTCTTGTTGCTACTTTCTAAGAAGGTATCCCCCAGATCTGGGTTAGGATCTATAGAACTCCCAAGACAGTACCCACAATAATAAAGCAAACAATTCAGACAATTGAAAACACAAGTGATCTTAGTCCTAAGGTACACCTCACTTTTATATACATCCCCAGCAGAGTCTCCAGTTCTGTGATCGGTGGGAATAGAACTGACTGTTTTTAGCTGGTTCGCGTATGTCGCGGTAAGCAAGAGTCGCCACCGTCTTTTATTTTCTCCAACAAGGAAAGGACAAAAGCACAGCAAAATTCCTTATGAGATATGTTTCTCGGTTCGGGAGGTAGATTTATAGAAAGGGAAGGTGTTAGCACCCTTTCTATCCATGGTTATCCATGGGCTCTTAGATACTTTCTCTTATGTTTTCAAAATGATGTTTGCTTTTCAAAGTGTGAGTGGGTTTGAAAAAAGTTTCTTTGAAAGATTTCTGAATAACTCTTGTATCTGTCCTCAAGAGTGTTTGAAAAATTTGTTTTGAAAGCTTTTGAAAATGTAAGGTTAGAAAAGTAATTTGTTTTGTTTTTGAAAAGAGCAAGTATATATGAGTCATCTACCTACCCTAAGGAATTAAGCTGTGTAAGTGTCCTTTAGGTAGTGCCATCCCACCATTGAGAGATAGGTAGCATCACCGTTGAAGGTATTCGGGTCAATTCGATTGTAGGGACAGTGTGGTCACCGAAGTAACAGTAGGACACCTTAGAAGCTACCCTTATGTCCTTGATCCTTTTTTAATCTGAGGCAACCGTTTCGAGGCAACTGTTCTGAGGCAACTGTTTCGAGGCAACTGTTTCGAGGCAACTGTTTCGAGGCAACTTGATCATGGACATAAGGACCGCTAAGACGTCTTATACTTGACGACCACGTTTCGAAGGCAACAAGTGAGGCGTACCCTAGAAGTGGTGTGTGTATTTGTGTGTTGTATTCAGTTAATGTTTGTCTTGTTAATTAGTGAGCTACGAGTTGTTTTTATTTACATACATTCTTTCATGCAAGTTAACAGTTAAGGGGTGCGGAAAGTAAATTGCGGAAACATAAATCCTACGCTATTACAAGGCGCGGGTCTATACATCGCCAAAAATTACAAAGACCCGTTTTTGGTAAATAAGTACGGAAATTAAATAAAGCGATAAACCTATTTAACTATTACATTCTTGAAGGCAATTACATAATAATCAAATAAAGTAAATGCGCGCGAATAAATTAATCGGGAATGTCTAAAGGTGTTGACCCCTTTTTAGAAAAGAAATTGATTTTTTTTTGGTCTTTTTTGTAATTAAAATGAAATTAAAGCTAATTAATGACTAATTAATTAATTTAATTAAAGAAAATATTTTTTGTTTTTGTGTTTTTATGAAATAAAAGAAATGGAATAAAATTAAAAGTTAACTTTTACCTAATTCTAGATTTATTTTAATTTTTTAAGAAAAGGAATTAAAATGGCCTAATTAAACTATTTTCGTTAATGTTTATTTACAAAATAAAATAATAATAATAATAATGATGTAATTCTATTTTTTTGATTTTTATGAAAATATGTTAATTAAGTTAATTGTTAATAATAAAAATAATTAAAAGGTTAGCAATTAAAAATAAGAAAAAATGACAAAACAAAATAAAAAAAAAGTAAAACCAAAGGGGTGTGGGCTGAAATGGAGGTGCAATGCTGAAATTGTGGCCCATTAGCAAGAAGCCCTGTTTGACTTTCCTTGATTACTTGCAGCGTGCTTGACTCCAGAGTATGGTATTCTGCACCTTTTGTCCTTTGGATCTGCACTAATGACACATGGCTGGCGCTTTGGATGAGGTTTATGGTGTTCCTCCTTTGAGAATCTGCACATGAAAGCAATGAAAAAAATGATATGGAAATTATAGGGGACCTGGGAAGAACTTACAGCGCGGTATGAGCCTCAGGACTTGGCAAAGGTTGCTTTAGCTTCAGGGTGTGGCAAGGAATAGAACCACGTGCTTGTTTTGATCTGAAGATGCTCGCAACTATGTTTTAGAACTCTCACTTTTTGAATAATTTTTGGTTTTGCTCTTGGCCGTTTCTGCACACACTCTTTTTTGAATGAGGTTGGGAAGGCTTGTATATATAGTAATGAATGAGAATCAGTCACATGATGAGCCTTTAACCATTGCAATTATGCTTGAGATTTTGCCATAACCAACATTGAAACAACTTGCCTTTTGTGTCAAAATTTGAATTTCTATGCCCATAATAGGCCTTGCACGAATTTGGAAGGTATTTCAAGGTGATTCAAAGCTATTCAACACAAAATATATCCCTCCATTAATTTCTTTGATTTTTATTTGAATTTTAAAGATTTAAAATGAATTAAATCAAATAAAATTAAATAAAAATGGAAAAATTAATTTTAAATCTTGAAATAAATTGTGGGACACGTGGGAGGCATGGCCAAGCTGAATCAAGTGGAAAAAGTGGGCCCCTTTTGTCAAAAATGAAGTTTCAAGGATAATTGACTTTGGCCATTTCACAAAAATTTCCCAACTTCTCCAATGCATATCTTGCTCAATTTTGAGGCTATGAACATGTTCTTGGACATTTTGGAAAGGTCTTGAAGTCCTCTAACCAATGTCTTTGGTCCCATGTCATTTTGATTTACCAATCTCAAGTTATGGTCTTTGACTTAAAGTCCCTTTTTGTTGACTTTTGAAAATGACCTATAATGTTGAAATTGATAACTTTTTGTGAGAGCATTTCTTGGACTTGGAATGTGAAGATGAGTTGTAGGAAATGTCTTCCCCTTCAAGATGAGCATTGGATGGGATTTTTCTGATGAACCATGAAAACGTTATGCCTTGGTCAAGTTACAGTTGACTTTTCAGTTGTCCAAAAATAGAAACTTTTGCATCTTGATAATTTTTGAGCCATTCTTGTGGAATCATGATAAAGACTTGATCAAATGATGATTGTGGCTTCAAAATAAGATGTTGACCAAAATTTTTGACTTTTGACTGCCAAATGACCATTTTGCCCCTGTAGTTGACTGTGAGGCAATTAGGGTTTTTGACTGTGCAACTTGACCTTGTGAGCCTTGAAACTTGGCATGTAGGTGCTTGACAATGTGTATGAGCATATGGGACTTGATTGAGCCCTTGAAAACCTCAACTTCCTTGCAAGAACCAAAACCCTAATTTGACTGGCCTTAGGAGAGTGGTTGACTGAGTAGCCCTTGAGTAGACTTTGAACCATTTGAGGTGATGCTTGGCAAAACTTTGAAGAATATGGGAGGGCAAATTTTGGGGTACAATAGGCACAAATAACACTCGGCTAAATTACATCCAAGATGATCCTTCCAAGAAAAAGTAAGCGCCAGCTGAGGAAACATAACCTACTGCCTGCTTCAGCTTTACCGGGGAGAAACATAATCTGGAAGTAAACAAAACAAAGTGACAGAATAATATAGATACAGGGATAGAACATCCTTCTCCAGGCTTCACCGGGGAAACAAATGTTTTTAAAAGTAACACTTCTACTGGGGATTGCAAAACCAATCTCAAGTAAAGTAGATGGACACCAAATCATCAAAACATTCATTGGGGAATTCAGGACCACTTCATTGGGGAGGTTAACACCACATTCACAAAGGGAAAACCAATATGTTCTTCACAAGAGAAATCGGGGACCTGCGTTCTTCAAGAGTGATTACGGTACTGTCTTTTCTGGATAAAGAACTTCCATTAGACCGAATGAAAATTTCACTGGAGAAATCTCGGATTAAAACCTTACATCATGAAAGCTCATACAAGGAGGAGAAATGAATCCAAACTTTACCACCGGAGTCTCGAACCCAATACGACGAATCATCCTGAGTAAACTTTCCCGAGTGGAATAAAAACTTCTTAAAACGACTGGAGTTTGTCCATTCCTGGGATCACCATTTTTGTTGTTGTTGTTTTTTTCTCGCATCACAAATTCTAAAGTAAAAGCAAATTGTAGATTCTTTTTTGAAAAATCAATTTTGTTATTTAATCTTTTTTCTTTGAAATTTATTATCAATAATAAATGGAGTCTTTGCAAGCTAAACAAAATGAGAAACACAAAGAATTGGGTAACAACTCAAATTTTATTAATAGAATGGTAGTCTGTGAATGGCGAGACTCCATAGATGATTACAAAGTTTAGAAAATTGTAATATATAATGGAAAATATACATTGAGATACAATGACCACTATCCCCTCTAACAATTTTTGAAATCCTGAGCAGCAACTTCCGTTGAAGTATGATGAGGATTTGAGAAGATTGTTGTTTCAATGATCAGATCTTGCATGACGCAGTTACTTGCCAAGCAGGTCCCTAACTTTTGCCTAAGCTGCCCTTGCGGGTTTTCAACTTAGAGGGAAATTTATTCTGTTTATGTCTCTAACTTTTTCTAAGACCGCCCTTTTGGGGTTTCGACCTACTCGGTAAATGAATATTACAGTCAAAGGGGCTTCCACTGAGTGGGGGATTTCATGCCTCCTTCTTCGGGATTACTCCGTCAAAGTTAACATGACTATACCGCTCGTCCTATTCTTAAGTGTAAGTTAGTCCGGGTATAGGACTTGTCCTTTGTAAATAATATCAACACCCAAATAACCATAATATATAACATATAATCAAACAAACAAATAAAATAAATACGAAAAATTAGTTTTAACCCGCTTAGGGATGGACCAGCAAGAGGTCAATCTTTCCCCAGCAGAGTCTCCAATTCTGCAGCGATAAAAAATGTAGCGGGGAAAATCGGAGATCAAGCTATTAATTAACTCGACTCATAAAAGCAACAGTCACCACCGCGCTTTATTATTTCCAAGGGAAAAGGGAAAAGAGTGAAACAAAACCCTTAAATATGCAATGTAAAATAGTACTTAAAAGTAATGAAAATACAATGCGTTTTTTGAAAAGAGATCTAGAGTTTGGGGGTTTGTTATGCAATGAGAAGGTATTAGCACCCAATCATCTGTGGTACTCCGCATGAACCTTTTGTAATATATGTTTTTGTTAAAATTATTTGTTTGATTAAAATGGTTTGTTTGGCTAAAAATGGTTTGTTTGGACGATATTTTGAAGATACGATGACCTAGTGTCGAAGTTCTGACTTAAAAGGGGTGTGAGTTTCAAAATTGACCTTTTAGGAAAATTAATTTAAGTTTAGCAAAATAATAAAACAAAAATGAATAAAGGGGTTCGCTCTATCGGATAAGATGTATTTTGATGACATGAAGTCAACAAAATTAAAATATTTCCCTTAGAATTGAGACGGACGAACGATATAAAGGTTAAAAAATCGAGAATAAAGTTAATTAGAGCGACAAAAATAATAACAAAAATTCAATAAGAGATTAGCATATATTTTTTAAACAATTAAATAAATAACAAAAATTAGACAAAGAGTAAATTGCAATAGCTTGTATTTTAAACAATTAGATAAATAACGAAAAATTAAATAAAAGATTAATAACATGTTGACAAAAATTAAAAAAAAAAAGATTAATTTGTAAGCATGTTTTTGGAATAATTAAATAAATAGCAAAATTAAATTAAATATTAGTATGTATTGGAATAATTAATAAACAGCAAAATTAAATAAAGACTAATTTGATAATATGTTTTTTTTTATATTTTTATAATAAGGGATAACTATATAAATTTAAACTAATATTGTTGTCAAATATTTTTACTAGAATTTGGAGATAAGGCTAACAAAACAAAATAAAAAGGGCCAGCAAGGGGTAGAACCCGAGTCCTTTGGATTGCAGTACACAAGTCTTGCCAATTGAATTGTTTTGCTTATTCGTTATTATTATGTTTTAATTAGGATATTAGGGAAATACGGTTAGAGGAAATTGGGTCAGCAGCCCAATGGGATGACCCGGTTGGAAAATAGAACAAAGGAAAAGAAACTTATAACCCTAAAAATTTAAGGCTTCGCGGTACTGTTGTATCATTGGGAAGGTGAAAATGCAGATTAATTAAATAGTTGTTATTGGGAAGGCAAAAAGCATTATTATTATTATTATTGTAACAGCAAGATCTTATCTCTATGTTTTATCGAGTAAAAGAAAATGAAATTAAATAAACATCTCTCTTTCCTACAACTCTACTATTCTCGATATCACCATTGATAGAATTTGCAGTAGCCGAAGAAAAACTCCTCAGTTCATCAAAATTACCATAGTTTTTCCTCGCCGTAAGAATCCCACAACCACCATCGCAACCCTTTCTCTTGTCTGCATTTACTGATCTACTACCTCCTCTCGAACTCGACATAACACCGTAACCTTTGTTCTTGTTCTTCAATTGAAGTGTCAACGTAGTAGGTTGCATATTATTATTGACCGGCTTACGATTCTCTTTCCTTAACAATGAAGAGAAATTCGGCACAGATTAAGCTACAAGAGAAGAAGACACTTTTCTTACACAAGACACACCAACTTGATACTTGATTTGTTTGTGATATGGTTGGAATTTTTTACTCAAAAACATTCTCTTTTGCTTGTTGTTCTTCTTGATAATCTTGTTGTTGGTATTGGTAGTTGAGTCGAATCTTTTTCTCTCGCAGTTTAGTGTATTCATCGTATCTGGGTCCTCTCTCCAAATCCATGTTTGTTGTGGAGGTGAGATTTGTTGTTACATGTTATATCGAGGTTTCTGCTGAGAGTTGAGTGCGGTTGGGAGGGTAAAAAGTAAGAGGAAAATTGAAAGGAGAAACTGAAAGGAAGAACGCTCCATCCATTCATGGGAAGTTTTGGATCGGTGAAACGTTTCAGTTTCGGATCAGATCTGGGAATTGGTAGCGGGTAGTGTTGGCAATGAACGATGCCGGGAACTAGTTAAGTTGGAATTGTCACTTGAATGACGCGGTTTGTTAATTTGAAATGGGACTGAGTGCTGTTGTAGTTTCTTTATTTCCTTATCGTCATTTTTTGCCTTTTCTGTCATTTGCTTGAACTTAAACAGATCGCCGACGTCTACTTGTTTGCGAGCAGGACCACTCTCGATTCCTCAGACACGAGTGGTGAAATTCACCAAACATAGTGTCTCTCCAAAGTCTGCTGGGCTTAAACTAACTTGGACAAACATTAAGATTTTACAATCTCCTCCTAAAGAGCTCTGCAGTATGTGAGTAAGCTTTGAGTCTCTGTATGGGATGTGGGCTGCTAGAAGGAGGGGGTTATGGTTTTTTATTTATATATTTATTTGTGTTCTTACTGTATACTTCTGCGTTATCATTATCCTAACATTCCTAATACCAATAAAAATGCAGCAGCTCCATAACATAGTAAAGTGGTAAATCAAGCATTTCATATGGCATAAAAGTGGTGCAAAAAAGATTCAAATATGTGAATAAGAAAGTTATGCAAAAGTAAAAAGGGGGAAGAAAAAATACCTATCAGAGTCTCTCCAATGGAGCTTCAAAACAGTAAGTTTTCCTCTTTGAATTTTTTGTGTTTCTCTTGCTGAATTTCCTGTGATTTACTTGCTGAGTTTTTCTGTTGTTCCCCTTGAATTTTTTTGTGTGTTCTCTCCCTCTCTTCAGTTTTTTGTTGTGTATATTTTCTGTCCATGAAGAGGGTTTTATAGTGGACGAGTAAGGCATTTAGGGGGGAATACAGTAGAGATTTTGAACTATTTTGATAAACTGTTTTCATGCTTTGTTCATACAATTTTCTTTAGCCATAATGAGGCAAATTCTGGGTTGTTTTGATGCAGAACAGCAGACTGGTTTACAACATATTTGGCTGATTTTATAGCAGTTTTCAGCAGGTTTTGACAGCATTTTTGACTATTTTACTTGCTGTCTTTGCTGCATTTTTTTTACTGTTTTGCTGCATTTTTATAACAGTTTTGGGACTATTTTGTAGGTTATTTTACAACAATTTTTTGAGACTGCTTTGCTGCATTTTTTGTACAGCAAAATGCCATAAAATTGGACTTTTGTTCCATTGCAACAGGGATGGAACATATGGGCAGCAACATGATATTGGGCTGGAATTTAGGACATTAGAAATACTACTTTGTACAACTTGTAATTCCTTGTAATTTTGTAATGATAAATCCAAATAAATTTGTAACATGAATGGATACTTATTCTTCAATATAATTCTCAATTCTTTTGTAATTGTAAACATTTGGATCTTTATTTGAAATTTTGAATCTTGATATCTCTTGATGAAAATTCAAAATCTTCCATTTGAATTTGGAAAAGAATCGAATAATACTTGAATGGATTCTTGAATAATGAATGAACAAAAATGGAAGCCTTAAGACTTCAATCTTGCATTTTGTAATAGAGATCCAAATAAATTCATGAATTGATCTTGTAATAAAATAGTAAACATCGTGTATGTATTCTTGTGATGAATGATTATTTGAATCAAATTTCCTTTTCCAATATCTTCTTGAATAAATACCTCATGTAAATTCAAATGGCCAAGATGTGAACCCATCAAAATAATCACACAAAATAATCTTGAATAAATGTTTAATGCGATGAACGATTATTCTTGAATGAGCCCTCTTGACAACTTCTATTTAATTAACACTTGAATTCACATGATGAAAATCCCATGTATTAAAAATAAATTCTTCCAAAGCGATCTTGAATTTAATCTCCCCACTTTAACGAAATTCAATTTGTGTCAATGTAAGTATAAGAAATTGAAACATGCTTAAAAGATTCGCATGATCACTAGAAAAGGGATTTGAGGCAAAACGTTACCGCGTTGAGAAATTGCCACAGTGAACTGAACTTAGAGATCCAGAAACTCTTAAATCATGACAGACGTCCAAAGTCTTCTCATGGCTTTCTAAACACAATTCGTCTTCAACTTTTAAAGAAAACTTGCAGATGATTTTGGTCGAAGTGTTTGGAATTGACTTGCATAGCTTGATCTTTTCTTGTATTTTAAGGCAAAGTGAAACACACTTGAACCAATGGTAATAGAACCTTGACTGTTCTTTGAGGAATTTTTAGAGACGCTCGAGGCCACTTGTTGAAACAGAGTGTTGAAATGAACACACGACTCTCTTGATGAATCAATCTTCAAGAATCAATGATTAACTATACTTCTTGCTTGAGAGACTCAAAACCCTAATTGAGGCGTGACGCTTGATACTCTTTATTTGAACCTGTTTCAGCACACAAAATTAAAGAAAAACACATACACTTCGTGCTTGATTAGAAGTTAGTCATGCATAAGATAAAATGCTCACAACACTCGATAATCTCTGAATAGGTAATGCTCGAAGGTGAAACGTTCGAAATTGACCATATTTGTGACCTTGATGTATATAATAAAAAATACAATGAAGATGGGATCTTAGGTCAAAAATTTGGGTATGACAGCTGCAAATTACTGAAAGAAGGCATTCAACGCCTAATGGACAATCATATAATTCTAATTGAGAAGGTTCTGTCTACTGAGAATCTGGTTCAAGATTTATCTGTAGTTTTTTGCACTTCTATCAGGATGACTTCCAAAGGTCCTGTAAGGGATACGACCAATCCAAAAGTTGCTCCTCTAATCATCACTACACCTGGACCTATTCCATGTTCCTCGGATAAAGCTATTCCTTGGAACTATGGATCCAACGTCTACTACCATGGCATCAAGCAAGAGTTATCTACTATTGAGAATGAAGTTATCGAAGCTACTGATTTCAACATCGATAATATTGTTGGAACCAGTAGGGTTACTAGAAGCGAAAGGGATTTATCCTTCGAAATCTCTCCGAAGACTGTTGTTACACATGTTAAAGTTACCACTATCGAGTCAACCACTGAGGCTCGGAGTAAAGAGAAAGTAACGGGGCCTACCCAGACGGAGGCGCCTAAAGAAGTTGCACTGAAGGGGTTGTACTAAAGCCTAGTGATATTACAGTTCGAGCCTTTGACGGGTCAAAGATAATGGTACATGGAGAAGTGGATATTTCGATCAAGGTAGGTCCGCAGGTCTTAGAATCTACCTTCTACGTAATGGATACTCGGCCAACTTATTCTTGCTTACTGGGATGCCTTTGGATTCATGGGGCATGAGTTGTTACCTTAACCCTACACCAGAAGCTGAAGTATCCAGTGAAAGGAAAGGTTGTTACTGTTTGTGGCGAAGAAGAGTATATGGTTAGCCACTTGAACTCATTCTGGTATGTAAAGATGGACAAAGAATTCATTGAGACTCCATGTCAGACTTTTGAAGTGATTCTTCTTGCTGCTACTGAAGACGTCTCTCTAATTCCCAAAGTTACCAGGGTTCCACCTAGAATGCCTTCTTTGAAGGATGTTAAAGCTGCTGTAGAAGAAGGTGGTTATACTACTTGGGGTCAGCTTTATGACATTATGTATAAATCAGACAAATTTGGTCTGGGTTTCACTGCAGAGGGTTATAGGGTTGTTCGTCGCGCTCGTGCTGGAAGACCACCATTCTGCGTCAGCAATAACGGAGTCAATGCTATAGAAGATGCTGAAAGTAATTACGACCTAGAGAGTTGGATCATTCCTACCATTGGCAGCAAGCTCAACAACTGGAAGGCCCAAGACATTATATCTGTCTCCTTTAGTCAGGAGTAACAGCTACATTTCTGTTTTTATTGCTTTCAATGTTTTGGTCATGTAACGTTTAAACAATGACTTTAAGCCTTGTGTCTTACCCGGGGCACAATGGCCCATTTGTTAAAGGTTGTCATTTCATAATCATATTTTCATTTAATAAAAACGTTGGACATTTTGCATTTAAATTTTGCGCTCTCTGTATTTATTTTACTTTATGACACTTTCAAATAGCTATGTGTTCTTACGCACACCCCCGTCACAAATTACAGATCCACATCCTCTCTGGATCCCGTTGCCAATGATTCTGCTATTGCTACTTATGACTTTGAAAACCCAATCTACCAAGTCGAAGACGAAGAGAGGAAGATTGTGAAATACCTGGAGAATTGGCCATACTGTTAATTTAAAAGGAAAAGGCTATACAACCGCATGAAGAGCCAATCGAGGTTGTAAACTTGGGTGCTGAAACAGACAGGAAAGAAGTCAAGATATGCGCCAACTTAGAGGGAAGTGTCAAGAATAGGTTAATCAAGATGTTGCATGACTATGTGGAGATCATTGCTTGGTCATACAAAGACATGCCAGGGCTTGATACCGATATTGTAGTTCACCGTCTACCGATGAAAGAGGGTTGTTCTCCGATAAAGCAAAAGGTTCGTTGCATGTGTCCAAAGATGTCAGAAACGTTTAAGGCCGAGGTTATGAAATAATTCAACGCATTTTTCTTAGTTGTTACATCATATCCTCAATGGGTTGTAAATATGGTTCCGGTACCTAAGAAATATGGTAAGGTACGTATGTGTGTGGACTACATGGATTTTAACAAGGTAAGCCCCAAGGACGATGTCCCGCTTCCGCATATTGATGTTCTGGTCGACAACACTGCTAAACACAAAGTATTATCTTTCATGGATGGTTTCTCATAGTATAATCAAATCAATATGGCACCTGAATACATGGAGAAAACTACACCATCACACAATAGGGCACTTTCTACTACAAGGTTATAAATTTTGGGTTAAAGAATGTTGGCGCAACATATCAGCGGGCCATGTGTCATACCCGAAATTTGTCCTACCTCGATGATTTTTATTTTTCAAGATTTAAATAGAAGAAATATTTAATTAAAGGTGGTACAACAGTATCTGATAGCCCATCTTTATCCAGGACTAGGGGGTGTACTAAAATTTAGGAAAGCGGGGATTTCTGAATCAGAAAGACTCGTGTATCCGTAAACCTATTCGTATGGCATGTTGGCCTATGGCTCATGCGATTCGAAAATAGAAAATTATTCAAATAATAATTAATTTTTTAATTAATAAAACCCATTTTTAGTGTTAATGTTATTAGTAAAAGAGGAGGTTGAAATTGCAATTGACAAGCCCATTAGAATTGGATCCATTAACGTTTTGGTTAAGGCCCATTGAGATGGCTCGTTTGATGTTTAGAATAAGAAGAGATATTATTGTTACTGTTTTTTGTTTTAACGAAAAATGGGGTATATGAAAGAAATATATGTTCTTATTATTTTAAATAAATAAAGAATGTATATTGAAAAGGGAAAAAACTAAAACGTTTTTTTACTGATAAAATGACTTCTTAAATTTTTTTGTTTTGGGAAAAGGCCATTTAGGCCCAATTGAATTAAAAAAAAAGAAAAAAATCTTTATTGCTGTAATTAAAAAATATATTTTTGCAATAATACTGGGCCCAATTGAACTAAAAGATTGATTTTGCTGTAAAGAAAAATGTTGTGCTGGGTAAGTAAAAACGCATATGCAGGCCCAAGGTATTAGAGACATTTACTGTATCAATTATAGCAGGAAGATCTGCGCGCTTCATGGGCAAACAAGTACTGTATACATTAATACCAAATCAAATATATTTTTACAAATCCCATATTTTTTACAGTACAATATTAAATACTAAAACTAAATCTAAATCTTTTAACAGTCCAAACCCAGAGTTTTCTGTTAGATCAAATCCAGAAATCATTACAAAAAGTGGAAATTATAGTGCATCTAAATATTACACGCAATACAATCAATACAAAAACACAACAAATCTCAAATCTCTATTACATTCAATATACTCAACCAATTACAAATAAATCTCAATCCTTAATTGATCTAAAAACTCTAAATCTCGGATGAACAAATTATAACAGCAAATGAGATAAACCCTATAAGTACTAACAAGGAAAAGACATAGAAGAGGGGGGTCGATTACTGTGAGAATAAGAAAAGGGAAGAAAACATGAAACCTTGAATCCGGGGGAAAGAGCAAAGAAATATGGGAAGAAGGAGATCCAGAAAAGGGTGAAGAACCAATACCAACTCGTTGAAGACGGAGAAGGAGAACGGTTAGGGTTTCAATATCTGAAACCCTAACCGCCGCTGAAGATCGCTTTGCTCCGCTGCTCCTTCAATCTCTCATCACCGCCATCTTCAACCAACGCCATAGCCTGCAAATCAAGAAGAAGAATGGAAGATTAGCTCGAAATCAGACCAAAGCACAAGAACAGAGATCGATATCACAGAAGGGTAACACTTAGCTTTTCTCGATTGATTGTTCTTATTTTTGTTTGGGGGATTTGTGGGGTTGATTTGTGTTAAGGGTTGGGATAAGATTGTAGCGCCTCCGCGAAGGGAAGGTGGTGGTGGGATTAGGGTTTTCGAAAGAGAGAAAGGGAGTGAAACAAGAGAGAAGTTTGTTTAGTGTAATTGATTTGTAAAATAATTAAACACAAAGTAAATACTCCGTTTAGATCTTATACACGTGCGTTCACCATAACTAACATGCACCTTACGATCCCATCCGTTTGATCGTGGTTGAACGGCCGTGAGGCCAGGTTCACCTTAGGCCCTGTGCACCCTTGCAACACACAACCAACAGAACCCCCCGCCAAAACGCGTTGGGCCTAAGCCCAATACTTTCTACAACCCCCCTTTGCCCATATTTCTGAAACAAGAACAATTGTACACCCCCCCCTTCAGAATTACAGTTGGGCCAGCCTGGTCTGCTTTTAAGGAACCCCCTATTTTTACTTACTAATATAAACTACACCCCCTCCTAAAATTAAATTATTTTATATTTTTACAAATCTTATATTTTCTTCTATTTTCTCTTTATAATATTTATTTCTTTTTAATAATCATTATTATTGATAACATTAATTTTTATAATAATTCATATTATTATTAATATTAATTTTTATATTATTATTATTATTTATTATATGCAAATATTATTATATTAGCATAAATAAATTATTTTTATTCAAAACTCATGCATATATTTTCTTATATTATTTGAATTAAAATATATTTTAAGCATGCATTAACTAAGATATTTTGCAATTAATCTTGTTAAAAAATATACAACAAACAACAAACTATTTTTCGCAATCAACTAAGCTAATCAATTGTTTTTGCAAAAGGGTTTCAAACAGATTTTGACTAACCGCACATTTAGCCAAAATCTCCGCAATCACTACTCCCGGTCAAAATGCGAGGTGATTCAAAGTACGTTTGTGGCCCCTAAAAACACCAACCCCATACGAACTACGAATTGGGACTCTGATTCCTCTTAAGAGGACACATAAACATACAATCAAAAATCGTAACAAGTTCTCCTATAAAAAAACAAACTTTTTCCCATATTAAAACTTAAAACCCATATTTTACCCAGACTTAACCCTAAACCCTAATATCCTTATGAACAAGGTATATGAAAGGTGCCTAATACCTTCCTTTCGTCTAAAGAAGTCCGAAACCTAGAATCTCTGTCTGCGGATTAGGGTTTTCTGTTAGATTCCCTTCTCTATAAAAACTAATAGTGGCGACTTTGTATTTAAAAACCAGTCGCTACACCATGGTAGCTTTGTTCCATGATATGATTCATCACAAGATAGAGGTCTACACCGATGATATGATAGCCAGATCTCAGACTGAAGAAGAGTATCTTGACCATCTACACAAGTTGTTTGAGAGACTAAAGAAGTACAAGCTAAGGTTGAATCCAAACAAGTGCACTTTTGGGGTAAGATCCGGTAAACTTTTGGGTTTCATCGTCAGTGGTAAAGGTATTGAAGTTGATCCCGCCAAAGTCAAAGCTATTCAATAAATGCTAGCTCCCCGTACTGAGAAGGAATTCATAGTTTTCCTGGGATGACTGAATTATATTTCCAGATTCATTTCTCATCTGACCGCTACTTGTGAGGCGATCTTCAAGTTGTTGAAGAAAGATCGGGTAGTAAAATGGAACGACGGCTGTTAGATAGCTTTTGACAAAATCAAGTAGTACCTTCAAGAACCTCTGATTTTGATGCCACTAGTTGAAGGAAGACCTCTAATCATGTACCTAACAGTGTTAGAGAACTCAATGAGGTGTGTGTTGGGCCAGTATGACGAGTCTGGTCGAAAAGAGCATGCAATATACTATCTTAGAAAAAAGTTTATCGACTATGAAACAAGATACTCACTGCTAGAGAAAACTTGTTGCACTTTGGCATAAGCTGCTCGCCGACTAAGATAGTATATGTTGACCCATACTACTTTGTTGATCTCTAAAATGGATCACATCAAATATATATTCGAGAAGCCAGCTCTTTCTGAAAGAATAGCCAGATGGCAAATGGTCTTGACAGAATACGACATTCAGTACACCACTCTGAAAGCTATCAAAGGAAGTGTACTGGCATATTATTTGGCTCATCAAGCTATAGACGACTACCAATCTATGAATTTTGAATTCCTGGATGAGAACATTATGCTAATTACAGATTGTAAAGAACCTGGCCCGTATGAAGGACCTGAGCCAGGATCCCGATGGACTATAGTTTTCGATGGAGCTTCTGATGCACTTGGTAACGGAATTGGTGCTATGATTATCTCTCCCAAGGGTTGTTGTGATACGGTGGGAGAACTGACTTGGGTGTTTTGCGTTTTATCGTAAATGTTGCGGTTAGCAAGAGTCTCCATCGACTTTTCTTTTGTCCAAAAGGAAAGGTGAAAAAGCACAGGAAAGACCTTTGAGATTTATTTCTTGAGTTCGGGGGGTAGATTATGAAAAGGGAAGGTATTAGAACCCTTTTCATCCACGGTTTTCCATGGGCTCTTAGTTATTTGCTAAATCACTTTCTTTTGTTTGAAATTGTTCTTTGTGTGGTTTTTGAAAGTATTTTGTAAAGAGGCCATTGTTTAGGCAAACTTTGTAATGATTCTCGCTCGTAAGAATGTATACAAAGTGTTGGTCTTTTGAAAATGTTTTCAAGTTTTGTAAGGCAACCAAGTGGAATAACCCTAGGGGTGCTTGTGTGCAAGTGTATTCATTTACATGCATAGTTTTTGTCTTGATTGGGATTTGCTATTTGTTTGGTTTTAGTCTTTCCATACAAAAACTAATTACTAGTAATTGTATAAAGAGGTAAATTACGGAAAACAAATATCATACACTATTACAATCATTAGGGGGATGGGGTGTACAGAGTATAAATGGGATTTCAAGTAAAATTAAAATCCTAAATTACTATTACAACCATATTGAATGGATAACAATGTCCAAGAAATGTAAAGTGAGCTTGTTTTGTTTAAGTAAAGAAATAAGTTTTATTTAAGAAAATATTTTGATCTTTTTATGTTAAAAGAAATAAACTAAGACATGTAAAAAATGTAAAATGTTTTTGGTGTTTTTGATTAGTGAAAATAGAAGTGATAGCAAAAATAGTAAGAAAAAAGAAAATAGAATCAGCGCATTGCTGAACTAAAAGAGATCAGAAGTCCGGACTCCGGCGTGCTGCAAAAACAGAAATCATATTAGCAGAAATAGGTAAAGTCAGAAGTTATAGATCCACTAGGAACAAAGAAGATTTGAAAAGTTCTAATGCCACTGGCAGGACTTCGTCTCCCTCTCCATGCTAGTCAGAACATCTGCAACTTAGTCATTTCTCAACAGAACAAAAGATGCACATATAATAGTTATGGCAGGTTTCATAATGTTTCAGAAACAAGAGATAGCAGAACTATAAATCAGAAGCAGACATGGATTTGCTAATCCTAATTATGAGTCCTAATTTCTTCAAGAAGTTTTATACTGAAATTCTCTCTACCTAAGCAGGCAAATACATGAAACCCCATAATATGTACAACATAATAATCATGATGTTTACATTTTATTTTTGAACATGCAAATCCGACAGTGCCTAAGTAATATGATGAGAGTCAGTAGAAACATACCTTGCAGCTAGAAAATAATTTGTAAGCTGAAGTCAGGTTCTGGACGCTGGTGATGTTCTGGACAACTCCTTCACGTGCTCATCAGGCTGTAAGCTTTCAACTTGGGCTACAAATGGTTAGAGAATTCTGGAACAGCCAAGGGGTAAAGTTCTGACTTCTTTGAGGTGCATGTGGATGGAGAGTGTGTTACAATCTAAACACAGAAGTTTGGATAGTTTTTAATATGTCAATCAGAAATTGTATAGATGGTTTTGGTCAAGAAACACTTGAGAAAAAATGGAGTTTGAATGCAAGAAATCAAAAGTTAACAGGTTTTGTATTTTGTGTTTGCAGTTTTGGATTCTTGGAATTTTAGCAGGGGTTCAAGGCTTTTTCTTTCTTAATTTTTGGACCTTTTTACAGTTGTCAATGAAGTCCAATTTATAGGAAAAGGTTTAGTAGCTTGGAGAGGTCACGTGGCACAACCATCATATGCTAGGCGCTGACTTGTTCTTTAAGTAAGTTCAAATAAGTATGGTGGTTAGTAGTTTTAACAGCGCCTAAGCTGAATTTGTAATCAGGAAATAAGGAAAGGTAACCTCAAAAGAAAAAGCAAAAGCAACTTATGGGCCCAACACACTTTGGTACAAAAGTTTTCTTTTCTAAGACAGTAAAGGTACTCCTATGCCACACGTGGGGAAATCTTTTGGATAAAGACTCAAAAGTGGTTGTGAGCATTAAATGAAGATTAGATTTATCAAACCAGAAATCCTGCAATGTGATATTTTGCATCATTGCTTAATTCCGGGTCAGAGGTTCAACTTACATCACGGTGATAATCCGATCAGAAGTTCTGAGCTCATTATATTTCCTAAACACTTAGAAAAATTTCTAAGTATTTGGAATTTTGACTTTTCCAAAGCAACTTTGACTTTTGATTTTCTTAATGAAACAAACTTCATATTTTAACATGTCTTGATGGAATATGATTCTTGAAACTTGATTTTGATCTAAAAGTTAAAGTTTAACTTTTCAGTGTGCAAATGGCCATTTTGCCCTTGTGGATGACTTTCTTGGAAAATTTGTAATTCAAGGCTTGAAATTGGATGGGAACAAACCTGAGGGTTCATGGTGATCCTTTGAGAAATGAATGGGAAAATTTTGGGGTACAACAGTTGCCCCTGTTCAATCTTCTTAAACCTGAAGAGTTAGATTGGCAGATTTTCCATTCGTCACTTGAAGGTGGAAGATGATTGGACATTAGAGTGCCCAGAAATTTGCACTCGGTGTGATGACTGATGGTGTAGGGAATGGGCTTAAAGATTCCATTTTGAGGAATGATGAAAATTTTTGTTGGAGATGGGCTTGTAGATGCCATCTACAAATGATTGTTGAATTGAATCTATAAGCTGAAACTGAATGATTATCAGAATGACGTCCGTGTCTGGAGTGTATCTGAAAAGCTGAATCTGAATGAGTATCAGAATGGCATCCGTGTCTGGAGCATATCTGAAATGTATCAAAAGTTGAATCTAAATGAGTATCAGAATGGCATCCGTTTCTGGAGCATATCTGAACTGTATCTAAAGTTGAATCTGAATGAGTATCAGAATGTAATCCGTGTCTGGAGCGTATCTGAACTGTATCAAACAAGCCTTTTAACATTGTTAATGGTAGCTGTTAACCTTATCCGAAAAAGGGTAAAATGTTAGCTAAAATGCAAAGTCATGTTGTATGAAATGCATGGTGTAAATATATTCGTGTTATAATGTTCATGATATATGGATGCGATGTATGCGTATGTGAGTTGATCTACCGCACTGCTGTTGGATTGGGGAAAATAAATCCCTGAATGCTGCTGAGGATAGGGAGTGTAAGTCTTCATGTTGTGAAGTTGAAATGTTGGCGAATTTCCTCTTAGAGAAATAAACTCTGTTGTAAGGGAAATGCCGTGTACTGCTTGCAAAATCCTGTTGGGGGAATCTTGAGAAATTTGGCGACCTCTACCGGGGATTGATAAACTGGAAGCTTTGTTCTGATGGGGATTAAACTGCACACTGTGGGGAATTTTATGGAGATAAACTTAGAGAGATTTCCCTACCTTAAAGCCATCATTGATTATCTTTTATTTTGTTCATTTGTAAACAGTAATTATGTTCAAATGCATATGTTTAACAAGGAATCATCAGACGTTTTTGTAAATAAAACACAAGCGTAACAAAAAATAAATAGTTTTTGCACTTTCAAAGAGATTATCTTTGTATTGACTTTGAGTAAGTATTTTTGTAAAATGAGACAAACATTCTAGCAAGAGAATGTCGTCGTAAAAAATGAAAATTTTGATACAAAGAAAAGATAGCTATGTGTAATAATCCCATGGGATTCCCATTCTGCTATAGCCTTCGTATCTCTGAGCATCTTGTCTATTTGTTACCTTATCCGAAGCTGATTGAATTGATCAGAACCGCTGAATTTGTCAGTTGAAGCCAAAGGTTATCCGCAAAATGATCCAACGGGACATAGTCATACGCTTTAATTCCCTAACTTTTGCCTGGACTTCCCTTTCGAGTTTTCAGTCCACCAGGAAACCATTTTTTACCCAAGTTTCCCTTTTGGTTTTTCAACTTACCGGGTTTCCAAATTTTTGTTTTATCCCTAATTTTTCCCCAAACTTTTTGGTTCGCCGGGATGCCCTTGTTTTGCCTAGGTGTGTCAACCTAGTGGGTCTCTTATGCGTAGTATATTTTGACTATGTTTGCATTCGCAGGGTGTGGCGGGTCGTCTCCATCCATGGTGGTTAAGATCATTGCCCCACCAGAGAATATGTTTTTTTATTACAAATGGTCCTTCATAGGTAGGAGTCCATTTTCCCCTGGGATCACCTTGCTGCAGTATAATGCGTTTGATCACCAGATCCCCGACTTGGTACACTTGGCGTCTGACCTTCTTGTTGAAAGCCTTGATCATTCGTTTTTGATACATTTGACCATGGCAAACAGTAGTAAGCCTTTTCTCATCAATCAAGTTCAATTGATCAAGTCGAGTCTGGATCCAATCTTCTTCGTTCAACCTTGCATCCTTCATAATTCTTAGAGAGGGGATCTGGACCCTGATAGGAAAGACAACCTCCATGCCGTAAACCAGAGAATTGGGTGTTTCCCCAGTTGATGTGCGAGTTGTGGTATGATACCCGTGGAGAGCGAATGGTAGCATCTCATGCAAGTCATTGTATGTGACTGTCATTTTCTGTATAATATTTTTAATGTTCTTATTTGCAGCTTCGACAGCACCATTCATCTTCGGCTGATAGGGGTAAGAATTATGATGCTAAAACTTGAATTGCTCGCACAGGGAGGTGATCATAGTTTTGTTAAGATTTGTACCGTTATTACTAATGATTCTCTCTGGGATACCGTACCGGCAAATGAGATTCTACTTGATGAACCGGGGGACAACATTCTTGGTGACAGAAGCGAAGGAGGCTGCCTCAACCACTTTGTAAAATAGTCAATGGCCACTAGGATGAAGCAGTGTCCATTGGAGGTTGTCGGCTTGATTTCCCCAATCATATATATTCCCCACATAACAAAGGGCCAAGGAGCCGTCAAGACATTTAGAGGAACCAGAGGTACGTGCACTTTATCAGCATAAATTTGTCACTTATGGTACGTTCAAGAGTGTTGGTAGCAATCTGCTTCCATGGTAGATCAATAATAGCCTTCCTGTAGGATTTTCTTTGCCATCGTATGCCCACTAGAATGGGTGCCAAAAGCGCCTTCATGCAATTCAGCCATGATCCTTTCAACTTCAACCTTGTCTACGCACTGAAGTAACACAGAGTCATGGTTGTGTTTGTAAATAATGTCGTTACTAAGGAAGAATTTTGCAGAGAATCTCCTTAAGAACTTATTATCGTTGATCGAAGCTCCTTCCGGATATTCTTGAGCCTCGAGATATCTCTTGACTTCGTGAAACC
This sequence comes from Vicia faba, assembly GCA_948472305.1. Taxonomy (NCBI): domain Eukaryota; kingdom Viridiplantae; phylum Streptophyta; class Magnoliopsida; order Fabales; family Fabaceae; genus Vicia; species Vicia faba. The sequence goes on from OX451739.1 coordinate 345,137,002, forward strand.
AAGGCTGGTCCACTACTTTTCAGTATTAATCTTGTGACAATGAGCTGGTTCATCCATCGTTCGATGGTGATCTGGGGAGCCTCGTTATACCATTAAAGTTTAAACATAGATGACATTGTAGCTAGTGCATCCGCTAGCTGATTTACTTCTCACGGGAAGTGCTCGAAGGTAATCTTCTCAAAATATAGGAGCAACGTCAAAACATGTTCTTTGTAAGGGATAAGGTTAGGGTTTTTGGTGTCCCATTCCCCTTTGATCTGGATAATAACCAAAACTGAATCTCCAAATACATTCAAAGATTTGATCCCCAAGTATATGGAAACTTTAAGACCAAAAATGCACGCTTTATATTCTGCCATCTTATTTGTATAATTGAAGCAGAGTCTTGACGTAAATGGAGTATGACATCCTTCCGGAGATATGATTATATCACCAATACCATTTCCGAGTGCGTTAGATGCCCCATCAAAAACCAGGGTCCATCGGGATCCTTGTTCAGGTCCGTCATATGGTCTGAATTCTTCACAGTTGTTTACCATCATGATGTCCTCATCTGGGAATTTGAACCTCGTGGACTGGTAGTCTTTTACAGCTTGGTGAGCAAGGTGATCAGCTAGTACACTGCCCTTTATAGCTTTTTGGATATATATTGTATGTCATATTTTGTCAGGATCATATGCCATCTCGCTATTCTCCCAGAGAGAGCAGGTTCTCAAAGATGTATTTTATTGGATCCATTTTAGATATCAACAGGGTAGTATGAGTCAGCATATACTGTCTTAGCCAGTGAGCAGCCCATGCCAGAGCGCAGTGGACATACTATGGCTAAGAAAATTTTGAGAGCAAGTTACTACTGGTCGACTATGGAAGCTCATTGCCATCATCACTCCAGAACATGTCACAAATTCCAGATTTATGCTGATAAAGTACATGTACCTCCAGTTCCTCTGAATGCCTTGACTTCTCCTTGGCCATTTGCAATGTGGGGCATTGATATGATCGTAGAAATTAAGCCTACTTCTTCCAACGGACATCGTTTCATCCTCGTCGCCATTGATTACTTCACGAAGTGGGTCGAAACAGCCTCGTTTGCCTCCGTTACTAAGAATGTTGTGGCCCGATTCATTAAGCATAACCTCATCTATCAGTATAGCATTCCCGAGAGAATCATCACAGACAATGGTACCAATCTCAACAACACTATGATCATGGAACACTGCATGCAGTTCAAGATCAAGCACTGCAATTCTTCTCCGTATCGACCAAAGATGAATGGTGCAGTGGAAGCCGCCAATAAGAACGTCAAGAAGATTATGCATAAAATGGTTGTGACCTACAAAGATTGGAATGAGATGTTACCATTTGCTCTTCACGGCTATCGCACTTCAGTATGAACATTCACTGGGGCAACCCCATTTTCTCTGGTCTACAGTATGGAGGTTGTCCTACCTGTCAAAGTTCACATTCCTTCTCTAAGGATTATTAAAGATGCAGATTTAGATGAAAATGAGTGGATTCAGACTAGGCTAGACCATTTGAATTTGATTGACGAGAAAAGGCTTGTGGCTATCTGTCATGGTTAGATGTACCAGAAGCGAATGATCAAAGCCTTCAATAAGGAAGTCAAGCATCGGGTATATCAGGCTGGTGACTTGGTATAATACGGTGGGAGGACTGACTTTACTGGTTTTTGCATTTTATCACAAATGCTGCGATTAGAAAGATTCTCCACCAGCTTTTATTTTATCCAACAAAGGAAAGGGTGAAAAGAACACGAAAGACCTTTAAAAAGATTTTGAGTTCGGGGGGTAGATTATGAAAAGGGAAGGTGTTAGCACCCTTTTCATCGGTAGTTATCTGCGGGCTCTTAGTTGCTAGCTCATTTGAATTTGATTGACGAGAAAAGGCTTGTGGCTATCTGTCATGGTTAGATGTACCAGAAGCGTATGATCAAAGCCTTCAATAAGGAAGTCAAGCATCGAGAATATCAGGCCGGTAACTTGGTGTAATACGGTGGGAGGACTGACTTTACTGGTTTTTGCATTTTATCACAAATGTTGCGATTAGAAAGAGTCGCCACCGGCTTTTCTTTTATCCAACAAAGGAAAGGGTGAAAAGAACACGAAAAACTTTTATAAAGATTTTGAGTTCGGGGGGTAGATTATGAAAAGGGAAGGTGTTAGCAACCTTTTCATCGGTAGTTATCTACGGGCTCTTAGTTGCTAGCTCACCTTGAAAATGCTTTTTTGGTGTAAGTGCATTTGAAAATATTTTTAAAAAGATGCCTTAGTGCGGTGAACTTTATAATGTTTCTCGTATCGTTGGGAATGTATACAAAGTGTTTTTTTGTTTTAAAAATATTTAGAAAAGAGTTTGTGTATGTGTGAAAAATTGTTTTGTTTATTTTTGTGAGTAAGCAACTATGAACTGTCTACCTACTCGAACGGTCTTTATTCTTTTCCTCTTTTCCTTTAGACAGTGTTATCCTACTATTAGTCAGTAGGTAGCCTTGTCATTGTATGTTTTGAGGGACAGGCGAGGGTCATCATACAGTCACAAAGGAAACTCGTATGGCACTTTAGCAATTTTATCGTAAGGGACTAGATTGTATATCGAAGGCATCATCGAAGGGTCATTGAGGGACTACGATCTTTTTAACCAATGGTCTTTTCTAAAGTGTCCCACGTTCGAGGGACATGACTGTTTTTCTGAAGGCAACAGGTGGAGGTATCTTAAAGGTGCGTATGTGCGAGCGTGTTATGTTTCAGTTATTTAAACATTAAGATTTTCTACCATTTGTTTTTAGTCTTTCCATACAAGCCTATTAGCATACATCTAGCAGTTAAATATGTACAAGTAAGCAAAATAAAGTGCATACAATTGAATCTACGCTATTACATCGCTTCAGGATGGGGGGAATTACAAACCAAATTGGGGAAATAAAGAATAAAAAGTCCTAGTTAAGCTATTACAACCCTTTGTACATGTAATACGATGGGAGAACTGATTTTTTAGAGTTTTATAACAAATGTTACGGATAGCAAGAGTCGCCACCAACTTTTATTTTATCCAATAAGGAAAGGGTGAAAGGAATAGGAAAGACCTTCGAGATTTTCTTGAGTTCAATGGGTAGATTATGAAAAGGGAAGGTGTTAGCACCCTTTTCATCTGTAGTTATCTACGGGCTCTTAATCTCTAGCTCACTTTGTTTTGAAAATGCTTTGTGAATGTGTTTCAAAAATATTTTTAAAAAATGCCTAAGTACGACAACTTTATAATGATTCTTGTATTATTTAAGAATGCTTACAAAGTGTTTGTTTTTGAAAATATTTCAGAGAAAGTGTTTGTGAAAAAGATGTTTTGAAAAGTGTGAGCAAGCGATTAACAATATTCTACCTTTAATCATGGTCTTTCGTGTTATTTTCCTCCTCCTTTAGATAGTGCTATGCTACCATTAGTTAGTAGGACGCCTTATTTTTTGGATGTGAAGGGACATGCGCGAGTCATCGTACAGTTATAAAGGAAACTCTCTAGGCGCTTTAGCAACTTATCATAAGGGACTAAGATTGTTTACCGAAGGCATCATCAAAGGGTCATCGAGGGACTACGATCTTTTTAGCCGAGGGTATTTGCTAAAGAGTCCCCACGTTCGAGGGACATGACTGTGTTTCTGAGGCAACAAGTGAGGTTACCCTAGAGGTGCGTGTGTGAAGAGTGATTCATGTTTGTAATACGGTGGGAGAACTGACTTTATTGGTTTTTTGTTTTATCATAAATGTTGCGGTTAGCAAGAGTCACTATCGACTTTTATTTTATCCAATAAAGGAAAGGGTGAAAAGAACAGGAAAGATCTTTCGAGATTATTTTCTGAGTAAGGGGCTAGCTTATGGAAAGGGAAGGTGTTAGCACCCTTTCCATATGTAGTTATCTACGGGCTCTTAGCTGCTAGCTCACTTTTGAAAAATGCTTTTTATGTAAGTGTATTTTGAAAGTATTTTGAAAAGACTCCTTAGTGCGGAGAACTTTGTAATGTTTCTCGTTTCGGCAAGAACGTATACAAAGTGTTTTTTTATCTATGAAAATATTTTGAAAAAGGAGTGTGTATGTGTGAAAATTTATTTTGTTTGTTTGTGTGAGCAAGAAACTATGAGCTATCTACCTACTCGAAAGATTTTTTTATTTTCATCATTTATTTTAGATAGTTCTATCCTACTATTAGTCAGTAGGTATCCCTATTGTGATACGGTGAGAGAACTGACTTGAGGTTTTTGCGTTTGATCGCAAATGTTGCGGTTAGCAAGAGTCGCCATCGACTTTTCTTTAATCCAAAAAGAAAGGTGAAAAAACACAGGAAAGACCTTTGAGATTGTTTCTTAAATTCGGGGGGTAGATTATGAAAAGGGAAGGTATTAGCACCCTCTTCATCCATGGTTTTCCATGGGCTCTTAGTTACTTGCTAGATCACTTTCTTTTGTTTGAAATTGTGCTTTGTGTGGTTTTTGAAAGTATTTTGTAAAAGAGGCCATTTTTTAGGAAATCTTTGTAATGATTCTCGTTCATAAGAATGTATACAAAAATGTTTGATCTTTTGAAAATGTTTTCAATGTTTGTAAGATGTTTGAAAATGTGTGTGTTTGTTTTGAAATGGAGCAATTAATTAGGAGCAATCTACCTACTCAAATGTCTTTCTTATTCATTTTCTTTTCCTTTGACATTGTTGTCTTACCATTGATTTGGTAAGCAACCTTATCTTTGGATGTAAATGGGACATGCGTGGGTCATCGTAGAGCCATGATTAGCAATGTTGCAAGGTATCTTAGCATTCTTTTTGAGGGACTAAGATCATTTGTAAGGCAACTTTAGATAGCGTCATCGAGGGACTATGATCTTGTATTTGTTTGTTTTTGCTAAGATACCTTACATGCGTAATATGGCCATTTTGTATAAGGAAACCAAGTGGATTTTATCTTAGGGGTGCTTCTGTGCAAGTGTATTATTTTCATTCTTGATTTTGACTTGAATTAGGGTTTTCTACTTGATTGATTTTATTCTTTCTATACAAACCCTAATTACTAGCATGTTATGTAAAAGCGATAAATTGCGTAATTTAAAGTTACTACGTTATTACAATATTTGTGGGAGGGGGTATACAATTTATGAATGGGGATTGCAATAATATAAACCTAATTAATCTATTTCAACCAAATTGAACATGTAAAGATAATTGAAGAAATATATAAAGTACAAATGCAAATTGAAAGAAATGATTTTTGTGTTGGGATTTCTATATGAAAGAGGTTTTAACCTAAACCTAATTAGAGAAAAATAACTAAATCAAAATTAACTTAAATTAATTAAGAAAAGAAATAAATTAAGGAAATATTTTTTTAAATAAAACCCTAATTCTATTTAGTTGATTAAAAGAAAATAAGTTTAAAGAAAAAATATTTTTTTTGTATTTTTGTCTTGAAAATAATATATGGTGTTGTGAAATATTTTTGGCCTTTTCTTATATTAAAATAAATGTATTTAAATAAATAATAACCTAGTTTTAATTTAATTTACAAGGAAATTAGTAAAGGTAAATAAAGTATAATGAATAAAAATAATTTTTTGTGTGGGAAAAATATTTAAATTAAGTCAAAACATAAATCTATTATTTTTATATATTTTTATGATTTTTTTGGTATTTTAGAAAATATATTTAAAGGAAAAATGAAATAAATAAGTAAATAAAAATAATGGGCCAGGGGATGCCAAAAGTAGGCAGAGAGGTGAGCTAGCAAAATAATAAAAAAAATACTGCCAGGCCCAAAGGGCCCAGTGCCTGCAAAAAAATGTTAGGGAAACAGAAAATATGAAAAATGCAAAAGGGGGGGTTCACATTGGTTCGAACCCCTTGCCGTATAGGTAAGAAGTGACTTAGTACATGCGCACTTGGCACTGGGGTGGTTGTACATCCGTTTAATTATGTCAAACCATAAATATATATTAGAAACTGCTTCCTGAAGGCAACTTCATCTTCAACCTCGCGCCTAGCCGGACCACCTGTATCTTCTTCATCTCTCCACAAAAATGGAATGTTCAAACATGAAAGTTGTGGTGTTTCTTCCCACGAATCCAACCATATAACTAATTTAAGCTGAAAGTCAAAGATGAAAACTAATTTTGCTGGCCCTAAATTGAAACCTAATTTTCTCAGAAATTTCAAATCTAAAATACTCTATACACAGTCTATATAAATGGGAACTATGAACATGGTCAACTTTAGAGTAAAGGTATCTACATTTTGTCTTCACAAATCAGGATCAAATGACGCTTGTATGAAGAGATAGATGTTTTAAAATTTACCTCTTGCAGATGGAGTCGTGAATGGAGTTTGAGCAACTTTTGAGATGGCCTGAGGATCTGTTTAGCTTGCCTGGACCTCCTTGAGTGTGTTCCAACTCCTACTTCCCCTTGAAAGTCCCTGAATCTCTCTATTCAAGTCAACCTGCAAACTTGATGTTTGAAAATGGTGGATAGTGATGGAGGAATTACAGTCTTGAAACAGGGGCCTGGATTGCTTTGGTAAGATGTATAGAAGGTGTTTGAATGATTAGTTTTCGAAACGCACGAGTGGAAATGAAGATGATTAGTTTTAGTTCAAAACTGTGTATCAATGGTGTTCTTAAGCAGATTTATGGTTTTTGAGTGTTTAAGATAGTTTCAGGGCACTGGCATTCGTGTATCATCTTGCAAATAGTGTATGTACTTATAGGCAAGAGGTTTTGAGGCTTGAAACAACTCAAATTGAAATCACATGTTATGGCTTGGTTACTTGCTTTTTGAAGCAAAGTTGACAAACATGGTTTCAATGTGAAGTACAAGGGTTTACAGGGTGGTTAGTAGGTTGTAGATATGTTTCTTCTTGATTTTAAATGCTTTTGAGTCAGAAACAACAATATATGGGCTCAAGAAGAGTTGACATTGTGATTAAAGTCACTTTTCCAAAATGGAAGTGGTGACTTTCTTCCCAAAATGGAAATGCAATTTAGACAATGGAGTTATCAGTTGTGTAAGCATTAAATTATTGAGTGATTATCAAGTTTGAAGCATTCAAAGCAAGATTTGTACATCATGCTTGAAGATTGGATCAAGTGTTCTTCACAAAATGGCTTGTAATCCAAGTGACAAAACACCAACTTCATCTCTTCGATTATCTCTACTCAAGAATGATCTCAAGGAGTTCTTGGACATTTTGGAAATCTTTCAATGTGATCTACAAACCATCTTTGAATTTATTTTGAATATTCCCATTGGAACTATGTGAAAAATTGCCATGAAGTTAGGTCAAAAATCTGCCTAACTAGGGCAAAATTTCATTGTCTTTTTTAGTTCATGAGCATGTATTCACAAAATTATAAATTGAGATCCAAGAAATTTTAGGAGAAGTTGTGTGAAAAAAATTTGTATATTTTATGTAGATTTGCAACTTTCATGTTGGAAGTTTCTCTTGAATAATCTTGCATCATGATGAAAATTTGGCTCAAATTTATGAAAAAACATTAATTTTCAACACTTAGAAATATTTCTAAGTTTAGAAATTTTGACTTTTCAAAATGAAATCTTGTCTTTTTGATTTCTTGTTGAACAAGTTTCATATTTTGACATGTTTTGATGAATTATGATCTTTGACACTTGAATTTGACTAAAAAGTCAAAGTTTAACTTTTTAGTATATAGTTGACTTTTGATCAGTTGACTGCAAAATTCATCTGTCAATCCAATGGAATTGCAATGTTTTGAATCATGTCATTAGTTCAAAATGGTGCACTTGGACTCTTTATATCATGCTTTAAACCAATTTACCATTTGCTAGGTCAAAAATCAGAAATTACCCTTTCTCAGTCAAAACCCTAATTTTGACCATTTTGCCCTTTTGGAGATTTGATCAAATTTCTTGAGGAATTGTGGTCCAAACTTGATCAAATGATACATATGGATCTAAAATGTTGATGTGGATCAAAAATTATGAAGTTTGACTGTAAATTGGCTATGCTTGACTTTTTCCCCAATACAGTTGATTTTTAGGTCAACTGTTCAATTGACTGATCAAAAGTGTGATCCAAGGCTTGAAGCTTGACATGAGTAATCTTGGGGGTCCATAATGGTCCATTAAAGTCATATGAAGCATTGTTAGTCCAAAAATCCTTGTGCAAACTCAAACCCTAATTTTGGTCATCAATGCATAAGGAGGTGTCTTGAGTTGATCAAACCCTAGTGCAGTCTTGAGCCCAAAGAGATCTTGTGAGAAAAATATTGATAAGTGAGAGAGAAAATTTTGGGGTACAACATCTTCCCCTATTAAATCTTCTTAAACCTGAAGAGTTAGATGTGCGTGTTTTACCATTCATGACTCGAAGGTGGAAAATGATTGTACACTAGAGTGCCCAGAAATTTGCACTCGATGATGTGAAGGTTGAGGGAATTGGATTAAAGATGCCATTTGTAGAGGTGATAGAAATTTGTTGGAGATGGGCTTGTAGATGCCATCTGGAGTGATTGCTGAGTTGTAATTTGTAAGCTGAAAGGATGAGTATCTGAATGGTGTCTGTGTCTAGAGCGTATCTGAATTGTATCTAAAAGACGAATCTGAATGAGTATCAGAATGGAATCTGTGTCTAGAGCGTATCTGAACTGTATCTGAAAGCTGAATCTGAATGAGTGTCAGAATGGCATCCGTGTCTGGAGCGTATCTAAACTGTATCTGAAAGCTGAATTTGAATGAGTATCAGAATGGCATCCGTGTATGGAGCGTATCTGTACTGTATCTGGAAGAGGCTTTGAATGAGTATCAGAATGACATCCGTGTCTGGAGCGTATATGTACTGTATCTGAAAGCTCTGAACATTTTTAATGATAGTTGTTAATCTTATCCTGAAAAGGGTAAAATGTTAGCTAAAATGCAAAGTCATGTTGTATGAAATGTATTATATAATGCATTTGTGTAATCAATGTTTATGATATATGGATGCGATGTATGCGTATGCAAGCTAATCTGCTGCACTGTTGTTGGATTGGGGAAAATAAATCCCTGAATGTTGCTGAGGATATGTAATTCTTCATGTCTTGAAGTGTTGATGAATTTCCGTTTAGAGAAATAAACTTTGTTGCAAGGGAAATGCCATGTATTTCTTAAAAATCTGTTTGGAGAAATTGGACGATTTCTACCGGGGATTGATAATTGGAATCTTTATTCCGCTGGGGATTAAACAATATACTGCGGGGGATTTCTTATGGAATAGCCTAGAGGTATTTCCCTATCCTTTCAACCTATCAGTAATTGCCTTTTTTCATTTTGTTTATTTGTAAACAGTAATTATGTTCAACAATTAATCATTGGACGCTTTCGTAAATAAAACACAAGCGTAAATAAAAACATATAGTTTTTGCACTTTCAAAGGGATATCTTTGTATTGATTTTGAGTAAGTATTTTTGTACAATGAGACAAACACTCTAGTAGGAGAATGTCGTTGTAAAAAATGAAAATTTTAATATACAGAAAAGATAGCTATGTGTAATAATTCCATGGGGTTCTCATTATGCTATAGCCTTTGTATCTCTGAGCATCTGGTCTATTTGTTGCCTTGTCCGAAGATGATTGAATTGGTCAGGTATGTCGAGTTTGCAAGTTTTCCGTAAGGTGATCCAACGGGGCATAGTCATACGTTTTAATTCCCTAACTTTTTCCTGGACCGCGCTTTCAGGTTTTCAATCCACCGGGAAACCCTTTTTTGCCCAAGTCTCCCTTTCGGGTTTTCAACTTGTTGGAAGTACAGGTTTTTGTTTTGTCCCTAATTTTTGCCTGAACCTTTCTGGTTCGCCGAGATGCCCTTGTTTTGCCTAGGTACGTCAACCTAGCGGGTCTCTTATGCGTAGTGTCTTTTGATTATATCTGCATTTGCAGGATGCGGCAGGTCGTCACCATCCATGGTTGTTAAGATCATTTCCCCACCAAAGAATATATTTTTGATTACAAATGATCCTTCATAGGTAGGGGTCCATTTTCCCCTTGGATCACCTTATGGAAATATGATGCGTTTGATCACCAGGTCCCCAACTTGATACACTTGGCGTCTGACTTTCGTGTCGAAAGCCTTGATCATCGAATTTCATGGACAGGTAGTCTTCTACAGCTTGGTAAGCAAGGTGATCAGCTAATACACTGCCCTTTATTGCTTTCTGGGTAGTATATTGTATGTCATATTTCGTTTGGATCATCTGCCATCTCGCTATTCTCCCGGAAAGAGGAGGCTTCTCGAAGATGTATTTTATCAGATCCATTTTAGATATCAACAAAGTATTATGAGTCAGCATATAATGTCTTAGCCGGAGAGCAGCCCATGCCAGAGCGCAACAAGTTTTCTCGAGCAGTGAATATCTTTTTTCACAGTCGGTAAAATTTTTGCTCAGGTAATAAATAACATGCTCTTTTCGTCCAGACTCGTCATGCTGCCCCAATACACACCCCATTGAGTTTTCTAAAATAGTCAGATACATGATCAACGGTCTTCCCTCGACTGGTGGCATCAATACAGGAGGCTCTTGTAAGTATTTTTTGATTTTGTCAAAAGCAACTTGGCAATCTTCATTCCATTTGACTACTTGATCTTTCTTCAACAATTTAAAGATTGGTTCACAAGTAGCTGTCATGTGAGAGATGAATCTGGCAATGTAATTCAAACGCCCCAAGAATCCTCTGACTTCCTTATCAGTACGAGGAGCTTGCATCTCTTGTATTTCTTTAACTTTGGCAGGATCGACCTCGATACCTTTGTTACTGACGACAAAGCCTAGGAGTTTACCAGACCGTACCCCAAATGTGCATTTATTTGGATTCAACCTCAGCTTGTTTTTCTTCAGTCTCTCAAATAGTTTTTGTAAGTGATCAAGATGCTCTTCTTCTGTTTGAGATCTGGCTATCATATCGTCCACGTAGACCTCTATTTCGTGATGTATCATATCATGAAATAAAGCTACCATGGCACGCTGATAGGTTGCCCCAACGTTCTTTAGTCCGAATGGCATCACCTTATAGCAGAAAGTGCCCCACTGCATGACAAACATTGTTTTCTCCATGTCCTCAGGCGCCATTTTGATTTGGTTGTAGCCTGAGAAACCGTCCATGAAGGAAAACACTTTGTGTTATGCCATATTATGAACTAGAATATCAATGTGGCAGAGTGGAAAATCATCCTTAGGGCTTGCCCTATTCAAATCTCTGTAGTCCATACACATTCGCACTTTGCCGTCTTTTGTGGGTACAGGAACAATATTGGTAACCCATTAGGGATAAGGGGTGACAGCCAGGAATCCAGCGTTGAGTTGCTTCATGACTTCTGCTTTAATATTTTCTGACATATCAGGCCTCATGCGGCAAACCTTTTACTTTACTGGCAGAAAATCTTCTCTTGTAGGCAAATGATGTACCATAATGTGTGCATTAAGTTCTGGCATGTCTTCATACGACCAGGCAAAGACTTCAACGTAATCGTGTAAAAACTGAATCAGACGCTCCTTGACACTGGGTTCCATATTCGCACCCACTTTGACCTCTTTTTTGTCTTCTTCGGTACCTAGGTTGATTGTATCCACGGGTTCCTCGTGAGGTTGAATGGTTCTCTCTTCTTGTTTTACTAGTCTGGCAAGTTCTCCTGGTACTTCACAGTCTTCCTCACCTTCGTCTTCGGATTGGTAGATTACATTATCAGAGTCACAAAAGGCTATAGCAGTATCGTTACCCATGGGATCCCGAATGGATGTATACCTGTATTGTGAGGTGGGTGTGTGTAAGGGTATAGCTATCTTTGAAAGAAATAAAAATGTAAAAGAAAAAACAATGAGCACAAAAGTTTGTATGCGAAAACGTCCATGATTCATTGATGTCATATGAAAATGATATAATAACCCTTACAAATGGACCATTGTGCCTCGGGTAAGACACAAGGTTTTAAGAGTGCGAATTGTTTTAATATTACAGATCCAACAAAATGTAAAGACAAATTACTGTGGGATAAAACTAATTGGGACAAAATCTCTAGCCTCCCAATTGTTGATCCCTCCATTGACAGGTGGGAATATCCAGTCCTCCAAGTCACAGCTATCTTCATCATCTTCTACACCGTTGACCTCGCGGTTGCTGATCTTCAGGGGTGGTCCTCCAGCACGAGCACGACGTACAGCCTTTTGAGCATTTGAAGTGAAACCTAGGCCAAACTTGTCAGACTTATATGGGATATCTGGGAGTTGTACCCAGATAGTGCACCCTCCTTCTTCTACCACTGCTTTGGCATCCTTCAAAGATGACATCCGGAGTGGAGGCCTTGTAATCTTGGGAACCTGAGACACAGCCTTGGTCACTGCCACATCTTGGGGGACTTCTTCAAAGTGTTGAAATGGATTTTCAATAAATTCACCATCTAATTCCACATATCTAAAGGAATTGAGATGGATGATCATGTACTCTTCCTCTCCATGAACAGTGATAATCTTCCCTTGAATTGGATACTTCAGCATTTGGTGCAGCGTATAAGTAACAACGCCAGCATTGTGGATCCATGGTCGGCCTAGCAAGCAGGAGTATGAAGGGCGGATGTCCATTACATAAAAAGCTGAATTGAAAGTTTGGGTTCCAACCTTTATGGGGATATCCACTTCCCCATGCACCATCTTTTTTGAGCCGTCAAAAGCCCTTACTACTATGTTGCTTGGCTTTAATGTCAGTCCCTCGCAGTCAAGTCTATCAAGAGCTTTTTTAGGCAGTACATTCAAAGATGAGCCAGTGTCCACCAAAACATGAGCCAAGGTTGTGCCCCTACATTCAACTGAGACATGCAATGCGTCATTATGCTTCCTTCCCCTTGGCATTAGACTAGCATCTGAAAAACCTAGGACATTATCTGCAGTCAAGCTGGCTATGCAGTCTTGGAACTGATCGACATATGTCTCTTGAGGTACATGGGCGGTTTTTAAGAATTTTACCAAGGACTTTGCATGCGCCTCAGAACATAGTAGTAATGCCATCATGGAAATTTTAGAAGGAGTTTGCCCCAGTTGTTCAACTACATCGTAGTCGCTTCTCTTTATAATCTTTAGGATCTCCTCCATTTATTTCTTGGAGGTCTCAGGGATAGTCAATGACTGAGCCTTTGTCCGGACAAGCTCAATCAGAATACTTTTTCCTCGAGTCTCGATTAACTCGGCAGCAGGAGTGTCAGTAAGAATGATAACAGAGGTTATAACGGCTTTGTCAGTTGGAATAATGGTGGAGATGATTGTAGGATTAGGAATAACCTTTGGAATAGCAACAAGAATGATTACGGGTCCAGAAACGGCCTTTGGGGGAGAAATTTCTGGAGAGAAGATTCTACCACTTCGGGTAATCTTACTAGTCCCTTCAATATTACTGACGTCGGAATCCACTTTCTCATAACTTGAATTTTTGGCGGCTGGCTAGTCCTGTTTGATACCATGGTAGTAGACATCCCCTCCATAATTCCATGGTACGGTCTTGTCTGACGAATATGGGACTGTTCCAGGCATTGTGATTATTAAAGTAGTTGCTTTCGGAACTGGTGTAATTCTAACGGGTCTTTTGGTGGAGACCCTAGAAGAATTGGAAGAAATGGTAATGATAGAAACATCTTCAAAAGGAATAGGTGGAACAAAAGTCTTTTCGAACAAAATTTCTTTGTTATCTATTAGGCATTGAACGCCTATTTTCAACAAAGGACAGCTGGTTGGAGAGGATAAACAGAAATGGAAAACTTCGTCACAGCCCGGGAACACACCGACATTCAACAAGTTCATTTTAATAGTCAGAAGTAGGGTCATGATTTCATCAACTGAAGTAACAAACAATCCTTCTTCAATGGCATTGGTATTATGGCCATGTCTGGGCATAGGGACAGAAATGACATTTGGCTTTTCAGGTGCATCGAACTTAATTTCTTTTGCTTCAATGAGGTCTTGCATTTTGTTCTTTAGAGCCCAACAATTATTAGTGTCGTGACCAGGACTTTCAGAGTGATATGCGCAACGGGCATTGGGATGATAGTGAGGAGATGTTGTGTTGGGGTTTTTCGGAGCTTCTTTCAAGGTCACCAAATTGGATCTTAGTAGATGCAGTAATACTTGAGACGGGGTCATGTTGATTCTGGTGAATTGCCTGACTGGCCTTTCCATCCTTGGTTGATTATTTTTTTGCTGATCAGGCGCAGGCTTAGGAATCATAACAGCCCCCACCATGGGTCGGCGTTCGGCCCTATCTTGGTTTCTTTGCAGATATACAGCAACCACCTCTTTCTTTCCAATGAAAGGCTTCCTTATAGGTGCAGAAGAAGATGTATCTTTCTAAATCTTTCCACTCTTTATACCGGTTTCTACCCATTCTCCAGTCAATATTAGTTCAGTAAAGCCTGCAGATGAACTTCCAATTAAATGATTGAATAAGGGACCAGACAAGGTGCCCAATAACATGTCTACCAATTCTCTCTCAGATAGAGGGGGTTGAACTCTTCCAGCCAAGTCTTTCCATTTTTGCGCATAGTCTTTGAAACCTTCATTGGAAACCATGGCCATACTCTAGAGTTGAGTACGGGTAGGAACAAGATCAACATTTTATTGGTATTGTTTGTAGAAGGCTGCAGCAAGATCTTCCCAGTTGTTAACGTTGGCTCTTTCTAGTTGGTAAAACTAGACAAGTTGAGTTCTAGACAGACTGTCTTGGAAGAAGTGTACCCATAAGTCTTTGTCAGCGGTATGGGGTTGGATTTTCCTCACATATGACCAGAGATGCATTTTGGGGCATGAAACTCCATCATATTTGGCGAACACATGTGCTTTGAATTTCGGAGGAATCACAATCCCCGACACTAAACCCAATTCCTCAAAGTCCAAGCCATGCACTTTTTGGATTTCCACCGCACTAAACCGCTCTTCGAGATGTCTATACTTGTCATCAGTTGGAGGGTATTATTCTTCAGAAGGGTCTTCTTCTTCCTCTTTCTCTTCCGATTCAGACGGGATAACTGTTTCCTTGCCTTTCCCCTCTTGATTGTCTCTTTCACCGGATGTTGTTCCAAAGTTTAAGGTCCTTCTTGTCTGCTTATGAAATCTTCTTCCCATGTTCAAAACTCTGGTTACCTTCTTTGCCTTCTTTTTTCTTCTCCTCTGCCAGCAAAGTCTTCAACTCTTCTTGTCCCTTGGCTAGGGTCAAGAGCAACTGTTGAAACTGTGTATTCTGAGCTTGGAGATCCTTCATTGTTTGCTCAAGATCCATCTTACTGAAATAAACAGTAGAGAGATGAGGAGACTTGTTACAAAAGACCTGCTTATGTTATGATGAATCGTATATACATATGTAATGATTTCAAGGATTTCAAAGATTGGAATTTGTTTTAGACAAAAAGGAAACACACGTTATATTAATAAGTTAAAGCTTGAGTACATCAATGCCTCTTGGGAAAAATAACACAAAAACTTTAAGATAAAAAGGTAGTACGCATCCTCTTTGGTGTGATGTAGGCATTCAGAGTCTGCTCCTCATGAAGTAGTCTAGTGTGTTCTAAAACCTTCTTCTCGCTTGCGTAGAATTGGGATTCAAAAGTATCTCGCTCCCCCTTGATTTGTATCCGATCCCTTTGTATGTCTTCAAGAGATGTGGGCATTTCAGGATGTAGGATAGTGTATGGAATATCTCCCTCCATGACAGGCTCAATGATTACCGGAAGAATGGAGGGGTAAGGCATCATAAGACTCTGAGCACGAGTTCGTACCCATTTGAGGTAAGGCTCAAGAGAGATGGAATTCTTGTGCCCTAAAGTCTTGCTATCCACCTTGTTTAACATCCTCCAAGCTCGGATAAATCTCTGGTGAAGACCTTGATCGTCGTTGTCGTAGTCAAATACCAAACCTTGAATCAGTATCTCATGCAGGACACCCCTTCGGGCATAACCAAATTGTCTTAAAGCTAAACAGGGTTTGTAGGTGATACCTACCCTAATTCCAAGTAAAGGGACATTAGGAAATTCCCCCAATGGTCGACAATGATAACATTCTCTTTGGATTGGGAGCACCAATGAATGTCTGAATGTTTGAGCATTATTAACCTTTGTGACCACCTTGAACCTTGCTCATTCTTTAATACAGATTGGGGAAGATGAGAAATAAACCATCTTGCAAAGAGAGGAGTGCATCACATGAGGACGCCTCTTTTCCTCATTTTGCGGGTGTGAAAAGAGTGTAGCATATCCCCTAGTAATTTAGGCACCGGGTTGCGTGATATGAAGATTTTGACGGCGTTCACATCTATGAGTTGATCAAGGTTTGGGAACAAAACAATCCCATAGATGAGGAGAGCCACAATTTCCTCAAAGGCTTGCAAGTCCAAGGAATTCCAACAACTTTGGGCTTTCTCAAACAGGAACTTTTCTAGGAAACCTTTGACACCACTCCTTGTTTCCAAATGAGTTGTGACATCAGCTGAGTGCAAGTGTAGAGCTTGAGCAATGTCTTTTGGCTTCGGGTCTCTTTCTGTACCGTTGAATGGTAGTTGATTGAGAATTGGAATCCTCAAGAGTTGAGAGAATTCTTCCAAAGTAGGCACAAGCTGATAGTCGGGAAACGTGAAGCAATGGTGTAAAGGATCAAAGAACTGAAATAGCACCTTCATCATGTCCTCATCTGTGTTAGAGGTGACCAAGTTGAGTAGACAACCATGTCTCTCAGTGAATGAAGAGTTTTCAGGAATCCTTGAAGCTATCTCCTTAAGTTGTGGAGGGATCCTTACAAGATTGACTTGAATAGTTTTCCTGCAAAGTGAATCCATATCCTACAAAACAAGAACAAATATGAATCCCAAAATCCTTGAAATGGTTAGTGGATGTATATGATGTTAATGATGTTATGTACAAATATGAATATACAAACAAAGCAAACAAATCCTTAGTTTTAGGCTTGCATGGAGTTTTATAGGTAAGTACCCTCTTGAAGTTTAGTTGGCTTAAACCTGTCCTAGTAATAGTAACTGGGTTCTAAGGAGCTCAATATCACTGGTTTGTTTCCTTGGTCATTGTTTCAGCACAAGCCTCTTTAATAGCGACTGAAATATCCCAAGAAACCAAACCTCAATGAGTGTAATATCGAGTATCTACCAACTTCAGACTGCACCAAAGTCGGTCATCTCACTACATCCTAAAGGCCAAGTTGGTCAAGTAAAGGTTCTAGAAGTTCATTAGTGCTTCATGACATCACTCACCGGCCCCGTATTCTCTTTGATTAACTCAAAGGCTACCGGTACCCACAAATATGTCGCACTAACATAGCTATTGCGTAGACCATATCGGTATACCCCACACAGTTTCCACAATGTATTGCTATTTACCTATAATATATCCCAAATCCGGATAGAGGATTCAAACCCAAACAAAGAACCATAATGTAAAGCATACAACTCAAACAATGTAAGCAAATAAATGTGATCTAATCCCGAAGGTAACTCCACTTTTAGAATTTCCCCAGCAGAGTCGCCAGTTCTGTGATACGGTGGGTGAACTGAATTGAGGTTTTTGCGTTTGATCGCAAATGTTGCGGTTAGCAAGAGTCGCCACCGACTTTTATTTTATCCAAAAGGAAAGGTGAAAAAGCACAGGAAAGACCTTTGAGATTGTTTCTTGAGTTCGGGGGGTAGATTATGAAAAGGGAAGGAATTAGTACCCTCTTCATCCATGGTTTTCCATGGGCTCTTAGTTACTTGCTAGATCACTTTCTTTTGTTTGAAATTGTGCTTTGTGTGGCTTTTGAAAGTATTTTGTAAAAGAGGCCATTGTTTAGGTAATCTTTGTAATGATTCTCGTTCGTAAGAATATATACAAAGATGTTTGATCTTTTGAAAATGTTTTCAATGTTTGTAAGATGTTTGAAAATGTGTGTGTTTGTTTTTGAAATAGCAAGAATGTTTGTTTTGAAATGGAGCAAGTAATTAGGAGCAATCTACCTACTTAAATGTCTTTCTTGTTCATTTTTTTTCCTTTGACATTATTGTCTTACCATTGATTTGGTAAGCAACCTTATCTTTGGATGTAAACGAGACGGGCGTCAGTCATCATATAGCCATGATTAGCAATGTTGTAAGGTATCTTAGCATTCTTTTTGAGGGACTAAGATCATTTGTAAGGCAACTTTAGATAGCGTCATCGAGGGACTGTGATCTTGTATTTGTTTGTTTTTGCTAAGATACCTTATATGCGTAATAAGACCATTTTGTATAAGGCAACCAAGTGGATTTTACCCTAGGGGTGCTTGTGTGCAAGTGTATTATTTTCATGCTTGATTTTATCTTGAATTAGGGTTTTCTACTTGATTGATTTTATTCTTTCCATACAAACCCTAATTACTAGCATGTTATGTAAAAGCGATAAATTATGAAATTTAAAGTTACTACGCTATTACAATATTTGTGGGAGGGGGTATAAAATTTATGAATGGGGATTGCAATAATATAAACCTAATTAATCTATTTCAACCAAATTGAACATGTACAAATAATTGAAGAAATATATAAAGTATAAATGCAAATTGAAAGAAATAATTTTTGTGTTGGGATTTTTATATGAAAGAGGTTTTAACCTACACCTAATTAGAGAAAAATAACTAAATCAAAATTAACTTAAATTAATTAAGAAAATAAATTAATTAAGGAAAGATTTTTTAAATAAAACCCTAATTCTATTTAGTTGATTAAAAGAAAATAAGTTTAAAGAAAAAGTTTTTTTTTTGTATTTTTGTCTTGAAAATAATATATGGTGTTCTGAAATATTTTTGGCCTTTTCTTATATTAAAATAAATGTATTTAAATAAATAATAACCTAGTTTTAATTTAATTTACAAGGAAATTAGTAAAGGTAAATAAAGTATAATGAATAAAAATCATTTTTGTATGGGGAAAATATTTAAATTAAGTCAAAACATAAATCTATTATTTTTATATATTTTTATGATTTTTTTGGTATTTTAGAAAATATATTTAAAAGGAAAATTGAAATAAATAAGTAAATAAAAATAATGGGCTAGGGGGTGCCAAAAGTAGGCAGGGAGGTGAGCTAGCAAAATAAAAAAAATACTGCCAGGCCCAAAGGGCCCAGCGCTTGCAAAAAAATGTTAGGGAAATAGAAAATATGAAAAATGCAAAAGGGGGGTTCACATTAGTTTGAACCCTCGCCCTTTAGGTAAGAAGTGACTTAGTACGCGCGCGCTTGCCACTGCGGAGGTTGTACATCAGTTTACTTATGTCAAACCATAAATATATATTAGAAACTGCTTCCTGAAGGCAACTTCATCTTCAACCTCGTGCCTAGCCGAACCACCTGTATCTTCTTCATCTCTCCACAAAAATGGAAAGTTCAAACATGAAAGTTGTGGTGTTTCTTCCCACAAATCCAACCATATAACTAATGTAAGCTAAAAGTCAAAGATGAAAACTAATTTTGCTGGCCCTAAATTGAAACCTAATTTTCTCAGAAATTTCAAATCCAAAATTCTCTATACACAGTCAATATAAATGGGAACTATGAACATGGTCAGCTTTAGACAAAGATATCTACATTCTGTCTTCACAAATCAGGATCAAATGACGCTTGTATGAAGAGATAGAAGTTTAAAAATTTACCTCTTGCAGCTGGAGTCGTGAATGGAGTTTGAGCAATTTTAAGATGGCCTGAGGATCTGTTTAGCTTTCCTGGACCTCCTTGAGTGTGTTCCAACTCCTACTTTGCCTTGAAAGTCCCTGAATCTCTCTACTCAAGTCAACCTGCAAGCTTGATGTTTGAAAATGGTGGATAGTGATGGAGGAGTTATAGTCTTGAAACTGGGGTCTGGATTGCTTTGGTATGATGTATAGAAGGTGTTTGTGTGATTAGTTTTCAAAATGCACGAGTGGAAATGAAGATGACGAGTTTTTGTTCAAAACTATGTATCAATGGTGTTCTTGAGCAGATTTATGGTTTTTGAGTGTTTGAGATAGTTTTAGGGCACTAGCATTCGTGTCTCATCTTGCAAATAGTGTATTTACTTATAGGCAAGAGGTTTTGAGGCTTGAAACAACTCAGAAATTGAAATCACATGTTATGGCTTGGTTAATTATTTTTTGAAGCAAAGTTGACAAACATGGTTTCGATGTGAAGTAAAAGGGTTTATAGGGTGGTTGGCAGGCTGTATATATGTTGCTTCTTGCTTTTAAATGCTTTTGAGTCAGAGACAACAATGTATGGGCTCAAGAAGAGTTAACATTGTGATTAAAGTCACTTTTCCAAAATGGAAGTGGTGACTTTCTTCCCAAATTGGAAATGCAATTTGGACAATGGCTCAAATGCTTGGACAATGGCTCTATTAGTTGTGTAAGCATTAAATTATTGATTTATTAGCAAGTTTGAATCCTTCAAAGAAATATTTGTACAACATGCTTGAAGATTGGATCAAGTGTTCTTCACAAAATGGCTTGTAATCCAAGTGACAAAACACCAACTTCATCTCTTCGATTCTCCCTACTCAAGAATGACCTCGAGGAGTTCTTGGACATTTTGGAAAGCTTGCAACGTGATATAAAACCCATCTTTGAATTTATTTTGAAGATTCCCCTTGGAACTATGTGAAAATTTGCCATGAAGTTAGGTCAAAAATCTGCCTAACTTGGGCAAAATTTCACTAAGTCTTTTTTAGTTCATGAGCATGTATTCACAAAATTATAAATTGAGATCCAAGAAATTTTAGGATAAGTTGTGTGAAGCAAATTTGTAGATTTCATGGAGATCTACAACTTTCATGTTGGAAGTTTCTCTTGAATAATCTTGCATCATGATGAAAATTTGGCTCAAAGTTAGGAAAAAACATGAATTTTTAACACTTAGAAAAATTTCTAAGTTTAGAAATTTTGACTTTTCAAAATGAAATCTTGACTTTTTGATTTCTTGTTGAACAAGTTTCATATTTTTACATGCTTTGATGAATTATGATCTTTGGCACTTCAATTTGACTAAAAAGTCAAAGTTCGACTTTTTAGTATACAGTTGACTTTTGATCAGTTGACTGCAAAATTCATCTGTCAATCCAATGGACTTGCAATGTTTTGAATCATGTCATTAGGTTAAAATGGTGCACATGGACTCTTGAGATCGTGCTTTAAACCAATTGACCATTTTCTAGGTCAAAAATCAGAAATTTCCCTTTCTCAGTCAAAACCCTAATTTTGACCATTTTGCCCTTTTGGAGATTTGATCAAATTTCTTGAGGAATTGTGGTCTAAACTTTATCAAATGATACATATGGATCTAAAATGTTGATGTGGATAAAAAATTATGAAGTTTGACTGTAAATTGGCTATGGTTGACTTTTTCCCCAATACAGCTGATTTTTAGGTCAATTGTTCAATTGACTGATCAAAAGTGTGATCCAAGGCTTGAAGCTTGACATGAGTAATCTTGGGGGTCCATAATGGTCCATGAAAGTCATATGAAACATTGATAGTCCAAAAATCCTTGTGCAAACTCAAACCCTAACTTTGGTCATCAGTGCATAAGGAGGTGTCTTGAGCTGATCAAACCCTAGTGCAGTCTTGAGCCCAAAGAGATCTTGTGAGAAAAATCTTGATAAGTGAGAGGGAAAATTTTGGGGTACAACACATATCATTAGATGTTTTAAGGGACATGCGAGGGTCAGCATACAATCATTGAAGGCAACTAGTAAGGACGCCTTAGAAATTTCGTAAGAACTAGATTATTCACCAAAAGGCGACATCGAAGGGTCATCGAGGAACTATGATCTTTGATTCGAGTTACTTTTCTAAAGCATCCCTACTTTCAAGTGACATGAATACTTTTATTTTCCGAAGGCAACAAGTGGAGGTACCTTAAAAGTGTGCGTGTGTGAGTGTGTTGTGTTTCAGTTATTTATCTTGGATGTTAGGTTTTGCTAGTGTTTGCTTTTAGTCTTTATCATGCGCGCCTATTAACACTCATATAGCAATTAATATATGTACATAGGTGCGGAAAGTAAAAGTGCGGGAAAGTAAATCCTAAACTATTACATCCCATGAGCACTTACAATATTTAGAAAGAAAATGCGAAAAAAATAAACTAACTATTATAAAATCGTATGTGCGACCTATACATTTATTTCTAAAATGGTAAATAAATAGAAAATAATAGGAAAGATTATTTAGAAAGAAAATTAAATATCCTAAAAAGAAAAGTCGAAATATTTTTGGTATTTTTGTGATTTGATCTTAATGTTTTTTAAAAAAACTTTAAATTAATTACAAATTAATTATAAAATAAACATTAAAATGGGATTAAAATAAATTTCTCAAAAATTAATTTTAATCTAAAAAAAACCTAAATCTATTTTTTTGTGATTTCAATTTTATGATTTTTTGTTTATTATTTTTTTAATTGATTTAAGAAAATTAAGTTAATGATAATAAAAAATCTAATGTCTAATTGATTTTAATTAAAAAAGGAAGTGATTATTAATTAAAATTAAATCTATTTTTTGTGGTTTTTGATTTTATGAGAATTTTATGATTGAGTTAATTATCTAAAAAAAGTTAATAAGACAACATAAATATTAAAAAAAGAAAAGGTCTTGATTCCGAATCTGAGATCTGAAACTAAATGTTCTTGATGTCCTAACGATGGCATCATGTTATTTCTGCCTTCATGCCTGCATGTAAAACGTTAGACTTGTTCAAAACATCAATTGTAATAAGAATATACGCATAAAAATGATTTAAATTACGAAATCTGATATTCGGAATCAAAATTTTACCAAATCAGAGGGATGGTATGAAGGGATCCTGAGACGCATGGGGGTTGGATAATGATGTGGATCGCCTCCTAGGGGTCTCAGAAGGATGAGGGAGTCACTGGTTTTGAGTGAGAGAAGCTGGAACTTGGGTTATGAGTTTTACAACTTCTTGGAATTTTTTGTGAAATTCGAGCTCTCTCTTAGGCAAGGATTTTTTTCGTGCTCTCTCTTAGGCAAGGATTTTTTTTGTGCTCTTAGGCAATGATTTTTTTCGTCCCTCTGTAGCTTGCATAGTGTGGTATATATAGAGGAGTGAGAGAAGATCAAACAAGTAAGGTAAGAATCAAGGCAATAAAGCCCTTTTCAAAACAAGATAAAACACATTAAAATATTTCCAAACTTGTGAAATCCTTGCCATACTTGACATGCATTAAACTTGGACTTCCTTGCTTGCCTTTGCATGAAATTTGGGCTTCAATCTTGGCCCATAAGTCCAATCATACGCCTAAACCCATTTGCTTTACACTTTGTTCTTGATTTAATTTGTTTTAAATGAAAAAAAATCAAATCAAATAAATAAAAATCATGAAAAATAAAGGAATGGTTTTAGGGGTAATCTAACATATCATGAACATGTATGAGTCTCAAAAATTAGGTCCATTGGTCTAGAAGTTCAAAATTTCCCTACTTGAAATTCATGAATTCCTTCAAAATTCCCTAACTTGTGCAACTCATAACTTGCTAAATCTTCACCTTTTGGAGATTATCTTGGACTTTTTGGAAATCCCAATATGTCATCTATAGTTTCTCTTTTAATATATTTTGCATTTGGAGACATTATCTTGATGTAAGTTGCCTTGACAAAAAGTGTCTTTTGTTGACTTTTTGAAAATGACCTATAATGTATGAGATCATATCTTCCAAATGAAGCATCTTTTGGACTTGAGAATAAAAGTAAAGTTGTAGAGAATTGAATTTTATTCAAAATGGTATTTGGTTGGGGAAAGTTGATGAAGCCTGTAAAAGTTATGCCTGGTCAAAGTTCAGTCGACTTCTTCTAAAGAAAACCCTAATTTGGAAAATTCTTGACTTTTGATGATCTGAGGACTTTCCTTTGGGAATCATGATCAACCCTTTATCAAATGATGAATATCACTTCAAAATGTTTATGTTGACCAAAAATCTTAAAGTTTGACTGTATGTTGACCATAGTTGACTTTTTGATCAATACAGTTGATTTTCAAGCATTTGAGCCATTGACTGGGCAAACTTGTGATGTAGGGATTGAAACTTGACATGACCCTTATTGAGGGCCTACGAAGAAACATGGGATCCACTAGAGACTTTTGTATACCAAATTTCCTTGAGAAAATCCAAACCTTAGTTGTAGGATTTTGGTTTAGGAGGTGCATCTTGACTAGTCAACCCTTGGGTGCCTTGACCATTTGAAGAGACTTGAAAGAATGCTTTGAAGAAAATGGGAGGGAAAACTTTGGGGTACAACAACTGCCCCTGTTCAATATTGTTAAACCTAAAGAGTTAGATTGGCATGTCTGTCATTCGTGACTTGAAGGTAAAAGATGATTAAACACTTAAGTGCCCAGAAATTTGCACTCGCCTGTGGAAGAAGTAATATTGTTGGTTGAGTATATCGGGAATGGGATTATATATTCTATTTGAGAAGTGACAGAGAGTTGTCGGAGATGGTCTTATAGATGCCATCCTAAATAATTGTTGACTTCAACTGGAAGAAATATCAGAATAAATCTTCGGGCGACTTTAACTGAACCAGAGGAAGCGTCTACCAGAAATGAATCAGGATAAATCATTGGTCGATTTAAACTGAACCAGCGGAGGAAGTCTACCAGAAAAAAATCAGGATAAATTCTTGATTGATCTAAACTGAACCAGCAGGAGTCTCGAATTATCTTTAATTGGAAAACAAATCAGTAAAATCTTTGAGTTGATTTAGCTGAACCAGAGAAAGAAGTCTACCAGAAAACAAATCAGGATAAATGGTTGATCAATTTAAAATGAACCAGTAGAGGTCTCAAATTATTTTTAATTGGAAACAAATAAGAAAATCTTAGGGTCGATTTAACTGAACCAGAGAAAGAAGTCTACCGGAAAAAAAATCAGGATAAATTGTTGACCGATTTAAACTAAACCAATAGAGGTCTCGAATTATCTTTAACTAGAAACAAATCAGCAAAATCTTCAAGTCAATTTGGCTAAACCAGAGAAAGAAGTCTACCGGAAAACAAATCAGGATAAATCATTGATCAATTTAAACGTGAACCAGCAGAGGTCTTGAATTATCTTTATCTGGAAAAAAATCAGCAAAATCTTCGAGTCGATTTAGCTAAACTAGAGAAAGAAGTCTACCAGAAAACAAATCAGGATAAATCATTGATCAATTTAAACTAAACCAATAGAGGTCTTGAATCATATTTATCTGGAAATCAAATCAGTAAAATCATCGAGTCGATTTATCTGAACCAGAGAAAGAAGTCTAGCAGAAAACAAATCAGGATAAATCGTTGATCAATTTAAACCGGACCAACAGAGTACTTGAATTATCTTTATCTGGAAAACAAATCAGAAAAATTTTCGAGTCAATTTAGCTGAACCAGAGGAAGAAGTCTACCGGAAAAAAAATCAGGATAAACCGTTGATCGATTTAAAGTGAATCAGCACAGGTCTCGAATTATCTTTAATTGGAAATAAATCAGCAAAATCTTCAAGTTGATTTAGCTGAACCAGAGAAAGAAGTCTACTGGAAAACAAATTAGGATAAATCGTTAGTCGATTTAAACTAAACCAGTAGAGGTCTTGAATTATCTTTAACTGAAAAACAAATCAGTAAAATCTTAGGGTCGATTTAGCTGAACCAGAGAAAGAAGTGCATTGGAAAAAAAATCAAGATAAATCATTGATCGATTTAAACTGAACATGCAGAGGTCTCGAATTATCTTTAACTGGAAATAAATCAACAAAATCTTCGAGTCGATTTAGATGAACCAGAGAAAGAAGTCCTCCGGAAAACAAACTCAATATAAATCGTTGATCGATTTAAACTAAACCAACAAAGGTCTCGAATTATCTTTAACTGGAAATAAATCAGCAAAATCTTTGAGTCGATTTAGCTGAACCAGATAAAGAAATCTACCGGGAGACGAATTAAGATAAATCATTGATCGATTTAAATCGAACTAGTAGAGGTATCGAATTATCTTTAATGGGAAACAAATCAGCAAAATCTTTGAGTCGATTAAGCTGAACCAGAGAAAGAAGTCCACCGGAAGACAAATCAGAATAAATCATTGATCGATTTAAACCAAACCAGCAAAGGTATTGGATTATGTTTAACTGGAAAACAAATCAGCAAAATCTTTGAGTCGATTTAGCTGAACCAGAGAAAGAAGTCCACCGGAAAAAAAATCAGGATAAATCATTGATCGATTTAAACTGAACCAGCAGATATATTTTGAGAATGACCTTCTGAGGAAAATGCTGAAATAACTCTTCGTCAGATATAGTTTTTGAGAATATTGTTAGGTCGTATAGGTAGTTGATGATATTTGTTGATTGATCTTTTCTTGTAAAGGTGAAGAGTTAGTTGTATGTAATTTCATGGTGTATGAAATGCATCATGTAATGATGTTCTCAAAATAAAAGAGATTGTGTTGTATGTGTTTCGTATGCATATGCTATGATATTTTGTAAATGATGTATGAATGTACAATGTTTTTTTGAAATTTGAGCAGCATCTTAGTTTGGGGATGAAGAGTATGTGCAACTTCGATCTTCTGGGAGATTGTTTCCACTAGGGAATCCTACTTGTTGTTTGAGGATAACTCCGCTGGGAGACATTGATTTCTGCTCTCTGAGGAAACTCTACTGGAGAGTGTTAATTCCTGCTTGGGGGAGAAGAGTTCAAAACTTTGGTCATTCTTTGCTCTACTGGGGAGTTATAATTTGTTGTATACCCTGACCGGGGATAACATCGATGGATGACTTTCTGGCTCGTCTGAGGAAGATAAAGTTGACTGATATTTGATCTAATTTTAGATTCAGTGGCAAATCTCTAGGGATAGTGATGACTTCACTAGGGAAAGGAGTTTTGTCGGTGACTCATTGTCATTTGAGTAACAAACTCAAGCTGGGGAGGTTGGACCTCACTGGAGAGATAAATCTTGCTGAGGAAATAAACCCTCTTGGGGAAATAAACCCTAGCGATGGAGGAATATCCTGCTGAAGGAAGCTCTTCGTCGAGGAGAATGCGCTCTGTTGGAGAGAAGTAATCTGCAAGGGCTTTTACAGTTTTGAAAAATCGGTTGGGGGGAGGAATTCCCATGGACTGTAATGTTTGGGATCCTGTATGTTGGTGACATTTCCAGGGAGAATATCATACTCCTTTATCAGCCAGAGTGATCTTCCAGAGAAATTGTGGGGAATGTATGAACTTGTGAAGATTACCTTGTGGGGATAATCTCATGGCAGTGGCTCTGTGGGCATTTGTGGAGACTTGAACATATCTCAACTTCTAAAGCCTTTGGTGAATGATGATCAGGGCGATAAATCTTCTACTGATAGACAAGTGACGAGATGACGGGACATAGTCATACGCTTTAATCCCTAACTTTTGCTTGGGTTGTCCTTTCAGATTTTCAATCCACTGGGATACCCTTTTTTTCCCAAGCCGCCTTTTCAGGTTTTCGACTTGTCGGGTGTACAATTTTATTTATATATCCCTAATTTTTTTCTCGAACTTTTTTGGTTCGTCGGGATGCCCCTATTTCTGCCTAGGTTAGTCAACCTAGCGGGTCTTTTTTTTCATGCGTAGTATTTTCTGACTATGTCCGCGTTCACCGGGTGTAGAGAATTGTCATTGTCCATAGCAGTAAGTGTTGTAGCACTTCCAGAAAAATGTTTGTTCGATCATATGTGATCCTTTTCTGGAACTCATGTCCAATGCCCCAAGTGATTCAGATGGAGATCTGCCTCTGGCTATTCAGCACTTTTGAGAGATTCCTTGAATTTTGAATCGACTGCCCCCAAATCAGTTGGACACCATGCCATTCCCATTAATTATGAAATGCTTATTATTGGAAATGTCTTTCCATCTGAGATGATTTTGTTCATTGAGAGGATTTCCGTTCATTGAATATTCGTCGTGCGAATTTCTCTGCTATCGAACAATTAGTGATATGCAAAAAATCTCATTTAAAAATGCAAAACTTATGTCTGTCTTGAAGTTTTAAAAATTCATTTTTAGTAAACAAACAGAATTTTATAAGAATATGAATTCAACTCAGGATTTATAGTAAACCTTACAGGATTCAGGATACCTTTTGTAACATTATGCTTTCGAACTAACCCATGCTTCGGCTAGGACTTTTAAGGGTTGTAGCGTGGCTTGGTTCACGGTTTAAGAAACAACGGATAAAAGCTCGAAATTCATTTGTACCCAACCCATTCTTCATGATGTTATTCAGTCCTATACTCAGTTAATTGTGCGTTTAAATCCTAATTGAGTCTGGAATCTTTGCCCTGATATTCGGGTGATGGTTCGGATGCTGAAAGTTTATTTTGAGGAGGCAGTCATTTTTTGTAATATTTTCTTTTTTTTGAGGATTTGTAGAGACCTCTTTTTTTTTATTACCCTACCTTTTTCCTGAACTATTTCTTTTGTGATTATAGTCAGCGGGATGCCCCCATTTTTTTTCTTAAGTCTCCTTCATAGGTTTTGACTTAGCGGGCTTTTCTTTTGAGAGATAATGACTGCTTGTTTTAACAATTATGTGGAACCATCACCATCTTTTGTTTTGGAATGATACCTCTGACACGACTTGTGGTGTACGAGGGGAAAACTTGTGATTGAGTGCACCATTGAATTAACTGAGAAACTACCATGCCTCAGGTTATGAATAAGGGTTTCAACTTACATAAAAAAGAAAACTCTTACTTCATAGGCTCAAAGGGGTTGACTAGGGATTATCTTCCTTATAACTCCACTGTTTAGGATTTGAAACAACACATGTACATCGTAAACAAGGTCTGTTTAAAAGCATACTGTAGAGATTATGGTATCTTTTCCGTCATCCTCCGTCTAAAGGCTTACAACTTTTAATCGAGAGTCAAATATCACAAAAAGGAAGTAAAAGCATAGTTTCAGTATAGTGAAAACGAATGGCTTAATTCAAGACAAACATATGCAATGCATTAATGGAATAACAAAGTTTGACAGAAATAAGTGTTCTAACAATCAGAAGAAAATTACATTTTGAAAACTCTAATGAACAAAAAGCCTCTTTGTCTGAACTTGTCACTTCATATGGTGTGCCTTTGAGGGATGGCAGAAGAATTCAGTCTGACCATCTTGTGTGAACTCCATCACTCCTTCCTCGATCAAGTCTTGAATCTTATTTCTCAATGTCCAACAACTATTAGTATCATGTCCAGGACTGTTGGAGTGGTACACACACCTTGCATTTGGATTGTACATTGGAGAGGCAGTGTTGGGATTCTGAGGAGGATCCTTCAACGTAACCAGCTTGGCCTCCAACACGTGTTGCAATGCTTGAGCCAATGACACGTTGATTTCAATAAGGCATCTTTTAGATGTATTCTGCTTACGTTGATTACCCTGTTTTCGTTGTTGCACTGGTGCTGGATTAGAGATCAATATTGCCCCCACAGATTGGTTAAGATCGCTCTTATTACGATCCTTCTGGTCGTACACAGTACTGGACTCCCTCTTTCCATTGTATGATCTGTTATGAGTACTTGAAGATGTAGTCCCCTGAATTTCACCGCTCCTGAGTTTATTTTCAACACGTTCCCGCATGAACATGTCACCTGATTCCCTATCTGCCAAGAGAGGTTGATCGTTAATTAGGCCCCAAATTCTAGCAGTTTACCTCAAACGGTCGTATTTGTCTTGACGAAGTTTGTTGATGAGGATTCTTAACTCTTCTTGTCCCCGAGCTAAATTTTGGATAAGTGCCATTTGACTACCCATCTAGATTCTCATCCTTTCCATCTCAGCTTGCAGTTGTTCCACCTGGTCATCCTGGTTATCTTCAGGATTTTTCTTGGCTGTGTTCCCAACGAGGAGTGCTTTTAATTCTTCTTGCCCCTTGGATAGATTCAGGACCATTTCCTTGATCTGGGCATCTTGAGTTTGGAGATCTCTATCGTTCTGTTCGAGAGCCATCTTCCTTGCTGAAATAAACAACGAGAAAAAGAGAAACTTTTCTTAAGAATACCTGTTATATAATGACATGCAATGTGTTGTACCCCAAAATTTTCCCTCTCATTTATCAAGATTTCTTTGACTCAAGACTGGATTAGGATTTGGTCAGCTCAAGACATCTCATCATGCACTGATGACCCAAAATTAGGGTTTGAGAATGCACAAGGATTTTTGGACTATCAATACTTCATGTGACTTTCAAACATCATTATGGATCCCTAAGATCACTCAGGACAAGTTTCAAACTTTGAACCACATTTTTGATTAGTCAATGGGACAGTTGACCTAAAAATCAACTGTATTAGGGAAAAAGTCAAACATGGCCAATTTACAGTCAAATTTCATAATTCTTGATCCACATCAACATTTTAAGCTTATATGTATCATTTGTTCAAGTTTGGATCACAATTCCTCAAGAAATTTGATCAAATCACCAAAAGGGCAAATTGGTTAAAAATTAGGGTTTTGACTAAGGAAGGGAAATTTCTGGTTTTTAACCTAGCAAATGACCAATTGAGTTAAAGCATGATTTCAAGGATTCAATTTCATCATCTTAACCTAATAGCATGGTTCAAAACATTGCAATTTCATTGGATTGACAGATGAAATTTGCAGTCAATTGATCAAAAGTCAACTGTATACTAAAAAGTCAAACTTTGACTTTTTGGTCAAAATCAAGTGCCAAGGGTCACAATTCATCAAAACATGTCAAAATGTGAAACTTTTTCATCAAGAAATCCAAGTTTGAATATTAGGGTTTAAATTTGATAATTTTCTTAACTTAGAAAATTTTCTAAGTATAGAAAATTTCTTATTTTTCCTCAACTTTAGGCAATTTTTTCACCATGATGCATAATGATTCAAAGAATGTTCCCAACATGAAAGTTGTAGACTTCCATTAAATATACAACTTTTCTTCACACACTTTTCCCTAATGATGCTTGGATCTCAAGTTATAAATTTATGAATACATGTTCATGAACTAAATAACTTAGTGAAATTTTGCCCTAATTTAGGCAGGTTTTGGACCCAACTTCATGGCAATTTTTCACCTAGTTCCAAGAGGTATCTTGAAATTCATTTCAAAGATGAGTTATAGAGAACATTTCAAGATTTCCGAAATGTCCAAGAACTCCTCAAGATCATTTTTGAATAGGGAGAATCGAAGAGATGAAGCTGGCAATTTCTCACTTTTGGTTCAAGCCATTTCATGAAGAACAAAGTTCCAATCAGTACCTATGCTGCCTAATCCATGCTTTACAGGTCCCAAACTTGTTTCTTACTCCTTAATTTAATGCTTACTCAGTTGACAAAGCTTTGATCCAAGCCCTAGAGCCATTACCCAAGTTGTAATTCCATAAATGGCATAAAGTGAACATTGCTATTTTGAAAAAGCTCAACTTTTGCCACTTTCCAATTCTTGAGCATTGAACCTGTCTCCATTGCACATATAAGTCTTGCAGGCCTAAAGCAAATTGTATAAGTATATACCAACCCTAAGAAAGCCAGTACAAGCATGGTAAGCCTTGTCCCTTCACTTTACTTCAAAAGCAAGAAAGGTTGCAAAAAGGTGAGAACTGGCACATTTATAGGAGGGCTGACTAAAAACTAATTCCATACTAATATACAAAGATAATACAACACAACACACGATGGATTGAAGCCTGAAACACTCCCAAACTCAAAAACACCAGAAAACTGTCAAGACTTGCAGTTTTTGCATAAGCATACCAATCTCCCATTTGGCTCGTGCGTTGCAAGTCTTGATCATCAAAACATCTTACCTACTTGATATCTAAATAATCCAGTCCTTCATCCCTGTACTGTAACCCCTTCTCCATCATCTGCCATTTTTGTTTTCAAAGCTTACAGTTTGACTTGGCCAAGGAGTTTCAGACACTTTCAAAGCAAGGCAAGGGTGGGAATACACTCAGGGAGGTTCAAGGAAGCTCAAGCAAGCATCAGGCCTTCATCAAACTCACTCCAACTCCATCCATGATTTCAACTGAAGGAGGTAAAATCTCAACTTCTATCTCCTTGTACATGCAACCATTGGCCATGATTTATGAATAAATAATGTAGTCCTCATTACAACGAAACTGTACATACCTTTATCTTGCATTTATTTGACTTGAGTTGAGAGAATTTTGAACTTGAAGATTTTGAAAAAATTAGGTTTAAATTTAGGGCTTTTAAAATTCTTTCTAATCTTTGATTGTTAGCTTACATAACTTATATGGTTAGAATCGTGAGATCAAATACTACAACTTTCATGTTATGAGTTTTCATTTTCATGGAAGAATGAGAGAGTTACATGACATCTGGCCAAGCTTGGGGAAGAAGATGAAGTATAGGGCAAGGACTTTGTTCATGTTATGTTATTTTTGTTTCTCTTAAATCAACGGATGTATAGCCACCCCAATGGAAAAGTAGCGCGCTGGTGAGACCCATGTCCTAGGTTCGAACCTGGGTGCTACTTTTGTTTTCCATATTTTTCCATTTTCAGCTTTGTTATCTTTTTGCAGGATGGGCCTCCATATTTGGGCCATAGTTTTTTTGCTAACATGTTGTCTCTAGTTTGCTTGCTATACTCCCTGGCCCATTATTTTCCGTACATTTTTATTTAATTTATTTTTGTTTTCATTAATATTTTCTTTAATGTATAAAAATCCAAAAAATATAAATTTCATAATATTGCATTTTTATTTTATTTTTAGTTTATTTTTCACATAGAAATATATTTTATCTTCAATATATATTATTTGTTTTTCTTAATAAACTTATAAATTAATTAAGATATGTTTAGTTTAATTTATTTATTTCCTTTTCATCCCATACTTATAAATATTCATTTTTGCATATATAAAAACTTTATATTTTTTATATACAATATTATTTATTATTTTAAACATAAAAAAATACATAAAAATAGTACATAAGAACTTTATTTTCTTTTAAAATAGTAATTAGGGTTAAGTCTCCCTTCTAAAAATTAATTTATTTTCCTTATATTTTTAGGTTTAGATTAAAATTTTCTTTTCACATGAAAAACAAAACAAAAATATTTTCTTACATGTACATTATATTGCATCTTTAAATATTGTATTTTATTTATTCTAATATTCGTACAAATTCGATTTGGTTGTAATAATTTATTTAGGTTTACATTCTTGCAAATCCCCATTCAAATTTGTATTCCCCCCTCCCATAAAATTGTTGTAATAGCTTAGTAATATTTACATTACGCAATTTACCGCTTTACATGCCATGATTAGTAATTAGGGTTTGTATGATAAGATCAAAACAAAGCAAAATAGAAAACCCTAAATACAAGATAAAATCAAAGCATGAAAATGATACACTTACACACAAGCATCCTTAGGGTTTCTCCACTTGGTTGCCTTATACAAAAATAGCCATGTTACACATGCGAAGTATCTTGGCAAAATAAACAAATATAAAGATCATAGTCCCTCGATGACGCTATTCAAGGTTGCCTTACAAAAATGGTCTTGGTCCCTCAAAATGATAAGATACTTCGCAACATTACTAATCATGGTTATAGGATGACCCACGCCCGTCCCGTTTACATCTAAAGATAGGGTTGCTTACCAAATTAATGGTAAGACAACAATGTCAAAGGAATAGAAAATGTACAAGAAAGACATTTGAGTAGGTAGATTACTTCTAGTTACTTGCTCTATTTCAAAACAACTATCCTTGCTATTTTCAAAACAAACACACATTTCAAAAACATCTTACAAAGATTGAAAACATTTTAAAAAAGACAAAACATCTTAGCATACATTCTTACGAACAAAAATCATTACAAAGATTGCCTAAACAAATGGCCTCTTTTACAAAATAATTTCAAAACCGCACCAAACACATTTTCAAACAACAAAAGCAAGCGATCTAGCAAGTAACTAAGAGCCCATGGAAAACCATGGATGAAAAGGGTGCTAAAACCTTCCCTTTTCATAATCTACCCCCCGAGCTCAAGAAAACATCTCAAAGGTCTTTCCTGTGCTTTTTCCCCTTTCCTTTTGGATAAAAGAAAAGTCGGTGGCGACTCTTGCTAACCGCAACATTTGCGATAAAACACAAAACCCTCAAGTCAGTTCTCCCACCGTATCACAGAATTGGCGACTCTGCTGGGGAATTAAATGAAAGTGGGGTTACCTTAGGGCTAGATCACATTTATTTGCTTACATTGTTTGACTTGTTTGCTTTACATTATGGTTCTTTATTTGGGTTTGAATCCTCCACTCGGATTTAGGAAACATTATAGGTAAATAGAAATACGTTGTGGAAACTGTGCGGGGTATACCTACATGGTCTAAGCAATAGTTATGTTAGTGTGACATATTTGTGGGTACCGGTATCCTTTGAGTCAATCAAAGAGAATATGGGGCCGCTGAGTGATGTCATGAAGCACTAATGAATTTCTAGAACCCTTTACTTGACCAACTTGGCCTTTAGGATGTAGTGGGATGACCGGCTTTGGTGCAGTCCAAAGTTGGTAGATACTCGATACTACACTCATTGAGAGTTGGTTTCTTGGGATATTTCGATCGCCATTAAAGAGGCTTGAGATGAAACAATGACCAAGGAAACAGTCCAATGATATTGAGCTCCTTAGAACTCGGTTACTATTATTAGGACAGGTTGAGCCAACTAAAACTTCAAGAGGGTACTTACCTATAAAACCCCATGCAAGCCTAAACTAAGAACTTGTTTGATTTGCTTGTATATGCATACTTGTGCATAAAATCATGGACATCATGAACATCATATGCATCCACTAACCATTTCAACTATTTTGGAGATTCATCTTTGTTCTTGTTTTGTAGGATATGGATTCACTCCGCAGGAAAACTATCCAAATCAATCTTGTAAGAATTCCTCCACAACTCAAGGAGCTACCTTCAAGGATTCCTGAGAATTCTCCATTCACTGAGAGGCATGGTCGTCTACTCAACTTGGTAACCTCCAACACAGAGGAGGATATGATGAAGGTGCTCTTCCAGTTCTTTGATCCTTTGCATCATTGCTTCACATTTCCCGACTATCAACTTGTGCCCACTTTGGAAGAATTCTGTCAACTCTTGAGGATTCCCATTCTCAATAAGGTACCTTTCAACAGTACGAAAAGAGATCCAAAGCCAGAAGAGATTGCTCAAGCTCTGCACTTGCACTCATCTGATATCACAACTTATTGGGAAACTAGAAGTGGTGTCAAAGGCTTCTTAGCAAAGTTTCTGTTTGAGAAGGCTCAAAGCTGTTGGAATTCCTTAGACTTGCAAGAATTTGAGGAAATTGTGGCTCTTCTTATCTATGGGATGGTCTTGTTCACCAATCCTGACCAACTCATACATGTGAGTGCTGTCAAAATCTTCATGTCACGCAATCTGGTGCCTACATTACTAGGGGATATCCTG
Source organism: Vicia faba (assembly GCA_948472305.1). Lineage (NCBI taxonomy): Eukaryota > Viridiplantae > Streptophyta > Magnoliopsida > Fabales > Fabaceae > Vicia > Vicia faba. The sequence goes on from OX451739.1 coordinate 345,172,540, forward strand.
CACTATTTTCACACTCGTACAATGAGGAAAAGAGGTGTCCTTATGTGTTGCACTCCCGTCCTGGCAAGATGGTTTATTTTTCATCTTCCCCAATCAGTCTTAAAGAATGAGCAAGGATTAAGGTGGTCACAAAGGTTAATGACGCTCAAACATTCAGATATTCATTGGTGCCCTCGATCCAAAGAGAATGTTATCATTGTTGACCGTTGTGGGGAATTCCCTAATGTCCCTCTACTTGGCATTAGGGGAGGCATCACTTACAACCCATGCTTGGCTCTAAGACAGTTTGGTTATGCCCAAAGGGATGGCCCACATGATATGTTGATTCAAGGCTTGATATTTGACTACGACAACAACGATCAAGGTCTTCGCCAGAGATTCATCCGAGCATGGAGGATGCTAAAAAAGGTGGATAGCAAGACTTTGGGACACAAGAATTCCATCCCTCTTGAGCCTTACCTCAAGTGGGTACGAACCCGCACTCAAAGTCTTATGATGCCTTATCCTTCCATTCTCTCGGTGATTATTGAGCCTGTTAAGGAAGGAGAAGTTCCATACACTATCCTACATCCTAACATGCCCACATCTCTTGAAGACCTACAAAGGGATTGGATACAATCAAAGGAGAGCGAGATACTTTCGAAACCTAATTCTACGCAAGCGAGAAGAAGGTTCTGGAACTCACTAGGCTACTTCATGAGGAGCAGGCTCTAAATACCTACATAGCACCAAAGAGGATGCGCACTACTTTTTTATCTTAGAGTGTTGTATTATTTTGTCCAAGGGGAATTGATGTACTCAAACTCTATCTTATTAATATAACGTGTGTTTCTCTTTTGTTTAAAACAAACTTGAATCTTTTAAAATCCTTGAAAACATTACATATGCACATATCATTCATCATAACATAAACAGGTCTTTTGCAACAAGTTTCCTCATCTCTCTACTATTTATTTCAGTAAGATGGATCTCGAACAGACAGTCAAAGATCTTCAAGCTCAAAACATGCAGTTTCAACAGTTACTCACAACCCTGGCCAAAGGACAAGAGGAGTTAAATACTCTGTTGGCCAAAGAAAAAAAGAAGAAAGAGAAGAAACCAACTGGTGTTGTAATCATGGGGAGAAGGGAAAACTAGGAGAACCTTGAATTTCACAGCAACATCTGATGAAGGGGAAGGGAAAGGAAAAGAAACAGCAGTTTCATCAAAATCTGAAGAGGGGGAAGAAAAGGAAGACTACTCTGAGGAACAGTACCCTCTAGTTGATGATAAGTACATACATCTTGAAGAGCACTTAAGCGCTATGGAAATACAAAGGGTACCGGGTCTAGACTTTGAAGAATTGGGGCTAGTGTCGGGAATTGTGATCCCACCAAAGTTCAAAGTGCTGTTGTTTGCAAAATATGATGGGGTGTCATGTCCTAAAATGCACCTCCGATCATACATGAGAAAGATTCAGCCGCACTCTGCCGTTAAAGACTTGTGGGTCCATTTTTTCCAAGATAGTTTATCCGGAACACAACTCGATTGGTTTTACCAATTAGAAAGGGTCGACGTCCACAACTGGGAAGATATTTCCGCAGCTTTCTATAAACAATACCAATATAATGCAGATTTGGTGCCTACCCGTACTCAACTTCAGAGTATGGTTATGGCTTCAAATGAGGGTTTCAAAGATTACGAGCAGAAATGGAGAGATCTAGCTGGGAGAGTGCAACCCCTTCTATCTGAAAGGGAGTTGGTAGATATGTTCTTAGGCACTCTATCGGGCCCTTTCTTCAACCATTTGATTGGGAGCTCATCTGCTGGATTTACTGAGTTAATACTAACCAGAGAGAGGGTGGAAGCTAGCATAAAAAGTGGAAAGATTCAGAAGGATTTGTCTTCCTCTACAGCTGTGAAAAAACCCTTCACTAGGAAGAAGGAGGTATCTGCTATTTATCCATAAAGGAACCAAGGGAGAGCTAAACACCGACCAATGGTAGGGGCCGTTATGATCCCAAAGCCTACGTCTGATCAACCAAGGAGTAATCAACCGAGGGTGGAAAGGCCAGTCCGGCAATTCACCAGAATTAATATGACTCTAGCCCAGGTTTTACCACATCTTCTGAAATCTAATCTAGCAACTTTAAAATAAGATCCAAAGAATCCCAACACGGTGTCCCCTCATTATCATCCGAATTTCAGATGCGCATATCATTCTGAAATTCTGGGTCACGACACTAACAATTGTTAGGCCTTGAAAAACAAAATTCAAGACCTTATAGATGCAAAAGAAATTGAGTTTGATGCGCCCGAGAAACCAAACGTCATTTCTGCTCATATGCCTAGGCATGGTCACAACACCAATTCTATCGAAGAAGACTTGTTTGTTACCACAGTGGATGAACTCTTGACTCCACTCCCAATCATTAAGATAAACTTGTTGAAAGCTGGTATATTCCTAGGTTGTAATGAAGACTGCAATATTTGCTTATCCTTACCAACTGTTTGCCCTCTGTTGAAGACAGACATTCAATGCTTGATAGACAACCAAGAGATTCTGTTTGAAAATGCTCTTATTTCACCTGTTCCTGTTAAAGACGTTTCAATCATAACCATCTCCACCAATCCTTCCAGGGTCCCCAAAAGACCCGTTAGGATTACAACGGTTCTAAAAACTGCGCCTCTTATAATCACAACGCCCTGGTCGGTCCCGTATGAATCAGACAAGACAGTACCGTGGAATTACGGGGGAGACATCTACTACCATGGTATCAAACAAGATGGGTTGGCCGCCGAAGAAGTGAGCTCCAAAGAAGAAGACTCTGACATTAGCAATATTGTCGGAACCAGCAAGATTACCAGTAGCAGTAGAATCTTCTCTCCAAAAATTGCCCCTCCAAAGGCAGTTTTTGGACCCGTGGTTATTCCAAAGGTTACCTCCATACCAATAATCATATCTGTAAGTGCTCCTACTGGAAAAGACGACACAACCCCTACTGTTATCCCTACCAACACGTCTACTACTGAAATTCGAGGAAAAGGTAATCAAGAAGAGCCTGTCCGGACGAAGGCTCAACCATTGACTATACATCCAAGAAGGAAATGGAGGAGATCCTGGGGATAATAGAGAAGAGTGACTATGACGTGGTTGAACAGTTGGGGCAAACTCCCTCCAAGATCTCCATGCTAGCATTGTTGCTGTGTTCTGAGGCACATGCGGAAGCTCTGGTGAAGTTTCTGAAGACAGCCCATGTACCACAAGAGACATCTGCTGGACAATTCCAAGATTGTGTGGCCAGTTTGACAGCTGATAACGGCCTAGACTTCTCTGATGCTGATTTGACACCAAAAGGGAGAAATCACAATGAGGCATTACATGTCTTTGTGGAGTGTAGAGGAACAACTCTGGCCCATGTCTTGGTGGACACTGGCTCATCTTTGAATGTTTTACCGAAGAAAGCTCTCGACAGATTAGATTGCGAAGGACTGACATTGAAACCCAGTAACATAGTCTTAAGAGCATTTGATGGCTCAAAGAGGATGGTCCACGGGGAGGTGGACATCCCCATAAAGGTAGGAACTCATACTTTCAACTCAACCTTCTATGTAGTGGACATCCGCCCCTCTTACTCCTGTCTGTTAGGACGTCCCTGGATCCATAATGCTGGTGTTGTCACCTCTACACTACACCAGATGCTGAAATATCAGGTCCATGGAAAGATTATCACCGTCCACGGAGAGGAAGAGTACATGATTAGCCATCTAAATTCTTTTTGGTATGTGGAGTTGGATGGCGAGTTCATTGAAACTCCTTTTCAATATTTCTAAGAAGTCTCTCAAGAGGTAGAAGTAACCAAGACGGTATCCCAAATCCCCAAGATCAGAAGACCTCCACTTCGGATGTCATCTCTAAAGGACGCCAAGGCAGTAGTAGAGGAGGGTGGATGCACCATCTGGGGACAGCTTCCAGACATTCTGTTTAAATCTGACAAATTTGGCTTAGGGTTTACTTCAAATTCTCAGAAGGCTGTGCGTCGTGCTCGTGCTGGAGGGCCACCTCTGAAGATTAGAAACCAAGAGGTCAACGCAGTGGAAGATGGTGAAGAAGATGGCAGCTTGAAGGATTGGATATTTCCTACTGTCAACGCAGGACTTCACAATTGGGAAGCCAGACTCTTTGTCCCAATAACTTTCATCTCTCAATAATTTATCTTTTACATTTCTGTTGGACTTGTAATATTCACAAACAATTCGCACGTTAAAAATCTTGTGTCTTACCCGAGGCACAATGGTCCATTTGTAAGGGTTTTTTTTCATCTTCATATGACATTCAATGAATCATGGACGTTTTTTCACATACAAACCTTTTGTGCTTATTGTCTTTCTTTTACATTTTATTATTTAAAGATGGCTATACCCTTACACATACCCACACTCACAAATGCAGGAACCCCTCCATTTCGGATCCCATGGGTAACGATACCGTTATGGCCTTTAGTGACTCTGAAGATCTAATCTACCAAGCCGAAGACGAAGGTGAGGAAGATTGTGAAGTACCAGGGGAATTGGCTAGACTACTACAACAAGAGGAAAGAGCTATTCAGCCTCATGAGGAACCGTTGGATACAATCAACTTGGGTACCGAGGAAGATAAAAAGGAAATCAAGGTGGGTGCCAATCTAGAGCCGAGTGTCAAGGAGCGTCTAATTCAGCTATTGCATGATTATGTTAAGATCATTTCCTGGTAATACGAAGACATGCCAGGACTTGATACAGACATCGTGGTACATCGTCTACCCACAAGAGAAGACTGTCCACCAGTGAAACAAAAAGTCTGCCGCATGAGACCTGACATGTCAGAGAAGATCAAAGAGGAAGTCATGAAATAATTCAATGCTGGATTATTGGCTGTCACTTCCTATCCTCAATGGGTTGCCAACATTGTCCCTGTGCCTAAAAAGGACGGCAAAGTACAAATGTGCATGGATTATAGAGATTTAAATAGGGCCATCCCTAAAGATGATTTTCCATTTCCCCACATCGATATCCTGGTTGACAATACGGCCCAGCACAAAGTATTTTCCTTTATGGATGGATTCTCAGTATATAACCAAATCAAAATGGCACCTGAGGACATGGAGAAAACTACATTTGCCACACAGTGGGGCACATTCTGCTACAAAGTGATGCCATTCGGACTGAAGAATACTGGGGCAACCTATCAACGCGCCATGGTAGCTTTATTTCATGATATGATACATCATGAGATAGAGGTCTATGTAGATGACATGATAGCCCGATCACAAACTGAAGAGGAGCACCTTGATCATTTGCAAAAGTTGTTTGAGAGGTTGAAGGAGTACAAACTAAGGTTGAATCCAAACAAGTGCACATTCGGAGTCCGGTCCGATAACCTCTTAGGTTTTGTTGTCAGCAACAAAGGTATCGAGGTTGATCCTGCCAAGGTTAAAGTGATACAAGAAATGCTTGCTCCTCGTACTGAGAAGGAAGTCAGAGGATTCTTGGGACGCCTGAACTATATTTCCAGATTCATTTCTCACCTAACAGCTACTTATGAACCAATCTTCAAACTATTGAAGAAAGATCAAATAGTCAGATGGAATGATGAATGTCAGATTGCTTTTAACAAGATCAAAGAGTACTTACAAGAGCCTCCTGTTTTAATGCCATCAGTCGAGGGAAGACCACTGATCATGTATCTGACCATTTTAGAGAACTCAATGGGGTGTGTATTGGGGCAGCATGACGAGTCTGGCCAAAAAGAGCACGCTATTTACTACCTGAGCAAAAAGTTTACTGACTGTGAAACCAGATATTCACTGCTCGAGAAAACTTGTGGCGCTCTGGCATGGGCTGCTCGCCGGCTAAGATAGTATATGTTGACTCATACTACTTTGTTGATATCTAAGATGGATCCGATAAAGTACATATTCGAAAAGCTTGATCTGTCTGGGAGGATAGCTAGATGGAAGATGATCCTAACAGAATATGACATACAGTACACTACCCAGAAAGCTATAAAGGGAAGTGTGCTAGCTGATCATCTTGCTCATCAAGTTGTAGAAGATTATCAGTCCATGAAATTTGAATTCTTGGATGAAGACATCATGACATTAGACAACTGTGAAGAAATCAGACCATATGACGGACCTGAACAAGGATCCCGATGGACCCTATTCTTTGATGGGGCATCCAATGCACTTAGTAATGGTATCGGCGCTGTACTCATATCTCCGGAAGGGTGTCACACTCCCTTTACTGCCATACTTTGCGTCAACTGTACGAACAACATGGCAGAATACGAAGCATGCATCTTTGGTCTCAAGGCTGTCATAGACTTGGGAATCAAATCTTTATATGTGTTTGGAGATTCAGCTTTGGTTGTCAGTCAGATCAAAGGAGAATGGGACACTAAGCACCCAAACCTTATCCCTTACAAAGAACATGTTTTGACATTGCTACCACATTTGAGAAGATTACCTTCGAGCATTTCCCGCGAGAAGAAAACAAGCTAGCATATGCTCTAGCCACAATGTCATCTATGTTTAAACTTAATTGGGATAACGAGGCTCCCCAGATCACTATCGAACGAATGGATGAACCAGCACACTATCACGAGATTAATACTGAAGAATTAGTGGACCAACCTTGGTTTCATGAAGTCAAGAGGTATCTCGAGGCTCGGGAATATCAAAAGGAGCTTCAATCAATGATAAAAAGTTCCTAAGGAGATTCTCTGCTAAATTCTTCCTGAGTAATGGCATCTTATACAAACGCAATCATGACTCCATTCTGCTCCGGTGTATGGATAAGATTGAGGCTGAAAAGATCATGGCTGAATTACATGAAGGTGCTTTTGGCACTCACTCCAGTGGGCATACGATGGCGAAGAAAATCCTACGAGTATGCTATTAATGGTCTACCATGGGATCAGACTGCTATCAACACTCTCGAACCTGTCATAAGTGTCAAATTTATACTGACAAGGTGCACGTACCTCTAGTTCCTCTGAACGTCTTGACGGCTCCTTGGCCTTTTGCTATGTGGGGAATCGACATGATTGGAGAGATCAAGCCTATAGCCTCCAATGGACACCGCTTCATTCTAGTGGCCATTGACTATTTTACAAAATGGGTCGAAGCAACTTCCTTCGCATTCGTTACTAAGAATGTTGTTGCTCGCTTCATCAAGTAGAATCTCATTTGCCGGTACGGTATCCCAGAAAGGATCATCACTGATAATGGTACCAACCTTAATAATACTATGATCATCGCCTTGTGCGAGCAGTTCAAGATTCAGCATCACAATTCATCCCCTTATCGGCCAAAGATGAATGGTGTCGTTGAAGCTGCAAATAAAAACATTAAAAAGATCATATAGAAAATGAATGTCACCTACAAGGACTGGAATGAGATGCTACCATTTTCTCTCCACGGGTATCGTACCACGGCTCGCACATCAACTGGGGCAACACCCTATTCTTTGGTTTATGGCATGGAGGTTGTCTTGCCTATTGAGGTTCATATCCCATCTTTGAGAATTATGAAGGATACAGGTTTGATTGAGGACGATTGGATCCAGTCTCGACTTGATCAACTAAACTTAATTGATGAAAAGAGACTTACTGTTGTTTGCCATGGTCAGATGTATCAAAAACGGATGATCAAGGCTTTCAACAAGAAAGTCAGACGCTAGGAATATCAAGTTTGAGATCTAGTGATCAAACACATTACCTTACCACAAAGTGATCATAGGGGCAAGTGGACTCCTACCTATGAAGGACCATTTTTAATCAAGAACATATTCTCCAGTGGGGCAATGATCTTAACCACCATCGGCAGCGACGACCTGCCACACCCTGCGAACACGGATATAGTCAAAAGATACTACGCCTAAGAGACCTGCTAGGTTGACACACCTAGGCAAAAAAAAGGGCATCGCGGCGAACCAAAAGGGTTCGGGAAAAAATTAGGGATAGGTAAAAGTTAGGGAATTAAAGCATATGACTATGTCCCGTCGGATCACTTTGAGGACAACCTCTTGACTTCCACTAACAAACTCGGAGTTTCTGATCAATTCAATCATCTTCGGACGAAGAAACAAATATACAAGATATTCAGAGATACGAAGTGTGATACGGTGGGAGAACTGACTTGGGGTTTTGCGTTTGTGTTTGCAAATGTTTCGATTTAGCAAGAGTCACCACTGACTTTTTATTTTATCCAAAGGAAAGGTCAAAAAGCACAGGAAAGACCTTTGAGATATTTTCTTGGGTTCGGGGGGTAGATTATGAAAAGGGAAGGTGCTAGCACCCTTTTCATCCATGGTTTTCCATGGGCTCTTAGTTACTTGTTTAGATCACTTGCTTTTGCTTTTCAATTGTTTGAAATGGTGCTTTGTGTGTGGTTTTGAAAATGTTTTGAAAAGAGGCCTTGTTTAGGCAACCTTTGTAATGATTCTTGTTTGAATATATACAAAGGTGTTTGTCTTTTGAAAAATGTTTCAATGTTTGGAAGTTTGTTTTTGGGAAGTGTTTTGAAATTGTGTTATGATGTGTTTTTGAAAATAGCAAGGATGTTTGCAAATTGGATCAAGTAACTAGGAGTTGTCTACCCTAACTCAAAGATCTTTCCTACATATTTTTAACCCTTTTAACAGTGTTGTTTTACCATTGTATTTGGTAAACAACCTTGTGTTTGGATGTTAAACGGGACAGGCGCGGGTCATCGCATACAATCATTGAAAGCAACTTGTGAGATGCTCTAGTAATTTTGTAAGGCACGAGATCGTTTTATCGAAGGCAACATCAAGGATCATCGAGGGACTACGATCTTTGTTTATCGAAGGGTCATTTGCTAGAGTGTCGCATATTCAAGGGACATGATTGTATTTCTGAGGCAACAAGCGAGGTTACCCTAGAGGTGCACGTGTGAGAAGTGTATTGATTTCAAGTTATTTATTCTTGGATTAGGTCATCTAGCGATTGATTTTTGAATCTTGCCATACACGCCTAATTACTACACAGTATATTGAAAAGCAATAAATTGCGGGAATTAAAAGTCTAAGCTATTACAAAAGTATCCGGGAATGGGGGTACAATTATTACAAATGGGGATGAATCTCATAAGAATAGCAAAGTCCAAATATTACAACCAAATCGAATTGTCGCGATTCAATACAAAGCTATAACAAATTATGAAATCAATAAATTATGGGATGCATGAATTTATTAAAAAGAGATAAATAAAATCTATTCTAAAAGATTAAAAAATTATTATTATTCCTTCTTGTATTTTATTAATTTTAAAAGGAAAAGTTTAAAGAAAGAAAATTTAATTAAACAAAATCTTTATTATTTGGTGTTTTTTTTATTAAATGTAAGAAAAATAATAAAAAGAAAATAATTAAAACTAATTAAGAAAAATCAAATTTATTTTACAAAAATGAAATTTTAATATCTTACTAGTATATTTTTAACAAAAGAAATAAAAATATAAATTAAAAGAAGAAAAAGAAAATTAACTTCAATATTAATTCTTTTGGTATTTTATGAAATGTTACAAATTAATAAAAGGTTATATAAAAGAGAGAAAATACTAAAAGAAAATTAATTATCTTTAAAAAAAACTAAACCAAATTAAAAAAATGAATTTTTAAAAAAACACATTAGCATCTATTAATCAAAAGAAAAGAAAAGAAAAGAAAAGAAAACAATTTGAATTAAAAAAAGATGGGCTTAAGAGGATATTGATGTTGGGCTTAAAACAAAATAAAAGAAGAAAAAAGGTCAGAATGGAAGGGGGTGCGAGCCAACAATTATATGGGCTTATGGATTTGGGGGCCAGATAGGCCCAGTTCTCAAGTTTGTAACATTTGGTTAGGGTTTTGGAAAATCAGGGTTTGGAAAATTCAGGGTTTGTTGTACGCCCCTCACAGCGGCGCCGTTTGCCTCTCTCGTTCCTCTCACGCCTCTCTGATCTCCCCTTCCCCATTTCGCCATCGGAGTCCCCCTCACTCTCTAATCCTTTAAACGATTCTCAAAGTTCTTTTTGTGAAAGGTACAGTTTTGCTTTGGCTTAACGACTTCGTTGTTTTTTTGTACGTTTGTTCATGTTTGCTTCGTTAATCAATTAGTATTCTCTGAGATGCAGGAAAGGGTTTGAGGAGAAACGTACCTTGGGAGCTTTTATGGAGAATGGAGAGGAAAGAGATTTGAGCTGGGTGTTCCTTGGCGGCTGGAAGCGGGAAGGGGAGACATGATGATGGTGAGGCGCGAGTTTTGGTAACTTCTCTTCTTTTCTTAAACCTTGAATGATGATGATACCTCACTTTTGACTTGGTTCTTCCTCTCTTGAATGATGATGGTAATGTTTTTCTTCTAGAGCTCTGTTTGTATAATGATTGATGATGATGTTCTTCTGATTTGAACTTGTTTGTTGTTGGTTAATGATGATGTTCTTCTGATTTGAACTTGTTGGTGATGATTGCTGGCGTTGGTTTTACAGTTGAAGGTTTTTGATTGATTGTGCAGTTTGGTAGGCTTGCTATGTTTGTGCAAGTTTTTGTATGTTTTCTGCAGTTTTTGGGATTTGAAAGCTTTTGTTTTAATTCCTACAAGTTTTGGTTTATTTTCTGAAAGTTGTTGGAATATGATTTGTTATTTTTGTTTTGTTGAATGTTCTGAGTTATTGAAGGTTGTGGAGAGTGTTGCGAATGTTTGAAACTTGCAGTTTTTAAAGGTTGTTGGACTGCTTGTTTGGTTGTGCAGTTTGGTTCTGCTAACAGGTTTGGGATTTGTTGTTTGAAACTGTTACACAGGTTTGGAGATTGGTAGTTTTGGCCCTGTTTGAAACTGTTATGAGGGTTTTGGTATTGTTGCTGTTAACAGGCTTTTGGATGTTTAGGTTTGATAACAGGTTTTGTGGTTTGAACTGTGAAACTGTTATATGTTTTGGAAGTTTGTGAAATGTTTGCACAGGTTTGGAAACTAGTTAACAGTTTTTTTTTTTTGGTTTTTTTCTGTGAAATGTTTTTGCAGTCTTGAAAAATGTTTTGTGGCTTCAGTTTTGACCACAATGCTCTCCTGTTTTCTTCCAGCTTGATAGTGTTATATCTAATTGCTTTTTGTTTTATAACTTGTGACAGATTTTTAGCCAAATTGTACAATCTCAACAAAAAGGTGATATCTCTCCTCTCTCCATGATAAAAGCAAACATGCTTTTTTCTTCTTTTCTGAAAAGTTTGCCCATATTCCTGGAAAATGATGAAAAAACTGTTTTAACAAGCTTTGTTTGTGATTTGGTTTACCATACTTTATTTGCCTGCTGTGTTGTACTTGTCCTGCTGCATTGTACTTGTCCTGCTGCATTGTACTTTGTTGCTGCTATGCTTCCTGTCTTAGTTGCATCCAGTTTGGTTGCTTTGTCCAATTTGCTTGCATCCAGTTTGGTTGCTTTGTTTAGTACAGTTTGGCACCTTGTGCTTTGCATTTGAATAATTTTGCTTTTGCATTCTTCAGCTTGCATTTTTTCATTTTTCTCTTTGTGAACCAAGAAGAGCAATCTTCTTGTGATTTGCAAAGAGAAAAAATAAAAACATGATGAAATAAAAATAGCTCCTCTGATTCCAAGCGGCAAACTTTAATGATGAAAATTTTCTTTTCTTTTTGTTTTGAAAATTCTTGTTAATGCTCAATCAATTGTACTAATTTTTTTTCTGTCTTTCTTTCATGTGAGCGCAAGTTGGATGGTGACAAAGCAGAGGAAGCAAGAGACTTTGTGGGGAGCATGGGAGCAATGGAAGCTTAGGCTTAGATTTTTTTTTTTGTAACTTAGAGATAAATATTCAAACAAATGTACCAATTTACTTTTCAAATACAATAAGTTGCACAACTTAAAGCATTTAAGTAATAAACTGTATTGTAACATTTTTGAAATAAATGAAAAATTCTTTATGCGATAATCTGATATCCATTAAAATCTTATACCGTCAATAACTTGCAATTCTTCCTTTGTATCCTCACTAGTCCTTTAAGATGCTTGATTAAAAATAATTGAACTGCATTCTAATAATTCCAATCCAGATAACTTAAACTTTAAGTAATACAAAAACTTTGTAATCTCGTAACCTTGCAACAGTATTCCAATCAAAATACACACTGTGTATTCCAATAAACAAGCAAACGTTTCATTTCATTAACAAAGCAAATGTCTTAACCGACTCACATTATCTGGTTAACCTGGATCAGACAAAACCTGAATATCCCGAATGACAGTCTCAACTCTCATTTCTTGTCCCAGATAACAGGCCTTGAGAACAACCAGTAATCTTTCAGTAAGCTTAAAAAAGCGTGAAAACGTGTGACAGTTAATTGAATTTCTGAGAATTCAGTTTCTTCTGAGAAATGCGAGAAAAAACCCTAATTCTTGATCTACTGCCAAAGAAAAATCTGTCTGATCGATTCTTGAGCCAATCTTGAAAATCTGAGAAAACCCTAGGGTTGTGATTTCTTTGTAAAAAAAAGGAGGGCAAATTTTGGGGTACAACACGAAGGCTATAGAAGAATGGAAACCCCATGGGATTATTACACATAGCTATCTTTCTTTGTATAAAGTTTTTCTTATGGCATCATTCTCTTACTAGAATGATTGTCTCCTTTGTACAAAATACTTATTCAAAGTCAATACAAAGATATCTCTTTGAAAGTACATAAAACTATTTGTCTTTTCCTTTACACTTGTGTTTTATTTGCAAAAACGTCCAAATGATTCATTAATGAACATATGCATTTGAACATAATTACTGTTTACAAATAAACAAAATGAGAAAGACAATTACTGATAGGGGGAAATAATAAGAAAATGTCTCTAGGCTATTCCGCAAGTAATCCCCGCAGTACGTCATTTGAATCTCCAGCGGAACAAATTTCAAATTATCAATCCCCGGTAGAGATCGTCAAATTTCTCAGAATTCCTCAAAGCAATATGGGGCATTGCTCTCACAAGCGGAATTTTTGTCAGTACTTCAAGACATGAAGAATCCACATATGCTCAGCAGCATTCAGGAATTTGTTTTCCTCAAACGGACAGCAATACAAAAAATCAGCTTACATGCGCATACATTACATCCATATATCATAAACATTGACAAAACACATATGTTGCACCTTACATTTCATACAACATAATTTTGTGTTTCAGCTAACATTTTACCCTTTTCAGGATGAGATTAACAGCTACCATTAATAATATGCAATCATGATATAGTACTGATACGCTTCAAACACGGATGCCATTCTGTTACTCGTTCAGATTCAACCTTCAGATACAGTACGGATACGCTCCGGACACGAACGCCATTCTGATACTCATTCAGATCTCAAGGTTCAGATACAGTATGGATACGCTCCAGATACAGACGCCATTCTGATACTAATTCAGATTCAACCTTCGGATACAATACAGATACGCTCCGGACACGGACGCCATTCTGATACTCATTCAGATCTCAAGGTTCAGATATAGTATGGATACGCTCCAGATACAAATGCCATTATGAGAATAATTCAGATTCAACCTTCAGATACAACACAGATACGCTCCAGACATGGAATCCATTCTGATACCCATTCAGGTATAGTACGGATACGCTCCTGACGCGGATGCCATTCAGATACTTGTTCATAATTCAAATCCAGATACAGTTCAAATACGCTCTAGACACAAACGCCATTCTGATACTCATTTTTCAGCTTACAATTTACAATCCAACAAACATTCTTGGATGACATCTACAAGCCATTCTCCAACAAGATTCTATCACTTCTTGAATGGCATCTTTAAGCCCATTCCCTCAACTACACATTGTCGAGTGCAAATTTATGAGCACTCTAATGTCCAATCATCTTTCACTTTTGAGTCATGAATGGAAAAGCTCGCCAATCTAACTCCTCAGGTTTAAGAAGATTGAACGGGGGCAGCTGTTGTACCCCAAAATTTGCCCTCTCATTTATCAAGACTTTTCTCACAAGTTTTCTTTGACTCAAGACTGGATTAGGGTTTGGTCAGCTCAAGACATCTCATCATGCACTGATGACCCAAAATTAGGGTTTGAGATTGCACAAGGATTTTTGGACTATCAATGCTTCATTTGACTTTCAAACATCATTATGGATCCCTAAGATCACTCAGGACAAGTTTCAAGCTTTGAACCACATTTTTGATCAGTCAATGGGACAATTGACCTAAAAATCAACTGTATTAGGGAAAAAGTCAACCATGGCCAATTTACAATCAAATTTCATAATTCTTGATCCACATCAACATTTTAAGCTTTGTGTATCATTTGGTTAAGTTTGGATCACAATTCCTCAAGAAATTTGATCAAATCACCAAAAGGGCAAATTGGTCAAAAATTAGGGTTTTGACTAAGGAAGGGTAATTTCTGATTTTTAACTTAGCAAATGACCAATTGAGTTAAAGCATGATTTCAAGGATTCAATTTCATCATCTTTACCTAATATCATGGTTCAAAACGTTGCAATTTCATTGGATTGACAGATGAAATTTGCAGTCAACTGATCAAAAGTCAACTGTACACTGAAAAGTCAAACTTTGACTTTTTGGTCAAAATCAAGTGCCAAGGGTCAAAATTCATCAAAACATGTAAAAATGGGAAACTTGTTCATCAAGAAATCCAAGTTTAAAGATTAGGGTTTAAATTTGAAAATTTTCTTAACTTAGAAAATTTTCTAAGTATAGAAAATTTCGTATTTTTTCTCAACTTTAGGCCATTTTTTCACCATGATGCATAATGATTCAAAGAAAGTTCCCAACATGGAAGTTGTAGACTTCCATGAAATCTACAACTTTGATTCACACACTTTTCCCTAAAGATGCCTGGATCTCAAGATATAAATTTATGAATACATGCTCATGAACTAAATAACTCAGTGAAAATTTGCCCTAATTTAGGCAGGTTTTTGACCCAACTTCATGGCAATTTTTCACCTAGTTCCAAGAGGTATATTGAAATTAATTTCAAAGATGAGTTATAGAGAACATTTCAAGATTTCCAAAATGTCCAAGAACTCCTCAAGATCATTTTTAATAGGGAGAATCGAAGAGATGAAGTTGGCAATTTCTCACTTTTGGTTCAAGTCATTTCATGAAGAACAAAGTTCCAATCAGTACCTATGCTGCCTAATCCATGCTTTACAGGTCCTAAACTTGTTTCTAACTCCTTAATTTAATGCTTACTCAGTTGACAAAGCTTTGATCCAAGCCCTAGAGCCATTACCCAAGTTGTAATTCCATAAATGGCATAAAGTGACCATTGCCATTTTGAAAAAGCTCAACTTTTTCCACTCTCCAATTCTTGAGCATTGAACCTGTCTCCATTGCACATATAAGTCTTTCAGGCCTAAAGAAAATTGTACAAATATATATCAACCCTAAGAAAGCCAGTACAAGCATGGTAAGCCTTGTCCCTTCACTTTACTTCAAAAGCAAGAAAGGTTGCAAAAAGGTGAGAAATGGCACATCTGTTGGAGGGCTGACTAAAAACTAATTCCATACTAATATACAAAGATAATACAACACAACACATGATGACTTGAAGCCTGAAACACTCCCAAACTCAAAAACACCAGAAAACTGTCAAGACTTGCAGTTTTTGTATAAGCATACCAATCTCCCATTTGGCTCGTGCGTTTCAAGTCTTGATCATCAAAACATCTTACCTACTTGATATCTAACTAATCCAAACCTTCATCCCTGTACTGTAACCCCTTCTCCATAATTTTCCATTTTTGTTTTCAAAACTTGTAGGTTTACTTGGCCAAGGAGTTTCAGACACTTTCAAAGCAAGGCAAGGGTGGGAATACACTCAGGGAGGTTCAAGGAAGCTCAAGCAAGCATCAGGCCTTCATCAAACTCACTCCAACTCCATCCACGATTTCAACTGAAGGAGGTAAAATCTCAACTTCTATCTCCTTGTACAGGCAACCATTGGCCACGATTTGTGAATAAATAATGTAGTCCTTATTACAACGAAACTGTACATACCTTTATCTTGCATTTATTTGACTTGAGTTGAGAGAATTTTGAACTTGAAGATTCTAAAAAAAAAATAGGTTTAAATTTAGGGCTTTTAAAATTCTTTCTAATCTTTGATTGTTAGCTTACATAACTTATATGGTTAGAATCGTGAGATCAAATACTACAACTTTAATGTTATGAGTTTTCATTTTCATGGAAGAATGAGAGAGTTACAGGACATCTGGCCAAGCTTGGGGAAGAAGATGAAGTACAAGGCAAGGATTTTGTTCATGTTTTGTTATTTTTTCACTTAAATAAATGGATGTATAGTCACCCCAGTGGTAAAGTAGCACGCTGGTGAGACCCATGTCCTGGGTTCGAACCTGGGCGCTACTTTTGTTTTCCATATTTTTCCATTTTTCAGCTTTGTTATCTTTTTGCAGGATGGGCCTCCATATTTGGGCCATAGTTTTTTTGCTAACATGATGTCTCTAGTTTGCTTGCTATACCTCCTGACCCATTATTTTCCATACATTTTTATTTAATTTATTTTTATTTTCATTAATATTTTCTTTGATGTATAAAAATCCAAAAAATATAAATTTCATAATATTGCATTTTTATTTTATTTTTAGTATATTTTTCACATAGAAATATATTTTATCTTCAATATATATTATTTGTTTTTCTTAATAAACTTGTAAATTAATTAAGATATGTTTAGTTTAATTTATTTATTTCCTTTTCATCCCATACTTATAAATATTCATTTTTGCATATATAAAAACTTTATATTTTTTATATACAATATTATTTATTATTTTAAACATAAAAAATAGTACATAAGAACTTTATTTTCTTTTAAAGTAGTAATTAGGGTTAAGTCTCCCTTCTAAAAATTAATTTCTTTTCCTTATATTTTTAGGTTTAGATTAAAATTTTCTTTTCACATGAAAAACAAAACAAAAATCTTTTCTTACATGTACATTATATTGCATCTTTAAATATTGTATTTTATTTATTCTAATATTCGTACAAATTCGATTTGGTTGTAATAATTTATTTAGGTTTACATTCTTACAAATCCCCATTCTAATTTGTATTCCCCCCTCCCATAAAATTATTGTAATAGCTTAGTAATATTTACATTACGCAATTTACCGCTTTACATGCCATGATTAGTAATTAGGGTTTGTATGATAAGATCAAAACAAATCAAAATAGAAAACTCTAAATACAAGATAAAATCAAAGCATGAAAATGATACACTTATACACAAGCATCCTTAGGGTTTCTCCACTTGGTTGCCTTATACAAAAATAGCCATGTTACGCATGCGAAGTATCTTAGCAAAACAAACAAATATAAAGATCATAGTCCCTCGATGACGCTATTCAAGGTTGCCTTACAAAAATGGTCTTGGTCCCTCAAAATGCTAAGATACTTCGCAACATTGCTAATCATGGTTTTACAATGACCCACGCCCGTCCCGTTTACATCCAAAGATAGGGTAGCTTACCAAATTAATGGTAAGACAACAATGTCAAAGGAATAGAAAATGTACAAGAAATACATTTGAGTAGGTAGATTACTTCTAGTTACTTGCTCTATTTCAAAACAACTATCCTTGCTATTTTCAAAACAAACACACAATTCAAAAGCATCTTACAAACATTGAAAACATTTTTAAAAAGACAAAACATCTTTGTATACATTCTTACGAATGAGAATCATTACAAAGATTTGCTAAACAAATGGCCTCTTTTACAAAATACTTTCAAAACCGTACCAAACACATTTTCAAACAACAAAAGAAAGCGATCTAGCAAGTAACTAAGAGCCCATGGAAAACCATGGATGAAAAGGGTTCTAAAACTGTCCCTTTTCATAATCTACCCCCCGAACTCAAGAAAACATCTCAAAGGTCTTTCCTGTGCTTTTTTACCTTTCCTTTTGGAAAAAAGAAAAGTCGGTGGCGACTCTTGTTAATCGCAATATTTGCGATAAAACGCAAAACCCTCAAGTCAGTTCTCCCACCGTATCACACAATGCAATGTTTCCAAGGATCTCGCAGGGTAAACACAAGAAAATGTTTGAATTTTGATTGCATCTTTGATGGAAGAACTTTGTATCGTTGAATGTCCTTCTACAAGAATCAAGCTCACCATGTCGAGTGGGTCATAGCCTCTAGCTCAATTTATCGTGCTTTGGTCTTTTGAAGGCATTGGCTAGAGGAAAATAAATCCCCTTGCTAGACTTCTGGTTCATCATAACCTTCATCACAGGCCCTAGAGATCCTTAAAATGGTTAACGAAATTTTATGGTATGATGTCATGATGTGTATGCTATGCACCAAGCAAAAATGTAAGGTGGTGAAGACAAGGGAGTCTTGCAAGAAGTTCAGGTTATTGGATAATGACTACAAACAATTCCTGCAAGGAGTTCAAGTTGTTAGATAATAAATGCAAACAAGTCACACAAGTAGCCTTAGGTTTAGGCTTGTATCGAGTTTGTAGGTAAGTACTCTCTTGAAGTTTAGTTGGTTCAACATGTCCTAAAAGAAGTAATCGGGTTCTAAGGAATCTCAATTTCATTGATCTTTCTCTCAGGAATTGTTTCAACTCAAGCATCTAAATTGCAACCAAAATATCCCGAGTGTAGCATCAAGTATCACCCAACTTCAGTCTTCCCCAAAGCCGACTATCTCACTACTTTCTAATGGCTAAGATCAGTCAATTTAAGGTTCTAAAGGTCAGTTAGTGGTTAATGACACTATGTGGAAGCCTAATGGTATCTTTGACTGACTCAAGGAACATTAGTACAAGCCAAAGTATCATACTAACGTAGCTATCATATCATCCATATCGGTCTATGTCGTACAACCTCCAGGATTTATTGTTATTTACCTAAAAGGTGCCCCAGATCTGGGTATAAGATCTTTAACAATAACCCAAACATAAACCCGAAAGGTAAAGCACACAAGTCAAACAAGGAAAGAATTTTAAATATGATCTATCTCTAAGGTAAACCGCACTTTTAATTTTAAATTCCCCAACAGAGTCGCCAGTTCTGTAATACGGTGGGAGAAATGACTTTTTTAGCATTTTATCACAAATGTTATGGATAGCAAGAGTCTCCACCGACTTTTCTTTTATCCAATAAGGAAAGGGTGAAAAGGACAAGAAATACCTTCGAGATTTTCTTGAGTTCGGGGGTTAGATTATTAAAAGGGAAGGTGTTAGCACCCTTTTCATCTGTAGTTATCTACGGGCTCTTAACCGCTAGTTCACTTTGTTTTGAAAATGCTTTGTGAATGTGTTTTGAAAATATTTATAAAAAAATTCCTAAGTACAACAACTTTGTAATGATTCTTGTATTAGTTAAGAATGCGTACAAAGTGTTTGTTTTTGAGAATATTTTAGAGAAAGTGTTTGTGAAAAATATGTTTTGAAAAGTTTGAGCAAGCGATTAATAGTATTTTAACCTTACTCATGGTCTTTCGTGTTATTTACCTCCTCCTTTAGATAGTGCTATGCTACCATTAGTTAGTAGGAAACCCTACCATTGGATGTGAAGGGACAGGCGTGAGTCATCGCACAGTCATAAAGGAAACTCGTAGGGGCGCTTTAGCAACTTATCGTAAGTGACTAAGATCGTTTACTGAAGGCATCATCGAAGGGTCATCGAGGGACTACGATCTTTTTAGCCAAGGGTATTTTCTAAAGCGTCCCCACGTTCGAGGGACATGAATGTGTTTCCGAGGCAACAAGTGAGGTTACCCTAGAGGTGTGTGTGTGTGAATAGTGATTCATGTTTGTAATACAGTGGGAGAACTGACTTTACTAGGTTTGTGTTTTATTGCAAATGTTGCGGTTAGCAAGAGTCGCCGCTGACTTTTCTTTTATCCAATAAAGGAAAGGGTGAAAAGAACAGGAAAGACCTTTCGAGATTATTTTCTTAGTAAGGGGGGTAGGTTATGGAAAGGGAAGGTGTTAGCACCCTTTCCATCCGTAGTTATCTACGGGCTCTTAGCTGCTAGCTCACTTTTGAAAAATGATTTTTGTGTAAGTGTATTTGAAAGTATTTTGAAAAGATGCCTTAGTGCAGCGAACTTTGTAATGTTTCTCGTTTCGGTAAGAACGTATACAATATTTTTTTGTATTTGAAAATATTTTGAAAAGAGAGTGTGTATGTGTGCAAAATTGTTTTGTTTGTTTGTATGAGCAAGCAACTATGAGCTATCTACCTACCCGAAATATTTTTGCTCTTTTCCTCATTTCTTTTAGATAGTGCTATCCTACTATTAGTCACTAGGTAGCCCTATCATTGGATGTTTTGAGGGACAGGCGAGGGCCAGCGTACAGTTATTGAAGGCAACTGGTAAGGACGCTTTAGCAATTTTTTAAGGGACTAGATCATTTACCGAAAGGCGACATCGAAGGGTCATCGAGGGACTATGATCTTTGATTTGAGGGACTTTGCTAAAGTGTCTCTACTTTCGAGGGACATGACTATTTTTTATTTTCCGAAGGCAACAAGTGAAGGTACCTTAGAGGTGTGTGTGTGTGTGTGTATGTGTGTGTGTGTCTGTGCGAGTGTTTTGTGTTTCAGTTATTTATCTTGGATATTAGGTTTTGCTAGCGTTTGCTTTTAGTCTTTATCATGCACGCCTATTAACATTCATCTAGCAATTAATATATGTACATAGGTGCGGAAAGTAAAAGTACGGGAAAGTAAATATTAAACTATTACATCCTATAAGCAGTTAAAATATTTAAAAATAAAATACAAAAAAGATAAACTAACTATTACAAAATCATATGTGCGACCTATACATTTATTTCTAAAATGGTAAATAAATAGAAAATAATAGGAAAGATTATTTAGAAAGAAAATTAAGTATCCTAAAAAGAAAAGCCTAAATATTTTTGGTATTTTTGTGATTTGATCTTAATATTTATAAAAAAGTCTAAATTAATTACAAATTAATTATGAAATAAACATTAAAATGGGATTAAAATAAATTTGTCAAAAATTAATTTTAATCTAAAAAAAACGTAAATCTATTTTTTTGTGATTTCAATTTTATGATTTTTTGTTTATTATTTTTTTAATTGGTTTAAGAAAATTAAGTTAATGATAATAAAAAATCTAATGTCTAATTGATTTTAATTTTAAAAAGGAAGTGATTATTAATTAAAATTAAATCTATTTTTTTTTTTGGGTTTTTGATTTTATGAGATTTTTATGATTGAGTTAATTATCTAAAAAAATTTAATAAGACAACATAAATATTAAAAAAAGAAAATGTCCTGATTCCGAATCTGAGCTTATTTTTGTCTGGATCGTCCCATATTCTGAGATCCGAAACCAAACGTTCTTGATGCCCTAACGATGGCATCATGTTATTTATGCCTTCATGCTTGCATGTAAAACGTTAGACTTGCTCAAAACATCAACAGTAATAAGAATATACGCATAAAAATGATTTAAATTACGAAATCAAAGAGATTCGAAATTAAAATTTTACCAAATCGAAGGGATGGTATGAAGGGATTCTGAGATGCGTGGAGGTTGGATAATGATGTGGATCGCCTCCTAGGGGTCTCAGAAGGATGAGGGAGTCACTGGTTTTGAGTGAGAGAAGCTGGAACTTGGGTTATGAGTTTTACAACTTCTTGGAATTTTTTGTGAATTTCGAGCTCTCTCTTAGGCAATGATTCTTTCGTGCTCTTAGGCAATTATTTTTTTCGTCCCTTTGTAGCTTGCATAATATGGTATATATAGAGGAGTGAGAGGAGAGCAAACAAGTAAGGTAAGAATCAAGGCATTAAGGCCCTTTTTAAAACAAGATAAAATACATTAAAATGTTTCCAAACTTGTGAAATCCTTGCCATTATTGACACGCATTGAACCTGGACTTCCTTGTTGGCATTTTCATTAATTTTGGGCTTCAATCTTGACCCATAAGTCTAATCATACGCCTAAGCCCATTTGCTTTACACTTTGTTCTTGATTTAATTTTTTTTAAATGAAAAAAAATAAATAAAAATCATGAAAAATAAAGGAATGGTTTTAGGGGTCCTATAACATATCATGAACATGTATGAGTCTCAAAAATTAGTTCCATTGGTCTAAAAGTTCAAAATTGCCCAACTTGAAATTCATGAATTCCTTCAAAATTCCCCAATTTGTGTAACTCGTAACTTGCTCAATTTTCACCCTTTGGGGATGATCTTTGACTTTTTGTAAATCCCAAGATGTCCTATATAATTTCTCTTTTAATCATTTTTGCATTTGGAGACATTATCGTGATGTAAGCTGCCTTGACAAAAAGTGTCTTTTGTTGACTTTTTGAAAATGACCTATAATGTATGAGATCATATCTTCTAAATGAAGCATCTTTTGGACTTTAGAATAAAAGAAAAGTTGTAGAGAATTTAACTTTCTTCAAAATGGGCTTTAGTTAGGGAAAAGTTGATAAAGCATGTAAAAGTTATGCCTGGTCAAAGATCAGTTGACTTCTCCTAAAGAAAACCCTAATTTGGGAAGTTCTTGACTTTTGATGATCTGAGGACTTTCCTTAGGGAATCATGATAAACCCTTGATAAAATTATGAATATCACTTCAAAATATTTATGTTGACCAAAAATCTTGAAGTTTGACTGTATGTTAACCATAATTGACTTTTTGATCAATACAGATGATTTTCAAGCATTTGAGCCATTAACTGAGCAAACTTGTGATGTAGGGCTTGAAACTTTACATGAGCCTTGTTGAGGACCTATGAAGAAACATGGGAGCCACTTGAGACTTTTTTAGACCAAATTTCCTTGAGTAACTCCAAACCCTAGTTGTAGGCTTTTGGTTTAGGAGGTGCATCTTGACTAGTCAACCCTTGGATGCCTTGACCATTTGAAGAAACTTGAAAGAATGCTTTGAAGAAAATGGGAGGGGAAATTTTGGGGTACAATAGTACAGTTACAATAATTCATGAAAATAATGCGAAAAAAGTAAACAAAACGCGCAGAGAATGGAAAAGAGGAAATATCTAAAATCTTTAAAAAAATCTGAGTATAAGAAAAAGTCTTTCTTTTTGATATTTTTATTGTTTAAAAAATGAAAAAAATGAAAAAGTGAATTATGAAGTCCTAATTCTACTTAATTTTAAGTTAATAAAATAAACTTAGCAGGGTTAAATTAAATTAATTAAAATTACAAAAATTAATTTAATTAAAAAAACTTAAATCTAATGTTTTTGTGGTTTTCTGATTTTCTGATTTTTTTTAATTTTATGATTATATAAAAAAAATTGAAGAAAGTTAAATAAATAAATTTTTAAAAAAAAATGAATGGGTCAGTCATGACATTTCATTCTGCCACACCTGCGTTGACCTCCTCTGCGTTTTTCAAACCACCATGGAGGGTGGAAAACACCATCATCTTTGATGGGGGTTTTTCTTCAAAACCTGCAAAATCAATCAAAAAAAAGCAAAACTCTAGATCTATTATATTGGACCCTGCGATCTCAGTGGTGCCATTAGTTTGGCCTAAAGACGCCTGTAACATGAGATTCGAATCTTTAAAATCTTTGTGCCCTAACAATGGCGCGATCTTATTATTGCATCAAGACTCACATGTAAAACATCAAATACATTCCAATGATGCATATGAACGGATTAATTATGTCAGTAACGGTTAATAATACATGAGATCAAAGTTTCAAATATTCACCACACTTACCAATCGACGTGAATGGGAGCAGGCGTTTTGGACTTGAAAGGACTTGGTTATGAGTGTGGTTCAATTCCTGGAAGCCTCAAGAATGTGATTTGGCTGTTTGCTTGGATTGATAGCGTCTGGAAATGCAGTTACGAATTTTTACAATTTTGAGAATTTTTGAGAATTTGGTAGAGCTTTGTTATGAAACTTGTGTGTGGTCCTTTGGGCTTGCAATGTTGTGTATTTATAGAGGGAAGAGAGGAGTGAACAAACATGGTAAAGAATCAAGCTTTGATGGCCTTAACAAAACAAGATAAAACAAATTCAAAACTTGCCAAATATGAGATATCTCTTGCCGTTTTCGAATTTGTATGAACCTAGACATCTTGTATGTATCTTGCATGAATTAATGGGCTCCAAAGTGGATCAAATCCAACCCATATGCATAACCCATGATTTTCTTGTGATTTTGTTCAATTTATTTGATTTTAAATTAAATAAAATCAAGATAAATATGAATAAAAATCAAATCCATGTATAAATGATTTTAGAGGTCCTCTAATATGTTATGGACATGTTTGAAGTCCAAAAAGTAGGCTCATTGGTTCAAAATTTCAATTTTGCTTAATTTGCAATTCATGAATTTCTTCAAAATTCCCCAACTTGTGCAACTCATAACTTGCTCAATTTTCAACTTTTGAAGATGATCTTAGACTTTTTGGAAATACCAAGATGTCCTATACAATCTCTATTTTGATAATTTTTGCTTTTGAAGACATTATATTGATGTAAGTTGCCTTGACAAAAAGTGTCTTTTGTTGACTTTTAAAAATGACCTATAATGTATGAGTTCATATCTTCCAAATGAAGCATTTTTTGGACTTTAGAATATAAGAAAAGTTGTAGAGAATTGAATTTTATTAAAATTATGCTTTGGTTTGGGAAAAGGTAATGAAGCATGTGAAAGTTACGCGTAGTCAAAGTTTAGTTGACTTCTCCTAAGGAAACCCTAATTTGGCCATTCTTGACTTTTAATGATCTGAGGAATTTCCTTGGGGAATCATGATCAAATCTTGATAAAATGATGAATATCACTTCAAAATGTTGATGTTGATCAAAAATATTTAAGTTTGACTGTATGTTGACCATAGTTAACTTTTTGACCAATATAGTTGCTTTTCAAACATTTGAGCCATTGAATGAGCAAATTTGTGATGTAAGGCTTGAAACTTGACATGAAACTTGACATGAACCTTGACATGAACCCTGTATGAAATGTCATGATGTATGAAATGCATTGCGTAATGATGTTCTCAAAATAAATGAGACTGTGTTATGCATTTCGTATGCATATGCTATGACATTTGGTAAATGATATATGAATGTGACATGTTTTTGAAGTGCATTTGTAAACTCGAGAAGCATCTTTGTCTGGGGAAAATAAATCCCTGACTATCATTGGGGATGAAGAATATGTGTATCTTCGATCTTTTGAGGATTGTTTCCACTAGGGACCCCTGCTTACTGGTTTGAGGAAACTCCACTGGGGAACAATGATTTTTTATCTTTGTTTGAGGAAACTCGATTGGAGAGTATTAATTCCTACTCGGGGAGAAGAATTCAAGAATATAGGTTTTTCATTGCTCTATTGTGGAATTTATACCCTGACTGGGGATGGAAGAGGTGGATAACCTTCTGACTTATCTGGGGAAGATAAGGTTGACTGGTATTTGATTTGATTCCAGGTTCTATAGCAACTCTTTAGGGGTAGTGGCAAGTTCACTAGGGATAGGATTTTAGCCGGTGATTTATGGTAAAAGCATACTCAAGCTGGGGAGTGTCAGAATAAATCTATGCCTTGATTGTATCTGAAGATGTATTGAATGGGTATCAAAATGATATCCATATCTGGACTATATCTGAACCGTATCTGAAAGATGTACATAATGAGTATCAGAATGAATCTGTATCTTGATCGTATCTGAACTATATCTGGAAGATGTACAGAATGAGTATCAGAATGAATTTGTATCTTGATCGTATTTGAACTGTATCTGAAAGAGAAATCTGGAGTGAGTGCCAGAATGAATCTGTATCTTAATTGTATCTGCACTGTATCTAGAAGTGGATATGGAATGAGTGTCAGAATGAATCTATATTTAGACTGTACCTCAATTGTATCTAGAAATGGATCTGGAATGAGTGTCAGAATGAATCTGTATCTTGATTGTATCTGTACTGTATCTAGAAGAGAGCCTGGAATGAGTGTCAGAATGAATTTGTATCTTGATTTTACCTGCACTGTATCTAGAAATGGATCTGGAATGAGTGTCAGAATGAATCTATATTTAGACTATATCTTAACTTTATCTAGAAATGGATCTGGAATGAGTGTCAGAATGAATCTATATTTAGACTATATCATAACTTTATCTAGAAATGGATCTGGAATGAGTGTCAGAATGAATCTGTATCTTGATTTCATCTGCACTATATCTAGAAGAGAACCTGAAATGAGTGTCAGAATGAATCTGTATCTTAATTGTATCTGCATTGTATCTAGAAGTGGATCTGGAATGAGTGTCAGAATGAATCTATATCTATATTGTATCTGAACTGTATCTAGAAGAAAATCCAGAATGAGTGCCAGAATGAATCTATATTTAGACTATATCTAAACTGTATCTAAAAACTGTTGGCAGTCTCTATCTGTTTGGGAATTGGGATGATGTGTGTAATGTATTGGTGCATTTGTCGGGATAAGATCAATACTCCTTTGTCCGCTAGAGCGATCTACCGGAGATATTATGGGGATAATCTATGGAAGTGATTCCGTGGGGATTCGTGGACATCTTGAATTTTTTCCTAACTCCCAGAGTCTTGAGTAAATGCTGATCATGGTGATAAGTCTTCTACTGATAGACAGGTGACGAGATGACGGGACATAGTCATACGCTTTAATCCCTAACTTTTGCCTAGACTATCCTTTCAGATTTTCAGTCCACCCGAATACCCTTTTTGCCTAAGCCTCCTTTTTAGGTTTTCGACTTACCGGGTGTACAATTTTATTTATATATCCCTAATTTTTTCACGAACTTTTTTTGGTTCGCTGGGATGCCCTTATTTTGCCTAGGCCAGTCAACCTAGCAGGTCTTTTTTCATGCGTAGTATTTTTCGATTATGTCCGTGTTCACAAGGTACGGAGAATTGTCACTATCCATAGTAGTAAGTGTTGAGCATTGCCAAAAAAATGTTTTCTTTATTGTACGTGGCCCTTTACTGGATCTCATGTCCAATGCCCCAAGTGATTCAGATGGAGATATGCCCCTGACTATTCAGCATTTTACTCAGCACTTTTGAGAGATTCTTTGAATCTTGACTTAATTGCCCCAAATCAATTAGATACCATGTTATGCCCCTTGATTATGAAAGGCCTGTTACTTGAAGTGTATTTCCATTTTAAGTGCTTCTATTCATTAAGTGGACTTCTGTTCATTGAATATTTGTCATGCGAATTTCTCTGTCGTCGAACAATTAGTCATATGCAAACAGTGGTATTAGAAATATAAAGCTTATGTTTGTCAAAAAGTTTTGAAAATGCATTTTTAGTAAAACAAAATTTGCAAGAATGTGATACCAGCTCAGGATTTATAGCAAGCCTTACAGGAGTCAGGATACCTTTTTTGTAACAGTATGCTTTCAAACTAACCCATGCTTCAGTTAGGACTTTCAAGGGTTGTAACGTGGTCTGGTTCATGGTTTAAGCAACAAAGGATAAAGGCTCAAACTTTATTTGTACCCAACCTGTTCTTCGTGATGTTCTTCGGTCCTATACTCAGTTAATTATTTGTTTGGATCCCAATTGAGTCTGGAATCTTTGCCCTGATATTATGATGATAGTTCGGATACTGAAAGTTTATTTGGGAAGGCAGTCATCATTCTTTTTTTTTGTAATATTTTTTTTTGTTGAGGATTCGTAGCGGTCTCTTTTTTGACTTTATTATCCCTATTTTTTCCTGAATTGTTTTGAGATTATAGTCAGCGGGATACCCCAGTTTGTCCTAAGTCTCTTTCATAGGTTTTGACTTAAAGGGATTTTTTTTTAGAGGTGATGACTGCCTGTTTTGGATTACGGGGAACCATCATTGTCTTTTGATTTAGAAGAGCATCTTCGACACTATTCATCGTGTACAGAGATAAAGCTTGCGATTGAATGCACCATTAAATTAACTGAGAAACTACCCTGCCCCAGGTTATAATTAAAGGTTTCAATTTGCGTGAAAAAGAAAACTCATACTTCTTAGGCTCAAATGGGTTGACTAGGGATTATCTTCCTTATAACTCCACTGTTTAGGATTTGAAACAACACTTGTACATCGTCGGCAAGGTTTGTTCAAAAGCATATTGTATGAGATTATGGTATTGTTTTCGTCATCCTCCCTCTAAAGGCTTATAGATTTTAATTGAGAGTTGAATATCACAAAATGGAAGTAAAAGCATAGTTTCAGTATAGTGAAAATGAATGGATTAATTTAAGACAAACATATGCAATGCATTAATGGAATAACAAAGTTTGACATAAAATAAGTGTTCGAACAAATCAAAAGAAATTACAATTTGAAAAATCTAATGAACAAAAAGCCTCTCCGTATGAACTTGTCACTTCAGATAGTGTGCCTTATAGGGATGACAGAAGAATTCAGTCTGACCATCTTGTGTGAACTCCAGCACTCCTTCGTCGATCAAGTCTTGAATCTTATTTTTCAACGCCCAACAACTATCAGTGTCATGCCCAGGACTATTGGAATGATAGGCGCATCTCATATTAGGATTGTACCAAGGAGAGGAGGTGTTGGGATTCTGAGGAGGATCCTTCAATGTAACTAGCTTGGCCTTCAATATATGTTGCAATGCTTGAGCCAATGACATGTTGATTTCGGTAAATCGTCTTTTTGGTGTATTCTGCTTACACTTACTACCCTGTCCTTTTTGTTGCATCGGTGCTGGATTAGAGATTTGTACTTCCCCCACAGATTGGTTGTTGTCTCTCTTATCCAAACTCTTCCAGCCATATACAACATTAGCTTCTTTCTTCCCATTGGCAAAGAGCGCCTTTAGTTCTTCTTGTCCCTTGGCTAAGTTCAGATTCCCGTTGGTGATGAGCGCCTTCTGTTCTCCCTGTCCCCTGGCTAATTTCAGGAACATTTGTTGGAATTAGGCATTCTGAACCTGGAGTTCCTTGACCGTCAGTTGGAGATGGACATTCTGAGCCTGGAGATCTTTGACATTGTGTTCGAGAGCCATCTTCCTTGCTGAAATAAACAACAAGAAAAATGAGAAACTTGTCTTGAGAATACTTGTTATGTAATGACATACATGCAATGTTTTCAAGGATCTCGCGGGGTAAACATAATAAAATGTTTTAATTTTGATTACAACTTTGATTGAAGAACTTTGTCTCGTTGAATGTCCTTCTATGAGAATTAAGCTCACCATGTCGAGTGGGTCGTAGCCACTGACTCATGACATCATGCTTTGACGGCATTGGCTAGAGGAAAATAAATCCCCTGGCCTCTTGCCAAATGTCTGGTTCAATATAACCCTGCATCACAGGCCCTTGATATCCTTGAACTGGTTAACGAAATGTAAAGGCATGATGTCATTATGTGTATGCTATGCACCAAGTAAAAGTGTAAGATGATGTAAACAGATAAATCTTGCAAGAAGTCTAGGTTATCAGATAATGACTACAAACAAGTCCTACAAGGAATTCACGTCGTTAGATAATGAATACAAATAAATCCCTGCAGGGAGTTCAAGTTGTCAGATAAAGAAAGCAAACAAGTCACACAAGTAGCCTTAGGTTTAGGAATGAATGGAGTTTGTAGGTAAATACCCTCTTGAAGTTTAGTTGGTCCAACCTGTCCTAAAAGAAGTAACGGGGTTCTAGGAGTCTCAAAATCACCGTTCTTTCTCTCAGACATTGTTTCAGCACAAGCTTCTTTATTAGCGACCGAAATATCTCGAAATTCTGATCTCAATGAGTGTAACATCGAGTATCAACCAACTTTAGTCTTGCACCAAAGTTGGCTATCTCGCTACTTTCTAATGGCCAAGTTGTTCAACTAAAGTTCTATGGTCAGTTAGTGTTTATGACACCACACAGCAGCCCCGTATTCTCCTCGACTGGATTCAAGGGATACCGGTACCAACAAATGTGTCACACTAACGTACCCATCGTTTAAACCATGTCGTTACTATGCGGCATAGTCCCCATGATCTATTTCTACTTACCTAATATGCCCCAGATCCGGGAATAGGATCTTTACAAGAATACCCAAATAACCCTTCAAGAATAAATCAAGCAATTCAAACAAGGAAAACATTTAAAACATGAACTATCTCTAATATAACCCCACTTTTAGTTCTCCCCAGCATGGTCGCCTATTTTGTAATACGGTGGGAGAACTGGCTTTACTGGTTTTTGCGTTTTATCGCAAATGTTATGATTAGCAAGAGTCGCCACCAACTTTTCTTTTATCCAACAAAGGAAAGGGTGAAAAGAACAGGAAAGACCTTTTTAAATATTTTGAGTTTGGGGGTAGATTATGAAAAAGGGAGATGTTAGCACCCTTTTCATCTGTAGTTATCTACGGGCTCTTAGTTGCTAGCTCACTTTGAAAATGCTTTTTTGGTGTAAGTGCATTTGAAAATATTTTTGAAAAGACGCCTTAGTGCAGAGAACTTTGTAATGTTTCTCGTATGGTTGAGAATGTATACAAAGTGTTTTTTTTGTTTTTGAAAATATTTTAGAGAAAAGTTTGTGTATGTGTGAAAATTTATTTTGTTTGTTTTTATGGAGCAAGCAACTAGGAACTTTCTACCTACTCGAACAGTCTTTATTCTTTTCCTTTAGACAGTGCTATCCTACTATAAGTCAGTAGGTAGCCCTGTCGTTGGATATTTTGAGGGATAGGCGAGGGTAATTGTACAGTCATAAAGGCAACTTGTAGGGCACTTTATCAATTTTATCGTAAGGGACTAGATCGTATACCGAAGGCAGCATCGAAGGGTCATCAAGGACTACGATATTTTTAACCGAGGGTCTTTGCTAAAGTGTCCCACGTTCGAGGGACACGACTATTTTTCTAAAGGCAACAAGTGGAGGTACCTTAGTGGTGCGCGTGTTCGAGTGTGTTATGTTTCAGTTATTTAAACATTTAGGTTTTCTACCATTTGTTTTTAGTCTTTCCATACAAGCCTATTAGCATACATCTAGCAGTTAAATATGTACAAGTACGGAAAATAAAGTGTGAAAAATTGAATCTACGCTATTACATCGCTTTGGGATGGGGGGAATTACATACCAAAATGGGGAAGTAAAGAATAAAAAATCCTAGTTAAGCTATTACAACCCTTTGTACAATTACAACTATTCATGAAAATAAGGCGGAAAAAATAAACAAAACGCCTAGAGAATGGAAAAGAGGAAATATCTAAAATCTTAAAAAAATCTAAGTATAAGAAAAAGTCTTTCTTTTTGGTATTTTTATTGTTTAAAAATTGAAAAAATGAATTATGAAGTCCTAATTCTACTTAAATTTAAATTAATAAAATAAACTTAGAAGGGTTAAATTAAATTAATTAAAATTAACAAAAATTATTTTAATTAAAAAAACTTGAATCTAATGTTTTTGTGGTTTTCTGATTTTATGATTTTTTAATTTTATGATTATATAAAAAAAAGATTAAAGAAAGTTAAGTAAATAAATTTAAAAATAAAATAAAGATGAATGGGTCAATCATGACATTTCATTCTGCCACGTCTGCGTTGACCTCCTCTGCGTTTTTCAAACCACCATGGAGAGTGGAAAACACCATCATCTCCGATGGGGGTTTTTCTTTAAAACCTGCAAAATCAATTAAACAAAAAAAAGCAAAACTCTAGATCCATTATATTGGACCCTACGATCTCAGTGGTGCCATTAGTTTGGTCTAAAGACGCCTGTAACATGAGATCTGAATATTTAAAAGCTTCGTGCCCTAACAATGACGTGATCTTATTTCTGCATCAAGACTCACATGTAAAACATCAAATACATTCCAATGATGCATATGAAAAGATTAATCATGTCAGTAACGGTTAATAATGCATGAGATTAAAGTTTTGAATCTTCACCACACTTGCCAATCGGCTCGAATG
This sequence comes from Vicia faba, assembly GCA_948472305.1. Classification (NCBI taxonomy): domain Eukaryota; kingdom Viridiplantae; phylum Streptophyta; class Magnoliopsida; order Fabales; family Fabaceae; genus Vicia; species Vicia faba. Next base: position 345,204,508 of record OX451739.1, read on the forward strand.
GGAGGAGGCGTTTTGGACTTGAAAGGGCTTGGTTATGAGTGTTGTTCAATTCCTGGAAGCCTAAGGAATGTGATTTTTCCGTTTTCTTGGATTGATAGCGCCTGGAAATTAGTTACGAATTTTTGAAACTTTGAGAAATTTTTGAGAATTTGGAAGAGCTTTGTTATGTAACTTGTGTGTGATCCTTTGGGCTTGCAATGTTGTGTATTTATAGAGGGAAAAGAGGAGTGAACAAACATGGTAAATAATCAAGCTTTGATGGCCTTAAAAAAACAAGATAAAAAAAATTCAAAACTTGCCAAAAATGAGATATCTCTTTCCATTTTCGAATTTGCATGAACCTAGACAGCTTATATGTATAATGCACGAATTAATGGGCTCCAAAGTGGATCAAATCCAGCCCATATGCATAGCCCATGATTTTCTTGTGATTTAATTCAATTTATTTGATTTTAAATTAAATAAAATCAAGATAAGTATGAATAAAAATCAAAGCCATGTATAAATGGACTTATAGGTCCTCTAAGATGTTATGGACATGTTTGAAGTCCAAAAAGTAGGCTCATTGGTTCAAATTTGCAATTTTGCTCAATTTACACTTCATGAATTTCTTCAAAATTTCCCAACTTGTGCAACTCATAACATGCTCAATTTTAAACTTTTGAAGATAATCTTGGACTTTTGGGAAAGCTCAAGATGTCCCATACAATCTCTATGTTGATCATTTTTGCTTTTGAAGACATTATCTTGATGTAAGTTGCCTTGACAAAAAGTGTCTTTTGTTGACTTTTGGAAATGACCTATAATGTATGAGTTCATATCTTCCAAATGAAGCATTTTTTGGAATTAAGAATACAAGCAAAGTTGTATATAATTTAATTTTATTCAAAATGGGCTTTGGTTGGGGAAAAGTTGATGAAGCATGTGAAAGTTATGCCTGGTCAAAGTTCAGTTGACTTCTCCTATGAAAACCCTAATTTGGACATTCTTGAATTTTGATGATCTGAGGACTTTCCTTGAGGAATCATGATCAACTCTTGATAAAATGATGAATGTCACTTAAAAATGTTGATGTTGACCAATAATCTTGAAGTTTGACTATATGTTGATCGTAGTTGACTTTTTGACTAATACAGTTGATTTTCAAACATTTGAGTCATTGACTGAGCAAATTTGTGATGTAGGGCTTGAACCTTGACATGAACCTTGTTGAGGACCCATGAAGAACCATAGAAGCCACTTGAGACCTTTGCAAACCAAATTTCCTTGAGGAACTCCAAACCAAAGTTGTAGGCTTTTGGCTTAGGAGGAGCATATTGACTAGTCAACGCTTGAGTGTCTTAAGTATTTGAGAAGTCTTGAAAGAATGTCTTGAAGAAAATGGGAGGGAAAATTTTAGGGTACAACACTTGGTAATAAAGCGCATCATCTTACCACAGGGTGACCCCAGGGGAAAATGGACTCCCACTTACGAAGGGCCATTTGTAATCAAGAGAATATTTTCGGGCGGCACTATGATACTGACCACCATGGACGGTGAAGATTTTTCACACCCTGTGAACGCGAACATAGTCAAAAGATACTACGCATAAAAATGACCCAATAGGTTGACTGGACTAGGAAAAAATAAGGGCATCCCAATGAACCAAAAGGGTTCGGGCAAAAATTAGGGATATATAAAGAATGTACACCCGACAAGTCGAAAACCTGAAAAGGCGACTTGGGAAAAAAAGGGTAACCTGGTGGACTGAAAACCCGAAAAGGGAGGTCCAGGAAAAAGTTAGGGATTAAATCGTATCACTATGTCCTGTTGGATCACTTACATCAAGATTTGTTACTAGCGTCGAGCTCAAATGGTGCATATCAATTTAGTTAACTTCTTCCGACAACAAGGGATAAGATGCTCGAAGATATAAGGGCAATAGCAGAGTTGAAACCTGACGAGATTGTTCACACATAGATATTGTTTTGTTTTCACTTTGTACTCTTTACACTTTACGACGATTTCCTCTTACTAGGATTTATGTCTCTTTGTACAAAATCGCATGTTAATAGGAAAATCATCAATACAAGTACAATTCCAAAATTCAAACTTGTTTTATTTTTCCTTTTTTGTTTGCAAAAACGTCCAATGACTAAATTGAATTAACATACACATATGAATATGATTACTATTAACAAATATATGCATAAAAACAGGAATCAGCATTTGGTCAAGACTCTAGGAGTTGGGATACGTTCAAGTCATCCACAAATAATCCCCACAGAACCACCTCCATGGGATAATCCCCACAGAGCTATCTTCATAAGCTCATTCCCGGCAAAGATACATTCCCCGTAAGTCCAATATACCTCAAGACAAGAGTTGGGACAATTAATCTAAGCACACTCCCCAGTAGATCCCCTAGCGGATAAAATAGTATGATCTCTTACCCAATAATGTCGCCAACCTACGGAGTACCCATCCTCATCTGAGATTATGTCATCAGCGCAGTTCATAGAAGTTTTCTTCCCCAGCTGAGTTTATTTCTCCAATACTATAAAATTCCTTGCAAAATTCTCTTCTCCAGTAAGTTTCATTTCCTCGACAGCAATATTTCTCAAGCAAAATTTATTTCCCCAACATGGATTATCTCCCCAACAGAATTCTGTCTCCCCAGCTTGAGTCTATTGCTCTGACTACTTCAAATCACCGACAATATTCTCTTCTCCAACAAAGGACAATCCAGGCTGTTATCCCCAGAAAGTTGCTACAGAATCTGAAATCAGACCAGATATCGTTTAACCTTATCCTCCCCAGACGAGCTGGCATCCATATCAGAAAATCGACCAGACAACACCTCGGAAGGTTACCCACCTCTTTTATCCCCAGTCAAGGTATATAAGAATTAAACTCCCCAATAGAGTGATGAACGATCATTGTTCTTGAACTCTTCTCCCCAAGCAGAAGTCAACATTCCCCAGTGGAGTTTCCTCAAACAGCAATCAGGAATCCTCAGCGAAAACATTCTAGACAAGATTTAAGATTACACATATTCTTCATCCCAAACAATAGTCAGGGATTTATTTTCCCCAGTCAAAGACGTTACACGAAGATACCAATATGCTTCAACGACATTTCATATTCACTCATCATTTATAAATATCATAGTATATGCATACGACACGCATATTACACTCTCATTTACTTTGAGAGCATCTTTACACAATGCATCACATACATCATGATATTGCATACAACTAACTCTTTATCTTTTCAGGTAAAAGTCTACAAACAGACGAATATCATCAACAATTTTCAAACAAGTTGTAAAGTAATTCCCGAAACAAGACGGGGAAACTATCTATATGACCAGACACAGATTAATTCTTGAAACAAGATAGGGAAATTATCTGTGAAAACAAATTGTAGATCAATCCCCAAAAACGGACGCGACGACTATCTACATGAACAAGTTGAAGATTAACTCCCGAAACAGGACGGAGAAACTATCTATACAACCAAGAAAAGATTAACTCCTAAAATAGGTCAGGGGAAATTTATTTCTATCTTTATGGCCAGATGAAGATCAATTCCCGAAACAGGATGGAGTGACTATCTTTATCACCAAGTGGTATGAACTCCCGAAACAGGACAGGTTTACCAACAAAAATAGATTGTAGATCAATTCCCTAAACAGGACGGGGCGACTATCTACATGACAAACACTTCCTTCATAAATTTATTCTGAAAATCATTTTATTCAGAGATTCATTCTGAAAAGAATTTCCCTCATATAGGATCGGATAGATTCATTCTGAAGAGTGTTCCTTGGATACAGTCAAGCGTAGACTCATTCTGATACTTCTATCCATAGTTACTTTGGATGGAATCTATAAGCCCATCTACGAATACTCTCTGTCACCTCTCCGAATGGCATCTTAAATCCATTCAAGCAATGTCACCAACTGACAGTGTTATGTCTTGCACAGGCGAGTGCAAATTTCTGGGCACTTAAGTGTTCAATCCTCTTCCACCTTCAGATAACGAATGGTGGACATGTAAATATAACTCTTCAGGTGTAAGAAGATTGAACAGGGGCAGCTATTGTACCCCGAAAATTTTTCTCTCATTTTATTCAATACATTCTCTTAAGGTTCTCAAATGCTCAAGGATGCTCAAGAATTGATCATACAAATTCTTCTCCTAAGCAATGGGTCCACAACCAGGGTTTCATCTTTCATAAGGAATTTTGGGTTTCTAATGTATCAAATAGAATTCATGGTCTCTTATATGTCTTCAAGAATGCTCATACCAAGTTCCATGCCTTGCATCACAAGTTTGCTCAGTCAATGGCTTAGATGACTGAAAATCAACTGTATTTGGTAAAAAGTCAAATATGGTCAACATACAGTCAAACTTTAAGATTTTTCGTAAACATCAACATTTTGAAGTCATGTTCATCATTTTATCAAAGTTTGATCATTATTCATCAAGGAGGACTCTCAAATCATCAAAAGTCAAAAGTTGTCAAATTAGGGGTTCCTTAGGAGAAGTCAACTGAACTTTGACCAAGCATAACTTCCACGTGCTTCATCAGTTTTTCCCCAACCAAAGATCATTTTGAAGGAAATTAAACTCTCTACAACTTTGCATATCTAACTTCAACTCTAAAAGATGCTACATTTGAGAGATATGAGCCAATACATTACAGGTCATTTCAAAAAGTCAACAAAAAGGCACCTTTTGTCAAGGCTACTTACATCAAGATAAATTCACCAAATGCAAAAATGATCAAAATAGGGATTGTAGAATACATATTGAGATTTCCAAAGAGTCTAAGATCACCTTCAAAAGATGAAAATTGAGTTAGTTATAGCTAGTTCAACTTGGGAAATTTTGAGCAAATGCATGAAGTTCAAATTGAGCAAACTTGATTTTTTGGGCTAATGGGTCATTGTTTAAGAGTCCAAACGTGTATTACACTTCTTACAAACCTCAAATCATGGTCATGCACCCATTTATCTATTTTATATTAATTATTTTGGATTTATTCATTATTAATTCAAAATAAATAAAATAAAACACAAAGCTTGTCAACAAAGGTCCAAGCCCATGTTGGTTGACCTAATTTCAACCTATATAATCTCATCAATTCTCATACAAGACTACACTAAAACCATGTGTGATACGGTGGGAGAACTGACTTGAAGGTTTTATGTTTGATCACAAATATTGCGGTTAGCAAGAGTCGCCACCGACTTTTCTTTTATCCAAAAAGGAAAGGTGAAAAAGCACAGGAAAGACCTTTGAAATTATTTCTTGAGTTCGGGGGGTAGATTATGAAAAGGGAAGGTATTATCACCCTTTCCATCCATGGTTTTCCATGGGCTCTTAGTTACTTGCTAGATCACTTGCTTTTGTTTGAAAATGTGCTTTGTGTGGTTTTTGAAAGTATTTTGTAAAGAGGCCATTGTTTAGGAAATTTTTGTAATGATTCTTGTTTGTGAGAATGTATACAAATATATTTGATCTTTTGAAAATGTTTTTAAGTTGGTAAGATGTTTGAAAGTGTAGGTGTTTGTTTTGAAGATAACAAGGATGTTTGTTTGAAAATGAGCAAGTAATTGGGAGCATTCTACCCACTCAAAAGTCTTTCTTGTTCACTTTCTTTTCCTTTGACATTGCTGTCTTACCATTGATTTGGTAAGTAACCCTATCTTTAGATGTAAACAGGAAAGACGTGGGTCATCGTATAGTCATAGAAGGCAACCTATGTATGTTTTAGCAATGTCGTGTAGGGACTAGATTGTTTACCAAAGGCAACATCAAGGGTCATCGAGGGACTACGATCTTTTATCGAGGGTTTTTGCTAAAAATGCCCATGTTCGAGGGATATGACTATTTTTCCGATAGGCAACAAGTGAGATTACCCTAAGGTGTGCATATGTGCAAAGTGTGTTTAATTGCATGTATTTTTGTCTTGATTAGGGTTCTCTAACTGTTGATTTCATGTCTTGCCATACACACCCTAATTACTAGCAATATATGAAAGCAATAAAAGGTGCGGAAAGTAAATATCCCACGCTATTACAATCATTAGGGGGATGGGGTGTACAGATTTACAAATGGGGATTGCAAATAAAATTAAATCCTAAGTTACTATTACAACCATATTGAATGGATAAGGATGTACAAGAAAATGTGAAAGGCTTGTTTTGTTTAAGAAAAGAAATAAGTCTTGTTTAAGAAAATATTTTTGATCTTTTTGTTTTTAAGAAATAAAATAAAGCATAAAAAATGTAAAAATGTTTTTGGTGTTTTTGATTAGTGAAAATAGAAGTGATGGAAAAATGGTAAGGAAAAAGAAAAATAGAATCAGCGTATTGCTGAACTAAAAGAGATTAGAAGTTCTGACTCTGGCATGCTGCAAAAACAGAAATCATATTAGCATAAATAGGTAAAGTCGGAAGTTCTGGGTCCGCTGGGAACAAAGAAGATTTCAGAAGTTCTGATGCCACTGGAAAAACTTCATCTCCCTCTCTATGCTAGTCAGAACATCTGCAACTTAGTCATTTCTCAACAAAACAGAAGATGTGCATATAACAGTTATGGCAGGTTTCATAATGTTTCAGAAACAAGAGGTATCAGAACTATAAATCAGAAGCAAGCATGAATTTGCTAATCCTAATTCTGAGTTCTAATTTCTTCAAGAAGTTCTGAACTGAAATTCTCTCTACTTAGGCAGGCAGATGCATGAAACCTCAGAATATGTACATCATCAGAATCAGGATGTCTACATTGTATTTTGAACATGCAAGTCTAACAATGCCTAAGTAATATGATGAGAGTCAGTTGAAGCTTACCTTGTAGCTGGAAAATACTCTGTGAGTTGGAGCCTGGTTCTGACCGTTTGTGATGTTCTGAACAACTTCCTTACGTGTTCAGCGGGCTGGAAACTTTCAACTTGGGTTACGAATGGTTAGAAAATTATGGAACAGCCAAGGGGCAAAGTCCTGACTTCTTTGAAGTGGATGTGGATGGAGAGTGTGTTACATTCTGAACACAAAATCTAGGATAGCTTCTAATATGTAAATCATAAATTGTAGGGATGGTTTTGGTCAAAAAACACTTAAGGAAAAATGGAGTTTGAAATGCAAGAAACCAAAAGCTAACAGGTCTTATATTTTGTGTTTGCAGTTTTGGGTTCTTGGAATTTTAGCAGGGGTTCAAGGCTTTTTTCTTTCTCCAATTTTGACCCTTTTACAGTTGCCAATAAAGTCTAATTTATAGGCAAAGGTTTAGTAGCTTGGAGAGGTCAAAGGGCACTACCATCATAAGCTAGGCGCTGACTTTCTCTTAAAGTAAGTTCAAATAGGTATGGTGGTTAGCAGTTTTAGCAGTGCCTAAGCTGGATTTGTAAGCATGAATTAAGGAAAGGTAACCTCAAAAGCAAAAGCAACGTATGGGCCCAACACACTTTTGTGCAAAAGTTTGATTTTCCAAGACAATAAAGGTACTTCTATGCCACACGTGGAGAAATCCTTTGGATAAAGACTCAAAAGTGGTTGTTAGCATTAAATGATTATGAGATTTATCAACCCAGAAATCCTGCAATGTGATATTTTGCATCATTGCTTAATTCTGGGTCAGAAGTTCAGCTTCAGCGTAATTTAGAATAGACATCCAACTTCTAATCTTTGTATCTCCTTGCTCCAGCATGTTCTGAAGGACCTCTCAGACTTTCCGGGAAGCTTGCAAAACGCTTTGTAAACCTTCTTTGAATTACCCTTACAAACTCTGACTGAATCTTTGTGAAAACTGGCCTAGAAGTTGTAACCAAACTCTGTCATGGAACTGTCCAGAATTTGCTGAGTGCTTCAGTTTCATGGACGTGTCTTTGAGGAGTCATAACTTGAAATCTCAGCATTTCTAGGATAAGTTTTGTTCTGCAATGTTTCAGATCTTGTTTTAGTCCATAAATCTTGTGTTAGAAGTTAATCCAGAATCAGCTTGCATCATGGTGATAATTTGATCATAAGTTCTGAGCTTGTCATATTTCTTAAACGTTTAGAAAAATTCTAAGTATTTAGAAATTTGACTTTTCCAAAGTAATTTTGACTTTTGAATTTCTTGATGAAACAAACTTCATATTTCAACATGTCTTGATGAAATATGATCCTTGAAACTTGATTTTGATCCAAAAGTCAAAGTTTAACTTTTTTTAATGCACAAATGACCATTATGCCCTTGTGCTTGACTTTCTTGAAAAATTTGTAATTCAAAGCTTGGAATTGGATGGAAGCAAACCTGAGGGTCCAGGGTGATCCTTTGAGAGATGAGAGGGAAAATTTTGGGGTACAACAGCTGCTCCTGTTCAATCTTCTTAAACTTGAAGAGTTAGATTGGCGAATCTGCCATTCGTGACTTGAAGGTGGAAGGTGATTGAACACCAGAGTGCCCAGAAATTTGCACTAGGAGAGGTGTTATTTGATTATCTAAGGAATGGGCTTAAAGATACCATTTGGGGAGATGATGGTGAGTTGTAGGAGATGGGCTTATAGATGCCATCTAAAAGTGACTGGTGACAAAAATTTGAAGAAGTATTAGAATAAATCTCTGGTCAATTTATACTTAAATAGTGGATGTGTTAGGTTGAGTACCAGAATAATATCCATAAATGGATTGTATCTGACTCGTATCTGAAAGGTACTAAATGAGTATCAAGATGGCATCCGTGTCTGGAGCGTATCTGAACTATATCTGAAAGTAGAATTTGAATGAGTATCAGGATGACATTCATATCGGGAGCATATCTGAACTGTATCTGGAAGCTGAATCTGAATGAGTATCAGGATGGCATCTGTATCGGGAGTGTATCTGAACTGTATCAGAAAGCTAAATCTGAATGAGTATCAGAATGACATCCGTGTCTTGAGCGTATCTGTATTGTATCTGAAAGCTGGTTTTGAATGAGTATCGGAATGGCATCTGTATCTAGAGCGTATATGAATTGTATCTGAAAGTTAAATCTGAATGACTATCAGGATGGAATCCATATTGGGAGCGTATCTGAATTGTATCTGAAAGTTGAATCTGAATGAGTATCAGGAAGACATCTGTATCAGGAGCGTACCTAAACTGTATCTGAAAGCTGAATCTGAATGAGTATCAGGATGGCATCCGTATCGGGAGTGTATATGAATTGTATCCGAAAGTTGAATCTGAATGAGTATCATAATGGCATACGTATCTGGAGCGTATATGGAGCGTATCTGAATTGTATCTGAAAGTTGAATCTGAATGAGTATCAGGATGGCATCTATATCGGGAGCGTATCTGAACTGTATCTAAAAGCTAAATTTGAATGAGTATCAGGATGGCATCTGTATCTGGAGCGTAACTGAACTGTATCTGTAAACTTTAAACATTGTTAATGGTGGTTGTTAACCTTATCCGAAAAGGGTAAAACATTGGCTAAAATGCGAAGTCATGTTGTATGAAATGTATGATATAATGCATTCATTTTATCAATGTTTATGATATACGGATGCAATGTATGCGTATGTGAGCTAGTCCATTGCGCTGTTTGTTGGATTAGGGAAAATAAATCCCTGAATATTGCTGAGAATATGTAAGTCTTCATGTCTTGAAGTCGAAGTGTTGATGGATTTCAGTTTAGAGAAATAAACTCTGTTGTAAGGGAAATGCCATGTACTGCTTGAAAATTTTGTTTGGGGAATCTGGAGAAATTGGATGATTTCTACCGGGGATTGATAATTGGAAGCTTTGTTCCGCTGGGGATTAAACTGTACACTGCAGGGGATTTTTATGGAAAATAACTTAGAGAGATTTCCCTATCTCTTAAAGCCATCAGTAATTGTCTTTTATTTTGTTTATTTGTAAACAGTAATTATGTTCAAATGCATATGTTCAACAATGAATCATTGGACGTTTTTGTAAACAAAACACAAGCGTAACGAAAAACAGATAGTTTTTGCACTTTCAAGGAGATATCTTTGTAATGACTTTGAGTAAGTATTTTTGTACAATGAGACGAACATTCTAGTAAGAGAATGTCGTTGTAAAAAATGAAAATTTTGATACAAAGAAAATATAGCTATATGTAATAATCCCATGGGGTTCCCATTTCGCTATAGTCTTTGTATCTCTAAGCATCTTGTCTATTTGTTGCCTTGTTCGAAGCTGATTGAATTAATCAAAACTGCTGAATTTGTCAGTTGAAGTCAAAGGTTGTCCACAAAATGATCCAACGGGACATAGTCATACGCTTTAATTCCCTAACTTATGCCTGGACTGCCCTTTCAAGTTTTCAGTCCAACGGGAAACCCTTTTTTGCCCAAGTCGCCCTTTTAGGTTTTAAACTTGCCGGGTGTACAAATTTTTGTTTTATCCCTAATTTTTGCCCAAACCTTTTGGTTCCCCGGGATGCCCTTGTTTTGCCTAGGTGTGTCAACCTAGCGGGTCTCTTATGCGTAGTATCTTTTGACTATATCCGCGTTTGCAGGGTGTGGCAGATCGTTGGCATCCATGGTGGTTAAGATCATTGTTCCACCAGAGAATATGTTTTTTATTACAAATGGTCCTTCGTATGTAGGAGTCTATTTTCCCCTGGGATCACCTTACGGTAGTATGATACGTTTAATCACCAGATTTCCAACTTGATACACTTGTCATCTGAGCTTTTTGTTGAAAGCCTTGATCATCCATTTTTGATACATCTGACCATGGCAGACAGCAGTAAGCCTTTTCTCATCAATCAAGTTTAGTTGATCAAGGCGAGTCTGGATCCAATCTTCTTCATTTAGCCCCATATCCTTCATAATTATTAGAGAGGGGATCTGGACCTCAATAGGTAAGACAACCTCCATGCCGTATACCAGAGAAAAGGGTGTTGCCCCGGTTGATGTGTGAGTTGTGGTACGATATCCGTGGAGAGCTAATGCTAGCATCTCATGTCACTCTTTGCATGTAACTGTCATTTTCTGTATGATCTTTTTAATTTTCTTATTCGCAGCTTCGACAGCACCATTCATCTTTGGCTGATAAGGGGAAGAATTGTGATGTTGGATCTTGAATTTCTCACATAAGGCGACGATCATAGTATTATTCAAGTTTGTACCATTGTCTGTAATGATCCTCTCCGGGATACTGTGACGACAAATGAGATTTTGCTTGATGAATCGGGCGACAACGTTCTTAGTCACGGAAGCGAAAGAGGTTGTCTCCATCCACTTTGTAAAATAATCAATGGCCACTAAGATGATGTGGTGTCCATTAGAGGTTGTTGGCTTGATTTCCCCAATAATATCAATTCCCCACATAGCAAAGGGCCAAGGAGTCATCAATACATTCAGAGGAACCGGAGGTACGTGCACTTTGTCAGCATAAATCTGACACTTGTGGCAGGTTCGAGAGTGTTGATAGCAATCTACTTCCATGGTAGACCAGTAATAGCCTGCACGTAGGATTTTATTTTCCATCGTATGCCCACTGGAATGGGTGCCAAAGGTGCCTTCATGCAATTCATCCATGATCCTTTTAGCTTCAACCTTGTCTACGCACCGAAGTAACATAGAGTCATGGTTGCGTTTGTAAAGAATGTCGTTACTAAGGAAGAATTTAGCAGAGAATCTCCTTAAGAACTTCTTATCATTGATTAAAGCTCCTTCTGGGTATTCTTGAGTCTCGGGATACCTTTTGACTTCGTGGAACCAAGGCCGGTTCACTACTTCTTCAATATTAATCTCGTGACAGTGTGTTGGTTCATCCCTTTGTTCAATGGTGATTGGGGGAGCCTCGTTATCCCATTTAAGTTTAAACATAGATGAAATTGTGGCTAGTGCGTCTGCTAGCTGATTTTCTTCTCGCGGGAAGTGATCAAAGGTAATCTTCTCAAAATGTGGGAGCAATGTCAAAACATGTTCTTTGTAAGGGATAAGGTTGGGGTGTTTGGTGTCCCATTCCCCTTTGATCTGGCTAATAACAAAATATGAATCTCCAAATACATTCAAGGATTTGATCCCCAAGTTTATGGCATCTCTGAGACCAAAGATGCATGCTTCATATTCCGCCATGTTGTTTGTATAATTGAAGCAGAGTCTTGCGGTAAAGGGAGTATGACACCCTTCAGGAGATATGAGTACATCACCGATACCATTGCCATGTGCGTTGGATGCCCCATCAAAGAACAGGGTCCATCAGGATTGTTGTACCCCAAAATTTTCTCTCCCATATTTTTCAATACATTTCAAGTAAGATCCTCAAATCGCTCAAGGAAGTCCAAGGGTTGACCAGACAAGCTCTCTCCTAAGATAGTCTACCTCAAATTAGGGTTTCATGTTGCATCAAGATACTTGAGTACAAGGGATCCCAAATGCTCACCATTGTCCTAATATGTTCTCAAGATCATCCATGTCAAGTTTCAAGCCTTGCAGAGGAAGTTTGCTCAGTCAATTGCTCAAAGGCTTGAAAATCGACTGTGCTAGGGCAAAAGTCAACTGTGGCCCACAAACAGTCAAACTTCAAGATTTTTGGTCAACATCCTCATTTTGAAGTATTATTCATCATTTTATCAAGGTTTTATCATGATTCATCAAGGATTGCTCACAATGCATCAAAACCCAAAAGTTGCTAAATTAGGGTTTTGCAGGAAAAATCAACCCAACTTTGACCAAGCATAACTTTCTCATGCTTTATGCGAAATGACCCATCCAAAGCTCATTTATAATAGGATGCAATTCCCTACAATTCATCCTCATCTCCCAAGTTCAAAATATTCACTCATAAGAAGTTATGAATTTGGACATTATAGGTCATTTTGAAAAGTCAACAAAAACACCTTTTTTGTCAAAGCTTCATACATGAACGTGGAAGACTCAATTGAGATGAGACCAAAAGGGTTGCTTAGATAACATCTCAAGCTTTCTAAAAAGTCAAAGAACACCTCCGAAGAGTCAAAATTGAAGAAGTTATGCATTGGTGAAATTGACCTTTTTTGCAAAATTGTCAAAAGTCAAATGTGCCTCAAATTGCAGTTTTTGTCAAATGGGCCTAACCTTTTGCACTTGTTTTGAGTTGGTAGCATGGTCCACGAGCCCTAGATCTTTCCACTTGTCTTTATCTTATTTTTGCTATTTATTTTGATTTTTTATTTAAATTAAATCAATTTAAATCAAAACAAATCATGAAAATATCCAAACCATTCAAACCTCAAGATTTTGTGCACATTTCAAGTTCCATATACAGCTAGCAAGTGAATCAAATCGTGCAAGGCATAGGTGTGCACAAAAAGATTGATTTTGGCCTATTTTGGAAATATTTTCATGAAGATCAAATTAAGATAAAAAACTATAATTGCCAAAGATTGAGAGCATAATTGTAAACCTAATTTGATCAGTGATATATAGTGAGTAATTGCAGACAAAAAATACAAGGTTTGGAGGCGTGGAGAGGAAGAACCAAACTTGAAAGAATTCAAAGAAAGTGGTGATCTGATTTTGTACTTCCAGGAATTTTCAGGACTCCCAAGCCATCCCATTCACTTCCTGGGAGTGCAAGGAACCTATACCAATCAGAAACAAGCACGTTAGTGCCCAGAATCCGGTTCCACGACCCCCACGGTTTTCCCTTATTTCCAAAATCGAATCTCTTGTTTCTTGCATCTTTATCATGTTTCAATAGCATATTATTAATCCCTAACATGTTTGCAAGCTCATGGTGGCAATTAATTGCATTTTTGTTGGCTATATCAGAATCCACCATTGCTAGGGTTCTTTGTCTCGATTTAGGATCTTTTTGTACAGGTGATATTGGTCCACAAAAAGAGTACCATGATGCTCAGTAGGCCAAGGCGATTTGATCCACAGCATTAGAATCCATTTATCGTGCATGTATTTGATTTTGAGATATGCAGGGTTTGTAGTGACAGACGTTTATCTGTAGGTAAAAGTCTCTGACTTTTACCAACGGAGAGAGGTTGGGGACGAAGGCGTGGCACCTTCCCATTTGACCATTTGAATTCTGGCGCATTTTTTTATTTTTCCCCCACTAACTTGCATTATTATATATTATCAATTCTTGTTATTCAATATATAACAAATGCACGCAGCTCAGTTGGTAACGAGGCAGTGGAAAAGGCCTTAGGACCTGGGTTCGAATCCCAGGTCCCCCCATGTTTCATATTATTTTCATTTGCTTAATCAGGCATGCACACAAGGCATGGAGACCACCATGTACCCTCAGGATCCAACCTTTGGATCTCCAGAAGGCCAGATCTGAAGGCCATCACATGAAGGACCATGATGCACCCCAGTCAGCGCCCAACACTGAATCCATGGAGGTCAACGTGGACCCTTGCTTTTGGGCCCAGAAGCTACTATTCACACCCTCTAGTTGCTATTTCACAGGCCCATTTTATTTTGCTTTTCTTTTTATATTTTCCTTTATTTAATTTATTTAATTATTTTTACTAACCGAAATTAATTCTTTTTTATCAAAAAAATCATAAAAATAATATTTCATCCAATTAGATTTAGTTTATTTTTTACAAAAAAAAACTTAATTTAATTAGTTAATTTAATTTTTTAGGTAACTTTAATTTTCTTTGTAAATAAATTAAAATCAATTAGAAGAATTAGAGTTTTTGTCTAATTTAATTTTTATTTCTCTTTTCTTAAAAAATCACAAAAATACAAAAATAGGTCAAATTTGATATCTTCTTAATTTAATTTAATTAGTAATTAGGTTTTTGCATATCTAATTTAAAACTTTTTTTTCTTTAAATAATCAAAAACAACCAAAAATTAATTTTTCTTTTAATTAGGTTAGACGGGGTCAAAACCCTAATTTCCTTTCGTCCTTTATTCGTCGCGCATTTATTTATTTTTGCAAATATTGATGTAACTGCTCACAGGATGTAATAGATTAATTAGGACTTTTTACTTTCCTTTATCGTTTTGACGGGTTTTTTGGCTATGTAATTAATACCTGAAGCCTTGTAATAGCGTAACTTTACTTTCCGCATTTTAATTTCTGCAAATATTAACTGCTAGATATATGATAATAGGGTTGCATGACAAGAATGTATGTTAATTTTAAAACAGTTAGCAAACCCTAAATGTGCAAAGATAATAACTTGAAATTGAATCACTCTCACATATGCACTCCTAGGGTATACTCCCACTTCGGTTGCCTTCGGTAAACGGTCATTAAGTATAGGGTATTTTAGTGGTTACCCTCTTGTCTAAACAAAGATCAAAAGTCCAGTTCGGAAATATTGCCTCGGAAAGGTTGCCTCGGAAAGGTTGCCTCAGAAATGTTGCCTCGAATATGATCTTAAGACACTAGAGTTATTACTAAGACATCCTAACATTGCTTTAGTGATCGTACGTCCCTTTTCGAATTGACCATTACAACTCCAACGACGGTGCTACCTACTCACTAATAGTAGGATAGCGTTGTCTAAAGGAAACAAGAACAGAAACATTCTTTTTTCGAGTAGGTAGATGCTAGTAGGTACTTGCTCAAAATAAACTTTTCCACACTTACACTCTTTTCAAACGAAGTTTTCAAATGGACTTCGTAACGCTCTTGAAGACAGAAGCAAGGGTTAAATCGAAGTAAAACAAAAACTTTTCAAATCACACAAACACAGAAACAATTTTAAAATGATGAGAAAGTACCTAAGAGCCCATAGAAAACTACGGATAGAAAGGGTGCTAATACCTTCCCTTTCTATAATCTACCCCCGTACTCAGAAAATCTCGAAAAAAGGAATTTTTCTGTGCTTTTTTCCTTTCCAATTGGATAAAATAATAGTCGGTGGCGACTCTTACTTACCGCAACATTTGCAAACAAAAAACGCAAACCAGTATTAACAGTCGGTTCTGCCACCGTATCACAGAATTGGCGACTCTGCTGGGGATAAAATAAGTGGAGTATACCTTAGGATTAGTTCATCATATTTGCTTTTATTATTTGATTTGATTGCTTTACTTTTGAGGGCTTTATATTGGACTTACTATAAATCCTAATCCGGATTTGGGGGACACCTTTTAGGTAAGTAGCAATAAACTGTGAGGGAACTGTACGGCATAGACTGATACGGTTGAAGCAGTAGCTACGTTGATGTGGCACATTGGTTGGTACCGGTATCCCTTGTGGAGAAACAAGGAGTATACGGGGCTGCTATGTGTGTCGTTAAGCATCAACTGACCTTAGAACCTATAATTGACTAACTTGGCCATAGGAAGTAGTGAGATAGTCGGTCTCGGTATAAATCTGGGAACTGGTTGATACTCGATACTACACTCATTGAGACCATACTCTCGAGATAGTTTCGTCCGTAAGAAAAGATTGCGTGAGCTGAAACTATGACCGATGAAGGATGGTCAGTGATATTGAGAACCTCTAGAACCCGGTTACTATTATTAGGACAGGTTGAAACCAACTGAATTTCAATAGGGTAGTACCTAGACTCCATGCAAGCCTGAAACTTAAGGGCTCTTGTGTGACTTGTTTGCCTTTACCATGTCTATTATCTGTTATACCTGTTCTGTGTTTTTATCATGACATCATGCATCATAAGATAGCATGCATACTTCATTATGCTAACCATTTCAAAGACCGAGGGGATTTATCTTTGTTCTGTTTTTCAGATTATGGCTTCTATTCACAGAAATACCATTCGAGTTAACTTCGTGCAGATACATGCTCAGCTCAGAGAGTTAGTCTCAAAAGTTCCTGATACTTCTTCATTCGTTAGAAGACGTGGTCAGCTCCTTAGTTTGGTCACTTTAAAGTTGGATGAGCAGATGATGAGCGTCCTTTTCCAGTTCTTCGATTTGGTGCATCATTGTTTTACCTTCCCGAATTATCAGCTAGTCCCCACTTTGGAGGAGTTTTCTGATTTATTGGGCATATCCATCCTCGAGCAGACACCCTTCACAGGTTTGGAAGAGATTCCTAGACTTGAGGACATTGCTTCAGCCTTACATATAAAAAGGGCTGATGTAGTATCTAACTGGGAGACACGGAGTGGGGTTAAAGGTTTCTTGGCTAAGTTTCTGATTGATCAAGCTCAACAGTTCTGGGATAACTTGGACTTTCAAGCTTTTGAAGACATCTTCGCTCTCCTCATCTATGGCTTGGTTCTTTTCCAAAATCCAGATTCCTTCATAGATGTGAATGCGGTTAAGATCTTCTTGTCTCGTAATCCTGAACCTACTCTTCTGGGTGATATCCTACATGCCCTCAATACTCGTACCGCGCAAAGAAGGGGGACCCTCATGTGCTGCATGTCGCTACTGGCGAGGTGGTTTATTTCACACCTCCCCAAGTCTGTATTGAAGAATGAGGAAGGCTTAGGTTGGGCTTACAGGATAATGTCCCTTGCCCATACAGACATTCTTTGGAGTTCTAAGGCTATGGAGGACACTTCTATCATTGATTGATGTGGGGGATACCCTAATGTCTTGTTGCTTTGAATTAGAGGAGGAATAACCTACATTCCTTGCTTGGCTCTACGACAGTTTGGTCGCGCTCAGAGAGACGGTCCTCATGAGCTACTCCTTACAAACATTGTCTTTGACTATAAGGAGGATGTTGACGAGCATCGCCGAAGGTTTATACGGGCCTGGGGCATGGTGAACAGGTCTGACCCTCACGAGCTAGGACCGAAGACTTCTCTCCCTATGCAACCTTATCTCCAGTGGGTACGAGCTTGGGCTCAAAAGCTTGGGATGCCTTACGAAGCTGTGCTGCTCGTAATTGTGGAGCCTACTAATGAAGAGGGTGTGCCTTATACGGCCCTTTATCCCTATATGCTTACTGGTCTTGGGGCATTGAAGAGATTTTGGATCCATTTGAAGGAAGAAAGGAATACCTATCGGGAGAAGTATCATGAACAAGAAAGGAAGATCTTGAAGCTCATGAGGCAACTTGAGAATGAGAGGACAATCAATGACTACGTCAGCACGAAGGGGAAACGACCATGGGATTTCTGACATCTTTTATTGTTTCTAGTTTAGATTTTCTTTTCAGTTATTCCTTTGTAAACGCCTTGAAGGCATTGTTAAACATTTTTACAAATTAATCTAATAAAGTGTGTTTCCTTTTTGTTTTACAAATTAAAAATCTCCCAAAGTCTTTGAAATCATTTCATACGCATTACATTATCATGCACATCGTTACAGGTACCATTACAGGCTTCTCATCTTATTCGCTGTTTATTTCAGCACAAAATGTCTTCTGAAATACCTACCGATCAAGCCATTAAAGCTCTTCAGGCACAGAATGCCCAGTTCCAAGAGATGTTCTTGAAATTGGCTAAAGGGCAAGAGGATTTGAAGACTCTCATCCTGAAGGAGAATAATAATAATAATAATAATAATAATAATAATAAGAAGAAGAAGAAGAAGAAGGTGGTTCTTCTGAATATGGGTCACAGATTTGGGAATAGGTTGTGACAGGAAGTTGATTTGTCTCATTCATCCAAAGGGGGAGAGAATCTAGAGGAAGAAAAGGGTCCTAGCCATGTGGTCTCTGATAATGATATTGATTTTGATAATGAGCAGTATCCTCCCGCCGAGGATAGGTACAAACAACTTGAAGACCGTCTAAGTGCTATGGAGATTCAGAAGGTTCTTGGGTTAGAATTCGGAGATTTGGGACTAGCATCTAGGGTGGTGATCCCTCACAAGTTTAAAGCTCCAGTTTTTGCTAAATACGATGGAGAATCCTATCCAAAACTCCATCTCCGCTCGTACATCAGGAAAATCCAACCCTACACTGCTAATAGGAGTCTGTGGGTACATTTCTTTCAAGACAATCTGTCAGGGACTCAGCTTGAATGGTTTTATCAATTGGAAGGAGCTAATGTCCGCAACTGGGAGGACCTTACTGCTGCTTTCTACAAGTAGTACCAGTATAACGCTGATCTTGCTCCCACTCGTACTCAGCTTCAGGGTATGTCTATGGGTGCAAGCGAAGGTTTTAAGGACTATTCTCAAAAGTTGAGAGATTTGGATGGAAGGGTCCAACCCCCGTTGTCTAATAGGGAGTTGGTTGATATGTTTCTGGGGACGCTATCTGGTCCGTTCTTTAATCATTTGATTGGCAGCTCGTCAACGGGTTTTACCGAGCTGATTCTGACTGGAGAAAGAGTTGAAGCTGGGATCCTGAGTGGTAAGATCCAGAAAAATACCTCTTCGAGTACAGAGAAGAAGTCATTTGGTGGCAAGAGTGAAGCCAATCATGTGCACGGCTAGAAGAGGCGTAGAAAGTCAGACTACCACCAATCTGTTAGGGCAGTGTTGATCTCTAATTCGGCACGCACACAACGACCACAACAATGAAACAATCAGCCAAGGGTGGAAAGACATCAAAGGCAGTTCACCCAAATCAACATGCCATTGTCACAAGCATTGCAACACATGTTGAAGATGAATCTGATTACGGTGATAAACCCTCATTCGAACCCTAAGACTTCTTCTCCTAACTACAACCCGTATGCAAGGTGTGCTTATAATTCTGGTAGCCTGGGGCACGATACTAACGATTTTTGGGTGCTGAAATACAAGATTCAGAATATGATTGACGCCAAGGATATCGAATTCGACCCTCCTGAGACTCCCAATGTGATCACTGCTCCCTTGCCAAAACATGGCTAGGATTGAAAGCATTTTTGTTCATTTGAATTCTGAAGTTGTATTTTCTTTGCTTATTCAAACAATTATTGTCATATCAAACTTTTTTATTTCATTAATGCATTACGCGTGTTTGTCTTAAATTAATTTTTAAATTGCTTTTATATTTCCTCTTCGTGATATTCAACTCTCGACTAAAAAACTGTAAGCCTTTAGAGGGAGGATGACGAAAAGGATACCACGATCTCTACAGTATGCTTTTGAACAGACCCCACTGACGATGTACAGGCGTTGTTTCAGATCCTAAACAGGGGAGTTATAAGGAAGATAATCCCTAGTAAACCCCTTTGAGCCAAATAAGTAGAAGTTTTTCTTTCACACAAATTAAAACCCTTAATCACAACCTGGGGCAGGGTAGTTTTCTCAGTTACTCCAGGTGCACAATGAATGGCATCAAAGACGTCCTTCCAAAACAAAAGACGGTGATGGTTCCTTATAATCGTCAAGACAGGCAGTCATTATCTCTCGAAATAAAAGCCCATTAAGTCAAACCCTATGAAGGAGACTTAAGAAAAAACACTGGGGCATCCCGCTAACTGTAATCACAAAAAGAAACAGTTTAGGCAAAAGACAGGGATAATAAAATAAAAAAGAAAGGGGTCCTACAAACCCTCAACAAAAAAGAAATGACTGCCTATTCAAAATAAACTGTTAGTATATGAACCATCACTGGAATATCAAAGCAAAGACTCAAATGGGATCTAAATGCATAATTAGCTGAGTTTAGGATCGAATAACATCACGACAAGCGGGTGGGTACAAATAAAACTTGAGCCTTTATCCTTTATTTCTTAAACTGTGAACCAGGCTACGTTATAACCCTTAAAAGTCCTAGCTGAAGCATGGGTTAGTTTGAGAGCATACTGTTACAAAGGTATTATGACTCCTGTAGGCTTTGTTACGAATCCTGAGTTGATATCACATCTTTGCAAAATTCTATTTTTTCTATAAAAAACTACATTCTCAAAACTTCAAGACAAACATAAGCTTTGCATTCTTAAAATAACATTGCTTGCATATGACTATTTGTTCAACAGCACAGAAACTCGCATGACGAATATTGTTGTACCCCAAAATTTTCCCTCTCATTTTATCAAGGTTCTCCTCACAAGACTCTTTGGACTCAACACAGGATTAGGGTTTGCTCAGCTCAAGACTTTCTCTTGCATTGATGACCTGAAATTAGGGTTCGAGTTTGCACAGGTATTTTTGGACTTTCAATGCCTCGTGTACCTTTCATACTTCATGTCGGACCTCTAAGATTTCTCATACCAAGTTTCAAGCCTTGAATCACTTTTTTGCCCAGTCAATTGGACAGTTGACCTAAAAATCAGTTGTATTGGGGAAAAAGTCAACCATGGCCAATTTACAGTCAAACCTCATAATTTTTTATCCACATCAACATTATAGACTCATATGAACCATTTTATCAAGTTTGGACCACAACTTCTCAATAAATTTGATCAGATCATCAAAAGGGCAAAATGGTCAAAATTAGGGTTTTGACTGGAGAAAGGCAATTTCTGATTTTTCACCTAGCCAATGGCAAATTAGGTTCAAGCATGGTTTCAAGGACTCAATATCACCATATTGACCTAATCACAAGGTTCAAAAGATCTCAAATGCATTGGATTGACAGATGAATTTTCCAGTCAATTGATAAAAAATCAACTATACACTGAAAAGTCAAACTTTGACTTTTTGGTCAAAATCAAGTGCCAAGGGTCATATTTCATCAAGATGTGTCAAAATGTGAAAATTATTCACCAAGAAACCTAATTTTGAAAATTAGGGTTTTAATTTGAAATTTTTCATAACTTAGAATTTCTCTAAGTTATGAAAATTTCTTATTTTTTCCAAACTTTTTCACCATGATGCAATTGGATTCAAAGAAAACTTCCAACATGAAAGTTGTAGTCATCCACAAAATATACAACTTTGATTCACAAAGTTTTCCCAAAAGATGCTTGGATCTCAAGTTATGATTTTGTGAATAATGGTCCATAAACTTTTTAACTTAGTGAAATTTTGCCCTAGTTTAGGCAGATTTTTGACCTAACTTCATGGCAACTTTTCACATAGTTCCCAGAGGAATCTCAAAATGCATTTTAAAGATGGATTGTAGAGCATGTTACAAGCTTTCCAAAATGTGCAAGAACTCTCCAAGATCATTTGTGGTTAGGGAGAATCGAAGAAATGAAAATGGAAAATTATCACTTTTGTCCAAGGCATTTTTCACATTGGTTCAAGTTGCAAATTAGTTTGAATCATGCTTGTACTTGAATTACAGATCCTAATCCTTTTTACACTCCAAAATTGAGCGCAAACACATTGGACAATGGCTTTGTTTTGAGCTATGGAGCATTGCACAAGGAATTATTCCAAAAATGGCATAAAGGTTACAATGCTACTTTGATAAAGTTTGCTTTTTGCAACTTTGTTTATCTTGAGCCATGGACCTAATCTCTTGCTCCAAACAAAGTCCACAAATATCAGGCAAAGTTCACCAACTATGTGCAGCTAAGGAGCTAGCCTGTACAGGCCTTGGGCATTGTCATCTCATTTTTCTTCAAAAGGAAGTAAACTTGCAAAAGTCCACACAACTGGGATATCTGATAAAACCAAAGCTAAGCATCATTTGAACCAATCTCAGCATATTGTAACAAGCCTAAGACACGATTTGATAACCTCTCAAACACCCTCTAACACAGAAAACCCCATTTCTGCCCAAAACAGGGCAACCTCTGCAAATCACAAGCCATTTCCATATTGCCTCGTGTGTTTTGCTTTGAACCACTTCAAACATATTACATACATCCCACCCAAGCTATCCAGCCCCTTGTCAAGCAACTTTAACCCCTGTTTCGAGCTTCACCATTTCCATTTTCTAAGTTTGCAGGTTGACTTCTACAGGGAGTTTAAAGCAACTTCAAGGCCAGATGAGCATTGGGAAAGGTTGAGGGAACTTCAAGCAAGCTCACAAGCACTTTGGGCCTCACTCAAAGTGCCCACATTGCCATATCCAAACACAACTGAACAAGGTATTTGTCAAGTTTCTATCTATCTATTTAGGCATCATTAAGCTTAGGTTTGTGAAGCAAAAATGTAGTCTTTAAGTTGCTTAAGTTGTACATATGCATAGCTTCCATTTATATTAACTGAGCTATGAGTATTTGATAGTTGAAGTTGCTGAAAAAACTAGGTCAGAATTTGGGGCCATTAAAATTCTCTCTGATCTTTGAGAGTTAGGTCAAGTTCTTTATATCATTGAAATCGTGACTAAAAATGCTACAAGTTTCATGTTGCAAGATTTTGTTTTTGTGCAAAGAATAGAGAGTTTCAGAATCAAGCACAGGACGCGCGCAGGAAGTGTACAAAGGTCAGGGATGAAGTGGAGTATGGGCCTGGCGCTTGGGCCTGCTTCTTTTGGCACCCCCCCTTTTACTTTTTGCACCCCCTTGACCATTTTCTTTTATTTTTTATATTTTCTTGCATATTTTATAATTTCTGACTTTATTTATTTTTTCTAAACATTTAAAATCACAAAAATATTTTCTTTATTTTTTGCATTTTATCATATTTTTTATTTTATTTTTTGAATAATAAATAAATTATTAGGTTAATATACTTTATTTTCTTAAATAAAACTTGTAAATAATATAAAAATATCATACATTTTTATTTTTATTATTTATACACTTAAAATAATATTTTCATACAATATTCATTTTTTTAACATTTGGTATATATTGTTATTATTTTTCTTAAACAAAATTGGACAAATAAATAATAGAAAACAATATTTTCTTTGAAAACAAAAATTAGGGTTTTCACCCTTTCAAAAATAATCATTTTACTTTCTCTTATTTCTAAGACTTAAATAAATTTATTTTTACATACATAAAATAAACACAAAAACATTTCTTGCATATTTACATTTTATTGCATATTTAAATATTTGCTTATTTATTTATTTGTACAATAAATTCAATTGGGTTGTAATAGTAAATTAGGATTTTATTTTGTGCAAATATCCCATATTCAAACTTGTATCCCCCTTCCCATAATATTGTTGTAATAGTCTAGATTTACTTTACGCATTTTATTGCTTTCATATACCATGATAGTAAACTAGGATTTTGAATGCAAAAGACCAAAAAAATCAAACAAATAGCATGACCTAATACAAGACAAAAATGCATGAAAAATGACAACACATTGCACACAAGCACCCCTAGGGTTTCATCCACTTTGTTGCCTTAAAAAATGGCCATGGTATGCATGCTAGGTATCTTGGCAAAATCAAACAAAACAAAAAGATCATAGTCCCTCGATGACACTATCTTGGTTGCCTAAACAAAGATGATCTTAGTCCCTCAAAACTTGCTAAGATACTTTGCACCATTGCTATCATGGTCATACGATGACTCACGCCCGTCCCGTTTAACATCCAAAGATAGGGTTGTTTACCAATGCAATGGTAAAACAACAATGTCAAAGGAATAAAAATGTGTAGGCAAGACTTTTGAGTAGGTAGATAAGCTTCTAGTTACTTGATCAATTTGCAAACCATCCTTGCTATTTTCAAAAACACACACACAATTTCAAAACATTTCCAAACAACTTTCAAAACATGTAAACATTTTTCAAAAGACAAACATCTTTGTATACATTCTTACGAACGAGAATCATTACAAAGATTGCCAAAATGATGGCCTCTTTTCAAAATACTTTCAAAAACACACAAAGCACCATTTCAAACAATTGGAAAAGCAAAGCAAGTGATCTAAACAAGTAACTAAGAGCCCATGGAAAACCATGGATGAAAAGGGTGCTAGCACCTTCCCTTTTCATAATCTACCCCCCGAACTCAAGAAAACATCTCAAAGGTCTTTCCTGTGCTTTTTGACCTTTCCTTTTGTATAAAATAAAAGTCGGTGGCGACTCTTGCTAAACCGAAACATTTGCGAACACAAACGCAAAACCTCAAGTCAGTTCTCCCACCGTATTACAGAACTGGCGACTCTGCTGGGGAAGAATCTAAAAGTGGCGTTACCTTAGGGTTTAGATCACCTTTACATGCCTATCTTACTTGACTTGTTTGCTTTACACTTTGGTTCTATTGTTTGGGTTTGAATCCTCTACCCGGATTTAGGAAACATTCATAGGTAAATGGTAATACGTTGTGGAAACTGTGCGGGGTATACCGACATGGTCTAAGCAATAGCTATATTAGTGCGACATATTTATGGGTATCGGTAGCCTTTGTGTCAATCAAAGAGAATACGGGGCAGCTGAGTGATGTCATGAAGCACTAATGGACTTTTAGAACCTTTACTTGACCATCTTGGCCTTTTAGGATGTAGTGAGATGACCGGCTTTGGTGAAGTCCAAAGTTGGTAGATACTCGATACTACACTCATTGAGGGTTGTTTTCTTGGAATATTTCGGTCGCCAGTAAAGTGGCTAAACTGAAACAAAGAACACAGAAAACAATCCAGTGATATTGAGCTCCTTAGAACCCAGTTACTATTTCTAGGACAGGTTGAGCCAACTAAACTTCAAGAGGGTACTTACCTATGAAACCCCATGCAAGCCTAAACTAGGAACTTGTGTGATTTGTTTGTACATATATACTTGTGCATAACATCATGAACATCATGAAGCATAATTTGCATCCACTAACCATTTCAAGGATTTTGGATCTTCATCTTTGTTCCTGTTTTGTAGGTTATGGATTCACTTCGCATGAAAACTATTCAGGTCAATCTTGTGAGAATTCCTCCGCAACTCAATGAGCTTGCTTCCAAGATTCCAGAGTATTCTCCATTCACTGAGAGACATGGTCTACTTCTCAACTTGGTCAACTCCAACACAGAGGAAGACATGGTGAAAGTTCTCTTCCAATTCTTTGACCCCCTACACCACTGCTTCACATTTCCTGATTACCAGTTGGTGCCTACTTTGGAGAAATTTTCTCAACTCTTAAGGATTCTTATTCTCCATCAACTACCTTTCAACGGTACGGAAAGAGATCCAAAGCCTGAAGATGTTGCTTAAGCCTTGCACTTGCAACCATCAGATGTCACAGGTCATTGGGAAACCAGAAGTGGTGTCAAGGGTTTCTTGGTAAAGTTCCTGTTTGAGAAAGCTCAAGAATGATGGAATTCTCTAAACTTACAAGCTTTTGAGGAGATTGTAGGCCTTCTCATCTATGGATTGGTCTTGTTCCCAAACCCTGACCAGCTTATAGATGTGAATGCTGTCAAAATCTTCATGGTTCGCAACCTGGTGCCTACATTGCTTGGAGATATCTTACACTCTTTTTACACTCGAACAATGAGGAAAAGAGGTGCTCTCATGTGTTGTACTCCTCTACTGGAAAGATGGTTTATTTCTCATCTTCCCCAATCAGTTTTGAAGAATGAGCAAGTTTTGAGGTGGTCACAATGGCTGATGACTCTTACACATTCAGATGTTCATTGGTGTTCTCGATCCAGAGAAAATGTTATCATCATCGACTGTTGTGGGGAATTACCTAATGTCCCTCTACTTTGCATTAGGGGAGGCATCACCTACAACCCCTGCTTGGATCTGAGACAGTTTGGTTATGCCCGAAGGGATGGCCCATATGACATGTTGATTCCAGACTTGGTTTTTGACTTCGACAACGAAGATCAAGGACTTCGACAAAGGTTCATCCGAGCTTGGAGGATGCCAAACAAGGTAGACAGTAAGACCTTGGGACACAAGAATTCCATCCCCCTTGAGCCTTACCTCAAGTGGGTACGAACCCGCGCCCAAAGTCTTATGATGCCTTACCCCTCTATTTTCCCAGTGATTATAGAGCCTGTTAAGGAAGGAGAGGTTCCATACACCCTCCTACATCCTGACATGCTAACATCACTTGAAGATCTGCAAAGGAGTTGGATACAACTCAAGGGAGAACGCGATACTTTTGAAGCCCAATTATACGCCAGCGAGAAGAAGGTTTTGGAACTTACTCGTCAACTTCACGAAGAGCAGACTCTCAACACCTACATTGCACCAAAGAGGATGCGCAACATCTTTTTACCTTAGAATTTTGTATTATTTTACCCATGGGGCATTGATGTACTAACGATTTTATCTTATTAATATGACGTGTGTTTCTTTTTTTGTTTAAAACAAATTTGAATTTCTGAATCCTTGAATGCATTACATGAATACATATCATTCATCATATGCATAAACAGGTCTTCATACCAAGTTTCCTCATCTCTCTGCTGTTTATTTCAGCAAGATGGATATTGAACAAACAGTCAAAGACTTGCAAGCTCAGAATTCACAATTCCAACAGCTACTTCTGACCTTGACCAAGGGGCAGGAGGAGCTCAAAACTCTGCTAAAGAAGGAAAATGAGAAGAAGAAGAAGAAGAAGAAGAGAGTTGGTGTGGCTACCTTGGGCAGAAGATTTGAAGGTCAAGCCAGAAGGGTCCTAGATTTTCCATCAACCTCTGAGGAAAGAGAGAGAAAGGGTAAAGAGACTGTCGTGCCCTCAGATTCTGAAGCTGAAGAAGAGGAAGATGAGTATTACTCAGAACAACAGTACCCTTCTGCAGATGACAAATACAAAAAATTGGAAGAACGTCTGGTAGCCATGGAGATACAGAGAGTGCTTGGGATGGATTTTGAAGAGTTAGGGTTGGTATCTGGAATTGTAATTCCCCCCAAGTTTAAAGTGCCTCTTTTTGTTAAGTACGATGAGGTGTCTTGCCCAAAGACGCACCTACGATCTTATGTCAGGAAAATTTAACCACACTCTTATGACAAAGACCTGTGGGTCCACTTTTTCCAGGACAGTTTGTCGGGGACGCAGTTAGATTGGTTCTACCAGTTGGAGAGGTCTGACGTGCATAATTGGGAGGATTTGGCAGCTGCCTTTTACAAGCAGTATCAATACAATACGGACCTAGCACCAACCCGTACTCAATTACAGAGTATGGGCATGGTCTCAAATGAAGGCTTTAAAGAGTATGCCTAGAAATGGAGAGACTTGGCGGGACGAGTACAACCACCTCTATCTGAGAGGGAGCTAGTAGACATGTTCTTGGGGACTCTGTCAGGGCCTTTATTTAATAACTTGATTGGAAGTTCCTCTGCGGGGTTCACCGAGTTAATTCTAACTGGTGAGAGAGTTGAAGCCGGAATCAAAAGCGGGAAAATTCAAAAAGATACATCTGCTTCGGCTGCCATCAAAAAGACTTTTCCAGCAAAGAAGGAAGTATCAATTGTCTACTCCCAAAGAGGTCAAGGAAGAGTTGAGCGCCGGCCAGCGGTGGGGGCCGTAATGATTCAGACGTCTGCAGCTGATCAACCCAGAAATAATCAACCCAGAACCAACCAAGCAAGGGTGGAAAGGCCTGTACGGCAATTCACCCGGATAAACATGACTCCTGCTCAGGTTCTACCCCATCTCTTGAAGTTAAACCTTGCAAGTTTGAAAGAGGCCCCGAAGAATCCGAATACAGCTTCTCCTTACTACCATTCGAACGCCAAGTGTGCTTATCATTCAGACAGCCTGGGGCACGACACCAACAATTATTGGGCCCTCAAGAATAAGATTCAGGATTTAATAGATGCTAAAGAAGTTGAATTCGACGCCCCTGAAAAGCCGAATGTAATCTCTGCTCCAATGCCAAAGCATGGCCACAATGCCCATGCTGTTGAAGAAGATCTTTTTGTTGCTACTGTTGATGATTTGATAACTCCGCTACCGATAATCAAGATGAATTTGCTGAAGGCTGGGATTTTCCCAGGTTGTAAAGAAGATTGCTGCCTTTGTTCATCCTTATCAACCGACTGTCCATTCTTGAAGTTAGGCATCCAACGCCTAATGGATAACCAAGAAATCCTTTTTGAAAAGACTCTTGTTACACCAACTCCTATCAATGATGTTTCAATAATAACCATATCCTCCAATATTTCCAAGGTCTCCAAAAGACTTGTTAAGATTACATCCGCTCCGAAGATTGCACCTTTGAAGATAACCATTCTCGGGCCCGTCCCGTACAAGTCCGACAAATCAATACTGTGGAACTATGGTGGAGAGATCTACTACCACGGTGTTAAACAAATTGAATCAACTGAAGAGAGTTCTGATGAAGAGACTTCCGACATTGGAAACATTTCCGGAACGAGAAAAATCACCCGCAGTGGAAGAATTTTCTCTCCAGAGATTGCCCCTCCAAAGGCAATCTTTGGACCCTCAGCCGCTCCTAAGGTTACTCCTGTAACGGTAAACATATCTGCGAGAACTCCAATTATTGAAGAAGTTGTAACTCCTGTGGTTGTCCCCTCTGCTGCTGCTGCTCATAGAGGGAAAGGGATCCAAGAAGAGCCCGTCAGGACGAGAGCTCAGCCATTGGTCATCCCTGAGACCTCTCAAAAATAAATGGAAGAGATTTTGAAAATAATCAAGAAAAGTGATTATGATGTTGTGGAACAACTGGGGCAAACCCCCTCAAAGATCTCTATGTTGGCCCTGCTGCTTTGTTCAGAAGCTCATGCTAAAGCTCTGATCAAATTTTTGAAGACGGCCCACGTGCCACAAGAAACCTCCATGGATCAGTTCCAGGAATGTGTAGCTAGCTTAACAGCTGACAATGGTCTAGGATTCTCCGATGCTGATTTAACATCTAAAGGGAGAAAACATAATGACGCTTTGCATGTCTCGGTGGAATGCAGAGGGATAACCCTAGTACACGTTCTGGTAGACACTGGTTCGTCTTTAAATGTTTTGCCGAAGAAAGCCTTGGATAGACTGGATTGTGAAGGCTTAACATTGAAACCCAGCAATATCATTGTCAGAGCCTTTGATGGTTCTAAAATGATGGTCCACCGGGAGGTGGACATCCCGATTAAAGTGGGAACTGAAACCTTCAACTCTACATTCTATGTGATGGACATCCGTCCTTCATATTCTTGCTTGTTGGGAAGACCCTGGATTCACAATACTGGAGTCGTCACTTCTACTCTGCATCAAATGCTCAAGTACCCTGGAAAGGTAAAAATATTAAAACCTAATTCTAAATCACTTTTAATTTATTGCAAAATATATTATCATTAAACCTAATTTAAGCTAAATAAATTAATTAATGGTTTATTTACAAAAATAAAATAGTGAAATTAATAAATATTATTTTTTATGATTTCTGGTTTTTATATTAAAAAGGGTTAATTTGTTAATTGGTTAAAAAATAAAAATAACGCAAATTAAACAAAAGAAATATAGAAAAGAGAAAGAATAAACCAAAGGGGGTTTGGTCCTAGAAGGGAGGTTGATTCAGCAATTCCAGGCCCAGATTCAATCAGCCTTGTTTGACTTTCAGATTTCCTGGGCGTTTGTTGACCAAGGTTCATGGTGAACCTCCATCCTTAGCCATTGGATCTGCCTTGGTAACCACGTAGCCTTTGAGATCTGGAGGTATATGGTGCTCCCTGCCTGAAGTGCTGCATGTGAACGCCTGAAATAAAATGATAACAAAGTTTGGGTGACCTGGGATTCGAACCCATGTCCTAATGGACGATTCAACCAACTGAACCAAGATGTTAACCTGTTAGTGGATTATTAATCAAATATTATAAAACAAACCAACAATTATTCCATCAAAAACGCGCTAATATTCAAACGAGCCAACCACGCTATGACACATCTTCGTCTTCTTCAAATAAATCCCTGGTTATGTACCTGCGGATTTTTATCCGCAGGAAGTTTCGTGGGATGGTTCTAAAATACTTCCTAGGCCATATAAATGCAAATTAAGAGTGCCAATGCACTCGTCTCCTTCCCCTGAACTCGTCCATGGCCATTATTGGCCTTAATTCAACCTGCACACAAAACGCCTAAAAACATACACAAGAACCCTAGGTTCTGGATACGGGGTTAAAGGCCACAAAAAATCAAATTAAATAATGCTGTTTGCTTAGAAATTTAATGGTGAGTATGAATATGCAAACTGTGATACGGTGGGAGAACTGGCTTGAGGTTTTGCGTTTGTTTTCGCAAATGTTTCAGTTGAGCAAGAGTCGCCACCGACTTTTTATTTTATCCTAAGGAAAGGTTAAAAAGCATAGCAAAAACCTTTGAGATGTTTTCTTGGGTTCGGGGAGTAAATTATAGAAAGGGAAGGTATTAGCACCCTTTCTATCCATGGTTATCCATGGGCTCTTAGTTACTTGCTTAGATCACTTGCCTTGCATTTTCAATTGTTTGAAATGGTGCTTTCAATTGTTTGAAATGGTGCTTTGTGTGTGGGTTTTGAAAATGTTTTGAAAAGAGGCCAATGTGGTGGTAACCTTTGTAATGATCCATGTTGGGATGTATACAAAGGTGTACTTATCTTTTGAAAAGTTTTCAATATTTTTGAAAGTTTGTTTTGAAAGTGTGTTGTGATGTGTGGTTTTTGAAGAATAGGCAAGTGTTTTTGTTTTGCAAGTTGGCAAGTAACCAAAAGCTATCTACCCTAAATTTACTCAAAGATCTTTGTTATGTTTTAACCCTTTTAACAATTTTGTTCCACCATTGTATTTGGTGCATAATCTTGTGTTAGGATGTTAACGGGACGGGCGCGGGTCATCGTTTAGACCATGATTGCAATGGTGCCAAGTGTCTTTGGCAACTTTTTCCTTTGAGTGACTTGATCATTTTTAGGCAACTTTCGAAAGCGTCATCGAGGGACTATGATCATTTGAATTTGTTTTGTTTTACCAAAGACACTCAACATGCAACATGGCCCATTATTGAAGGCAACAAGTGGAGTAACCCTAGGGGTGCAAGTGTGATTGGTGTTGTCCATTTTCATGCTTTGTTATCTTTGAATTAGGTCAAGCTATTTGTTTGGTTGATTTTTGCATACAAAATCCTAAGTCTATCATGGCATATTTAGAAAGCTTTTAAAGTGTGAAATTTAAAGTCCTAAACTATTACAACATAATTATGGGATGGGGGGTACAAATGTTCAAATGGGGATATTTAGCAAGAAAAATTAAATCTAAACTATTACATCCAAATTGAATATTCAAATTATTTAATTGCACAATAATTAAATAAAATAAAATAAATATACAAGATGCAAAAATGATTTTCATATGTATGTAAAAAGGTATTTTTCATGTGACAAATAAACAAAAATAAAAATGAATAATTTTGGATATTTTTACATTTTAGGGCAAAACCCTAATTTTCTAAGTAAGAAGTATTTATTATTTATTGTATGCAATATTTATTAATTATGTACAAAAAAAATAAATAAAAAGGAAGTATATTGTAAAAAATTGATTTTTTAAGTTAAATATTAATAAAAATAAAAATGTATTATTTTTGTATTTTTATCCTAAATATTTTAATAAATATATAAGTATTTATTATTTATTAAATATGTTAAATATATACAAGAAATAAAAATATTTATTATTTACAAAAAAAGTATATTTTTTAGAAAATGTGTTCAAAAGATAAAATAAAATAAAATCAGAAAAAACAAAATGTGTTTGTATTATTTTTGTATTTTTGAATAAAAGGCAATATGTTTATTTACATGTATAAATTCAAATAAAACAAACAAAAATCCAAATAAAATGCAAAAATGGTTGAAAATATGTTTTTAATATTTTTTTATATTTTGGCAAAATATAATAAGTCAGAAACAAAAAGAAAAAGTCAAAAAATGATAAAAATAAACACAATGGGCCAAGGGGGTGCATGTGTGAAATGAAGGTGCAAACAGAAAAAAGGCCAGGCCCAGCCCAGAAGAACTTTGTCTTCAACCTCTGGACATTCAAACAGAACAAAACGCGTGTTTTGCCTTGTCCCTGCTATCTCTTTATCCTTTGACTTTTAGCACAAACTTATAACATAAAAAATGTCAAACATCAAATCACGAATCCATACATACCAAGAACTTGATCTAACTCTCAGAAATGAGAGAGAATTTCTTCTCCCCCAATTTCTGACCTAGGTTTTTTTTCAATGTTCAGGTTCAAAATACTCTTAGCACACACAATATAAATGAAAAGTAATTATATGGATGGCTTCAGGGCTATGATTAGAACATGCTTTCTTCACAAACTTAAGCCTAACTATGCCTGGATAGAGAGATAGAAGTTCAAAAACTTACCTGTTCAGCTTGATTCGTGTATGACAATGGAGGTACTTTCAATGTAATGTGAGGACTTGTATAACTTGCTTGAGGTCCAGGGATGCTTCTCCAACCTCTAGCTTGCTTTGAAACTAGCTGAATCGAGCTATGGAAGTTCACCTGCAAAGTTGAAAACTGAAAATGGCAAATGATGTTAGGGATGTTACAGTTCGTGTCCAATTCTTGGGATAGCTTCAGTGGGTGATAGGGAATGTGTTTGCAAAGGTTTCAACCAAAACGCACGAGTGGAAGTGTTTGTGGAAGTCAAGTTGCAGAAGGGACTCTGTTTTTACAGCAAGGAGGTGTTTCTGTGAATGAGGAGGTATTGAAGGTGGTTGGCTCGTGTTTCAGGTCAGGCTTGATGTTTGGAATGTGTTCAACAAGTTTTTCTTGGTTAGTTCTTGCAGGAATGTGAGTTGTGGTTGTGTTTGCAAAGTTGCTTCTATCTTAAGTCAAAAATGCCAAGTTGAGTTACAAGCTTATGCAGGCCCCCTAAACATGCTGCAAAGTTAGTCTTGATCAGTGGGATTAGTTCAATAACTTGTGCCTCAGAGATTTGCATTGTACTTCTTGGATTTGTGTTTGACATAAAGTCATGCTTTACAAGAATGGATAACTTGCTTTTTCCAAATATGGCTTAATTCTTCATGTAATGTCCAAATGCATAAAACAATGCTAGAACACAATGGATTGGCATTTAATTATTGAGTGTAAATGAGATTAGAGGCCTGTAACTAGCTTGTGCAAGCTGATTTCAAAAATGCAAAGTGTATGAACATGTCTTTGGCCATGAATCAAAGTGACTTTTGCCCATATTGACAAATTCGATTCTCCTTAACCACAAGGGTGTTTGAGGAGTTCTTGGACAATTTGGAAAGCTCGGAATGTGTACTACAATCCATATTTGTAATGCAAGTTGAAATTCCAAGTGGAAGCATGTGAAAAGTGGCCATGAAGTTGGGCAAAAATCCTGCCTAGAATAGGTCAAAAATTTTCTAAGTTAAGAATGTTTTGCACCCTTGTTCCAAAAATCATAACTTGAGCTGCAAGCTTCTTTTGAAGAAACTTTGTGAATCAAAGTTGTAGATTTTTCAATGGACTACAACTTTCATGTTTTGAGTTTTGTTTGAATCCAAATGTATCTTGATGAAAAAATGGGACAAAGTTAGGAAAAAAATTAGGAATTTTCATAACTTAGAAAATTTCTAAGTTATGAAATTTCTTCATTTCAAACCCTAATTTGTGATTTTTTGATTTCTTGATGAAAAAGTTTCATAGTTTGACATGTCTTGATGAAAAATGAATCTTGGCACTTGATTTTGACCAAAAAGTCAAAGTTTGACTTTTCAGTATACAGTCAAATTTTGCTCAGTTGATTGGAAAATTCATCTGTCAATCTTGTGCATTTGGGATCTTTTGAACTTGTTGAACATGTCAAGACAATTCCATTGGGTCCTTGAGTCCATATGTGAGCTTGGTTTGCCATTGGCTAGGTCAAACAGTCAAAAATTGTCTTTGTGCAGTCAAAACCCTAAAAATGACCATTTTGCCCTTTTGGTGATCTGATCAAATTTATTTTGAAATTGTGATCCAAACTTGATCAAATGGTCCATATGAGTTCATAATGTTGATGTGGGTCAAAAATCATGAGGTTTGACTGTCAATTGACCACAGTTAACTTTTTCCCCAATACAGCTGATTTCTAGGTCAATTGTCCAATTGACTGGGCAAAGATTGGAATCAAGGCTTGAAACTTGGTATGGATAAACTTATGAGTCCAACATGAAGCATGAAAGTCACTTTGGGCATTTTAGGTCAAAACATCTTTGTGCAAACTCAAACCCTAATTTGGGTCAACAATGCAAGGAGGAGTCTTGAGCAGAGCAAACCCTAACTTGATCTTGAGCTCCAAGGGTCTTGTGGTGAGAAAATATTGATGAAATGGGAGGGCAAATTTTGGGGTACAACAGTTGCCCCTGTTCAATCTTCTTGAACCTGAAGAGTTAGATTGGCAAGTTTGCCTTTCGCGACTCGAGGGTAAAAGGAGATTGGACACTAGAGTGCCCTAAAATTTGCACTCGCATGCTGGAGTATCAGCAATGTGATGGCAGGAATGGGCTTATAGATGCCATTTGGAGATAGGATAGATAGGAGGATGGGCTTATAGATTCCATCTGGAGGTGTGACAGAACCTTGTCGAGAATGGGCTTATAGATTCCATTTGGAAGTGTTGATCGCGTAAGAGATTCCTTAGCGAGAACTTGTGTACTTGAGAAAGAAAGATGGTTTCCTGGCCTGTTACAGGTGTTGATCTTCAAACTCTTCATACAGATATGCCCTGGCTGGATACAGGTGTTGAATCCACAATCAATTGCTCACAGATATGCCCTGGCTAGATACAGGAATCGAATCTGGAACTTCAAAAGGTTGTTTACAGACGTGCCCTGGCTGGATACAGGTATCGTATCTCTAAACTCTTCATGCAGATGTGCCCTGGCTGGATACAGGTATCGAATCTGGAATTTGTCGTCTTCAGATATGCCCTGGCTGGATACAAGAATCGAATCTGGAATTTGTCGTCTACAGATATGCCCTGGCTGGATGCAGGTATCGAATCTGGAATTTGTCGTCTACAGATATGCCCTGGCTAGATACAGGTATCGAATCTGGAATTGCGATAGTTGATAGTAATCATCTTTGGATTGACCTTTTCCTGAAAAGGCAAAACATCAGTTGTATGCAATGTCATGATGTATGAAATGCATGATGTCATGATGCTCAAAATGAGATAGTGTTGTATGCACTTTATCATGTATGGGAGCAGGATGTATGAAATGTAAAATGTCTATGAATGTATTTTCGTCTAGGAAAATAAATCCTTGACGAGTGCCGGTAACTTGTTGAATCCTGGGCTGATGTTGAAGAATAGAGTTCTTCGTTTCTGCTGGGGATGATGGTTGCCAGAATAAACTGGTAGGAGAAGATGACTCCGTTGGGGAATAAACTTGTTGGAGAGATTACTCTGCGGGGAATGACTCTGTGGAAAGAGATATTTCGCTGAGGTTTTGATGAGGGCTCTGCTGGGGATCCCACTGATAAGTTATGTTGGGTAATATGATGAACTCCGCTGGGGATAGGAAGAACTTCGCCGAGGATGATCTTTCCGTGGTAATTAGCTGAGGATAACCCAGTTATACCCTGGTGGGAAAATAACCTTTGAATAAAGTCGGGGAGACGCGTTTGTACTCTGCAGGGGATAAGCTTCCAGAATCTACTGGGGATAAGCTTCAGAATCTATCGGGGAGGACGATTCAACTTTCCTGGGGGAAATGGGATTCCACCGGGGAACAATCGTATATTAAGACTATCGGGGATGCTTGCTGAGGAATGTTTATACTCCGCTGGGGAATGTTGAGATCTTCTGTGGATACCCAACTTCCTTAAGGCTGACAGTAGACTAACTCTGCTTGGGGAGAGTGTTGTCGACTTGCTAGGGATACTGTGCCTTTTCAGGGCTGATGGGAGACCAAATCTTCCTGGGGAGAGTATTGCTGAATCTTGTCTTACTCTGTGGGGAGTTGAGGAATCTTGGTCACGTTCTTCAGTCGAACCTGCCTTGGTACCTTGGTGGACAGAGCAACTAGATTGTTTGGATAATTCTTTATTGCCCCTGTTTCTGATGTCACCTGTAATTAGTCCTTTGTTTCATATGTAGTTATTTATGAACAGCAATTAATGTCAAGTGCATATATCAAAATGAACATTGGACGTTCTTTGCAAAACAAAACAGAAAAAGGGAAAAAACGATAGGTAATTTGTCTAAGAAATTGAACTTGTATTAATTTTGAAATTTGCCTGTAAATAGGCGTTTTATGTACAGGAGGCTGACATCCTAGTAAAGAAACGCCGCCGAGCAAAATAGAGTTTATACAATTTTGTGAAAGGAAACAAAACATCTATGTGAAAAATAATCCCACTGGGTTCCAACTCTGCTATCGCCTTTATGTCTTCAAGCGTCTCATCACTTTGTTGCTTAGTTGAAGATGAAGCTGATTGATTGTAGCCATCTGAGCCCGATAGTTGATGCCGAATTCTGGATGCAAGGTGATCCAATGAGACATAGTATTACACTTTATCCCTAACTTTTGCCTGGACCGCCCTTTCGGGTTTTCAGTCCACCGGGATACCCATTTTTGCCCAAGCCGCCTTTTCAGGTTTTCGACTTGCCGGGTGTATAGATTTTTTTCATTTCATCCCTTATTTTTGCCCGAACCCTTTTGGTTCGCCGGGAAGCCCTTATTTTTGCCTAGGTGTGTCAACCTAGCGGGTCTTTTATCATGCGTAGTATCTTTTTACTATGTCTGCATTGGCGGGGTGAGGAAGGTCGTCACCATCCATGGTGGTTAGAATCATGGCTCCTCCCGAGAAGATATGTTTAACCACAAATGGCCCTTCGTACGTAGGGTTCCACTTGCCCCTGGGATCACTTTGAGGAAGAATGATGTGCTTGATTACCAGGTCTCCGACTTGATACTCTTGTCGTCTGACCGTCTTGTTAAATGCCCTGATCATCCGTTTTTGGTACGTCTGACCATGACAAATGGCAGTGAGTCTCTTTTCGTCAATTAGGTTTAGTTGATCAAGCCGAGTCTGGATCCAGTCATCTTCGCTCAAACCTGCATCCTTCATTATCCGGAGAGAGGGTATCTGGACTTCAATAGGCAAGACTGCCTCCATGCCATAGACCAAGGAAAAGGGAGTTGCCCCTGTTGACGTCCGTGCTGAGGTACGGTACCCATGAAGAGCAAACGATAACATTTCGTGCCAATCTTTGTAGGTCATTGTCATCTTTTGCACAATCTTCTTGATATTCTTATTCGCTACTTCTACAGCCCCATTCATCTTCGGTCGATAGGGAGAA
This sequence comes from Vicia faba, assembly GCA_948472305.1. Classification (NCBI taxonomy): domain Eukaryota; kingdom Viridiplantae; phylum Streptophyta; class Magnoliopsida; order Fabales; family Fabaceae; genus Vicia; species Vicia faba. The sequence continues at coordinate 345,242,314 of OX451739.1, forward strand.
GAGTTGTGGTGTTGTATCTTGAATTGCTCGCAGAGCTCAGTGATCATCTTGTTGTTAAGATTGATACCATTATCCGTAATGATCCTCTCAGGTACACCGTACCGACAGATCAGGTTGTGCCGAATGAACCGTGCCACAACACTCTTGGTTACGGTAGCGTAGGAAGCTGCCTCGACCCACTTTTTGAAGTAATCAATCGCTACCAAGATGAAGCGATGCGCGTTAGTTGCCTTAGGTCTGATTTTGCCGATCATATCGATGCCCCACATTGCAAAAGGCCAAGGTGTTGTCAAGACGTTCAGAGAAACCGGAGGAATGTGCACCTTATCAGCATAGATCTGGCATTTGTGACACGTCTGAGAATGCTGGTAACAGTCAGCTTCCATTGTGGACCAGAAATATCTTGCCCGAAGGATTTTCTTTGCCATGGTATATCCACTGGAATGTGTTCCGAAGGTACCTTCATGTAGTTCTGCCATGATCTTTTCTGCTTCCGTCTTATCCACACAACGCAGTAAGGTTGAATCATGGTTTCGCTTGTAGAGAACGTCGTTGCTGAGGAAGAACTTTGCCGCGAACCTTCTCAGGAACTTCTTGTCATTAACAGATGCGCCTTCGGGGTATTCATGAGCTTCAAGGTACCTCTTCACTTCATGATACCAGGGTTTTTCTGTTACCTCTTCGGTCTCGAGATCGCAGCAATGTGCAGGTTCATCCAACTTCCAGATAATGATCCGAGGAGCCTCGTTGTCCCATTTGACTTTGAACATAGAAGACATCATAGCCAACGCGTCCGCTAACTGATTCTCCTCTCTTGGGAAGTGTTCAAAAGTTATCTCTTCGAAGTGGGGAAGCAATGTTAGCACATACTCCTTGTAAGGAATAAGATTTGGGTGTTTCGTATCCCACTCGCCTTTGACCTGATTGATCAAGAGAGCGGAATCTCCGAAGACACTCAGAAACTTGATCCTTAAGTCAATTGCAGCCTGAAGACCCATGATACGTGCCTCATACTCTGCCATGTTGTTGGTGCAGTTGAAACATAGTCGGGCAGTAAGTGGAGTATGAGTGCCTTTAGGGGATATGATCACAGCGCCGATACCATTACCCAAAGCGTTCGAGGCTCCGTCAAAGTGCATAGACCATCGGGATCCTTCCTCAGGTCCTTCATCCGGTCCAAGTACTTCACAATCAGTCACTACCATGATATCCTCGTCTGGAAATTCAAAGTTCATGGACTGGTATTCATCCACTGCCTGATGTGCCAAATGATCCGCCAACACACTTCCCTTGATTGCTTTCTGAGTCGTGTATTGGATGTCATATTCCGTCAAGATCATTTGCCATCTTGCTATTCTTCCAGACAAGGCGGGTTTTTCGAATATGTACTTGATTGGATCCATTTTTGAAATCAACAGAGTAGTGTGAGTCAACATATACTGTCTCAGCCGGCGAGAAGCCCATACCAAAGCGCAGCAAGTTTTCTCGAGCAGTGAGTACCGGGTCTCACAGTCGGTAAACTTTTTGCTAAGGTAATAAATGGCGTGTTCTTTTCGGCCAGACTCGTCATGCTGCCCCAGCACACACCCCATTGAGTTGTCAAGTACTGTCAAGTATAGGATTATAGGTCTCCCTTCAACCGGCGGCATAAGAATGGGTGGTTCTTGGAGATACTCTTTGATCTTTTCGAAAGCGGCCTGACATTCATCGTTCCAACGTACTACTTGATCCTTCTTCAGCAGCTTGAAGATTGGTTCACAAGTAGCAGTTAGATGTGAAATGAATCGGGCAATGTAGTTCAACCGTCCTAGAAAGCCTCTGACTTCTTTCTCTGAACTGGGAGTTGGCATCTCTTGTATGGCTTTCACTTTGGCAGGGTCCACTTGAATGCCTTTGTCGCTTACGATGAAGCCTAACAATTTTCCAGATCTCACCCCAAAGGTGCACTTGTTTGGGTTCAACCTCAGCTTGTACAACTTCAGACGGTCAAACAGCTTCCGTAGATGGTCAAGGTGTTCCTCCTCAGTTTGGGACCTTGCAATCATATCGTCGACGTATACCTCTATTTCGTGATGGATCATGTCGTGAAATAAAGCAACCATGGCACGTTGGTAGGTTGCCCCAACATTTTTCAACCCAAAAGGCATGACCTTGTAGCAAAAGGTGCCCCACTGAGTAACAAAAGTGGTCTTCTTCATGTCTTCAGGAGCCATCTTGATCTGGTTATAACCGGAGAAGCCGTCCATGAAGGAGAATACTTTATGCTGAGCAGTGTGGTCAACCAGAACGTCGATATGAGGCAGAGGGAAATCATCCTTAGGGCTCGCCCTGTTCAAATCCTTGTAATCAACACACATTCGGACCTTACCATCCTTCTTCGGCACTGGAACCACGTTGGCAACCCACTGAGGGTAAGAAGTCACTGCTAGAAACCCGGCATCAAATTGTTTCATAACCTCAGCTTTGATTTTCTCGGACATTTCTGGACGCATACGGCGGACCTTCTGTTTTACCGGAAGGCAATCTTCCTTGGTAGGCAGGTGATGAACCATAATGTCGGTATCCAACCCAGGCATGTCTTCGTAAGACCAGGCAAAGATTTCCACATAGTCATGCAGCAACTGAATCAACCGTTGTTTCACACTGAGCTCTAGATTGGAACCAATCTTGACTTCCTTTCTGTCTGTCTCAGTACCCAGATTTACCGTTTCCACTGGCTCTTCATGTGGCTGAATGGCCCTCTCTTCCTGGAGTAGCAGTCTTGCGAGCTCACCAGGCACTTCGCAATCATCTTCACCTTCGTCTTCGGCTAAGTTGATCGGATTTTCGAAGTCATAAATGGCAGTAGCAGAGTCGTTACCAGTGAGATCCAGAGTGGATTGGAACCTGTATAAGTGAGTGTGTGTAAATATAGCTGTTTTGCAATACATAATAAAGAAAGAAAAGGAGCGCAAGATTTTTGAAATGCAACAAACGTCCAATGTTTTTATTGATGATATATGAAAATGACACACAAAAGCCCTCACAAATGAAGCCACGGTGTCCCGGGTAGGACACCGAGCCATAAAAGTTTCAACATATTGTTTGTTACAAATTCAAAACAAAAGAGTTCATTACTGAGTGACAAAAGTAATAGGTGTGAAGTCTTTCGCAGTCCAGTTGCTTGGTCCATCGTCGGTTGTTGGGTAGATCCAGCTGTCGAATTCAGATCCCTCCATGTTGTCTTCAATAGCATTCACTCCCAGATTGGTGATGAACACGGGAGGTTTTCCAATCCTTGCCTTACGAATAGCCCTCTGAGCTTCTGCAGTGAAGCCCAAACCAAACTTGTCAGTCTTTGGAGTGAAATCAGGAAGTTGGCCCCAGTTTGCGCACTCACCCTTCTCAATCACAGCTCGAGCATCCTTTAAGGAAGCCATCTTCAAAGGAGGGTCTTCAATCACAGTTTCAGCTGATGCCAGTGTCTGAGGCACCTCTTCAAAGTGTTGAAAGGGAGTTTCAATGAACTCCCCATCCATCTCTATGTACCGTAACGAGTTGAGGTGGCTAACCATATACTCTTCCTCCCCCTGAACTGTAACAATCTTCCCCCTAACCGGGTACTTAAGCTTCTGATGTAGTGTGGAGGTCACAGCTCCAGCCTTGTGGATCCATGGACGACCCAGCAAACAAGAATAGGATAGTCGGATGTCCATCACATAGAAAGTAGAATCAAAAACTTGAGAACCAACCCTGATTGGAATGTCAACTTCCCCATGTACCATCCTTTTCAAACCATCAAAGGCCCGGACAACAATGTTACTTGGCTTGAGCTCTAGACCCTCACAATCCAGCTTGTCTAAAGCTTTCTTGGGTAATACGTTCAATGAAGAACCGTTGTCTACCAACACATGGGCAAGAGTAGTGCCCCTGCATTCAATGGAGACATGCAGGGCATCGTTATGGTTCTTTCCTTTGGCAGTCAGATCGGCGTCAGAGAAGCCCAAACCATTATCGGCAGTCAAGTTGGCCACACAATCGGTAAATTGATCAGCAGACGTTTCTTGTGGCGCATGGGCCGTCTTCAGGAAGGAAATCAGGGCCTTGGCATGGGCCTCTGAACACAATAACAGTGATAGCATAGAAATTTTTGATGGGGTGTGCCCCAACTGCTCAACTACGTTGAAATTACTCTTCTTGATAATCTTGAGAATCTCTTCCATCTCTTGCTGGGAAGCTTCAACAATGGTTGTCTTTGGTGCCTCCGTTAGGGCGGGCAAATCAGTAGCAATCCCTTTGCCCCGAGCGTCAGATGACTCGGCAGCAGGGGTAGAAATAGGAACTTGATCAGGAAGGGAAGCAGGCACACTTGCAGGTGTGATGATAAGAGGTCTCTGAATAGCTGGTGGCGTAATATCTGGTGAGAAAAGCCTACCACTGCGAGTAACTTTGGCAGGTCCGGTGATGTTACTGACGCCGGTACTAGTATCAAACTCTTGCTTAACTCCAAGCACATAAACATCTGCCCCATAGTGCCATGGGACAGCTTTGTCGGATGTATAGGGGAGAGGCCCCGGAATAGTGATGATGATAGGAGCAATCTTCTGAGTGGACATGATTTTGACAGGCTTCTTTGAAGGATCCTTAGGAGGGTTGTTGAAAATAGTGACAATAGAAACTTCTTCGGTAGGGGTAGCAGGAACAGCAATCTTTTCGAACAAGATTTCTTTGCTATCCATCAGGCTTTGGATACCTGATTTCAGCAAGGGACGAAATAGCACATAGAAGGCAACCTTTACCACACCCCGGAAATAAATCGGCTAGCAATAGGTTCCTTTTGACGGTCAACAACAGAGTAACAATCTCTTCCACGGAGGCTACATACCGGTCTTCTTCCACAGCATTCACTCCATGCTGGGGCATGGGAGCAGTCACAACATTGGGTCTTTCGGGCGCCTCAAACTGTATTTCTTTAGCATCAATAAGGTCTTGAACCTTATTCCTCAGAGCCCAGCAATCATCCGTGGTATGCCCCGGGCTATCAGAGTGATAAGCGCAATGGGCGTTGGGGTTGTACTTTGGAGAAGCTGTGTTCACTACCTTCAGAGCTTCTTTGACAGTTACCAGATTGGTTGACAGCAGTTGCGGAAATATTTGAGACAGGGTCATGCTAAGCCGAGTGTACTGCCTTTTGGGTCTCTCACCCCTTTGTTGGTTATACTGCTGAGGAGCAGCAACAGGCTTTGAAATTACCAATGCATTGACAGCTTGGCGGCGTTCCGGTTTAATTTGTCTTCTGGGACCATAAACAGCATTGGCTTCCTTCTTGAAGGGCTTCTTTTCAGTACTCGCGGCGGCACCTTTCTATATCTTCCCCGACTTGATACCAGCTTCTATTCTCTCACCAGTCAAGATCAAATCTGTAAACCCAGCAGAAGAATTATCAATCAGATGGTTGAAGAACGGACCGGACAGGGTCCCCAGGAACATGTCAACAAGTTCGCGGTCAGTCAGCGGTGGCTGCACCCTGCCAGCCAGGTCTCTCCACTTTTGTGCATACTCCTTGAATCCTTCGGCTGTCCCCAGTGACATACCCTGGAGTTGGGTTCGCGTGGGTGCGAGGTTAGAATTGTACTGATATTGTTTATAAAATGCAGTAGCCAAGTCCTCCCAGTTTCGGATACTGGCTCCATCCAGCTGATAGAACCACTCGAGTTGAGCCCCTGAAAGGCTATCCTGAAAGAAATGGATCCAAAGGTTCTTGTCTGCAGTGTAAGGTTGGATATTCCTTACATATGATCTGAGATGCATCTTCGGGCAGGACAGCCCGTCATATCTTGCAAAAACTGGCACTTTGAACTTCGGGGGGATCACAATTCCAGCAACTAATCCCAAATCTTCGAAATCTAAGCCGGGAACTCTCTGCAGCTCCATAGCTGCCAACCTGTCTTCCAAGCCCTTGTACTTATCGTCGGCGGGCGGGTATTGTTGCTTAGAGTAGTCTTCGTCTTCTTCAGCCTCTCCTTCTTCAGCTTCGGATTCGGAAGGTACCGCAGCCGCATTCCCTTTACTGGTTCCCTCTTCAGATGTAGGCGGAAATTCAAGCACTCTTTTGGCTTCACCCTCAAACCTTCTTCCTATGGTAGCCACCCCGATTCTTTTCTTCTTCTTTTTCACTTGCTCTTTGTTCCCCAGCAGGGCTTTTAGATCCTCCTGACCCTTAGCCAAGGTCATCAGGAGATGTTGAAACTGTGAGTTCTGAGACTGCAAGTCCTTGACCGTCTGTTCGAGATCCATCTTACTGAAATAAATAGCAGAAAGATAACGAAACCTGGTGTGGAGACCTGCTCATGCGTATGATGAATGATATGTTTATGTATGCAATGCATTCAAGGATTTAGAAAATTCAAAATTGTCGCAAACAAAAAGAACGCACGCCATATTAATAAGAAGAAATTTGTCAGTACATAAATGCCCCATGGGCCAAATATTACAAAAAAAACTTCTCAAGGTAAAAAGACGTTGCGCATCCTCTTTGGTGCGATGTAGGTGTTGAGGGTCTCTTCCTCATGGAGTCGACGGGTAAGCTCCAAAACCTTCTTCTCACTGACGTAGAAGCTGGCTTCAAAAGTATTTTGTTCCTCCTTGAGTTGGATCCAACTCTTCTGCATCTCCTCCCACGATGTAGGCATGTCAGGATACAGGATGGTGTAGGGAACCTCTCCTTCCTTAATGGGCTCTTTAATCACAGGGAGAACATGAGGGTAAGGCATCATTAGACTCTGGGCTTGGGTTCGTACCCACTTGAGATAAGGCTCAAGAGGGATGGAGTTCTTGTGTCCCAGTGTCTTGCTGTCTACCTTGTTAGGCATCCTCCAAGCTCTGATGAATCTTTGGCGAAGTCCTTGCGCATTGTTGTCGAAGTAAAAAACTAGGTCAGGAATCAACATGTCGTGAGGGCCATCCCTCTGTGCATATCCAAATTGTCTCAAATCTAGATAAGGGTTGTAGGTAATGCCCCCTCTAATGCCAAGTAATGGAACATTAGGGAACTCTCCACAACGATCGACGATGATGAGATTTTCTCTGGACCGAGAACACCAATGTACATCAGAGTGAGTAAGGGTCATCAACCGTTGTGACCACCTTAAGCCTTGGTCATTCTTCAAGACAGATTGTGGAAGGTGCGAAATAAACCACCTTGCAAGGAGAGGAGTACAGCACATGAGAACACCCCTCTTTCTCATTGTTCGTGTGTAAAATGAGTGAAGAATGTCCCCAAGCATTGTTGGTATTGGATTCCTGGATAAGAAGATCTTGACGGTGTTGACATCTACAAGTTGGTCAAGATTTGGGAACAAGACCAACCCATAAATGAGGAGTGCTACAATTTCTTCAAAGGCTTGTAGATCCAATAAATTCCAACACTCTTGTGCCTTCTCAAACAAGAATTTCGCCAAGAAGCCTTTGACACCGCTTCTAGTTTCCCAATGCCCCTTGATGTCAGATGGTTGCAAGTGTAGGGCTTGAGCAACATCTTCAGGCTTTGGTTCTTTTTCCGTACCGTTGTAGGGTAGTTGATTAAGAATAGGAATTCTCAGGAGTTGAGAAAATTCCTCCAAAGTGGGCACCAATTGGTAGTCGGGGAAAGTGAAACAGTGGTGAAGGGGGTCAAAGAACTGGAACAACACCTTTACCATGTCCTCTTTAATGTTGGTGTTGACTAGGCTGAGCAGTCTACCATGTCTTTCACTGAAGGGAGAGCTTTCCGGAATTCTTGATGTGAGCTCCTTGAGTTGAGGAGGGATTCTCACAAGGTTGACTTGGATAGTTTTCTTGCGAAGAATTTCCATGACCTATAAAACAAGAACAAAGATGAAGATCTAAACCCTTGAAATGGTTAGTGAATGCATATGATGCTTTATGATGTTCATGATGTATGCACAAACATATGTACAAGCAATTCACACAAAACCCTAGTTTCAGGCTTGCATGGGGTTTCATAGGTAAGTACCCTCTTGAGTGTAGTTGGCTTAAAAAACCTGTCCTATAAATAGTAACCGGGTTCTAAGGAGCTCAATATCATTGGATTGTTTTCCATGTTCATTGTTTTGGTTTAGCCACTTAACTAGCAACCAAAATATTCCAAGAAAACAACCCTCAATGAGTGTAGTATCGAGTATCTACCAACTTCGGACTGCACCAAAGCCGGTCATCTCACTACCCCTAATAAAAGGCCAAGATGGTCAAGTAAGGTTCTAGGTCATTAGTGCTTAGTGACATCACTCAGCGGCCCCGTACTCTCCTTGATTGAACTCAAGGGTTACCGGTACTCACAAATATGTCGCACTAATATAGCTATTGCTTCAACTGTGTCGGTATACCCCGCACAGTTTCCACAACGTATTGCTATCTATGAATGTTTCCCCAAATCCGGGTGTAGGATTTCAAGCCCAAACAAGAGAACCAAGATATAAAGCAATCAAAGCAAACAATTAGTCATGCAAGAGGGTGATCTAAGCCCTAAGGTTACTCCACTTAAAATTTTCCCCAGCAGAGTCGCCAGTTCTGTGATACGGTGGGCGAACTGACTTGAGGTTTTGTGTTTGTTTTCGCAAATGTTTCGGTTGAGCAAAAGTCGCCACCGACTTTTTATTTTATCCTAAGGAAAGGTTAAAAAGCACAGCAAAAACCTTTGAGATGTTTTCTTGGGTTCGGGGAGTAGATTATAGAAAGGGAAGGTATTAGCACCCTTTCTATCCATGGTTATCCATGGGCTCTTAGTTACTTGCTTAGATCACTTGCCTTGCATTTTCAATTGTTTGAAATGGTGCTTTCAATTGTTTGAAATGGTGCTTTGTGTGTGGGTTTTGAAAATGTTTTGAAAAGAGGCCAATGTGGTGGTAACCTTTGTAATGATCCATGTTGGGATGTATACAAAGGTGTACTTATCTTTTGAAAAGTTTTCAATGTTTTTGAAAGTTTGTTTTGAAAGTGTGTTGTGATGTGTGGTTTTTGAAGAATAGGCAAGTGTTTTTGTTTTGCAAGTTGGCAAGTAACCAAAAGCTATCTACCCTAAATTTACTCAAAGATCTTTGTTATGTTTTAACCCTTTTAACAATTTTGTTCCACCATTGTATTTGGTGGATAATCTTGTGTTAGGATATTAACGGGACGGGCGCGGGTCATCGTTTAGACCATGATTGCAATGGTGCCAAGTGTCTTTGGCAACTTTTTCCTTTGAGGGACTTGATCATTTTTAGGCAACTTTCGAAAGCGTCATCGAGGGACTATGATCATTTGAATTTGTTTTGTTTTACCAAAGACACTCAACATGCAACATGGCCCATTATTGAAGGCAACAAGTGGAGTAACCCTAGGGGTGCAAGTGTGATTGGTGTTGTCCATTTTCATGCTTTGTTATCTTTGAATTAGGTCAAGCTATTTGTTTGGTTGATTTTTGCATACAAAATCCTAAGTCTATCATGGCATATTTAGAAAGCTTTTAAAGTGCGAAATTTAAAGTCCTAAACTATTACAACATAATTATGGGATGGGGGGTACAAATGTTCAAATGGGGATATTTAGCAAGAAAAATTAAATCTAAACTATTACATCCAAATTGAATATTCAAATTATTTAATTGCACAATAATTAAATAAAATAAAATAAATATGCAAGATGCAAAAATGATTTTCATATGTATGTAAAAAGGTATTTTTCATGTGACAAATAAACAAAAATAAAAATGAATAATTTTGGATATTTTTACATTTTAGGGCAAAACCCTAATTTTCTAAGTAAGAAGTATTTATTATTTATTGTATGCAATATTTATTAATTATGTACAAAAAAAATAAATAAAAAGGAAGTATATTGTAAAAAAGTGATTTTTTAAGTTAAATATTAATAAAAATAAAAATGTATTATTTTTGTATTTTTATCCTAAATATTTTAATAAATATATAAGTATTTATTATTTATTAAATATGTTAAATATATACAAGAAATAAAAATATTTATTATTTACAAAAAAAGTATATTTTTTAGAAAATGTGTTCAAAAGGTAAAATAAAATAAAATCAGAAAAAACAAAATGTGTTTGTATTATTTTTGTATTTTTGAATAAAAGGCAATATGTTTATTTACATGTATAAATTCAAATAAAACAAACAAAAATCCAAATAAAATGCAAAAATGGTTGAAAAAATGTTTTTAATATTTTTTTATATTTTGGCAAAAAATAATAAGTCAGAAACAAAAAGAAAAAGTCAAAAAATGATAAAAATAAACACAATGGGCCAAGGGGGTGCATGTGTGAAATGAAGGTGCAAACAGAAAAAAAGGTCAGGCCCAGCCCAGAAGAACTTTGTCTTCAACCTCTGGACATTCAAACAGAACAAAACGCGCGTTTTGCCTTGTCCCTGCTATCTCTTGATCCTTTGACTTTTAGCACAAACTTATAACATAAAAAATGTCAAGCATCAAATCACGAATCCATACATACCAAGAACTTGATCTAACTCTCAGAAATGAGAGAGAATTTCTTCTCCCCCAATTTCTGACCTAGGTTTTTTTCAATGTTCAGATTCAAAATACTCTTAGCACACACAATATAAATGAAAAGTAACTATATGGATGGCTTCAGGGCTATGATTAGAACATGCTTTCTTCACAAACTTAAGCTTAACTATGCCTGGATAGAGAGATAGAAGTTCAAAAACTTACCTGTTCAGCTTGATTCGTGTATGACAATGGAGATACTTTCAATGCAATGTGAGGACTTGTATAGCTTGCTTGAGGTCCAGGGATGCTTCTCCAACCTCTAGCTTGCTTTGAAACTAGCTGAATCGAGCTATGGAAGTTCACCTGCAAAGTTGAAAACTGAAAATGGCAAATGATGTTAGGGATGTTACAGTTCGTGTCCAATGCTTGGGATAGCTTCAGTGGGTGATAGGGAATGTGTTTGCAAAGGTTTCAGCCAAAACGCACGAGTGGAAGTGTTTGTGGAAGTCAAGTTGCAGAAGGGACTCTGTTTTTGCAGCAAGGAGGTGTTTCTGTGAATGAGGAGGTATTGAAGGTGGTTGGCTCGTGTTTCAGGTCAGGCTTGATGTTTGGAATGTGTTCAACAAGTTTGTCTTGGTTAGTTCTTGCAGGAATGTGAGTTGTAGTTGTGTTTGCAGAGTTACTTCTATCTTAAGTCAAAAATGCCAAGTTGAGTTACAAGCTTATGCAGGCCCCCTAAACATGCTGCAAAGTTAGTCTTGATCAGTGGGATTAGTTCAATAACTTGTGCCTTAGAGATTTGCATTGTACTTCTTGGATTTGTGTTTGACATAAAGTCATGCTTTACAAGAATGGATAACTTGCTTTTTCTAAATATGGCTTAATTCTTCATGTAATGTCCAAATGCACAAAATAATGCTAGAACACAATGGATTGGCATTTAATTATTGAGTGTAAATGAGATTAGAGGCCTGTAACTAGCTTGTGCAAGCTGATTTCAAAAATGCAAAGTGTATGAACATGCCTTTGGCCATGAATCAAAGTGACTTTTGCCCATATTGACAAATTCGATTCTCCCTAACCACAAGGGTGTTTGAGGAGTTCTTGGATAATTTGGAAAGCTTGGAATGTATACTACAATCCATCTTTGTAATGCAAGTTTAAATTCCAAGTGGAAGCATGTGAAAAGTGGCCATGAAGTTGGGAAAAAATCCTGCCTAGAATAGATCAAAAATTTTCTAAGTTAAGAATGTTTTGCACCCTTGTTCCAAAAATCATAACTTGAGCTGCAAGCTTCTTTTGAGGAAACTTTGTGAATCAAAGTTGTAGATTTTGAAATGGACTACAACTTTCATGTTTTGAGTTTTGTTTGAATCCAAATGTATCTTGATGAAAAATGGGACAAAGTTAGGAAAAAAATTAGGAATTTTCATAACTTAGAAAAATTCTAAGTTATGAAATTTCTTCATTTCAAACCCTAATTTGTGATTTTTTGATTTCTTGATGAACAAGTTTCATAGTTTGACATGTCTTGATGAAAAATGAATCTTGGCACTTGATTTTGACCAAAAAGTCACAGTTTGACTTTTCAGTATACAGTCAAATTTTGCTCAGTTGACTGGAAAATTCATCTGTCAATCTTGTGCATTTGGGATCTTTTGAACTTGTTGAACATGTAAAGACAATGCCATTGGGTCCTTGAGTCCATATGTGAGCTTGGTTTGCCATTGGCTAGGTCAAACAGTCAAAAATTGCCTTTGTGCAGTCAAAACCCTAAAAATGACCATTTTGCCCTTTTGGTGATCTGATCAAATTTCTTTTGGAATTATGATCCAAACTTGATCAAATGGTCCATATGAGTTCATAATGTTGATGTGGGTCAAAAATCATGAGGTTTGACTGTCAATTAACCACAGTTGACTTTTTCCCCAATACAGCTGATTTCTAGGTCAAATGTCCAATTGACTGGGCAAAGATTGGAATCAAGGCTTGAAACTTGGTATGGATAAACTTGTGAGTCCAACATGAAGCATGAAAGTCACTTTGGGCATTTTAGGTAAAAACATCTTTGTCCAAACTCAAACCCTAATTTGGGTCAACAGTGCAAGGAGGAGTCTTGAGTAGAGCAAACCCTAACTTGATCTTGAGCTCCAAGGGTCTTGTGGTGAGAAAATATTGATGAAATGGGAGGGAAAATTTTGGGGTACAACACAAACTAATTGGCAAAAAGATGCAAGGAGAGTGGTTCACGATTTCATGTACAGATGCGTTTTCAAGAACACTTACAGTGAGTTTTAGGCTGTCTTAGGACTTGGTTTTGATTGGTAGCGCTTCAATGGATGCCAAGGAAGAGAGTAGTGTTGTGATTTTGGTCTGAAAGTGCCTCTAATGTGGTTTTCGGTCTTGCACTTTTCAAGCTTTTTTTTCAAGTTGCTCTGGCCGTTTCTGCAAGGTTTTTGTGCGTTGTTTTGTTTCTGCAGAGTTTTTTTTGTCCGTCTTTGATTTGTGAGGCTTGCTTGTATATAATGGAATGAATTAGGGTTGAAAACCTGGCCTCAATCTTCCTCCATCAATGTCTTGATTCTTGATTTGATTCACTTTGAATATCATTCCAAAAATAGCCTAATTCAATCTTTTTGTCCACATCATGCCTTTACACGGATTTGATTTGATTTCTTCATAAAGACTTTCTATTTTTGATTCAATCACGTGCCAATCTACTTTCATGCGTTACTGTCAGCCTGTTATGAGCTGTTAAGGCCTCCAACATGATAAAAATCGAAAGCTGACCTACCCCTACAGGTCCACTTCCCTTCGAATTTGCTTTCTTCGATGGCTTCAAAGTCCAATTCAAACTGACTTTCCCTAATAGAACCTTGCTCTCCTTACTGGTTCTGAGTCGAATTGTGCCAGCTTCAATACTAGGGCTCCTTCGATTGAACCACCCTTTGCTTCGATCTCCTGTCCTTTTGAAGAAAATTCCCTATTAGGAAACTTCGACCAGCTCTTGGCCTTGTGATGAGTCTAAGTTGTGATTTGAAGTATTCAGAACTTCCTTCATCAGAGCATCTCAGATTAAGGCAAACTCTATACTGAAATGCCACTCGAAGGTCATTTCATTCAGATATTCCGATTGAGGGAAACTCTGAAGTTTCAGTTGAAGGACCTTTATCAAAATGCCAATCGAAGGCCACTACTATAATACCAATCGAAAGATACTTGTTAAATTGCCAATCGAAGAGCCTTGCTAACAGGCCCATCGAAGGACTTTTGCCCATGCCAATTGAAGGGCGCTATGTAGATACCCATTGAAAGGCATTTTGGAGATGCCAATCGAAGGAAACTTAGAAACATCACTCACCAATTTTCCTTTTCTTTAGGAAAAGGTTTGTGATCAACCATGTAGGGGGAAAAATCATGGGAAACATGAGAGGGCAAATTTTGGGGTACAACAGTTGCCCCTGTTCAATTTTCTTAAACCTGAGGATATAGATTGGCTTTGGAGCCTTTCGTGATCCGAAGGTGGAAGATAATTGAACACTAGAGTGCCCAGAAATTTGCACTCGCACGGTGTAGTATCAGCATTGTGACGTCGGGAATGGGCTTACATATTCCATTTGGAGATTGCTGATAGGAGGATGGGCTTACAGATGCCATCTGCAGGAGCGTCGATCGCATAAGAGATTCCTTAGCGAGAACTTGCATACCTGTTGTTGTGGAAGATTCTGCTGGGGAAGTATAACTTTGTTGAGACTTAGGAACCTGCCTGTACTTCAACTGAGAGAATGCCTCAGCTGAGTCTTAAGAACCTGTCCATAATTCAATTGGGGGAAACATCTTCATCAAAGTCTAGGAACTGTCTCGTGCTAAATGGAGTATACCGTTGAGGTTATAGAACTCGTCCAAACTATGACGGAGGAGGACATCAAGATCTAGGAACTGACTCATGCTCAATGGGGTATACCGCTGAGGTTATAGTACTCGTCCACGCTATGACGGAGGAAAACTGTCGAGATTGAGAACCTTATCTGAAATTCAACCGAGGATAATTCAATTGATATTTAAAAACTGGTCAGATCTTCGACTAATTTGAGAACTTAGCTTCATTTTTCCTGAAAGGTAAAGGTCAGTCGCATGCAATGCATGAGATGAATCAAGCAATGATGTTCTCAACATAAATGAGATTGTATGGCATGATGCGTACATGCATGTATCATGATGTATGGAAATGATGCTTTAGCTGGGGGAAATAAATCCCGGAGCCGCTGGAGAGTAGAGTTGAGTTCTTCGTTTCTGATGGGGATGATGAACGAAGATGATGGTGAGAATAAACCTACAGTAGAAAAGGACTCCGTTGGGGAATAAACTGATGAAGAGATTACTCTGCGGGGAATTACTCTGTGGGGAAGAGATGCTTTACTGAGATTTTAATGATAAACTCCGCTGGGGATTCCGCTGATAAGCTCTGTTGGGGAATAAGCTGATGAAGAGATTACTCTGAGGGGAATATTACCGTTGCTGGTGATATTGAACCTGTTGAGGATAGAAGTCCTGCTGGGGAGAAAGAAAGAACTTTGTTGGGGATGATCTTTCAGTTTGCAATTTGTTGGGGATAACCCAGTTAGGCTTTTGTGAGGATAACCTTCTGAATTTGGCTGGGGAGATACATTTGTATTCTGCAGGGGACAAGCTTCCAGAATCTACTGGGTAAGATGATTTAACTCTGGCGGGGAGGCTTTTTTAGACTGCGCTGGGGAAATGACTCCATTGTGGTATCTTGTATTACGCCGGGGAAAATTCTTATATTTTGTTGAGGAATATTAAGACTATCGGGGATGCTCTTACGCTTGCTGGAGAATATCTTTATACTCCACTGGGGAATACTAAGATCTTCTGGGGAGACCAAGCCTTTTCGGGGCTGACGGTAGACTAACTCTGCTTGGGGGAGAGTATGGCTGATTCGTTCATGGTTGCGAGTCTCAGTGGGGGGAGCTACCATTACTGTTTTACTCTGTGGGGAGTGATAGTATCTTAGCCATATTCTTCAGCTGAATATATACCTTGGTACCTGGTGGACAAAGAAACTATACCGCTTGGACAATTCTTATTGCCCCTGTTTCTGCGGGAGAAGGTGCCTGCGGAGGCTCTGTGGATCGAGTGTTATCCCCACCTATGAGGTGCTTGGTATCTTTCGGCCAAAATGACAAGTCTTCTTCTGGTAGGCCAGTGACGAGATGACGAGACATAGTCGTACGCTTTGATCCCTAATTTTTGCCTGGACTGCCCTTTCGGGTTTTCAGTTCACCGGGATACCCTTTTTTGCCCAAGCCATCTTTTCAGGTTTTCGACTTGCCGGGTGTACAATTTTTTCATTTTCATCCCTTATTTTTGCCCGAACCCTTTTGGTTCGCCGGGAAGCCCTTATTTTTGTCTAGGCCAGTCAACCTAGCGGGTCTTTGATTATGCGTAGTACTTTTTTGACTATGTCAATGCTCTCAGGATGTAGGGAGGTGCCACTGTTGGTAGTGTTGTGTTACCATACTACCAGAAGATCTTTGTTTGATCGTGCAAGATTCGTTGCTGGAATTCACGTCCAATGCCCCAATTGATTCAGATGGAGATTTTCCCCTGGCTATTTGGCATTTTGAGAGATTCTTTGAATCTTGACTTAACTGCGCCAGATGATGGACAATGCTCATGCCGTGCCCCTGGATTGGAAGTGTCTTTTCCACTTGAGGTGACCCTTTTATTGAGAAGGTTCTTTTGTTCCCTAGATATTCCTCGTGCGAATTTCTCTGCTGTTTGAACAAATAGTCATATGCAAACAATGTTATTTTAAGAATGCAAAGCTTATGTCTGTTTTGAAATTTTTTAAAATGCATTTTTCAGTAAAACAGGCGGTTTTTTTTGTAAAATGTGATGTCAACTCAGGAATTACAGCAAGCCCTACAGGAGTCAGGATACCTTTGTAACAATATGCTTTCGAACTAACCCATGCTTCAGCTAGGACTTTTAAGGGTTATAACGTGGCCTAGTTCACGGTTTAAGAAACAAAGGATAAAGGCTCAAATTTTAATTGTACCCACCCGTTCTTCGGGATGTTCTTCGATCCTAAACTCAACTAATCATGCATTAGATCTTGTTTGAGTCTTTGCTCTGACATACCAGTGATGGTTCGGATACTGACAATTTATTTTGAACAGGCAGTCATTTTTGTTGAGAGCTTTTAGGACCTCTTCCCTTTTGGTTTTTATTATCCCTGTCTTTTGCCTGAACTGTTTTTTTTTTGGTAATTACAGTCAGCGGGATGCCCCGGTTTTGTAAGTCTCATTCATAGGTTTTGACTTGATGGGCTTTTATTTCGAGAGATAATGACTGCCTGTCTTGACGGTTATACCGAACCAACACCGTCTTTTGTTTCGGAAGGACTTCTTTGATGCCATTCATTGTGCACCTGGATCAACTGAGCAAACTACCCTGCCCCGGGTTGTGATTACGGGTTTTAATTTGTGAAAAGAAAAACTCCAACTTCTTTGGCTCAAAGGGGTTGACTAGGGATTATCTTCCTTATAACTCCACTGTTTAGGATTTGAAACAATACTTGTACCTCGTCAGCGGGGTCTATTTAAAAGCATATTGTAGAGATTTTGATATCATTTTCGTCATCCTCCCTCAAAAGGCTTAGAATTTTTTAATGAGAGTTAATCATCACAAATATGAAAGCAATTTGAATATAATGAATACGAATGGATTGATTCAAAACAGACATATGCAATGCATTGATAAAGTAATAAAGTTCGACATGATAATAATTGTTTGAATAAGTAAAGAAAGATACAACTTCAGAATTTAAATGAACAAAAGTCTCTTAATTTGAACTAGTCGTTTCAGGTGGAGAACCCTCAATGGAAGATTTTCATTTCGCCATCCGGCATGAATTCTAGCACTCTTCCGTCAATCAAGTCTTGGATCTTGTTTTTCAAAGCCCAACAGTCGTCAGTGTCATGTCCAGGACTATAGGAGTGGTACTCACAAACTGTGTCGGGATGATATCTAGGAGCAGAGGTATTGGGATTCCGGGGAGGATCCCTTAAAGGAATTAGATTGACCTCTAACAAGCGTTTCAGTATTAGAGATGATGGTATATCAGTCTCAGAGAAATGTCTTCCAGACGTATTTTGCTTACGTCGATTACCCCGTTGACGCTGGCGAGGTTGATGTTGGGCTTGTGACCCTGAAGCAGGCTAAGGAGCTTTTCCCTTGTCTTGTTGCCCCATAGGTGGTTGAATGATGACTTGATCTTCAACCCTAGTTGTTTTCCTAACTCGGTCATTTTGAAGTAGTTTGTTGACGAGGACCCTGAGCTCTTCTTGTCTTTGAGCCAGGTCTTGAATGAGAGCCATCTGGCCCACCAGCTGTCCCATCATTTGGATCTTCATTGTTGCCAACTCGATTTGTAGCCCTTCCGACTGATCATTCCAGATGCCGCCTGGATTCCCTAGGACCAAGCCCCTTGTGAGGAGAGATTTTACTTCTTCTTGCCCCTGGGATAGGTTCAAGAACATTTCTTGAAGTTGGGCGTTTTGAGCCCGGAGATCTTGGTTGTCTGGTTGGAAAGCCATTGCTGAAATAAACAGCGAGAACATGAGAGACATGTATTGGGAGACCTATTATGCAATGATATGTATGATATATGTATGCAATGTTTTCAAGGATATCGCGGGGTAAACAAGAAACTTGTTAGAATTTGATAGAAGAAACTCTGTGTCGTTAAGAGTCCTTCTTCAAGAGTCAAGCTCACCATATTGAGTGGGTCATAGCCCCTGACTCAAGTTATCATGTTTTGATCTCTAGACGGAATTGG
This sequence comes from Vicia faba, assembly GCA_948472305.1. Lineage (NCBI taxonomy): Eukaryota > Viridiplantae > Streptophyta > Magnoliopsida > Fabales > Fabaceae > Vicia > Vicia faba. The sequence goes on from OX451739.1 coordinate 345,260,663, forward strand.
CTAGAGGAAAATAAATCCCCTTGCCCCTTGCTAGACATTTGATTTACCATAACCTGCATCACAAACCCTTGAGATCCTTGAAATGGTTAAGGAAATGTTAAGGCATGATGTTATGATGTGTATGTTATGCGTTTAAGCAAAAGTGTGAAGTGATGTAAGTAAACCCTGCAATAAATCCAAATTATCGGATAAGGACTGTAAACAAAACCTGCAAGGAACTCATGTTGTCAGATAACAAGAATGTGCAAGTAGTTCAAGTTTGAAGGCACACAAGTCACACAAACAGCCTTAAGTTTAGGCTGGCATGGAGTTTAGGTATTACCCTCTTTCAGTTTCAGTTGGTTAAGACCTGTCCTAAAAAATAGTAACCGGGTTCTAGAGGATCTCAATATCACTGACTACCTTCAATCGGTCATAATTCCAGTTTAGCAACCTTTTCTTGCGGTCAGAATCATCGCGAGAGTTTAGTCTCAATGAGTGTAGCATACTGCTACTGTTCTATGGCCAAGTTGGTCAATTTAAGGTTCTAAGGTCAGTTGGTGCTTAATGACTCCTAAGAAGACCCATATTCTCCTCGTTCCAACACAAGGGATATCGGTACAGACCAAGGTGTCACACCAACGTAGCTACTACTTCATCTGTGTCGGTCTATGCCGGACAGATCCCTCACAGTTTATTGCTACTTACCTAAAGGGTATCCCCAGATCCGGGTTAGGATCTATAGAACTCCGATACAAGCCTACAAAATTAAAGCATAAAAAGCATACAATTGAAAACACAAGTGATCTAATCCTAAGGTACACCTCACTTTAAAATAATTCCCCAGCAGATTCGCCAGTTCTGTGATCTGTGGGAATGAGAACTGACTGTTTTGGAATGCTGGTTCGCGTTTGCGTTTGTTTTTTCAAAATGTCACGGTAAGCAAGAGTCGCCACCGTCTTTTATTTTATCCAACAAGGAAAGGACAAAAGCACAGAAAAATTCCTTTTCGAGATGTTTCTCGGGTTCGGGAGGTAGATTATAGAAAGAGAATGTGTTAGCACCCTTTCTATCAGTGGTTATCCACGGGTTCTTAGGTACTTTCTCACTATGTTTTCAAAATTTTGCTTTTCTTAGTGATTGTGGGTTTGAAAAGAGTTTTTGTTTGAAAGAGAGTGTAAGTGCGAAAAGTTTTTTTTTTGTTTTCAAAAGAGAAAGTACTTAAGAACCTCTACCTACTCAAAAAAAAGGAATTAAACTGTACAAGTGTCCTTTAGACAATGCTATCCCACTATTGAGGAGTAGGTAGCACCGTCGTTGGAGTTTTCGGGTCAATTCGATTTAAGGGGCGTGTGGCCACTAAAGCAATGTTAGGACGCCTTAGCGGTAACCCTAATGTCTTAGATCATTTTTCTGAGGCAACCGTTTCGAGGCAACTTATGATCTTTGGACAAGAGGGCGACCTCTAAAACTTCCTATACTCAATGACCACGTTCGAGGCAACCAAGTGAGGCGTACCCTAAGAGTGACATGTGCGAGTGTATTGTTTTTCAGTTACATTATCTTTGTACATGTTATGGTGAGCTATGGTTGATTTTAAATTAAAGGTTAATCTTGTCATGCATAGCCTATTATTCAAACATCTAACAGTTAATGGTTGCGGAAATTAAATTGCGGAAAATAAATCTAAGCTATTACAAGGCGTCAGATATTTACATCGCCAAAAACAAACCCTTAAAATTAAATGCGAAAAAGTAAATAAAAGCGGTAAATAAAATCCTAAGTTAAATCTATTACATCCTCGGAGCAATTACAATTATATGGATCAAAAATAATATGCGCGCGAGAAAATTGAATCGGAACGTCCTAGGGTTTTGACCCTTTTTTCATTAAATAAAGCATATTTTTTTGTCATTTTTGATTTAAGAATTAAGTCTAACTAATGATATTTTTTGGGTTTTATTTTTAATTAAGGAAATAAAATTGGAAAGGTAAAAATATTAAAACCTAATTCTAAATCACTTTTAATTTATTGCAAAATATATTATCATTAAACCTAATTTAAGCTAAATAAATTAATTAATGGTTTATTTACAAAAATAAAATAGTGAAATTAATAAATATTATTTTTTATGATTTCTGGTTTTTATATTAAAAAGGGTTAATTTGTTAATTGGTTAAAAAATAAAAATAACGCAAATTAAACAAAAGAAATATAGAAAAGAGAAAGAATAAACCAAAGGGGGGTTTGGGCCTAGAAGGGAGGTTGATTCAGCAATTCCAGGCCCAGATTCAATCAGCCTTGTTTGACTTTCAGATTTCCTGGGCGTTTGTTGACCAAGGTTCATGGTGAACCTACATCCTTAGCCATTGGATCTGCCTTGGTAACCACGTACCCTTTGAGATCTGGAGGTATATGGTGCTCCCTGCCTGAAGTGCTGCATGTGAACGCCTGAAATAAAATGATAACAAAGTTTGGGTGACCTGGGATTCGAACCCATGTCCTAATGGACGATTCAACCAACTGAACCAAGATGTTAACCTGTTAGTGGATTATTAATCAAATATTATAAAACAAACCAACAATTATTCCCTGAAAAATGCGCTAATATTCAAACGAGCCAACCACGCTATGACACATCTTCGTCTTCTTCAAATAAATCCCTGGTTATGTACCTGCGGATTTTTATCCGCGGGAAGTTTCGTGGGATGGTTCTAAAATACTTCCTAGGCCATATAAATGCAAACTAAGAGTGCCAATGCACTCGTCTCCTTCCCCTGAACTCGTCCATGGCCATTATTGGCCTTAATTCAACCTGCACACAAAACGCCTAAAAACATACACAAGAACCCTAGGTTCTGGATACGGGGTTAGAGGCCACAAAAAATCAAATTAAATAATGCAGTTTGCTTAGAAATTTAATGGTGAGTATGAATATGCAAACTAATTGGCAAAAAGATGCAAGGAGAGTGGTTCACGATTTCATGTACAGATGCGTTTTCAAGAACACTTACAGTGAGTTTTAGGCTGTCTTAGGACTTGGTTTTGATTGGTATCGCTTCAATGGATGCCAAGGAAGAGAGTAGTGTTGTGATTTTGGTCTGAAAGTGCCTCTAATGTGGTTTTCGATCTTGCATTTTTCAAGCTTTTTTTTCAAGTTGCTCTGGCCGTTTCTGCAGGTTTTTGTGCGTTGTTTCGTTTCTGCAGAGTTTTTTTTGTCCGTCTTTGATTTGTGAGGCTTGCTTGTATATAATGGAATGAATTAGGGTTGAAAACCTGGCCTCAATCTTCCTCCATCAATGTCTTGATTCTTGATTTGATTCACTTTGAATATCATTCCAAAAATAGCCTAATTCAATCTTTTTGTCCACACCATGCCTTTACACGGATTTGATTTGATTTCTTCATAAAGACTTTCTATTTTTGATTTAATCACGTTCCAATCTGCTTTCATGCATTACTGCCAGCCTGTTATGAGCTGTTAAGGCCTCCAACATGATAAAAATCGAAAGCTAACCTACCCCTACAGGTCCACTTCCCTTCGAATTTGCTTTCTTCGATGGCTTCAAAGTCCAATTCAAACCAACTTTCCCTAATAGAACCTTGCTCTCCTTACTGGTTCTGAGTCGAATTGTGCCAGCTTCAATACTAGGGCTCCTTCAATTGAACCACCCTTTGCTTCGATCTCCTGTCCTTTTGAAGAAAATTCCCTATTAGGCAACTTCGACCAGCTCTTAGCCTTGTGATGAGTCTAAGTTCTGATTCGAAGTATTCATAACTTCCTTCATCAGAGCATCTCAGATTAAGGCAAACTCTATACTGAAATGCCACTCGAAGGTCATTTCATTCAGATATTTCGATTGAGGTAAACTCTGAAGTTCCAGTCGAAGGACCTTTATCAAAATGCCAATCGAAGGCCACTACTATAATACCAATCGAAAGATACTTGTTAAACTGCCAATCGAAGAGCCTTGCTAACAGGCCCATCGAAGGACTTTTGCCCATGCCAATTGAAGGGCGCTATGTAGATACCCATTGAAAGGAATTTTGGAGATGCCAATCGAAGGAAACTTAGAAACATCACTCACCAATTTTCCTTTTCTTTAGGAAAAGGTTTGTGACCAACCGTGTAGGGGGGAAAATCATGGGAAACATGAGAAGGCAAATTTTGGGGTACAACACTATGATTGAAGAAAAAGGAATCATAATCTGGGGGCAACTTCCAGACTTTCCTTACAAATCAGATAAATTCAGCTTGGGGTTCACTTCTTCTGCTCAAAAGGTTGTACGCCGCACCCGCGCTGGAGGGCTGTTGTACCCCAAAATTTTCCCTCCCTTTTTCACAAGAAATCACAACCCCTGGGTTTTCTTTGATTTTTGAGATTGGCTCAGGAATTGATCAAGCAGACCTTTCTTTGGCAATAAATCCGGAATTAGGGTTTTCGCTCGCATTTCTCAGAAGAAATTGAATCCTCAGAAATTCAATTAGCTGCTACATGTTCTCACACTTGTTCAAGATTTGTTGTTTGTCCTCAAGTTTTGTTTATCTGGTATAAAATATAGGAGTTGAAACTGTCTAATCCAAATTAACCTGGTAATGTGCGTCTGTTGAGACATATGTTTGTTAATGGAATGCTTGCTTGCCTATTGGAATACACAACGCGTATGTTGATTGGAAACATGTCGCAAGTTATGAGATTGCAGAGTTTTTAGGGGCTCAAGGGAGAATCGACGCTTTTTGTTTGAGGAAGACGAAGAAGAAAACAAGAGAGCGGCGCCGCTGTAGCCAAATACACTAACCCTAATTCTGAGAACACAAATACTGAACCCTAACAAAATGTTGTACCTTTTTTTTCATCTGGGCCTTCGCCCCAACCAAATGCAATAGCCCATATTTTTCTAAGCATACCCCCCACTTTCATCCATTCAGGCTTTTTTTTTTCCTTTTTTTATTTGGGCTTAATCCCTAATAATTTCTTAAGTCCACGATTTTTTTAATTTAATTTCTTTTCTTTTATTTTAAAACAATACTCTTTTAACTAATTTCATTCTAAATAAATTGTTTTCTTTTCTTTTGTTAATAATAAAAACAAATAATGTATTAAAAAAAAATTTGATATAGTTTCTTTTTTAAAATAATTGTTACATTTAATAAAAATACAAAAAAAAACAATAGAAATTTAACTTAATTAATTTTTCTTCTTTTAAACCTTTTATTTACATAATTAATAAAACAGAGAAATTAATAATAATACTTAATCTTTTTTAGGTTAGATTTTATTTGTTTATTTTTAAATAAATACATGCATCTCATAATATTTTTGATTCTCTTTATTTTCATGTTTTGTTATAGCTCTATATTTGAATTGCGATGATTCGATTTGGTTGTAACACATATTTGGACATTATTATTCTTGTGAGACTCATCCCCATTTGTGAATAATTGTACCTCAATCCCCGGATACTTTTTGTAATAACTTAGACTTTAAATTCTCGCAATTTATTGCTTTCAATATACTGTATAGTAATTAGGCGTGTATGGCAAGATTCAAAATCAATCGCTAGATGACCTAATCCAAGAATAAATGCATGAAAATCAATACACAGTTCACACTTGCACCTCTAGGGTAACCTCGCTTGTTGCCTCGGAAATGCAATCATGTCCCTCGAATATGAGACACTCTAGCAAATTCCCCTTCGATAAACAAAGATCGTAGTCCCTCGATGACCCTCGATGTTGCCTTCGATAAAATGATCTCGTCCCTTACAAAATTTCTAGAGCGTCTCATAAGTTGCTTTCAATGATTGTATGCGATGACCCGCGCCTGTCCCGTTTAACATCCTAACACAAGGTTTTTCACCAAATGCAATGGTGAAATAACACTGTCAAAAGGGTTAAAAACATAAGAAATATCTTTGAGTAAAATAGGGTAGACAACTTTTAGTTACTTGATCAAAAGCTTGCAAAACATCCTTGCTACTTTCAAACACACATCACAACACAACTTCAAAACATTTTCCAAAAACAAACTTTCAAAACATTGAAATATCTTTTCAAAATGACAAACACCTTTGTATATATTCAAACAAGAGTCATTAGAAAGGTCGCCTAGACAAGGCCTCTTTTTTCAAAGCATTTTAAAAACCACACACACAAAGCACCATTTCAAACAATTGAAAAGCAAAGGCAAGTGATCTAAACAAGTAACTAAGAGCCCATGGAAAACCATGGATGGAAAGGGTGCTAGCACCTTCCCTTTTCATAATCTACCCCCCGAACCCAAGAAAACATCTCAAAGGTCTTTCCTGTGCTTTTTGACCTTTCCTTTGGATAAAATAAAAAGTCGGTGGCGACTCTTGCTAAATTGAAACATTTGCAAACACAAACGCAAAACCTCAAGTCAGTTCTCCCACCGTATCACAGAACTGGCGACTCTGCTGGGGAATTTTCTAAAAGTGGGGTTACCTTAGGGTTTTAGATCACCTTTACATGCTTATCTTGCTTGATTTGTATGCTTTACTTTTTGGTTCCTTGCTTGGGTTTGTTTTAAATCCTACACCCGGATTTGGGGGCGCCTCTAAGGTAAGTAGCAATAAACTGTGAGGGAACTGTGCGGGGTATACCGACATGGTTAAAGCAGTGGCTACATTAGTGCGACATATTTGTGGGTACCGGTAGCCTTTGAGTCAATCAAAGAGAATACATGGCTGCTGAGTGATGTCATGAAGCACTAACGAACTCTTAGAACTTTACTTGACCATCTTGGCCTTTTTTAGGGGTAGTGAGATGACCGGCTTTGGTGCAGTCTGAAGTTGGTAGATACTCGATACTACACTCATTGAGGGTTGTTTTCTTGGAATATTTCGGTCTCCAGTTAAGTGGCTAAACTGAAACAATGAACACAGAAAATAATCCAGTGATATTGAGCTCCTTAGAACCTGGTTTCTATTTATAGGACAGGTTGAGCCAACTAACTTCAAGAGGGTACGTACCTAGCCTAAACCTAAGGACTTGTCTGCTTTGTGTGAATATGATTACCTGTATATACACTTGCTTACTTTTGCATACTTGTACATAACATCATAACATCATACCATAGCATTTTCAATAACCTTTTCAAGGATCTCAACGGTCTTTGATGTAGGGTCACGTTGAACCAGACGTCTACCAAAGGGTAAGAGGATTCATTTTCCTCTAAACAAGCACCGTCAAAGATCAAGTGCAACAACCTGAATCGAGGGCTATGACCCACTTGACATGGTGAGCTTGATTCTCGTGGAAAGACATCCACCAATGCAAAGTTCTCCAGTCAAAGATGTTGATCGAAGTTCAATCTCTAACATTTTCTTGTGTTTACCCCGCAAGATTCTTGAAAACATGCATCCACATATCATGCATTGTATCATGACAGGTTTTCCCTTTCAGGTTTCCTTATTCTCCTACTGTTTATTTCAGTAGAGATGGCTCTAGAGAGGACTGTCAAAGAGATCCAGGCTCAAAATGCTCAACTTCAAGAAATATTCTTGAACCTGTCCCAGGGACAAGAAGAAGTGAAAGCTCTCCTCACAAGGGGCATGGTCCTAGAGAATCCACGGGGCATCAGTAATGATCAATTGGAAGGGCTACAGATTGAGTTGGCAACAATGAAAATCCAGATGATGGGACAACTGGTGGGCCAGATGGCTCTCATTCAAAACCTGGCTCAAGGACAAGAGGAGCTAAGGGTTCTTATCAATAAACTACTTCAAGATAACCAAATGGGGGAAAATAACTAGGGTTGAAGATCAAGTCATCATTCAACCTCCTTTAAGACAAGAAGACAAGGGAAAGGCTCCCCAGCTTGCTTCAGGGTCACAAGCCCAACAACAACCTCGCCAGCGTCAACGGGGTAATCTGCATAAGCAAAATACATCTGGAAGACACTTCACTGAGATTGATATACCATTATCTCTAGTACTGGAACGCTTGTTGGAGGACAATTTGACTGCTTTAAAGTATCCTCTTCGGAATCCCAATACCTCTGCTCCTGGCTATCACCCCGACGCATTTTGTGTATACCACTCCTATAGTCCTGGACATGACACCGACGACTGTTGGGCTTTGAAAAACAAGATCCAAGACTTGATTGACAGAGGAGTGCTGAAATTCATGTCGAATGGCCAGATGAAAATCTTCCGCTGAGGGTTCTCCACCTAAAATGACAAGTTCGAACTAAGAGACTTTTGTTTCATTTGAATTTTCAAGTTGTAATTTCTTTTGTTATTCAAACAATTATCTGTTGATGTCAAACTCTATTTCATTAATGCATTGCATATGTTTGTCTTGAATTCATCCATTCGTTTTCACTATTCTTGAACTATGTTTCCTACTTTCTTTATGATATTTAACTCTTGCTAAAGTTACAAGTCTTTAGAGGGAGGATGACGAAAACAATGCCATAATCTCATACAGTATGCTTTTGGGCAGACCTTGCTGACGATGTACAGGTGTTTTCTTTCAAATCCTAAACATTGGAGTTATAAGGAAGATAATCCCTAGTCAACCTCTTTGAGCCAAAGAAGTAAAAGTTTTCCGTTTTAACACAAATTGAAACCTTTGATCAAACCTGGGGCAGGATGGTCTCTCAGTTAATTCAAAATGCGCGTTTAGCCGCAAAATCCCAGTTCGTAATACAGCGAACGACATCAAAATTACCTTTAAAACCAAAGGACAGTGATGGTTCCTTATCTCATAGGCAGTCATTATCTCTAAAAAAAAAAGCCCACTAAGCCAAAACCTACAAAGGAGGCTTAAGAAAGTCGGGGCATCCCGCTGACTATAATCTCGAAAACAGGAACAGTCATGCAAAAATTAGGGATAATGAATCAAAAGAAAGAGGTCACTACAAATCCTCAAAAACATGAAAAAATGTTGCAAAAAATGAAAATGACTGCCTTCCCACCAAATTCAACTTGTGTGAACCATCACCAAAACGTCGTTCCAGAGCTCAAATGTACAGTTGACTGAGTTTAGGATTGAAGAACATCACGAAGAATGGGTGGGTACAAATATACTTTGAGCTTTTATCCTTTGTTTCTTAAACCGTGAACCAAGCCACGTTACAACCTTTCAAAAGTCCTAATTGAAGCATGGGTTCGTTCGAAAGCATACTATTACAAAAGGTATCCTGACTCCTGTAAGGCTTTGCTCTAAATCTTGAGCTGAATTTTTCTTATAAAAAGTTTTCTGCTAAAAAACTCATTTTTCAAAATCTCAAGACAAGCATGAACTTTGTATTATTTGAATATCGTTGTTTGCATATGGTTATTTGTTTGACAGCGAAGAAATTCACAAAGTGAATGTTCGGATAAATGAAAGCTCTCTCAGTGAATAAAATCACTTCAACTAGGATGACACTCCCATTGCAAAAATATCATATCAACAAAAGGGGACTTGACTTGGTATTGTCCAGTTAACCTGGGGCAGTCCAGTCAAGATTTCAACAACTCTTTCAAAGTCCAGTAAACCTGGGGCAGTCCAGTCAAGATTTCAAGAAATCTCTCAATTGCAGATTAACTTGGGGCAAGTCTCCATCATCGTCGCTTGGGGCATTGAGCGTCAATCTTCATCAAAGGGTTACGTACAGTCCAAGTTTCCTGGAAGTGCCGCAAACATTTGATACTAGGGGCAATGAAGAATCTCTCCAAAGTCCTTCTGAAAAGGAATTCAAGCATCCTCGAGAAGTTCATCACCTCTCTAGCAGACCAGTAGTCATGGGTTTATTTCCCCAACACTTGTCAAGGATTTATTCTCCAAAACAAAATTACATTTCAACAACATTCATAACATACGCAGATTGATCGGCAGGTAAAGATTCCTTCATCACCTGTTGGAAGTTACGGTCGTCGAAGATCCCTTCATCACCTGTTGGAAGTTACGGTCATCGAAGATTCCTTCATCACCTGTTAGATGTTACGGTCGTCGAAGATTCCTTCATCACCTGTTGGAAGTTACGGTCGTCGAATATTCCTTCATCACCTGTTGGAAGTTACGGTCGTCGAAGATTCCTTCATCACCTGTTGGAAGTTACGGTCGTCGAAGATTCCTTCATCACCTGTTAGAAGTTACGGTCGTCGAAGATTCCTTCATCACCTGTTGGAAGTTATGGTCATCGAAGATTCCTTCATCACCTGTTGGAAGTTACGATCGCCGAAGATTCCTTTATCACCTGTTGGAAGTTACGGTCGTCAAAGATTCCTTCATCACCTATTGGAGTTACATTCGTCAAAGATTCCTCCATCATCCAGTTGAATCAAAGTTAACCCAAGACCCTCTCTGTTTTGGTCAGATCGACACTAAGATCTCCCTGATTCTTATGCCAGTGGGAGATATTCCAGGTTTTTGATATTTCAGATAAATCTCTCAGCGATTTATTCTGATTCTCTTCACTATCAGAAATGAAGAGTCCAACTCTTTTCTCCTTCACCAGCTCGGGATTTATTTTCCCCAGCGAAAGGTCGTCTTGAAAAACATTACACCTCCGTGCATCAGGACATCATGCAACGCAATCTCATTTATTTTGAGAACATCATTGTTTGATATATGCCACTAACCTTTACCTTTCAGGAAAGGTACAATCAAATTCAAGCGGCAAATCTTTTCTTCAGTCGAATTACGGACAAATTCCTAAATCTCGACAAAGATTTTCTTCAGTTGAATTATGGACAAGTTCCTAAATCTCAACAGAAATGACCCACCAGCAGAATAACGGACAACTGAAGCTCCTAAAAATCTGTTTCTCTCAAGAATGAAGATTCTCATCCTTGAAACCTCAGAAGATTGGTATACTCCCAAGCTCCTGATACCGTTAACAGAATGAAGATTCTCATCCTTGAAACCTCAGAAGATTGATATACTCCCGAACTCCTGATACCGTTAACAGAATGAAGATTCTCATCCTTGAAACCTCAAAAGATTGGTATACACCCAACCTCCTGACCCAGACGCCTGAATGAAGATTCTCATTCTTGCTTCCCCTGAAGATTGGCATACACCCAACCTCCTGATATTCCCGACAGAATGAAGATTCTCATTCTTAAAGTGGTATATAACCTGAATTCTTGATATTCCCGACAGAATGAAGATTCTCATTCTCAAAGTGGCGTATAACCTGATATTCCCGACAGAATGAAGATTCTCATTCTTAAAGTGGTATATAACCTGAATTCCTGATATTCTCGACAGAATGAAGATTCTCATTCTCAAAGTGGCGTATAACCTGATATTCCCGACAGAATGAAGATTCTCATTCTCAAAGTAGTATATAACATGAATTCCTGATATTCCCGACAGAATGAAGATTCTCATTCTCAAAGTGACGTATAACCTGATATTCCCGACAGAATGAAGACTCTCATTCTCAAAGTGGCATATTACCCGAGTTCCCGATATTCCCGACAGAATGAAGATTCTCATTCTCAAAGTGGCGTATAACCTGATATTCCCGACAGAATGAAGATTCTCATTCTCAAAGTGGCATATTACTCGAGTTCCTGATATTCCTGACAGAATGAAGATTCTCATTCTCAAAGTGGTATATAACCCAAATCCCCCTGGCAGAATGAAGATTCTCATTCTCATTTCTCCACAGAGTTTTCAAATATTCTCCAGCGGAGTTCTCCTCAAAACAGGAATTCCCCAGTAGATTGGCATACAACCCAAACTCCTGACTTTCCCCAAGCAGCATAACTTCTCCCCACAGAGGTTTTCAAAAAGCTTGAAGACACACATACTCTTCAACAGTGGTCCCAGGACTTCTCATTCTCAAACGATCAAAGGATTTTCAATCCCCAACAGCAGTCAAGGATTTATTTTCCCCGACAACGGTCAAAGATTTTATTATCTCCAGTTATCCAGGATTTATCTTCCTCAGCAAGACGACTAATCATCTTACATGCGCATTCATTGCATTCATATAGTCATAAACATTTATATAACACATATATTGCATCATACATTTCATGCAACATAACTTTGTGTTTCAGCTAATATTTTACCCTTTTCAGGATAAGATTAGCAAGCTTCGAATTCAAGAATCATGAAAACAGTTTACGGATGCACCAAACATGGATGCTAATCTATTGCTTATTCAACCTCGACTTCTGAAAATAGTTTACGGGTGCTTCCAAACAGGGATGTCCATCTATCGCTTGTTCAGATTCAATTCACTGAAAACAGTTTACAGGCACTCCAAACACGGATGCTAATCTATTGCTTATTCAGACCCCCAGCTCAGAGACGTTCCAAACATGGATACCTTTCTGATACTCATTCTTTCACCTACAGCATACAGTTCAACAAATATTCTTGGATGGCATCTTTAAGCCCATCTTCGACAAGGTTTTGTCACATCTCCAAATGGTATCTTTAAGACCATTCCCTCAACTATGCTTTGACGAGTGCAAATTTATGGGCACTCTAGTGTCCATTCATCTTTTACCTTCGAGTCACGAATGGCAAAATTGCCAATCTAACTCTTCAGGTTCAAGAAGATTGAACAGGGGCAACTGTTGTACCCCAAAATTTGCCCTCCCTTTTTCACAAGAAATCACAACCCCAGGGTTTTCTATTATTTTTGAGATTGGCTCAGGAATTGATCAAGCAGACCTTTCTTTGGCAACAAATCCGAAATTAAGGTTTTCGCTCGCATTTCTTAGAAGAAATTGAATCCTCAGAAATTCAATTAGTTGCTACATGTTTTCACGCTTGTTCAATATTTTCTGTTTGTACTCAAGTTTTGTTTATCTGGGATAAGAGATAGGAGTTGAAACTGTCTAATCCAAATTAACCAGGTAATGTGCGTCTGTTGAGACATCTGTTTGTTAATGGAATGCTTGCTTTCCTATTGGAATACACAACGCGTATGTTGATTGGAAACCTGTCGCAAGTTATGAGATTGCAGAGTTTTTAGGGGCTCAAGGGAGAATCAATGCTTTTTGTTTGAGGAAGACGAAGAAGAAAACAAGAGAGCAGCGCGGCTGTAGCCAAATACACTAACCCTAATTCTGAGAACACAAATACTGAACCCTAACAAAATGTTGTACCATTTTTTTTCATCTGGGCCTTCGCCCCAACCAAATGCAATAGCCCATATTTTTCTAAGCATACCCCCCACTTTCATCCATTCAGGCTTTTTTTTCCTTTTTTTATTTGGGCTTAATCCCTAATAATTTCTTAAGCCCACAATTTTTTTTAATTTAATTTCTTTTCTTTTATTTTAAACCAATACTCTTTTAACTAATTTCATTCTAAATAAATTGTTTTCTTTTCTTTTGTTAATAATAAAATCAAATAATGTATTAAAATTTTGTTTTGATATAGTTTCTCTTTATTTTCATGTTTTGTTATAGCTCTATATTTGAATTGCGACGATTCAATTTGGTTGTAACACATATTTGGACATTATTATTCTTGTGAGACTCATCCCCATTTGTGAATAATTGTACACCAATCCCTGGATACTTTTTGTAATAACTTAGACTTTAAATTCCCGCAATTTATTGCTTTCAATATACTGTATAGTAATTAGGCGTGTATGGCAAGATTCAAAATCAATCGCTAGATGACCTAATCCAAGAATAAATGCATGAAAATCAATACACAATTCACACTTGCACCTCTAGGGTAACCTCGCTTGTTGCCTCGGAAATGCAATCATGTCCCTCGAATATGAGACACTCTAGCAAATACCCCTTCGATAAAAAAAGATCGTAGTCCCTCGATGACCCTCGATGTTGCCTTCGATAAAACGATCTCGTCCCTTACAAAATTGCTAGAGCGTCTCACAAGTTGCTTTCAATGATTGTATGTGATGACCCGCGCCTGTCCCGTTTAACATCCTAACACAAGGTTGTTCACCAAATGCAATGGTGAAATAACACTGTAAAAAGGGTTAAAAACATAAGAAAGATCTTTGAGTAAAATAGGGTAGACAACTCTTAGTTACTTGATCAAAAGCTTGCAAAACATCCTTGCTACTTTCAAACACACATCACAACACAACTTCAAAACATTTTCCAAAAACAAACTTTCAAAACATTGAAATATCTTTTCAAAAAGACAAACACCTTTGTATATATTCAAACAAGAGTCATTACAAAGGTCGCCTAGACAAGGCCTCTTTTTTCAAAGCATTTTCAAAACCACACACACAAAGCACCATTTCAAACAATTGAAAAGAAAAGGCAGGTGATCTAAACAAGTAACTAAGAGCCCATGGAAAACCATGGATGGAAAGGGTGCTAGCACCTTCCCTTTTCATAATCTACCCCTCGAACCCAAGAAAACATCTCAAAGGTCTTTCCTGTGCTTTTTGACCTTTCCTTTGGATAAATTAAAAAGTCGGTGGCGACTCTTGCTAAACCAAAACATTTGCGAATACAAACGCAAAACCTCAAGTCAGTTCTCCCACCATATCACAAGGGCCAACAGTGAAGATCACCCATCATGGAGTCAATGCTTTGGAGGATAGTGAAGAGGAGAGCAACTTGGAAGACTGGATTTTCCCTACTGTTGACGGAGGACTGTGCAACTAGGAAGCAAAAGACTTTGTACCAATTACTTTCATACCGCAGTAATTTATCTTTCAAACATTTCTGTTGGTTTGTAATAATTCTCAAACAATTCGTACACTTTTAACCTTGTTCCTTACCCGAGGCACATAGGTCCATTTGTAAGGGTTTTGATTTTTCATCTTCATATGCCATTTTAATGAATCATGGACGTTTTCACATATAAACTTTTGTGTTCATTGTCTTTCTTTTTACATTTTATTTGTTTAAAGGTGGCTATCCCTTACACATACCCATACTCACAAATACAGGTACCCTTCCATTCCGGATTCCATGGGTAACAATTCTGCTATGGCCTTCGGAGACTCTGAAGATCTGGTCTACCATGCCGAATACAAAGGTGAGGAAGATTGTGAGGTTACAGGAGAATTGGCTAGACTATTACAACAGGAAGAGAGGGCTATTCTACCTCATGAGGAGCTGTTAGAGACAATTAACTTGGGTACTGAGGAAGACAGAAAAGAAGTCAGAGTGGGTGCCAACCTAGAGCCAAGTGTCAAGGAGCGCTAAGTTCAGCTGTTGCATGAATATGTTGAGATCTTCGCCTGGTCTTACGAAGACATGCCGGGACTCGATACAGACATTGTGGTACACCGTCTACCCACAAGAGAAGATTGTCCACCAGTTAAACAAAAAGTCCGCCGCATGAGGCCCGATATGTCAGAAAAGATCAAAGTAGAAGTTATGAAGCAGTTCAATGTTGGATTTCTTGCTGTTACTTCCTATCCACAATGGGTTGCTAACATTGTTCCCGTGCCTAAGAAGGACAACAAAGTCAGAATGTGTGTGGATTACAGAGACTTAAACAGGTCTAGCCCTAAAGATGATTTTCCACTACCGCACATTGACATCTTGGTTGATAACACAGCTCAGCACAAGGTATTTTCTTTCATGGATGGATTTTCAGGTTACAACCAGATCAAAATGGCACCTGAAGACATGGAGAAAACTACTTTTGTTACACAGTGGGGTACGTTCTGCTACAAAGTGATGCCATCCAGGCTGAAGAATGCTGGGGCAACCTATCAACGCGCCATGGTAGCTTTGTTTCATGATATGATACATCTTGAGATAGAGGTCTACGTAGATGACATGATAGCCCGATCACAAACGGAAGAAGAACGCCTCGACCATTTGCAAAAGTTGTTTGTCAGGTTGAAGGAGTACAAGCTCAGACTGAACCCTAACAAGTGTACATTCAGAGTCCAATCCGGTAAACTCTTGGGTTTCATTGTTAGCAACAAAGGCATCGAGGTTGATCCTGCCAAAGTTAAAGCTATACAAGAAATGCATGTTGCTCGCATTGAGAAGGAGGTCAGAGGTTTCTTGGGACGCCTAAACTAAATTGCTAGGTTTATCTCCCACCTAACATCTACCAGTGAACCAATCTTCAAGCTGCTGAAGAAAGATCAGGTAGTTAAATGGAATGATGATTGTCAAGTTGCTTTCGATAAAATCAAGGAGTATTTGCTAGAACCTCCTATCTTGATGCCTCCCGTCGAAGGAAGACCGCTAATCATGTATCTGACTGTCTTAGAGAATTCAATAGGGTGCGTATTGGGCCAACATGACGAATCTGGTCGAAAAGAGCGTGCCATTTATTACCTTAGCAAAAAGTTTACCGACTGTGAGACCCGATACTCACTGCTCGAGAAAACTTGTTGCGCTTTGGTATGGGCTGCTCGCCGGCTAAGGCAGTATATGTTGACTCATACCACTCTGCTGATATCTAAGATGGATCCGATAAAGTACATCTTTGAGAAGCCTGCTTTGTCTGGAAGAATAGCTAGATGGCAGATGATCCTGACGGAATACGACATACAGTACACGACCCAAAAAGTAATAAAGGGGAGTGTACTAGCTGACCATCTGGCTCATCAAGCTATTGAAGATTACCAATCCATGAAGTTCGACTTCCCTGACGAAGACATCATGACATTGGACAACATTGAAGATATCACACCATATGACGGACCTGAACAAGGATTCCGATGGACCTTGTACTTTGATGGTGCCTCTAATGCACTTGGTAACGGTATCGGCGTGGTACTCATCTCCTCAAAGGGTTGCCATACTCCTTTCACAGCCAGACTTTGCTTCAACTGCACCAACAACATGGCTGAGTATGAAGCCTGCATCTTTGGTCTCAAGGCTGCTATAGACTTGGGAATCAAATCTTTGACTGTGTTTAGGGACTCAGCTTTGGTCATCATTCAGATCAAAGGAGAGTGGGACACTAAGCATCCCAACCTCATCCCTTACAAAGAACATGTCTTGACATTGTTACCACATTTCGAGCAGATTACCTTCGAGCACTTCCCGCGAGAGGAAAATCAGCTAGCAGATGCTCTAGCTACAATGTCATCCATGTTTAAACTTAATTGGGATAATGAGGCTCCCCAAATCACCATTGAACGGATGGACGAACCTGCACATTGTCACGAGATTAATACCGAAGAAGTAGTGGACCGACCTTGGTTTCATGAAGTCAAAAGGTATCTCGAGGCTCAAGAATATCCTGAAGGAGCTTCAGTCAACGACAAAAAGTTCTTGAGGAGATTCTCTGCCAAGTTCTTCCTGAGCAATGGAATCCTATACAAGCGCAATCATGATTGCATTCTTATCCGTTGTGTGGACAAGATTGAAGTTGAACAGATCATTGCTGAACTGCACAATGGTACATTTGGAACTCACTCTAGCGGGCATACGATGGCTAAGAAGATTCTACGGGCAGGCTATTACTCGTCTACCATGGAAGCTGACTGCTATCACATTCCCGTACTTGTCACAAATGTCAAATTTATGCGGACAAGGTACATATACCTCCAGTTCCTCTCAATGTCCTAACAACTCCTTGGCCATTCGCTATGTGGAGAATCGACATGATTGGGGAGATCAAGCCTACAGCCTCCAATGGACATCGCTTCATTCTGGTGGCCATTGATTACTTTACCAAGTGGGTCGAAGCAGCTTCCTTCGCATCCGTCACAAAGAATGTTGTTTCCCGCTTCATCAAGCAGAACCTCATCTGTCGGTACGGCATCCCCGAAAGGATCATCACTAACAACGGTACAAACCTTAACAACACTATGATCACTGCCTTGTGCGAGCAGTTCCAGATTCAACATCACAATTCATCTCCCTATCGGCCAAAGATGAACGGTGCTTTCGAAGCTGCGAACAAAAATATCAAGAAGATCATACAAAAGATGACAGTCACCTACAAGGACTGGCATTAGATGCTACCGTTTGCTCTTCACGGGTATTGTACCACGGCACGCACATCGACCGGGGCAACACCTTATTCTTTGGTATACGGCATGGAAGCTGTTTTGCCTATCGAGGTTCAGATTCCCTCCTTGAAAATCATGAAGGATGCTGGTTTGAGTGAAGACGATTGGATTCAGACCCGGTTTGATCAACTTAACTTGATTGACGAAAAGCGACTTACTGTTGTTTTCCATGGTCAAGCGTATCAAAAACGAATGATTAGGGCTTTCAACAAGAAAGTCAGACGACAAGTGTATCAAGTTGGAGATCTTGTGATCAAGCGGATCATCTTGCCACAAAGTGATCCCAGGGGAAAATGGACTCCTACCTACGAAGGACCATTTGTGATCAAGAACATCTTTTCTAGTGGGGCAATGATCTTAACCACCATGGACGGCGACGACCTGCCGCACCTTGCGAACACAGACATAGTCAAAAGATACTACGCATAAATGACCTGCTAGGTTGACACACCTAGGCAAAAAAAGGGGCATCCCGGTGAATCGAAAACCCAAAAGGGCGGTTCAGGCAAAAGTTAGGGATAAACAAAAAAATATGTACACCCGGCAAGTTGAAAACTCGAAAGGGCGACTTGGGCAAAAAAGGGTTTCTCGGTGGATCGAAAACCCAAAAGGGAGGTCCAGGCAAAAGTTAGGGAATTAAAGCGTATGACTATGTCTCGTCGAATCACTTTAAGGACAATCTCTTCACAGACAAGCTCCGGGCTTCTGATCAACTCAATCATCTTCGGACAAAGCAGCGAATGGACAAGATATTCAGAGTTACGAAGGCTATAGCAGAATGGAAACCCCGTGGAATTTTCACACATAGCCATCTTTCTTTGTATAAATTTTTCTCATTTTTTATGACAATGTTCTCTTACTAGGATGTCTGTCTCCTTTGTACAAAATACTTACACAAAGTTAATACAAAGATACTTCAAAGTGCAGAAAACTGTTTGCCTTTTCTTCTTTTTTACACTTGTGTTTTATTTGAAAACGTCCAATGATTTATTAATGAGCATATGCATTTGAATATAATCACTGTTTACAAATAAACGAAATGGGAAAGAATAATTACTGACAGGTTGAAAGTATAGAAAAATGTCTTTAGACTATTCCAAGAGAGATCCTTTGCAGTACA
Organism: Vicia faba; assembly: GCA_948472305.1. Classification (NCBI taxonomy): domain Eukaryota; kingdom Viridiplantae; phylum Streptophyta; class Magnoliopsida; order Fabales; family Fabaceae; genus Vicia; species Vicia faba. The sequence goes on from OX451739.1 coordinate 345,279,666, forward strand.
ACATCTAGATCCCCAGCGGAGCTAAAACCTTGAAGTACATATCCCCGGTGGAGTTATAATTTCAAACCTTTAATTCCCATCAGATTTAAAACTTCAAACTCCCAACCCCCATCGGAGTAAAAACTTTGAACTACAGACCCTCAGCGGAGATTAAACCTTCTTCTCAGTCGAGTCAAAATTTCTAACTATCAATCCCCAGTGGGAACCATTCAGTTTTCCCCAAATTCCCCAGCAAGTTGTCTTAAAAGTCTGAGAATCAACCAGATAACAGTTAACTTTTGTCTTATCCCCAAACTAGGATAATTCCCCAGTAGAGTGGCATACAACCCAAACTCCTGAACTTTTTCCAAACAGGAATAAGTTTTCCCCTAGAGTCCTGAACTTACTCTCCAGCAGGATAGCTACTCCCCAACAGTATAGCTTCTTCCCCACAGAGTTTTTACTCCCCAACAGAATGAAGATTCTCATTCTTGATTCCCCGGTGAAGTTGCCAGAGCCTTCATTACTCCTCAACAGAATGAAGATTCTCATTCTTAGTTCCCCACAGAAATCATCAGAGTTTTCCCTATTCCCCAGCCGAGTAAGGATTCCCATTATTTAACCCCCAGTAGAAGTCTTCAAAGTTCTCTGGATTTCCCAAGAAGATTTCTCAAGCAGTTTGACATTACTCTCACAGCAGATTTTGTCAACACTCCAACTTCAAGACATGAAGGATCCTCACATCCCCACAGAAGTTGTCAGGGATTTTCCATCCCCAACAGTCACCAAGGATTTCTCATCCTCAGCAATCAAAGATTTTGAATCTCCAGCAGCGGTCAAGGATTTATTTTCCCCGGCAGCAGTCAAGGATTTCATTATCCCCAGCCATCAAGGATTTATTTTCCTCAGCAATACAGCTAATCAGCTTATATGCGCATACATTACATTCATATATCATAAACATTGGTAAAACACATTTTATTGCATCATACATTTCATGCAACATAACTTTGTGTTTCAGATAACATTTTACCCTTTTCAGGATAAGATTAACAGCTATCTTTAACAAATATTCAAAGATTTCAGATACAGTACGGATACACTCCAGACACGGAAGTCATTCTGTTACTCATTCAGATCTCTCATTCAGATACAGCTTGGATACGCTCCAGATACGGATGCCATTTCATTGCTCATTCAGATCTCCTATTTAGATACAGTACAGATACACTCCAAACACAGAAGTCATTCTATTACTCATTCAGACCTCAACTTCAGATACAGTCCAGATACGCTCCAGACACGGTTTCCATTATGTCACTCATTCAAGTGTTTCCCCAGCTCAGATACACTCCAGACACGGAAGTCATTTTGTCGCCTATTCAAGATACAATCCAGATACGCTCCAGACACGGTTGTCATTCTGTCACTTATTCTGACTTTTTCCCCAGCCCAGAGATGCTCCAGACATGGACGCCATTCTATCGCTTATTCAGATTTCAGATTCAGATACAATACAGATACACTCCAGACACATAAGTCATTCTGTTATTGATTCAGATTCAAATACAGTTACAGCTCGGATACGTTCCAGACACAGACGCCATTCCATTGCTCATGCATATTCAGTCTCCAGATACAGTTTAGATACGTTCCAAACGCTGATACCATTCTGATACTCATTCTTTTGACTTACAATATGCAGTTCAACAAACATTCTTGATGGCATCTACAAGCCCATCTCCGAAAAGATTCTGTCACCTCTCCAAATGGCATCTTTAAGCCCATTCCCTCAACTACTTCATCAAGTGCAAATTTACGGGCACTCTACTGTCCAATCATCTTTTACCTTCGAGTCACGAACGAAAAATTCGTCAATCTAACTCTTCAGGTTCAAGAAGATTGAACAGGGGCAGCTGTTGTACCCCAAAATTTTCCCTCTCATTTTATCAAGATTCTCCTCACAAGACTCTTTGGACTCAAGACAGGATTAGGGTTTGCTCAGCTCAAGACTTTCTCTTGCACTGATGACCTGAAATTAGGGTTTGAGTTTGCACAGGGATTTTTGGACTTTCAATGCCTCGTGTGACTTTCATACTTCATGTAGGACCTCTAAGATTTCTCATACCAAGTTTCAAGCCTTGAATCACTTTTTTGCCCAGTCAATTGGACAGTTGACCTAAAAATCAACTGTATTGGGGAAAACGTCAACCATGGCCAATTTACAGTCAAACCTCATAATTTTTTATCCACGTCAACATTATAGACTCATATGAACCATTTGATCAAGTTTGGACCACAACTCCTCAAGAAATTTGATCAGATCATCAAAATGGCAAAATGGTCAAAATTAGGGTTTTGATTGGAGAAAGGCAATTTCTGATTTTTCACCTAGCCAATGGCAAATTAGGTTCAATCATGGTTTCAAGAACTCAATAGCACCATCTTTACCTAATCACAAGGTTCAAAAGATCTCAAATGCATTGGATTGACAAATGAATTTTACAGTCAACTGATCAAAAATTACATGTACACTAAAAGGTCAAACTTTGACTTTTTGGTCAAAATCAAGTGCCAAGGGTCATATTTCATCAAGATGTGTCAAAATTTGAAACTTATTCACCAAGAAACCTAATTTTGAAAATTAGGGTTTTAATTTGAAATTTTTCATAACTTAGAATTTTTCCAAGTTATGAAAATTTCTTATTTTTTCCCAACTTTTCACAACTTTTTCACCATGATGCAATTGGATTAAAAGAAAACTTTCAACATGAAAGTTGTATTCCTCCACAAAATCTATAACTTTGATTCACAAAGTTTTCCAAAAAGATGCTTGGATCTCAAGTTATGATTTTGTGAATAAGGGTCCATAAACTTTTTAACTTAGTGAAATTTTGCCCTAGTTTAGGCAGATTTTTTACCTAACTTCATGGCAACTTTTCACATAGTTCCAAGAGGAATCTCAAAATGAATTTTAAAGATGGATTGTAGAACATGTTACAAGATTTCCAAAATGTCCAAGAACTCTCCAAGATCATTTGTGGTTAGGGAGAATCGAAGAAATGAAAATGGAAAATTATCACTTTTATCCAAGGCATTTTTCACATTGGTTCAAGTTGAAAATTAGTTTGAATCATGCTTGTACTTGAATTACAGGTCCTAATCCTTTTTACACTCCAAAATTAAATGCAAACACATTGGACAATGGCTTTGTTCTGAGCTATGGAGCATTGCACAAGGAATTATTCCAAAAATGGCATAAAGGTTACAATGCTACTTTAATAAAGTTTGCTTTTTGCAACTTTGTTTATCTTGAGCCATGGACCTAATCTCTTGCTGCAAACAAAGTCCACAAATATCAGGAAAAATTCACCAACTATGTGCAGCTAAGGAGCTAGCCTGTACAGGCCTTGGGCATTGTCATCTCATTTTTCTTCAAAAGCAAGTAAACTTGCAAAAGTCCACACAACTGGGATATCTGATAAAACCAAAGCTAAGCATCATTTGAACCAATCTCAGCATATTGTAACAAGCTTAAGACACGATTTGATAACCTCCCAAACACCCTCTAACATAGAAAACCCCATTTCTTCCCAAAACAGGGCAACCTCTGCAAATCACAAGCCTTTTCCATATTGCCTCGTGCATTTTGCTTTGAACCACTTCAAACACATTACATACATCCCACCCAAGCTATCCAAGCCCTTGTCAAGCAACTGTAACCCCTATTTCGAGCTTCACCATTTCCATTCTTTGAGTTTGCAGGTTGACTCCTACAGGGAGTCTCAAGCAACTTCAAGGCCAGTTGAGCATTGGGAAAGGTTGAGGGAACTTCAAGCAAGCTCACAAGCACTTTAGGCCTCACCCAAAGTGCCCACATTGCCATATCCAAACTCAACTGAACAAGGTATTTGTCAAGTTTGTATCTCTCTATTTAGGTATCATTAAGCTTAGGTTTGTGAAGCAAAAATGTAGTCTTTAAGTTGCTTGAGTTGTACATATGCATAACTTCCATTTATATCAACTGAGCTAGGAGTATTTGATAGTTGAAGTTGCTGAAAAAACTAGGTCAGAATTTAGGGCCATTAAAATTCTCTCTGATATTTGAGAGTTAGGTCAAGTTCTTTATATCATTGAAATCGTGACTAAAAATGCTACAAGTTTCATGTTGCAAGATTTTGTTTTTGTGCAAAGAATAGAGAGTTACAGAATCAAGCACATGACGCGCGCATGAAGTGTACAAAGGTCAGGGATGAAGTGGAGTCTGGGCCTGGCGCTTGGGCCTGCTTCTTTTGGCACCCCCCCTTTTACTTTTTGCACCTCCTGACCATTTTCTTTTATTTTTTATATTTTCTTGCATATTTTATAATTTCTGACTTTATTTATTTTTTCTAAACATTTAAAATCACAAAAATATTTTCTTTATTTTTTGCATTTTATCATATTTTATTATTTTATTTTTTGCATAATAAATAAATTATTAGGTTAATATACTTTATTTTCTTAAATAAAACTTGTAAATAATATAAAAATATCATACATTTTTATTTTTATTATTTATACACTTAAAATAGTATTTTCATACAATATTCATTTTTTTAACATTTGGTATATATTGTTATTATTTTTCTTAAACAAAAATGGACAAATAAATAATAGAAAACAATATTTTCTTTGAAAACAAAAATTAGGGTTTTCACCCTTTCAAAAATAATCATTTTACTTTCTCTTATTTCTAAGACTTAAATAAATTTATTTTTACATACATAAAATAAACACAAAAACATTTCTTGCATATTTACATTTTATTGCATATTTAAATATTTGCTTATTTATTTATTTGTACAATAAATTCAATTGGGTTGTAATAGTAAATTAGGGTTTTATTTTGTGCAAATATCCCCTATTCAAACTTGTATCCCCCTTCCCATAATATTGTTGTAATAGTTTAGATTTACTTTACGCATTTTATTGCTTTCATATACCATGATAGTAAACTAGGGTTTTGAATGCAAAAGACCAAAAAATCAAACAAATAGCATGACCTAACACAAGACAAAAATGCATGAAAAATGACAATACATTGCACACAAGCACCCCTAGGGTTTCATCCACTTTGTTGCCTTATAAAATGGCCATGCTATGCATGCTAGGTATCTTGGCAAAATCAAACAAAACAAAAAGATCATAGTCCCTCGATGACGCTATCTTGGTTGCCTAAACAAAGATGATCTTAGTCCCTCAAAACTTGCTAAGATACTTGGCACTATTGCTATCATGGTCATACGATGACCCACGCCCGTCCCGTTTAACATCCAAAGATAGCATTGTTTACCAATGCAATGGTAAAACAACAATGTCAAAGGAATAAAAATGTGTAGGAAAGACTTTTGAGTAGGTAGATAAGCTTCTAGTTACTTGATCAATTTGAAAACCATCCTTGCTATTTTCAAACACACACACACACAATTTCAAAACATTTCCAAACAACTTTCAAAACATTGAAACATTTTTCAAAAGACAAACATCTTTGTATACATTCTTACGAACGAGAATCATTACAAAGATTGCCAAAACGATGGCCTCTTTTCAAAATACTTTCAAAACCACACAAAGCACCATTTCAAACAATTGGAAAAGAAAAGCAAGTGATCTAAACAAGTAACTAAGAGCCCATGGAAAACAATGGATGAAAAGGGTGCTAGCACCTTCCCTTTTCATAATCTACCCCCCGAACTCAAGAAAACATCTCAAAGGTCTTTCCTGTGCTTTTTGACCTTTCCTTTTGGATAAAATAAAAGTCGGTGGCGACTCTTGCTAAACCGAAACATTTGCAAACATAAACGCAAAACCTCAAGTCAGTTCTCCCATCATCTGGGGCAGTCAAGTCAAGATTCAAGGAATCTCTCAAAGATGCCAAATAGCCAGGGGCAGATCTCCATCTAAATCCCTTGGGGCATTGGGCATGAATTCCAGCAACGAATCCTGGAGGATCAAACAAACATCTTCTGGTAGTGTGGCAACACTTACTACTATGGATAGTGACAATTCTCTCTACCCGGTGAACATGGACAGAGTCAGAAAATACTACGCATGAATAAAGACCCGCTAGGTTGACACACCTAGTAAAAACAAGGGCGTCCCGGAGAACCAAAAGGTTCGGGCAAAAATTAAGGATAAAAACAAAAAAAAGATTTATACACTCGGCAAGTCGAAAACATGAAAAGGCGGCTTGGGAAAAAAAGGGTATCCCGGTGTACTGAAAATCTGAAAAGACAGTCCAGGCAAAAGTTAGGGATTAAAGCATACGACTATGTTCGGTCATCTCATCACTTGCCTATCAATAGAAGACTTATCATCCTGATCAGCATCCACAAAGCCTCTGCATCCTCTTTCCCCAGCAGGTACAGGGGCAAAAAGTCTTGATATGAAGTCATTGTCGTATCCCTAGCATGCGTCCCAGTAACATCTACACTCCCCACAGAGTAGAGGCAACCAAAGTTTTGATCTCTGCCTCCCAAAATAGGAGTTACTTTCCCCAGCCAAGCTCTTTCGGAGAGCTGACGTTTATATTCCCCAGCCAAATTTTGTAATCGCAAGCAGTTCATAAAGTTTTCTCCTGAATAGAGTATATTTCTCTGAATATAGAAGCTCAATCCCCGACAGAGTTTATCCCTTCAGCTATGAAAGCTTCTCTCTTCAACAGAATTATTCCCCCGCAGAGTTATTCTCAAGCAAAGTCTCTTCTCGGCAGATTATCCATAAATAAGGGGCAAATCCCCAGCATAGTCATCTCTGGTTCACCATCTCTAACAGAAGTAGAAGAACCACTTTTTCTACAACAGTCAGGAACTCAAGTTCCATTACTCTCCAACAACAGTCAGGGATTTATTTTCCCAAACTCGGACGTGCCACAATAGCATTTCATGTTCATATATCATGACGTGCACATACATATTGCATACAACATAATCTCATTTATTTTGAGAACATCATCATACAATGCATGTCATGCATCATATAAGATTAATCATGTACCTTTTTAGGAAAGATGGTTATCATCAACAACTTCCAGCAAGTTCAAAATTAGCTCCAGAAACTAAACAGACTTTACACGGGTTTGTCATGAAGAAATATTACACGGGTTTCTCCTAAATGCAGCTTCACACGGGTTTATCCTGAAAAATCTTACACGGGTTTCTCCTAAATGCAGCTTCACACGGGTTTATCCTGAAAAATCTTACACGGGTCTTCTCTCATACATTTCCAAATGAAGTTTTACACGAACTTATCCCAAAGTAACCTTACCCAGGTTCCTCCTGAAGTTTTACACGAACTTATCCCAAAGTAACCTTACCCAGGTTCCTCCTGAAGTTTTACACAAACTTATCTCAAAGTAACCTTACCCCTGTTCATTCTGAAGTTTTACACAAACTTATCACAAAGTAACCTTACCCAGGTTCCTCCTGAAGTTTTACACAAACTTATCTCAAAGTAACCTTACCCCGGTTCATTCTGAAGTTTTACACGAACTTATCACAAAGTAACCTTACCCAGGTTCCTCTTGAAGTTTTACACAGGCTTAGCCCAAAGTAACCTTACCCATGTTCCTGCCGAAGTTTTACTCGGACTTATCCCGAGGTAACCCTACCCAGGTTCCTCCTAAAGCCCTACACAGACTCATCACAAGCAACCTTACCCAGGTTCCTTCTGAAGTTTCACTCAGACTTATCACAAAGCAACCTTACCCAAGTTCCTTCTCAGTTCAGATGCAGTTTTACCCAAACTCTTCACAAAGCAACCTTTCCCAGGTTCCTTCTCAGTTCAGATGCAGTTTTACCCAAACTCCTCACAAAGCAACCTTACCCAGGTTCCTTCTCGGTTCAGATGCAGTTTTATCCAAACTCCTCACGAAGCAACCTTACCCAGGTTCCTTCCCATAAGCCCTACCATCCAGGTTCCTTCTCATAACCTTACCATCCAGGTTTCTTTTCTCTTATCTCCAAACAGCGGTCCACAACACTCTAAGACATGTACCTGATCAAACACAATTGGTTTCACCTTTCCCCAGTAGGTCGCAATGCAGCCTATACATGACCAAATAGCAGTTCATTTTCACCTCCCCGACTAAGAGATGATTCCCCAGTAGAATAACAGACGACTTAAGCTCCTAAAATTCTATTTCTCTCAAGACAGAGACCAGCATTCCCCAGTGGAATCTTCCTCAACAACAGGTATACAAGCTCTCGCTAAGGAATCTCTTATGCAATCGACACTTCTTCTGATGGCATCTTTAAGCCCATATCCCACCATAAATCTCCAAATGGCATCTATAATCCCATTCCCGACGTCACAAGACAAATACCACTTCATGCGAGTGCAAATTTCTTGGGCACTCTAGTGTTCAATCCCCTACAACCTTCAGATCACGAAAGGCAGACAAGTCAATCTACATCCTCAAATTTAAGAAGATTGAACAGGGGCAGATGTTGTACCCCAAAATTTTCCCTCCCATATTTCTCAATACATTTCAAGTAAGATCCTCAAATCGCTCAAGGAAGTCCAAGGGTTGACCAGACAAGCTCTCTTCTAAGGCAGTCTACCTCAAATTAGGGTTTCATGTTGCATCAAGATACTTGAGTCCAAGGGATCCCAAATGCTCACCATTGTCCTAATATGTTCTCAAGATCATCCATGTCAAGTTTCAAGCCTTGCAGAGGAAGTTTGCTCAGTCAATTGCTCAAAGGCCTAAAAATCGACTGTGTTAGGGCAAAAGTCAATTGTGGCCCACAAACAGTCAAACTTCAAGATTTTTGGTCAACATCCTCATTTTGAAGTATTATTCATCATTTGATCAAGGGTTGATCATGATTCATCAAGGATTGCTCACAATGCATCAAAATCCAAAAGTTGTTAAATTAGGGTTTTGCAGGAAAAGTAAACCCAACTTTGACCAAGCATAACTTTCTCATATTTTATGAGAAATGACCCATCCAAAGCTCGTTTTGAAGAGGATGCAATTCCATAAAATTAATCTTCATCTCCCAAGTTCAAAATATGCACTCATAAGAAGTTATGAATTTGGACATTATAGGTCATTTTGAAAAGTCAACAAAAATACCTTTTTTATCAAAGATTCATACATGAACATGGAAGACTCAATTGAGATGAGACCAAAAGGGTTGCTTAGAGGATATCTCAAGATTTCTAAAAAGTCAAAGAACACCTCCAAAGAGTCAAAATTGAAGAAGTTATGCATTGGTGAAGTTTACCTTTTTTGCAAAATTGCCAAAAGTCAAATGTGCCTTAAATTGCAATTTTTGTCAAATGGGCCTAACCTTTTGCACTTGTTTTAAGTTGGTAGCATTATCCACAAGCCCTAGCTCTTTCCACTTGTCTTTATATCATTTTTTCTATTTATTTTGATTTTGTATTTCAATTAAATCAATTTAAATCAAAACAAATCGTGAAAATATCCAAACCATTCAAACCTCGAGATTTTGTGCACATTTCAAGTCCCATATACAGCTAGCAAGTGAATCAAATCGTGCAAGGCATATGTGTGCACAAAAATATTTATTTTGGCCTATTTTGGAAAGATTTTCATGAAGATCAAATCAAGATCAAAAACTATAATTGCCAAAGATTGAGAGCACAATTGTAAACCTAATTTGATCAGTGATATATAGTGAACAATTGCAGACAAAAAATACAAGGTTTGGAGGCGTGGAGAGGCATAACCAAACTTTAAAAAATTCAAAGAAAGTGGTGATCTGATTTTGTACTTCCAGGCGTTTTCAGGACTCACAAGCCATTCCACTCACTTCCTGGGAATGCAAGGAACCTATACCAATCAGAAACAAGCACGCTAGTGCCCAGAATCCAGTTCCACGACCCCCACAGTTTTCCCTTATTTCCAAAATCAAATATCTTATTTCTTTCATCTTTATCATGTTTCAATAGCATATTCTGAATCCCTAACATGTTTGCAAGCTCATGGTGGCAATTAATTGCATTTTTGTTGGCTATATCAGAATCCACCATTGTTAGGGTTCTTTGTCTCGATTTAGGATCTTTTTGTACAGGTGAAATTGGTCCACAAAAAGGGTACCATGATGCTTAGTAGGCCAAGGCGATTTGATCCACAGCATTAGAATCCATTTATCGTGCCTGTATTTGATTTTGAGATATACAGGGTTTGTAGTGACAGACGTTTGTCCGTAGGTAAAAGTCTCTGACTTTTACCAATGGAGAGAGGTTGTGGACGAAGGTGTGGCACCTTCCCATTTGACCATTTGAATTCTGGAGCATTTTTTTATTTTTTCCCCACTAACTTGCATTATTATATATTATCAATTCTTGTTATTCAATATACAACAAATGCACGCAGCTCAGTTGCTAACGAGGCAGTGGAAAAGGCCTTAGGACCTGGGTTCGAATCCCAGGTCCCCCCATGTTTCATATTATTTTCATTTGCTTAATCAGGCATGCACACAAGGTGTGGAGACCACCATGTACCCTCAGGATCCAACTTTTGGATCTCCAGAAGGCCAGATCTGTAGGCCATCACATGAAGGACCATGATGCACCCCAGTCAGCGCCCAACACTGAATCCATGGAGGTCAACGTGGACCCTTGCTTTTGGGCCCAGAAGCTACTATTCACACCCTCTAATTACTATTTCACATGCCCATTTTCTTTTGCTTTTCTTTTTATATTTTCCTTTATTTAATTTATTTAATTATTTTTACTAACCAAAATTAATTCTTTTTTATCAAAAAAATCATAAAAATAATTTTTCATCCAATTAGATTTAGTTTATTTTTTACAAAAAAACTTAATTTAATTAGTTAATTTAATTTTTTAGGTAACTTTAATTTTCTTTGTAAATAAGTTAAAATCAATTAGAAGAATTAGGGTTTTTGTCTAATTTAATTTTTATTTCTCTTTTCTTAAAAAATCACAAAAATACAAAAATAGGTCAAATTTGATATCTTCTTAATTTAATTTAATTAGTAATTAGGTTTTTGCATATTTAATTTAAAACTGTTTTTCTTAAAATAATCAAAAACAACCAAAAATTAAATTTTCTTTTAATTAGGTTAGACGGGGTCAAGACCCTAATTTCCTTTCGTCCTCTATTCGTCGCACATTTATTTATTTTTGCAAATATTGATGTAACTGCTCACAGGATGTAATAGATTAATTAGGACTTTTTACTTTTCTTTATCGTTTTGACGGGTTTTTTGGCTATGTAATTAATACCCGAAGTCTTGTAATAGTGTAGCTTTACTTTCCACATTTTAATTTCTGCAAATATTAACTGCTAGATATATGATAATAGGGTTGCATGACAAGAATGTATGTTAATTTTAAAACAGTTAGCAAACCCTAAATGTGCAAAGATAATAACTTGAAATTGAATCACTAGCACATGCGCACTCCTAGGGTATACTCCCACTTCGGTTGCCTTCGGTAAATGGTCATTAAGTATAGGGTATTTTAGTGGTCGCCCTCTTATCTAAACAAAGATCAAAAGTCTCGTTCGGAAATATTGCCTCGGAAAGGTTGCCTCGGAAATGTTGCCTCGAATATGATCTTAAGACACTAGAGTTATTACTAAGATGTCCTAACATTGCTTTAGTGATTGTACGTCCCTTTTCGAATTGACCATTACAACTCCAACGGCGGTGCTACCTACTCACTAATAGTAGGATAGCGCTGTCTAAAGGAAACAAGAACAGAAACATTCTTTTTTCGAGTAGGTAAATGCTAGTAGGTACTTGCTCAAAATAAACTTTTTCCACACTTACACTCTTTTCAAACAATGTTTTCAAAACGACTTCGTAACACTCTTGAAGACAGAAGCAAGGGTTAAATCGAAGTAAAACAAAAACTTTTCAAATCACACAAACACAGAAACAATTTTAAAATGATGGGCAAGTACCTAAGAGCCCATAGAAAACTACAAATAGAAAGGGTGCTAATACCTTCCCTTTCTATAATCTACCCCCCGTACTCAGAAAATCTTGAAAAAAGGAATTTTTTTGTGATTTTTTCCTTTCCAATTGGATAAAATAAAAGTCGGTGGCGACTCTTGCTTACCGCAACATTTGCGAACAAAAAACACAAACCAGTATTAACAGTCGGTTCTGCCACTGTATCACAAGGATCCTTGTTCAGGTCCGTCATATGGTCTGAATTCTTCATAGTTATTTACTATCATGATGTCTTCATCTGGAAATTCAAACTTCATGGACTGGTAGTCTTCTACAGCTTGGTGAGCAAGGTGATCAACTAGTACACTACCCTTTATTGATTTCTGGGTAGTATACTGCATGTCATATTCCGTCAGGATCATCTGCCATCTCGCTATTCTCCCAGAGAGAGCGGGCTTCTCGAAGATGTATTTTATCAGATCCATTTTAGATATCAACAAGGTAGTATGGGTCAGCATATACTGTCTTAGCCGGCGAGGAGCCCATGCCAGAGGGCAGCAAGTTTTCTCGAGCAGTGAATATCTTTTTTCACAATCGGTAAACTTTATGTTTAGGTAATAAATAGCGTGCTCTTTTCGGCCAGACTTGTCATGCTGCCCCAGCATCTACCCCATTGAAGTTTCCAAAACAGTCAGATACATGATAAACGGTCTTCCCTCGACTGGTGGCATCAACACAGGAGGCTCTTGTAGGTACTCTTTAATTTTGTCGAAAGTAGTTTGCCATTCGTCATTCCATTTGACTACTTGATCTTTCTTCAATAGTTTGAATATTTGCTCACAAGTAGCTGTCAGGTGAGAAATGAATCTGGCAATGTAGTTTAAACGTCCCAAGAATCCTATGACTTCCTTCTCGGTACGAGGAGAAGGCATCTCTTGTATCACTTTTACCTTAGCAGGATCTACTTTAATACCCTTATTGCTGACAACAAAGCCTAGGAGTTTACCAGACCTCACCCCAAATATGCATTTATTCGGGTTCAACCTTAACTTGTACTTCTTTAGTCTCTCAAACAGTTTTTGTAAATGATCAAGATGCTCTTCTTCTGTTTGAGATCTAGATATCATGTCGTCCACATAGACCTCTATTTCATGATGTATCATGTCGTTAAATAGAGCTACCATGGCACGCTGATAGGTTGCCTCGGCATTCTTTAGTCCGAATGGCGTAACCTTGTAGCAGAATGTGCCCCACTGTGTGACAAAAGTTGTCTTCTCCATGTCCTCAGGCGCCATTTTGATTTGGTTGTAACTTGAGAAACCGTCCATGAAGGAAAATACTTTGTGTTGTGTCGTATTTTCAACTAGGATGTCAATATGGGGAAGTGGGAAATCATCCTTACGGCTCGCCCTATTCAAATCTCTGTAGTCCATGCACATTTGTACTTTGCCGTCCTTTTAGGGCACGGGAACAACATTGGCAATCCATTATGGATAGGAGGTGACATCCAAGAATCCAGTGTTGAATTGTTTCATGACTTCTGCTTTAATCTTCTCAGACATATATGGTCGCATCCGATGGACCTTTTGTTTTACTGGTGGGCAACCCTCTTTTGTAGGTAGATGATATACCACAATATTTGCATTAAGTCATGGCATGTCTTTATACGACCAGGCGAAGACCTCAACATACTCGTGTAGCAATTGAATCAGGCGCTCTTTGACACTGGGTTCCAGATTGGAACCCACCTTGACTTCTCTTTTGTCTTTTTCGGTACTTAAGTTGATTGTATCAATGGGTTCTTCATGGGGATGAATGATTCTCTCTTCTTGTAGAAGTAATCTGGCAAGTTTTCCTGGTATTTCACAATCTTCCTCACCTCCATCTTCGGCTTGGTAGACTAGATTTTTAGAGTCACAGAAAGCCATAGCAGAATCGTTACCCATGGGATCCCGAATGGATGTAGACCTGCATTGTGAGTGTAAGTGTGTGTAAGGGTATAGCTATCTTTGAAAGAAATGAAAATGTAAAAATAAAAACAATGAGCACAAATTTTGTATGCAAAACGTCCATGATTCATTGATGTCATATGGAAATGAGATAATAACCCTTACAAATGGACCATTGTGTCTCGGGTAAGACACAAGGTTTTAAGAGTTCGAATTATTTTAATATTACAGATCCAACAAAATGTAAAGACAAATTATTGTGGGATAAAAGTGATCGGGACAAAATCTCTAGCCTCCCAGTTGTTGAGCCCTCCACTGACAGTTGGGAAGATCCAATCCTCTAGGTTGCAGCCATCTTCATCATCCTCTACCGCGTTGACTTCACAGTTGCTCATCTTCAGGGGTGGCCCTCCAGCACGAGTGCGGCGTAGAGCCTTCTGAGCACTTGAAGTGAAACCTAGGCCAAACTTGTTAGATTTATATGGGATATTTGGGAGTTGTCCCTAGATATTGCACCCACCTTCTTCTATCACTGCCTTTGTATCCTTCAAAGATGACATCCTAAGTAGAGGTCTTGTGATCTTGGGAACAGCCTTGTCACTGCCACATCTTACGGGACTTCTTCAAAGTGTTGGAATGGGGTTTCAATAAATTCACCATCTAATTCCATATATCTGAAGGAATTGAGATGGATGATCATATACTCTTCTTCTCCATGAACGGTGATGATCTTCCCTTGAATCGTATATTTCAGAATTTGGTGTAACGTAGAAGTAACAGTGCTAGCATTGTGGAGCCATGGTCGGCCTAGCAAGCAGGAGTATGAAGGGCGGATGTCCATTACATGAAAAGTTGAATCAAATGTTTGGGTTCCAACCTTTATGGGGATATCCACTTCCTTATACACCATCCTTTTCTAGCCGTCAAAAGCCTTTACTACTATTTTGCTTGGCTTCAATGTCAATCCCTCACAGTCAAGCCTATCAAGAGCCTTTTTAGGCAGTACATTCAGAGACGAGCCAGTATCCACCAAAACATGAGCCAAGGTTGTGCCCCTACATTCAACTGAGACATGTAATGCCTCATTATGCTTCCTCCCTCTTGGCGTTAAGTCAGCACCCGAAAAACCTAGACCATTATCTATAGTTAGGCTGGCTACGCAGTCTTGGAACTGATTGACAGATGTCTCTTCGGGTACATGGGTAGTTTTCAGGAATTTTACCAAGGCTTTTGCATGAGCCTCAGAACATAGTAGTTAAGCCAACATGGAGATTTTGGATGGAGTTTTCCCTAGTTGCTCAACTACATCATAGTCTCTTCTTTTTATGATCTTTAGAATTTCCTGCATCTCCTTCCCGGAGGTTTCAGGGATAGCCAATGATTGTGCCTTCGTCCGAACAGGCTCAATCAGAATACTTTTACCTCGAGTCTCGGTTAGATCGGTAGCAGGAATGTTAGTAAGAGTAATAACAGGGGTTGTATCAGCTTTGTTAGTTGGAATATTAGTGGGGATGATTATAGGACTTGGAACATCTTTTGGAGGAGTAACAACAAGAATGATTACGGGTCTAGAAACTGCTTTTGGGGGAGCAATTTCTGGAGAGAATATCCTTCCGCTTCGGGTAATCTTTCTAGTTCCCACAATATTACTGATATCAGAGTCTACTTTCTCAGGACATGAATCTTCGGCGGCTGGCCAATCTTGCTTGATACTGTGGTAGTAGACATTCGCTCCATAATTCCATGGTATGGTTTTGTCTGACGAATACAGGACTGGTCTAGGCATTGTAATTATCAAAGGAGTTGCTTTTGGAACTGATGTAATTCTAACGGGTCTTTTGGTGGAGACCCTGGAAGAATTGACGGAAATGGTAATGATAGAAACATCATTAAAAGTAACAGGTGGAAAAGAAGTCTTTTCAAATAAAATTTCTTTGTTATCTATTAGGCACTGAACACCTGTTTTCAACAAAAGACAACTAGTTGGTGAGGACAAACAGAAATGACAGCCTTCATCACAGCCCGGGAAGACACCGGCATTCAACAAGTTCACTTTAATAGCCAGGAGTGGAGTCATAAGTTCATCAACTAAAGTAACAAACATATCTTCTTCAATGGCATTGGTATTATGGCCATGTTTGGGCATAGGGGAAGAAATGACATTTGGCTTTTTGGGTGCATCGAATTCAATCTCTTTGGCTTCAATGAGGTCTTGTACTTTGTTCTTTAGAGCCCAACAGTTATTAGTGTCATGGTCGGGACTCTCAGAGTGGTATGCACAACAGGCATTAGGATGATAGTGAGGAGATGTTATATTAGGATTCTTTGGAGCTTCTTTCAAGGTCACTAGGTTGGATCTTAATAGATGTGGAAATACCTGAGATAGGGTCATGTTAATTCTGGTGAATTGTCTGACTGGTCTTTCCATCCTTGGCTGGTTGTTTCTTTGTTGATCAGACGCAAGTTTAGGAGTCATAACAGCCCCCACCATTGGACGGTGTTTGGCCCTATCTTTATTTCTCTGAGGATAAACAGCAACCACTTCTTTCTTTCCGATAAATGGCTTCCTTATAGCAGCAGAGGATGTATCTTTTTGAATCTTTCCACTTTTTATCCCGACTTCGACCCTCTCTCCAGTCAATATCAGTTCAGTAAAACCCGCTGTAAACTCCCAATTAGGTGATGGAAGAAGGGACCAGACAAGGTGCCCAAGAACATGTCTACTAATTCTCTTTCAAATGGGGGAGGTTGAACTCTTCCAGCCAAGTCTCTCAATTTTTGCGCATATTCTTTGAAGCCTTCACTTGAAACCATGGCCATACTCTGGATCTGAGTACGGGTAGGCGCAAAATCAGCGTTGTATTGGTATTTTTTGTAAAAGGTTGCAGCAAGATCTTCCCAGTTATGAACATTGGCTCTTTCTAACTGATAAAACCAATCAAGTTGAGTTCCGGACAGACTGTCTTGGAAGAAGTGTACCCATAAATCTTTGTCAGCGGTATGGGGCTGGATTTTCCTCACATAGGACCAGAGATGCATTTTAGGGCATGAAACTCCATCATATTTGGAGAACACGGGTGCTTTGAATTTTGGAGGAATGACAATCCCCGATACTAGACCCAATTCCTCAAAGTCCAATCCAGGCACTTTTTGGATTTCCATCGTGCTCAACCGCTCTTCGAGATGCTTATACTTGTCATCAGCTTGAGGGTATTGTTCTTCATAATAGTCTTTTTCTTCCTCTTCCTCTTCCTCTTCTGATTCTGAATAGACAATTGTTTCTTTTCCCTTTCCATCTTGATTGTCTTTTTCACCGGATGTCGTCGCAAAGTCTAGGGTCTTTCTTGTCTGCCCATGAAACCTTCTTCCCATGTTTAGAACTCCGGTTACCTTATTTGTCTTCTTTTTCTTCTCCTCAGCCAGCAAAGTCTTCAACTCTTCTTGTCCTTTAGCTAGGGTCAAGAACAACTGTTGAAATTATGCATTCTGAGCTTAGAGGTCTTTCATTGTTTGATCGAGATCCATCTTACTGAAATAAATAGTAGAGAGATGGGGATACTTGTCGCAAGAAACCTGCTTATGTTATGACGAATGATAAATGCGTATGCAATGATTTCAAGGATTTTAAGATTCAAATTTGTTTTAGACAAAAAGGAAACACACGTTATATTAGAGCTTTTGAGTACATCAATGCCTTCTTGGGAAAAATAATACAAAAAACTCTAAGATAAGAAGGTAGTCTGCATCCTTTTTGGTGCAATGTAAGCATTCAGAGTCTGCTCCTCATGAAGTAGCCTAGTGAGTTCCAAAACCTTCTTCTCGCTTGCATAGAATTGGGCTTCGAAAGTATCTCGCTCCCCCTTGAGTTGTATCCAATCTCTTTGTAAGTCTTCAAGAGAGGTGGGCATATCAGGATGTAGGATAGTGTATGGAACATCTCCTTCCATGACAGGCTCAATGATTACCGAGAGAATGGAGGGGTAAGGCATCATAAGACTCTGGGCGCGAGTTCGTACCCATTTGAGGTAAGGATCAAGAGGGATGGAGTTCTTATGTCCCAAAGTCTTTCTATCTACCTTGTTCAACATCCTCCAAGCTCGGATAAATCTCTAGCGAAGACCTTGATCGTCGTTGTCGTAGTCAAATACTAAACCCTGAATCAGCATCTCATGCGGGTCATCCCTTCGGGCGTAACCAAATTGTCTTAAGGCTAAGCAGGGGTTGTAGATGATACCTCCCCTAATGCCAAGTAAAGGGACATTAGGAAATCCTCCACATAGGTAGATAATAGTAACATTCTCTATGGATTCGGGGCACCAGTGGATATCTGAATGTTTGAGCGTCATCAACCTTTGTGACCACATTGAACCTTGATCATTCTTCAATACAGATTGGGGAAGATGCAAAATAAACCATCTTGCCAAGAGAGTAATGCAACACATAAGGACACCTCTTTTCCTCATTGTGTGAGTGTGAAAAGAGTGTAGGATATCCCTTAATAATGTAGGCACCGGGTTGCGGGATATGAAGATTTTGACGGCGTTCACATCTATGAGTTGGTCAGGATTTGGAAACAACACCATCCCATAGATGAGGAGAGCCACAGTTTTCTCAAAAGCTTGCAGGTCCAAAGAATTCCAACAGTTTTGGGCTTTCTCAAACAAGAACTTTGCTAGGAAACCTTTGACACCACTCCTTGTTTCCCAATGAGTTGTGACATCATATGAGTGCAAGTGTAGAGCTTGAGAAATCACTTCTGGCTTTGGGTCTCTTTTCGTACCGTTGAGAGGTAGTTGATTGAGAATGGGAATCCTCAAGAGTTGGTAGAATTCTTCCAAAGTTGGCACAAGTTGATAGTCGGTAAATGTGAAGCAATGATGTAAAGGATCGAAGAACTGAAAGAGCACCTTCATCAAGTCCTCATCTGTGTTAGAGGTGACCAAGTTGAGTAGGCGACCATGTCTCTCGGTGAATGGAGAGTTTTCAGGAATCCTTGAAACTAGTTCCCTAAGTTGTGGAGGGATCCTTACAAGATTGACTTGAATAGTTTTTCTACGAAGTGAATCCATATCCTACAAAACAAGAACAAAGATGAATCCCAAAAATCTTGAAATGGTTAGTGAATGTATATGATGTTCATGATGTTAATGATGTTATGTACAAGTATGCATATACAAACAAATCAAACAAATCCTTAGGTTTAGGCTTGCATGGAATTTTATAGGTAAGTACCCTCTTAGACTTTAGTTGGCTCAAACTTGTCCTAGTAATAGTAATCGGGTTCTAAGGAGCTCAATATCATTGGTTTGTTTCCTTGGTCATTGTTTCAGCACAAACCTCTTTAATGGCGACGAAAATATCCCAAGAAACTAAACCTCAATGAGTGTAGTATCGAGTATCTACCAACTTTGGACTGCACCAAAGTCGGTCATTTCACTATATCCTAAAGGCCATGTTGGTCAAGTAAAGGTTCTAAAGTTCATTAGTGCTTCATGACATCACTCAGAGGCCCCGTATTCTCTTTGATTAACTCAAAGGCTACTGGTACCCACAAATATGTCGCACTAACGTAGCTATTTCTTAGACCATGTCGGTATACCCTATACAGTTTCCACAACGTATTGCTACTTACCTATAATGTATCCCAAATCCGGGTAAAGGATTTAAACCCAAACAAAGAACCAAAATGTAAAGCAAACAAATCAAACAAAGAAAGCAAATAAAAGTGATCTAGCCCCAAGGTAACCCCACTTTTGAGTTTAATCCCCAGCAGAGTCGCCAGTTCTGTGATACGGTGGGAGAACCGACTTCAAGGTTTTGCGTTTGATCGCAAATGTTGTGGTTAGCAAGAGTCGCCACCGACTTTTCTTTTATCCAAAAAGGAAAGGTGAAAAAGCACAGGAAAGACCTTTGAGATTATTTCTTGAGTTCGGGGGGTAGATTATGAAAAGGGAAGGTATTAGCACCCTTTCCGTCCATGGTTTTCCATGGGCTCTTAGTTACTTTCTAGATCACTTGCTTTTGTTTGAAAATGTGCTTTGTGTGGTTTTTGAAAGTATTTTGTAAAGAGGCCATTGTTTAGGCAATCTTTGTAATGATTCTTGTTTGTGAGAATGTATACAAACATATTTGATCTTTTGAAAATGTTTTTAAGTTGGTAAGATGTTTGAAAGTGTAGGTGTTTGTTTTGAAGATATGAAGGATGTTTGTTTGAAATTGAGGAAGTAATTGGGAGCATTCTACCTACTCAAAAGTCTTTCTTGTTCACTTTCTTTTCCTTTGACATTGTTGTCTTACCATTGATTTGGTAAGCAACCATATCTTTGGATGTAAATGGGACGGACGTGGTTCATCGTATAGTCATAGAAGATAACCTATGGATGTTTTAGCAATGTCGTGTAGGGACTAGATCGTTTACTGAAGCCAACATCGAGGGTCATCGAGGGACAACGATCTTTTATCAAGGGTTTTTGCTAAAAATGCCCATGTTCGAGGGATATGACTATTTTTCCGATAGGCAACAAGTGAGATTACCCTAAGGTGTGCATATGTGAAAAGTGTGTTTAATTGCATGCATTTTTGTCTTGATTAGGGTTCTCTAACTATTAATTTCATGTCTTGCCATACACACCCTAATTACTAGCAATATATGAAAGAAATAAAAAGTGTGGAAAGTAAATATCCTACGTTATTACAATCATTAGGGGGATGGGGTGTACAGATTTACAAATGGGGATTGCAAATAAAATTAAATCCTAAGTTACTATTACAACCATATTGAATGGATAAGAATGTACAAGAAAATGTGAAAGGCCTGTTCTGTTTAAGAAAAGAAATAAGTCTTATTTAAGAAAACATTTTTGATCTTTTTGTTTTTAAGAAATAAAATAAAGCATAAAAAATGTAAAAATGTTTTTGGTGTTTTTGATTAGTGAAAATAGAAGTGATGGAAAAAATGGTAAGGAAAAATAAAAATAGAATCAGCGCATTGCTGAACTAAAAGAGATCAAAAGTTTTGACTCTGGCGTGCTGCAAAAACAGAAATCATATTAGCGAAAATAGGTAAAGTCAGAAGTTCTGGGTCCGCTGGGAACAAAGAAGATTTCATAAGTTCTGATGCCACTTGCAAAACTTCGTCTCCCTCTCTATGCTAGTCAGAACATCTGTAACTTAGTCATTTCTCAACAAAATAGAAGATGCACATATAACAGTTATGGCAGGTTTCATAATGTTTCAGAAACAAGAGGTATGAGAACTATAAATCATAAGCAAGCATGAATTTGCTAATCCTAATTCTGAGTTCTAATTTCTTCAAGAAGTTCTGAACTGAAATTCTCTCTACTTAGGCAGGCAAATGCATGAAACCTTAGAATATGTACATCATCAGAATCAGGATGTCTACATTGTATTTTGAACATGCAAGTCTAACAATGCCTAATTAATATGATGAGAGTCAGCTGAAGCTTACCTTGCAGCTGGAAAATACTCTGTGAGCTAAAGCCTAGTTCTGACCGCTTGTGATGTTCTGAACAGCTTCCTCACGTGTTCAGCATGCTGGAAACTTTCAACTTGGGCTACGAATGGTTAGAAAATTATGGAACAGCCAAGGGGTAAAGTTCTGACTTCTTTGAAGTGGATGTGGATGAAGAGTGTGTTACAGTCTAAACACAAAAGTTAGGATAGCTTCTAATATGTAAATCAGAAACTGTAGGGATGGTTTTGGTCAAAAAACACTTGAGGAAAAATGGAGTTTGAAATGCAAGAAATCAAAAGCTAACAGGTTTTATATTTTGTGTTTGCAATTTTGGGTTCTTGGAATTTTAGCAGGGGTTCAAGGCTTTTTTCTTTCTCCAATTTTTGACCCTTTTACAGTTGCCAATAAAGTCTAATTTATAGGCAAAGGTTTAGTAGCTTGGAGAGGTCAAGGGGCACCACCATCATAAGTTAGGCGATGACTTGCTCTTGAAGTAAGTTGAAATAGGTATGGTGGTTAGCAGTTTTAGCAGCGCCTAAGCTGGATTTGTAAGCAGGAATTAAGGAAAGGTAACCTCAAAAGCAAAATCAACGTATGGGTCCAGCACACTTTTATGCAAAAGTTTGCTTTTCCAAGACAGTAAAGGTACTTTTATGCCACACGTGGGGAAATCCTTTGGATAAAGACTCAAAAGTGGTTGTGAGCATTAAATGATGATGAGATTTATCAACCCAGAGAAATGCATGAGGGTGACCTCGTACTCAGATCTCTGTTGAATTTCTACCCATCATGAAATATAGTATTTTACATGAGTGGTTCTCCGATGTAAAAAATAATTGACATACTACATCACACCACTTTACATAAGAAAAACAACCAATGTAAAGTGTCATTTTTACCCGATGTAAAAAATGTCTTATGTAGTAGTGTCCTATTTAAAAATATGATTAATTCGTGTAATTGAATTAACTATAATTTTAACTCTTTATTGAATTAATCATCGACTCAACTAAATTAATCATATTTTTATACGTAATTATGAGATATTCTGAAATATAAAAGAAATGAATAATGTTATTTTAACACTTAATTTTACACCTACACCTTATTTATTATTCACAAATACGGTAAACACAGTAACTTTTTTATAACTTTGTCTCTAAAACTACTTTGATTAATAGTATATAAAAACTTAGTTAATACAATTCATATTTTGGTTTATATATATTCTGACATCAAAAAATAATATTAAGTAATAAAATATAATTGATTAATTAAACGTAAAAAGTTAATTAATATAGTTTATAATTTGATTATTGAGTGTACTGACATAAAAAATCTTAAATAGTAAAAAAGAGTAAATAATAGTTAATATATTTTATAATTTATTGATTAATATAATTGTAAAAATCGTTAATAAATTATAAATAAAATAAGTGGTTAAAATAATGATAAAATTGATTAATGACACAATATTATATTTGTGATACAAAATAATTTTTAAAAAATAATATTTTTTATAAATAATATTTTTATTTAATGCAAATAAAAATGCATGTATCAAATCAATGTAAATAAAAATGCATGTATCATTATTCACATTTAAATTTCCTTTTTACTCATAAAACCCAGTGTGGGGTGTTTGGATGCATGGATATCTTCGTGTTAACTAATCATAAACAAAAGAAATAATACAATCTTAATATTTATTGAAAAATGAATAATCACACTCTATACAATTACAACAACAAAAAATCTTGATGGAGAAATGAAAATAAATACACCTACAAGTACAAGCCCGTCAACCTATAAACATAATCAATTAATAAGAAAAACTGTAAACCCAGTTAGATAGACTATATTAATATGATTAAGAAAATAATTTCCCATGTCCCTAATAATCAAGTTGGTATTACCATTCTCTTAACTTTATTATTTTTGTTGGACCTTCCAATGAACAACTCCTCAAACTCTTGTGCTTCAAATGGAATCCTCAAAACCCCTACAGTCCTTAACCCATATACCTCCTCAGACTTACCCAACAGCTCACAAAAAAAAGCATCACCAAGTGAACTTACATGAACCATAAATATCCTACAAGTATCCTCATTTGTTCCAACACATATTGGAACATAACCTTTTGGTACCAACAACATAGGACCTTGTATGCTTTTGTTGTTTACACTTCCACCACTAACCCATTTCTTAAACTTGCTTTCTCTAGCTCCCATTGCTTAGTAATTTATCTTCTATTGATTGATGATGTGTTTCTTAAATAATAGTCCTTTGAAGTACTTGATGATGTCCTTGAAATATTCCATAGGTGTCCCTTAAATTAATGTTGATTGTGAAAGATAACTTGTTTTCAGTGGGACGATGAAATTGATATTGATGTTTGCTGTTGCTTGTACAATTGCCTAGATGCTGGATGCCGTAACAACAATGTTGGCTTGACCATGCATTATTTATTTTATGTTCAATTATTTCCTACAGCTTGGATAAATTTTTAAATCATTAAATATTTAGTTATAGTTTAGGATTTTTTTTTTAAAGAAATTGTTATAAATTTTTATCCAACAACAAAAATGAAATCTTATATATATATATATATATATATATATATATATATATATATATATATATATATATATATATATATATATATATATATATATATATATATATATATATATATATATATATATATATATATATATATATATATATATATATATATATATATATATATATATATATATATATATATATATTGTTCTGGACTGGACCCGTACCTGGCCCAAAGGCGAGAACGAAGGGCCAATCCAAGCAACTCTTCGAAGAGCGCACGCCCGAGGATTCCCGCCAGCGCGCCCGGCCAGAAACTGCAGTCGTGCCCGCCGTTGCCCGCGAACATGGTGTCCTCGACCACGTGAACTACAGCTCGAGCACCCTCCTCGTAGGGCAGACTCTGGCCGTTACCAAATCACCTGAATTCCAGAAAGACCGCGTCTTCGTCCCTCCTCATTTCTCGCAGAGCATCACCAGGAAGGAGACCACGTGCGGGTCCCCACTACACACGTAGAACCTGGCAGTTCCTTTATTGGGTCAGTTCTGGTTGGCCCAATGAAGGGACCTTGGCCCCGCGCTGGAGGCTATAAATACTCTATGTTCCTAGAGGGTCAGGTATTCATTCTCTTACCCATACATGCACTTTTTGCCTGCTCGTATCATCACTCACTTTAGCATCGGAGTGCCCTGCAGGTACCCCCCCCCCCCCATCTCACTCAACTTCCGCTCGGAGCCAGTCGTGACGGTCCAAGTCTGATCAGGTAAGATCAGTGGCGCCGTCTGTGGGAAACTAGCTTCCCCGTCTTGCAAAACCTCGAAGACCAAAGCTCAATATCACTTCCTACCGTCATGGCTGACCAAGTTCGGGATGACCAAAACGTCCGCGTCGTCGACATCAACAACGGCCTCGCAGATAAAAATGGACTCCCCGACAACACCGGTAACCCCGGTCATAACACACTCCTCGGGGGCGCCAACCCCGGGCCCTCAGTCCACCGCGACGGAGTTACTGCATCATCCACTTCAGTCCCTCTGCCGCTCGAAGAAGACAACGCAACTCCCACAAGCCATCGAGCTACCCAATTTCAGGAAGTCCCTGTCCCCACTGGGGAAGATGCCACAACCCGCGCATTATTCGTGGCGATCAATCAGACGAATTACCTCATCTTCGCCCAGGGGGAAAGATTGAGGGCATTAGAAGACGATCGAAGGCACGCGAGGAGACACAGGAGGCCCCAGACTCCATCTCCTCGAGTGACAGAGGTACATCTCCCGTCTCCCCCGTGGAGACACTACATAGACACCTCCCGAAGCCCGTCACCCCGACCCTCGGGGAGGCGACCCCCTTTGGAGAGGCAACCCGTCATTGAAGTCGGGGGACGCGGCCACGCCCCCATACGTCAAGAAAGAAGACACTCTGGAGATGGGCACGGGAGAATCAACCAACAAGCACCACGCTCGAGGGATGCCCAGCACGATCAGGACCGGCGGGCTCGACAATATTACAGGTCCCCATCCCTGTCCCCGGAGCGAAGTGACGAGGACGACCCCCGCGGTCCCCTGTCACAAGCCATCATGGAGGCGCCCATTCCCCCGGGCATGGAGAAGCCTCCACATCTGAAGGAATACGATGGAGTCGCGGACCCAGTCGACCACATAGACGGGTTCGAGGCTATGCTGCAATCCCACAACGTCGGGGGACCCATCAAATGTCGGTTGTTCCCCACGACCCTTAGAAAGGCAGCAATGGATTGGTATAAAGGCCTCGCTCCGGGATCAATCACCTCGTGGCGAAACCTGAAGAACCAATTCATAAGTTCGTTCACGGCGTCTCGGCGACACCCAAAGACCGAGGCGGCTCTCGAGGCCATCATCCAGAGACAGGATGAAACCTTTAGAGAGTTTATTAATCGCTTCAATCGCGAAGCCATACAGGTCCCCTGCGCGGACCACATGAAAAGGTACCTACTGGAGATGGGACTCCTCCCCGGCATAGAATTCAGAAAGGCGGTGGGCATCGAACCGCCCCGAACATTCGATGCCCTCCTCGAGAAGGCCCGGGCGTATATGGATTACGAGGAAAGGGAGGCGGCCAACAGAGCCCGAGACCCCAGAACTTGCGAATCCAGCAGTAACCCGCGCCAGGAAGTCGCCCCTCCTCGACGAGCCGGGGAGAAAAGAAAAGAGGACAGACCCCGAGAAGTCCGAGAGCAAAGAGGACCCTCGGGGCATTTTACTGAATACACTCCGCTCACAGCTTCCCGCGAGCGCATTTTGGCGGAGTGTGCCAGCACGGACTTTAAAGACGGCGGCGTCAAACGCCCCCGACCTGCTCCCGCTAAGCCCGAAGCAGACAAGAGCAAGTACTGTCAGTACCATAGGAGCCATGGTCATCTGACTGAAGACTACGTCCACCTCAAGGACGCCATCGAAACCCTCATCAAGGGAGGGAGGCTTGCCCAATACCGGTGAAACGACGCTCCTCGTCGTGACGCCCGGGAGGCAAGAGAACCGGAGGAAGACGCCCGACCATCTGACGAGTCGGTCCCCGTCCAGACCGCCTTCTCCGTCACAAGACCCGAGGACTTCTACGTCCTTGAGCACCTGCAGGAGCCGCTCACGACACACAGTAGGTGGGAATACTTTCCCTCCGCCGGTCATCAATGGTGGAGGATTCAATGACCTAACTATCAATTAGGCTAAAATAAAGTTGGATGAACTGGTCGACGCGGCACCTCCGTAAACAGTGACCTTCGAAAGGGTAAAAGGTAGGTCGGAGCCCATCACCTTTTACCTCGAAGATCTCCCCGGAGGAGCCCCCAATGCAGTCATTCCTCTACTAATAAGAGCAAGAATGGCTAACTTTGATGTGCACCGCATCCTCGTCGACGAAGGAAGTTCCGTCGATGTGATGTACAGTCAGTTATTTCGGACTCTGCAGCTAGACGACTCGCACCTCTCGCCATATGTAGGGTCGGACTTACAGGGCTTCAACGGCTCGACCTCCAAGCCTTGGGGTATGTCGAGCTCATGGTTACCTTCG
Organism: Vicia faba; assembly: GCA_948472305.1. Lineage (NCBI taxonomy): Eukaryota > Viridiplantae > Streptophyta > Magnoliopsida > Fabales > Fabaceae > Vicia > Vicia faba. The sequence continues at coordinate 345,306,618 of OX451739.1, forward strand.
GCGAGGGCACGACGACGAGGCAAGTTAAAGTACGCTTCCTCGTCATCGACTGCCCATCCCTCTACAACTGTATCCTGGGGAGGCCAACACTGGCAGAACTGACCGCGGTACCCTCCACCGTCCATTTGAAGATGAAGTTCTACACCAAAAGGGCACGGGTAGCTACCATCCAGGGGGACCTAGCCGCTGCTCAAAGGTGTTTCAACGCCGCATCTAAAGGACGCGACACTGTCGACACCGGGACAAGGCCCGCCAAGAGACCGGCGACAACGCGACAGGAACCCGACAAACCAGAGCCCGCCAAAGAGGAAGACCAGAGGGCTCCCCCGAAGGTCGACTCCATAGCTCTGGATGCTCGTTTCGACCAGGACGAACCTCCCAACGGCGAGCAAATCCCCCTCCGTCCAATCCCGGACGGGGACTTCGAGCTAGTCCCCCTCGGCGCAGACCCGAGCAAAGGAGTGAAGATTGGCATCGACCTCCCCGACCTAGCAAGGAAGCAAATCAAAGCCTACTTGCGCGAAAATGCTGACCTGTTCGCCTGGAGCGCCGCGGAGATGCCCGGACTTGACCCTGAGGTCTCCTGCCACCACCTCGCCATAGATCTTGCCGCTATGGTCGTAGTACAACGTAGGCGTAGGCAGTCTCCAGAGAAAACGGAGGCTGCTGAAAAAGCTGTAAAAGACCTCCTAGAGGCGAATTTTATTTCTAAAGCCCGGTATTCAACCTGGTTGTCAAACGTTGTATTAGTTAAAAAGAATAATGGAAAATGGCGAATGTGTGTTGACTATACCGATCTTAACCGGGCATGCCCGAAGGATGCTTTCCCTTTACCAAACATAGATATGTTGGTCGACAACTCGGCCGGCTACAAGACATTGTCGTTCATGGATGCCTATTCAGGCTATAACCAAATCCTAATGGCCATGGGCGACAAACATTGCACTACCTTTATGACCAGCTCGGGCAATTATTACTACAACGTAATGCCCTTTGGACTAAAGAACGCAGGGGCAACTTACCAACGTATGATGAACAGGGTGTTCCACAAGCAGATCGGAGACATGCTCGAGGTCTACATGGACGACATGATCGTCAAATCCCGAGCAGACACCGATCATGCAACACACCTCAAGGCAATCTTCGCCAAGGCAAGACAATGTAAGATGAGATTCAACCCCGAAAAATGCACGTTCGGAGTCAAGGCGGGGAAATTCCTCGGCTTCTACCTGACAGAACGAGGAATCGAAGCCAATCCCGACAAATGTCGAGCATTCTTCGACCTCCCGACACCGACGTCGAAGAAATCAATACAAGTCATGAACGGCATGCTCACTTCATTGTCCTGCTTCGTCGCAAGATCCGCTCAGCACACCCTCCCCTTCTTCAGACTCCTTCGCAAAGAGGCAGCCTTCAAATGGACCGAGGAATGCGAACGGGCACTACGCCACCTGAAACAAAGTCTATCCCAACCGCCCATGCTATCTCGACCAATCGACGGGGATCCATTATTCCTATACTTGGTTGTCTCGAACGAAGCCATCAGCGCGGCTCTCATCCGCGAGACCATCGACGGGCAGAAACCCATTTGTTTCACGAGCAAAGCCCTACAAGGACCCGAAAGCAGGTATCAATAGATAGAAAAAGTGGCTCTAGCCCTCGTCAACACAGCGAGGAGACTCAGACACTATTTTATGGCCCACACGGTCATCGTGCGAACCGACCAACCGGTGAAACAACTCTTAGGTCGACCTGACATGGTGGGCCGAATGTTGAAATGGTCCTTAGAACTCTCTGAATTCGACATTCAATACGAGAGTAGGAAAGCTCTAAAAGCACAAGCCCTGGCCGACTTCGTCACGGAAATGACCACTTACGACCCGCCCGCAGGGAAAGAACACAAATGGACCATCTTCGTCGACGGAGCCTCCAGCTCGTCCGGAAGCAGCGCGGGGATCCTCCTGGAGAATGAGGAAGGCGTAGTGATCAAACACTCGCTAACCCTCTCCTTCCTGACGTCGAATAACCAAGCAGAGTACGAGGCCTTGCTCGCAGAACTAAGGCTAGCTGAGGACCTGGGAGCCCGCGAGATACAAATCTTCACGGACTCACAACTCGTTGCCTCCCAAGTCCAAGGGAATTACCAAGCCAAAAACGACAGCCTCGTCGAATACTTACACTTAGTCAAAACACACATGACAAAGTTTGAGCGAGCAGAAATATCACACGTCTCGCGCGAGCAAAATACGAGGGCAGACATATTGTCCAAACTCGCAAGCACGAGAAAGAAGGGCGAAAATAAATCTGTCATACAAGAATCCCTGTCACGCCCGAGCATCGAAAGATCCTCGACATCAATCGAGGTACACGCCATAGGAGACGCCTCGTCCTGGATGACCCCAGTATACAATTTTCTGACAAAGGGCGAACTCCCCTCGGACCAGACAGAAGCGACCATCACGAAGCAACGAGCATGCTCCTACGTAGTGCTCGAGCACAAACTATACCGCAGGGGATTCTCCATTCCCCTCCTGAAATGCATCGACGAATCCACTATCCCCGAGGTATTACGGGAGATACACGAAGGGATTAACGCTCAACACATGGGCGGTAAGTCCCTGGCGAGGAAAGCCCTTCGAGCGGGGTACTATTGGCCGACGATGCAGCAGGACGCCAAGGAACACGTTAAGAAGTGTGACAAGTGCCAGAGGCACGCCGATATGCACCTCGCTCCCCCTCACGAGCTGAGCATACTGTCATCCCCATGGCCGTTTGCATGGTGGGGGATGGATATCCTCAGACCCTTCGTGCAAGGAACTTACCAAAACAAGTTCCTAATTGTGGTCGTGGATTACTTCATGAAATGGATAGAGGCCGAGGCTCTCGCGAAGATCACTTCGCACAACATCCTCCGTTTCTACAAGAGAAACATCCTCGCCAGATTCGGGATCCCAAGAGCACTGGTCACCGACAACGGCACCCAATTCACCGACCATGGATTCCAAGACTTCGTCACCAAATTGGGGACAAAACAACATTTCACCTCGGTCGAGCACCCTCAAACCAACGGGCAAGCCGAGGCCGCTAACAGAGCCATCCTCCGAAGACTCAAACGCCGGCTAGGCGAGGCTAAGAGAGGCTGGGTCGAGGAGCTGCACAGTGTCTTGTGGGTGTACCGCACCACGCCCCATTCGACGACGGGCGAGACCCCCTTTCGACTAACATACGGTACCAAGGCCGTCATCCCAGTAGAAATCAGGGAACGCTCTAGACGGACAGAAATTCCCCTCGACGAAGAAATGAACGACGAGGCGCTCAGGGACGAACTCGACTTAGTCGAGGAAATTCGATCGGGGGCAGCCCTGCGCGAGGCCACCCTAAAACAACGAGTGGCCCTGCGTCACAACGACAAGGTCATTAAACGCGGGTTCAAGATCGGCAGCCTGGTATTACGAAGAAACCAGAAAGACTCCCGTGAAGGGAAATTAGCCGCAAACTGGGAAGGGCCTTACCGCGTCCATGGCACCACAGGTACTGGGGCATACTACCTCGAGCAACTAGACGGAGAACCATTGCCACGACCTTGGAATGCTGCTAAACTAAAGCAGTACTATAGTTAAAAAAAACCTTAAACACTAAGGACTCTCATTGTCGAACACCCACATCCAGTCAACAGAGAGAAATGTCTCGACCACGTAGATAGGTCAAGGTACGGGCCCAATCTACACCCAAACGACATAACGTCATTCAGCCAAACGAGCACGAACGACAGTGCCCGACATGGAAACCTCAATCGAGCTCCACTGTCGAAGTACCCACATGGCAGAACACCCATCTCGCGATGGGCAGTTCACGCCACGAGCAAGCGACCCCGATCTGGGTCATGCGCCCGAGCAAGCGGCTTTACTCCGCACGTCCGACGCATTTCGAAGTACGTCGGACCACCAAATGGGTCGAAAGAATCTCCACTCGAGGATGTAACTTAGGCAAATTTCGCCACAAAATAACAGTCGGGCGCAAGCATGCCCCGAGGATATAACTTAGGCGAATTTCTCCACAAAGTAACAGCCGAGCACAGGCAAGACTCAGGGACATAACTTAGGTAAATTTCATCACAAATATAAAAACTTAGACACGAGCAAAAATTAAAGGTCGAAAACAAACATCCATTCAAAGGCTCGTAAGCAAAAACAAATAAAAATAAATCGACCAAGAAGGCCGGTGATGTTCAGAAATTACAGACACGGGCACGCAGGCCCCAATAAATATGCACGGGCACGCAGGCCCAAAAAACAACTACCAGCAAACAGGCGCGCAGGCCCGACCAGAATTTCACGGCTAGACTTCCCCGGGGCTACCAGCATCCACGACAGGAGCTCGGGAGGAGGCATGACCTGGACGTCGATGATCTGGGACATGAAGCCCACCCCCTCGGTATTCAGGCCCGGAAACAATAAAGTGAGCTGGCTAACTACGGCCTCAAAACCATCTGCCAATGCGCCAACACAGTCTGTTTCGAGGAGATGGATGCGCGCGACCAGATCCGAGCGACTCTGCAAGGGGGCTGTCTCCTCTGACTCATCTTCAGCGGGAAGCATGGCGGCCTTAAGATCCTCGACTTCTTTATCCAGACGCTCGTTGTCGGCCTCCAAGCATTCTCGGTCCAGTCGAAAACAGTCCCTCTCCTCGGCAACCTTCCCCTAGTTTTCCTTCTTCGCGGCCAGCAGCTCGGCCTGCTCATGGAACATCTCCTTAGATCGCTCCAGAGCAGCCTTCAACTTACGAGAGCCGGCAGCGAGGGAAGCTTTCTCCAGCTCCAGTTCCCTGACGCGGTCAGAGGAGTCCGACCCGTCCTCAGCGAGGACAACGGCCATCTCGGCCATCTTAACCATCCCGACCATACTGGCGGCCATATGTTTTCTCCGACTTTCCTTGTTTAGCCGCCTGATGGTCTCAACCTCCTCAGCACTTACTGTTAAGGGAAACCCCTCAAAGAAGCCTTCCTCTTTAAAGCAGGGGGGCAAGCCAAAGGCCCTCACCGCGACAGACTCGTCGCCGACTTCCGACTGGCTCTCTACCCAGTTTCTCTTCCTCGTTATCAGCTCAATGGGTTGTTCGACGTCAGGGGAGTCCGAGGACCCCCCAGAAGTATCACCCGAACTGGTCGGCGGGCCCATCCTCGTCGCCTGTGGAGCTCGCACCAACCTTCTATTGACTTTCTTATCCTGGGTCAACTTTAAGAGCCTCTCCCTTTGTCCGGACATGTTGCCTGCAAAGAAGAAAACTCGAGTTAGTTACGAGCAAGTAACAAACAAAAAAACTAAAACAAAACTATAAGACGGAAAGCAACCTAGTAGGTCCACGGCTTGCCCGTAGGACTGGCACTCGACAAGCGCCTTGGTATCTATAGGACGGGCCTCGAAGGTCGGGTAGCCTTCCTCGTCAAGAATGTCCTTCCCCTCCCTCGTGACCCACCGGGCAGGGAAGAAGCTATCGACATACTTGCAAAGGGTACTGTAGGCTTCCTCATCCTCGGCACTCATCCCTACCGCGGCGTGTATGGTAGTGCCCGGTACCATGCTCATAATGGCGCGAGCACCAGTGCAACGGGAACTTGGATACACACCCCAACACCGGGCGACCCTCGTCGTCCATAAGAGGCTCCCCGTTCTCGTCGGCCACTGCGGTCTCCTCTTTGTATATAAAGTCCAAAGCAGTCTGGGTGACCGGCCGCACGATATACCATTTGTCCTTGAAACCCCGGACCGAATCCATGTACATCCTGAACAGCCTCTTCGACTGTTTCAGGGAAACCCAACTATGCCTGCCTCCTCGAGACTGGCGTTGCAAGTGAAAAACTCTGAAGAAGAGAGGAATGGTCGCCCCGATCCTTAAGAAGCGACATGTCAGCTCGAACGCCCGAAGAAAGGCGATCGAATTAGGGTGAAGCTGCGAGGGGGCCAAGTCCAGATGGCAGATTACCCCGACCTGGAAATCACTGAAGGGGGGCTTAAGGCCGAGGTCCTTGAACGCGATTTCATACATGGGAAAACCATACTCAGAGAACTCCGAACAGATCTACGCGTCGAGAGACGGCCTTGTAATGACAAAGTTCTTCTGGAAGCCCGGTTGGCTACCGCCGTGTTCGACGATAGTGTAGGCGCTCCGACTACGCCGACAATATGCCGAGGCAATCCCTCGGGGCTCAGCGCCCACCCAATCCAGCAAAGGATCATCAACGGTGTCAACTAAGGTTACATTTTCCTCGGCACTCTGGTCCTCGACCTCATTACGCCCCGAGGACTCTGGTTCGTCAGCCATTTACCTGCAAAGCACAGGAAACCGGTGAAATTCGAGAGCAAATCCATATGCTCGCCATAACTAACGGGAAGAAGGGCACGACAAGCCAAGACACACTCCGCGCGCGTTAAAACGTTGAGGACTCGAACAAGATCCTGGTTTCACCTCCCCGACGCTAAGGTGCCATGACGAGTTGTCCTACATACTTCCTAAATGAGCCAACATCCCGGCCAGTCATGAGTACGTCGACCTAAACTACGAATATGACGGGCAATATCATGAATCCTAAACCTAGAACTATGGGTTTACCGGGCAGTATCATAGAATTATGTGCCCAAAACCATGAAGGTCCCGGTCAGCATCGCGAGTCATATACCTAAAAACATGAATATACCGGGCACAAACATGAATGTGTCGGGCACAAGCATGAATGTATCGGGCACTAATCCCAGATGTGGGTTTCTAACATCCAAATAACGGAAAAATTACCAACAACGAAGAAAAATATGAGGGATAAACGCTTACTTGGAAGTTAAGAAGAAGGTACGACAGCGATGGAGAAAATCAACGGAGGAAGGAACGGTAATCTTGCAAAGTTGTAGGGAAACAGTGGCGGAAAAGGCAGAGGAAGAAGGAGAAGCGCGAAGAGGAAAAACGAGTTATGGGACCCAAGGGTCCTATTTATAGGGGTGACGTGGAATACGAAACGTCACCCCGGGGAACCACGAACTTCCCCTCCTCGACATCTACTCCCCCTAGGCAATGATGGCCCTACTCTCGCTAGGGTGGCGTCACGGTTCCCAAGGGTTGCCTCGTGTACCCAACGAACACAGCCCGCGAGGAATCCCTCGAGCACGCATCGACAAGGATTACGCCACGTACGCAACTCATGAGAAACTTCTCGAGCAGTCACGGGGAAGCAAATATCCTGGGCCGGGCATCAGACCCCGTGGCAAAGGCGAGTTGAGGTCAAGTCATAACTCCTGCTCCATGAGCCACGACTTGGGGGGCTCCTGTTCTGGACTGGGCCCGTACCTGGCCCAAAGGCGTGAACGAAGGCCCAATCCAAGTAACTCTTCGAAGAGCGCGCGCCCGAGGATTCCCGCCAGCGCGCCCGACCAGAAACTGCAGCCGTGCCCGCCGTTGCCCGCGAACATGGTGTCCTCGACCACGTGAACCCCAGCTCGAGCACCCTCCTCGTAGGGCAGACTCTGGCCGTTACCAAATCACCTGAACTCCGGAAAGACCGCGTCTTCGTCCCTCCTCATTTCTCGCAGAGCATCACCAGGAAGGAGACCACGTGCGGGTCCCCACTACACACGTAGAACCTGGCAGTTCCTTTATTGGGCCAGTTCTGGTCGGCCCAATGAAGGGACCTTGGCCACGCGCTGGGGGCTATAAATACCCTTTGTTCCTAGAGGGTCAGGTATTCATTCTTACTCATACATGCACTTTTTTGCCTACTCGTACCATCACTCACTTTAGCATCGGAGTGCCATGCAGGTACCCCCATCACACTCAACTTCCGCTCGGAGCCAATCGTGACGGTGCAAGTCTGATCAGGTAAGATCATATATATATATATATATATATATATATATATATATATATATATATATATATATATATATATATATATATATATATATATATATATATATATATATATATATATATATATATATATATATATATATATATATATATATATATAGGTGGGATATATTATTTAACTTTGCTAGAAAAAAAAAACACAGATAACATGATTATGGGTTTCTATATTTTTATTATAATTTTAAATAATGTATATAATTATGTCAATGTTAACAAGTTATTTAATTTTGTTAAATATATTAATTTATTTAAGAAAATTATATTTGTATTACTTTTTTACTCAAATAATATTTTACTTTTTTACTCGAATAATATTTTACTTGAAAAACTCGGTAAATTATCTTAAGAACCATTATTTAATTTTTATTTGCATGCTAGTCTTTTTGGATTTTGATGCCGTAGTCTAATCAAATACTTTTGTACTCTTTGAGCATATCTATCGAGTTGGCAAAAGATTGTAATTCTGTCTTTTTTAGGAAATAATAAATAATTATGTATTTGATACTAGAATCTCCTGCCTATATTTTTTAAAAGGTATCCCTCCTCCGTCTATAGGGATAAGATGCACATTCAAATTTACGAGATTCACTCGTACTCGAATTCGAGTCAACGGATAAAAAATTAAATTGACTGGATTTGAATTTGGATTTAAGTGTTATTCGATATGTAAATTTGAAATTATTAAAATCTGCATCCAAAATTACATCCGTTTAGATATTAAATTATATAAGTATTCTTAAATAAATGTAAGTGTGAAAATTTAAGATTTTAATTTTAATTGTAATTTATCAAATTTGATGGAAAATTGTAATTTTATTTTTTAATTTCTTTGAGAGACCTTGATAGAATTCTTGTATTTCAAATTCAATGTTATTGTTGTATTTTTTGTGTTTTTGTTGTGGGTTCGGGTTTGGGTGGAAAAACCCGAACCTAACAGGTGTAAGCATGAGTGTTATTTTGCCATCCGAATAGTCTTTGGGTTTGGATTCCGGTTTGGGTGGTGATTTTGAGTGCGGGTTTGTGTAGTATGAAACTCGCACCCGATCATATCTGTTGTCATCCTTAATAATAAGTGTCTCATCTGAATTTTTTTCTGTCACAAAATAAATGTCTCTTTAGAATATCAATACAACATTTACTATTTTTTTCAGTACTATATCCTATTTATTAGCTTTTACGTTTTTTAATTAATCTACTAATTATAATAAATAAGAGTGTTTTAGTAAATGATACTAATTTTATCATTAGAATTAACATATTTAATTATTTTCTTAAGATCGGTATAAAACTCAAATGAGACACTTATTATAAGACGAATAGACGAATAAAATAAATTATATTATAAATAATAAATTATATTAGTGTCTAAAATCCAAAATCAACTTCCTAATAAGATTGAAAGATGCTACTAATCTTACTCATTTATCCTTTTCTTACATTCTACTTTACACTACGAAAAACTCTTATGGATAATTGATTAAATCTTTAATAATGGACCAATCAAATTATACATTTTGTACACTTAGTATCGACTTTTCAAATCCAATTCCTTTCGTACACAGTAAACTCTAGCAGTTTCAAAATGTTTTTTCCCTCTCACCCTTTTTCTTCCCTCTTTCCTTCATCTTTCCTCTCTTTCTCGTCTACCCTCTCTCTCTCTCCCTCTTACCCGGCTATTCCTCCTTCAACATCCTCAGCATTAACATGGCTCAAAATTGAATCAAAGAGAACATAGTTTTGAAATTTGTATATGCTACATGTAGAAATTGGTTTCATCATTTTTAAACAAAAATGATGAAAACATGTTGAATAACTTACCAGTAATGCTGGACTGTTTGACCCAATTCAAATAATCAATAAGCAAGTCTAAGTTCCATGGGATGTTGCCACACGAAATTCCAATTAGTTAAGTTTATTTTTGTTGCTTATTGTCCAATGCAGTGGTGTTGACTTTTTTCGTGGAAAATATTAGAAAATTCAAATGAGTAAATTTATAAATTTCATTTTGGATATATTTTTTTAAAATTGCTAATTGAACAATTTGTTAGGTTCGTGTTGTCTATCTAGATTAATTACTTATGTAATACATCGATGGTAATAACTGAACTAATTTAACTAATATTTGAGATGAAACTATGAATGAACTATGTGTCAGGACTGTTCAGAATTGTGATTGACATAAATTCAGGGTGATCTTTTGCTATGCCTACAAGATATATATTCAATTGGTTGATACAAACATTATGTGCTTGAAAGGTGGAAGTATGTCAAGTTATTTTGGTTAAGAAAGTACAAATGAGTTGCTCTTTCATAGTGATGTAACAGGACACATGTTAGTGTTTTAAGGTATATCTGCAACAGGTAAAAGTAAAGAGAAAATAGATGTACCTGTGAGTATGGCATTAGAAAAGCATAGGTGCGCAGAGTTTCAGAGGTAGGTACTACTGCAACTGGAGGGACTGCTGCAGAGTTTCCTAGATTAGTGTAGGGACTGCTGCAACTTGATGATTCAAAAACATGAACATTTAGAACAACATTGAAAAACCTTAATAATTTAAGAAAGCTAGGATTAGTAGAAACAGTCCCAACATGTTAGCCAAAATATAAGTTAAAACTTTACAACATTGATAAACCTTAATATATGATTGTTTGATTGATTCGAGGACTTGTCGGTGAAACAAGAAGAGATTGAAAATACTAAATGCATAGTTGAAGAACCATTATTAACAGAAGAATAAGTTTATTGTTTTTCTATTAGTATTCTTGTTAACACAAGTAACATGAGATTTAAAAATGCGTTTTCTTAACTTTTTTTACTTTTACATTTTAATTGCAGGCAGCAGATCAACTGTATCCATGTGTAACTGAATTCCTCATTCACCATGACATGGCGTTATCGATTCTTCTAAGTACCATTCTTCTATACATTATGTATTATATACTTATTTGTTAAGTTTATTGCATAAAAAAAAACAATAAAATATGTTGAGAGTGGGATTTGAACCCACGCCCTTTCGGACCAGAACCTTAATCTGACGCCTTAGACCAACTCGGCCATCTCAACTTATATGCATTTGTTTCATATAAAAGTGATACAATATTCGCAAAATAAAATTGATATGTTATAAGAGCAAAATTTATTGCACTGTCACGAATTATTTTTATGTGTAACTTTTAAGTTAAATAAAATCAAATATATTAATTTAATAATTTGACAATTATAATGGCTTTATAATATTAAAAATCTGTACACTGCCACTGCTTATAAATTCAATACATATTTGCAAGAAATAACTAATAAAACTATAACATATTTGTATTGGCTTATCATGCCTAACATAGTGTGTATTACTAGAGTTTTGTACAATATTTCTTGTATAAAAGCATAAACTATAATGTTACATGTCACTCATGTAATTTAGGTGTTATAGGCTTAAATGCAGCCAACACCACAGAAACTTTACAAGCAAGAAATCCCATCATTCCAACTAGGATATCCTTTGGTGTTAAGATCACATGAATATAATCTCCTGAGCTAAACTTCACTACAAACACAGCAAAAGCTAAAGCTAATGCTACACTTACAATAGGACCCTTCAATCCTTTGAACAATGCATGAGTTCCTTTTTTGTTGCTTGTGATTAATTCTGAACCAGGTAATCCATCCACATACCTCTGCAACAATAGCAGATACAAGAAGCCTCCAATCCCACCGATCAAGAAAGCGAACCCAGTATTTTCACCGGACGAGAAGGAAGCAATTGACGTGCCGAAAAATATCAGCACAGCATCATAAAATAGCAATGAGAATTTCAAATTTGAATATTCCTTCATGCTCACTTCCTTTGAGATCTTAGGATCTAGGAGCAAGGTAGTGTCGTAAAGTCCTTTGTTGAATAAACTTAAAGGATCGGTTCCTTCGAGCTGAGTCAGAAGGTTAGGTCTTAATTCCAACATGGACAGAGCGGTTCCTTCACCAAGCAATACATCCTCAACTGGAAAGTCATATTGGAAGCCAGTGTACTGTGACACTTGTTCTGGTAATGATGGTTGCCATTGAGAACTAATGGAAATTAAGGAGATGTTTCCTAAGCGCCATTGACCTGACCTTAGAGGGACAAGAAGAGCATTGTTAAAGAGATTACCAACAGTCATTTTTTAAGTTATAACTTTTAGTGACTTTACTCTCTAAAGTGGAAAATTGAAGATCAATGATAGCCACTGAATCTTAAATCACTCCAAAAACAAAGAAACAAATAATATCATACCCGATTCAACACCGACCCAAAGAGCCTCAAGTCTTGCAATTTTGGGAGCCTCGAAAATAAATTCATCAACAGAACCTCTTTGGAAACGAAGTCTATCCCCTGATTCTTCAGAATCATTTGTCATCAAACTCGCAGGTAATCTCTGCAGTATGGAATTTCCATCTTCATCTATGAAGCATAGGAGAATTCCGGCATTAAAGTCGGTTATATTTGAGCCGTATAAGTTGCTGGTAACCAACTTGACTCTGAATAAAGATTTGGATCTATCCTCCTTAATGGAAGATAAAATGTTTTCTAATGATGTATCTGTGCACACTTTCACTTCAGAGGCTGCCAAAAGTCCTGAAGGTTTAGCATAACTCAGAAAATCTGCAGCACAAAATTAAAATTGATTTGAATTAGGCTAAACGATAAAAGTTGAGATTTTGAATGGTTTAGTCAAGAAACAGTGAAGTGGGTTACCTTGAAAATTAGTATCAGAGAATTTGGAGTGAATAGAAAAGCGGAGATGTTTGTGCTGGGTTGAAATCCTTCTAGTTGAGTTTAAGCGTGTTTTCGTTTTCCTTTTGAAAGCTTGATTTTGGATCATACAAGTTGAAGGAATAATCGTTTTCACAGGTATTGTTGTCTCCATAGCTATAGCTCTCAACCCTCTTCTCAAAACGCCAGAATTGTATTGCACAATTTAGAGTGAAATGGTAATAAATATTACTTTTTACGATTCAGGCATAAATGGGGTTTTTTTTTTTTTTTTTTGAGATTCAATGGAATTACTAATTTATGATTTGACATGTACAGAATGAAAATCTCATTCTTGAGTCTATGAGAATTTTTATGAAAGCCTTTCGCAAAATATTCATTTTGGTCCCTTAACTATATCATTGGGTTCATATTGGTCCCTTAACTTTTTTTTTTGTCATTTTGTTCCCTTAACTTTCAAAAAGTTTTATTTTAATCCTTTTTGTCTAATTAGCTACGAATTTAGCGGCTGATTTCAAAGTTTTTCCGTCTAATTAGCTGCGAATTTAGACAAAAAGGACTAAAATGAAACTTTTTGAAAGTTAAGGGACCAAAATGACACAAAAAAAAAGTTAAGGGACCAATATGAACCCAAGGGTATAGTTAAGGGACCAAAATGAGTATTTTGCGTATTTGTTTCGTTTCGATGGAAGTTTTAGTTTTTAGGAATTGATTCTAATTTTAGGTCTCATTCTTGCGTTATTTTAAATGGCATGAGGTTATTATTTTTTTATTTAAATTTTTTGATATATTTAATAGTAATTTTTATTTTTTTATTTTATTAATTAATTATAAATAGTTTAATAAATTATTTAAATATATAATTAATTAAATATTAATTAAAATTTTAAATAATTATAAATAAATAAATAATTACAATTAAATAATAAAAATTATTATTAAATAATGAAAATTAATAATTATATGATTTAATATTGATGACCCGGACCTAAACGAGTATCGGTAAAACAATAACGCGATTTAGGAGCACGATGACAAAAATTGTAACACCTGGTAATTTAATTAATTATTTAATTAAATTATTTTCGAATTATTTGTTTAAATATGTGAAACGTTGTTATATGTTGCTAAATTGTTATTTGGTTGATCATTTTAGTTGATTAATATTAGCAATAATATTATAAAGTATAGAATATTAGTTGGACCTATTTTGATGGTTAGAAGTAGTAATAGGTGGGGTGTGTAAGTTGAGCCCATTAAGAATAATAATATTATTATTAGGATTAGTTATAATAATAAGAAATTAGGTTAATTAGAAAGATTAAGAAAGTCTTGGTGCAGTAATGTAGGAAGTGGCAGAGAAGAGGAACAAGGAAAAGAGGTAAAGTTAGGTTCGATCGAAAAGTTATAGAGTGACCTTCAATCTGAGGTAAGGGTGGAGTTCTGACTATATAACGGGGCTTATGATGAATATTATGTAGGAATTGGGTTGGTGTAATGTTGTTGTGCGTATGTTGTTGTTGTTGTTTCTGAAATTGGTTGTTATCATGTTGTTATCATATTGTGGATGTTCCTTAATTGTTTGTAGAATTAACTATCTGTTGTTGGAAATTATAATATTACTGATATAGTTGTTATGTTATTATGTCGATGTAATATTGCGTTGTATCATGTTGTTGTGAAAATATTGTTAATCAAAGGAAGATTTGGAGAATTATGTGTTTGAATCAATAAGCCTGTGAAGAAACTGCATGAGAAATACTCAATACCGAGGGGCACCCGAGCGTGCCGACCGACACCATATACGCAGAGGAGTGTGTCGAGCAGCACAACTCCATGATGAGCGGCACGACCTTTTATTGTGCCAAGGGGCACAATTTGGTGACGAGGGGCACACCCATAAACCTCTATTTTCCTTTGTTTGTGTAACACGGTGGGAGAACTGACTTGGTTGTTTTGCATTTGATCGCAATTGTTGCGGATAGCAAGAGTCGCCACTGACTTTTCTTTTATCCAACAAAGGAAAGGGTGAAAAGAACAGGAAAGACCTTTAGAGATATTTTCTTGAGTTTGGGGGGTAGGTTATGAAAAGGGAAGGTGTTAGCACCCTTTTCATCCGTAGTTATCTACGAGCTCTTAGTTGCTTGCTAGATCACTTGCTTTTGTTTGAAAATATGCTTGTGGTGTGGGTTTGAAAATATTTTGAAAATTTCTTTGTAATGATTCTCGTCTCTATAAGAATGCGTACAAAGTGTTGGTTTTGAAAAATAGTTCAAAGAGGTGTTTGTTGTGGAAGATTTTTTTGAAAGTTATTTTGAAAAGTGCCTTTGTAATGATTCACGTCTCTATAAGAATGCGTACAAAGAGTTTTGACTTTTGAAAATGTTTCAATTGAAAGTGTTGGTGTGAAAATGTTTTTTAGTTGTGAGCAAGCAAGCAACTATGAGCATCCTACCTACTCAAAAGGTCTAATATTATTTTCCTCCTCCTTTAAATGTTGTTATCTTACTACTGATTTGGTAAGAAGCCCCATCGTTGGATGTGAAGGGACGGGCGTGAGTCATTTGTATAGTCATAGAAGGCAACCTATGAGACATTTTAGAAATTTCGTTAGGGACTAGGTCGTTCACCGAAGGAAACATCGAGGGTCATCGAGGGACTACGATCTTTTATCGAGGGTCTTTGCCAAAACGTCAATATTCGAGGGACGTGACTATTTTCCGAGGCAACAAATGAGATTATCCTAGAGGTGCATGTGTGTGAATTATGTTTGATTTACATGCATTTAGTCTTTGATTAGGATGGTCTACTTGTTGGTTTTATCTTTCCATACACCCTAATTACTAACATTTATGAAAGCAATAAAAATGCGGGAAAATAAAGGTCATACGCTATTACATATTTTTTGGGGGATAGGGTATACAAATGTACAAGTGGGGGTTGCAAAAAAATAAAAGTCTTAATTATTACAACCATATTGAATGTAAATATATAGAAAATATAAAGACAAAAAATAGTGTAAAAAAGAGGGAAAGAAAAGGCATCCTGATTCGAAGAAAATGTCTTTCGATTTCACACATATTTCCATCTTTCGATTGGGAGTGGAAGTCAGTATGAGTAAGCACCCTTAGATTCAACCTTCTTGCTTCTTCCTTTTGCTTGGGGCCCGGAAGTCAGTGTAGGGCGAAGCCTAAAGCTTCGATTCACACAACACTCTTTGTTCTGTTTGTAACTGTGAAACAGCCAGGGGCGGAGCCTAAGGTTTCTACACAATAAACTTTGTTTTGTTTTCTTTTTTGTTTGAGTATGTACAAGTTAGTTCTACCATATATTTGGACAAGAAAAAACAAATGAAAAGGGCATAAATAAAAAGTAAACAAATGTCATTTACATGCTTGAAACGAAAGGGTTAAGGTCAGAGTGACTTACTTTGCTTGAAGCTGGAATGTATGTGTTAGACCTTGAGTTGCTGCCCTGGGTGCTCCTGGATTCGAAGGAAAGAAACAAGGGTGGTGTTTGTAGTGTTGGATTAGAAAGAAGGAACCAAGTGTTGGGTTTTTGTTTCCCTGGGTTCTGGATTCGAAGGAAAGAAACAAGTGTGGTGTTTCTTTGACTGGATTCGAAGGCCAAGAAGAGTGGAGTTGTGTTTGTTGTTTCTGGATTCGAAGGAAAGGAAACAAGTGTAGTGTTTCTTTTGTTGGATTCGAAAGAAAGAACAAAGTGTGGTCTTTTGATTCTGGGTTTGAGAGTGTGTTAAGTGTTTGATGATTTTCACACAACCAAAGTTTTTTTTAGCTACCAAAAAGCCCCCAGATGTGTTGTCCAACCCCTTTAGATGTGTTATGGAACCTCTTATTTATAGATGAAGTTTGTTGAGGTTTAGGAGGGAAAACAAAAGAAATTTGAACAAATTGAGTATGATGTTGTTGTAGTCTTCAAGGTGCAGTATTTATATGCCAATTTGGTGCAAATATAGGAGCAGCATAGCAGGATTGCTGTGCAGCAGTTTTGGAGCGTTGTGGCCAGTGCAGCAGGCCTAGACTTGACAGCACATTGGACTTTGGTCAGCAAGCCTTCGACTAGACTCATCAAGAGACCAAACATTAATTGTTTTATTCGAATGGACATTTTGCATGTTCCTTCGAATGCAACAAATTCAATGTTCTTTGGCTGGGCCACCAAATATGTCCTTCGAATGGGCCACCAAATATGTCCTTCGAATGGGACATCCAGGTATGTCATGCATGTCCTTTGAATGGGCAACCATAATGTAGAAACTATGCGTGTCGAAACAAACTTTTCAAGGGAGATGCTGCTCAGTCGAAGCAGGAATCAAGCTTGCTCAAAAGAAATTAAATGCCCAATCGAAGTAGGAATCAAGCTTGCATGCAGGTAGTCATCAAGACAAACTTGCAGAGGCCCTTGCTCAATCGAAGCAGGCATGTAGGTAACCATTGCATTATGAATCAAGCAAGCATGTAAGGCCAATGGTGCAATCAAAGCTTGCATGCAAGAGGTCCCTTCTTTGAATCAAAGGAAGCTTTCAGAAGACCATTACCTTCTTAATCGAAAGAAGCCAGTAGGAAGCGACTAACTTCTGAATCGAATGACACCAACAGGAGGCCCTTCCCTTTTGAATCAAAGGAGGCTCTTTCAAAGGGAAACAAATGCCCAGTCAAAGCTTGTATAAAGCAAGCAAGCAAAAGGCCAATGCTTCAATCGAAGCTTGGGAATTTGAAGCAAGTTTGAAGGAGGCCAGGTGCTCAATCGAAACCCCTAAATTAAGCCTTCTCGAAGGAAGCTAGATTCCTAATCGAAGCAAATTTGTGAAGTCTTGACTTAGTAGAAATTTTGTGAGAAAAATCTTGAGAAATGAGAGGGCAAATTTTAAGGTACAACAGTTGTCCCTGTTCAATCTTCTTAAACCTGAAGAGTTAGATTGGTGAGCCCACCATTCATGACTTGAAGGTGGAAGATAATTGAACACTAGAGTGCCCAAAAATTTACACTCGGTGATGTGATGGTTGATTGTGTAGGGAATGGACTTAAAGATGTCATTTGGAGAGGTGATGGAAATTTGTCGAATATGGGCTTATAGATGCCACCCAAAAGTGATTGTTGACAAAAATTATACTAAGTCTAAGTTTGACTGTATTTTGAAGAAGTATCAGAATAAATATTTGGTTAATTTAAATCTAAAGGATATGTTGGAACAGACCCGTGTTAAGCCGTGTCTGGAAATGTATTAGAAGGAATATGTGTAAGATTGCTTTATGATGAGCCTGGGTAGGGCTTCTTTAGGAGATATATGAGAGGTAGCCTGCGTAGGGCTGCTTCAGGATGAATCCATGTGAAGCTTCATCTGGAATTTAAGAGAAGGAATCTGGGAAGGGTTTCTTCATGATGAGTCTGGGTAAAATTGCATCTGGAACCTAGGTAGGGTTGCTTGATGATGAGTCTGTGTGAAACTTCATCTAGAAATGTATGAGAAGGAACCTGGGTAGGGTTGCTTTATGATGAGTCCGGGTAAAACTGTATCTAGAACCTGGTAGGGTTGTTTCATGATGAGTCCGTGTGAAACTTCATCTAGAAATGTATGAGAAGGAACCTGGGTAGGGTTGCTTCATGATGATTCCGGGTAAAACTGCATCTGGAACCTGGGTAGGGTTGCTTCATGATGAGTCCGTGTAAAACTTCATCTAGAAATGTATGAGAAGGAACCTGGGTAGGGTTGCTTCAGGATGAGTCCGGGTAAAACTGCATCTGGAAATGTATGAGAAGGAACCTGGGTAGGGTTGCTTCATGATGAGTCTGTGTGAAACTTCATCTAGAAATGTATGGGAAGGAACCTGGGTAGGGTTGCTTCAGCTAGTCGAGTAGATAATTGTCCTTTCTTGTTTCAGGTATTAGTCTACCATCAGTCATTCACAGATAGTTTTTCTGTCTTGTTTTAGGTATTAATCTGGAACTTGCTTTTTGTTGGCCGTAGAGATAGTTTCTCATCTTGTGTAAACTCCAACACTCCTTCGTCGACTAGGTCTTGAACTTTGTTCTTCAGAGCCCATCAACCATTTGTATCATGTCCAGGACTATCAGAATGGTATGCACACCTCTCATTGGGATGGTAACTAGGAGCAGCAATATTAGGATTCTGGGGAGGAGCCTTTAATGTAATTAGTTATGCCTTCAACATGTGTTGTAATGCCTGAGCCAGCGACATGCTGATCCTGGTGAATTGTCTCTTAGGCGCGACCTCCTTGCGCTGATTCCCCTGTTGTTGTTGGTGAGGTTGTTATTGGGCTCGCGGTGTAGCAGTAATTTGGAAAGGTCCACTCTCCATCAAACTGACTTCTTGTCTCATGGGAGGTTGAATAATGACCTGATCTCCAATCTCGACTATTTGTTTCATATGGTTGCATCCGTCTTGATGAAGTTTGTTGACGAGCGCCCTTAGCTCTTCTTTTCCTTGAGCCAAGTTTTGGATAAGAGCCGTCTGGCCCACTATCTGTCCCATCATCTGGATCTTCATTGTGGCTATCTCAGTTTGTAGTTGTTTCAACTGGTCATCCTTGTTGTCCTCAGGATTCTTCATGGTCATACCCCTAGTGAGGAGTGCTTTCACTTCTTCTCGCCCCTTGGATAGGTTCAAGAAAATTTCTTGAAGTTGAGCATTTTGAGTCTTAATGTCCTTGGTAGTTTGTTCTAGAGCCATCTCTACTGAAATAAATAGTAAGCAGATGAGAAACTTGTGTGGGTAAAACCTGTTGTGATGACATGCATGATATGTGGATGCAATGTTTGCAAGGACTTAAAAGATTTAAATTTGTTTAGACAAAAGGAACATACATCAATTTCATTAATGAGTTCAAATTGATTACAAACATGCCTCTTGGGCTTACAATGGAGGAAATAAAGCAAAATAAACTCCTAAGACAAAAAGGTCAAACACATCCTCTTTGACGCTATATAGGCGTTCAAATTTCGCTCTTCATGAAGTTGTCTCGTAAGCTCCAAAACCTTCTTTTCACTTGCGTAGAATTGGGCTTCGAAGGTGTCTCGCTCTTCCTTAATTTGGATCTAAGCTCTTTGTAAATATTCAAGAGAAGTAGGCATGGTAGGATGAAGGACATTATACAGAACATCTCCTTCAACAACTGGCTCCATAGCTATAGCTCTCAACCCTCTTCTCGAAACGCTAGAATTGTATTGCACAATTTAGAGTGAAATGGTAATAAAGATTACTTTTTTACGATCCATGCATAAATGGGGATTTTTTTTTTTGGAGATTCAATGGAATTATTAATTCATGATTTGATATGTACAAAATTAAAATCTCATTCTCGAGTCTATGAGAATTTTTATGAAAGCCTTTCATTTGTTTTTTTTCCGATGGAAGTTTTAATTTTCCGGAATTGATTCTAATTTTGGGTTTGATTCTTCTTCTACTAGGCTGGAGTCATTTCAAATGGCGTGAAGGTTATTATTATTTTTTTAAATTCATTTTTAAATTTTCTGTTATATTTAATAATAATTTTTATTATTTAATTTTATTAATTAATTATAAATAGTTTAATAAGCTATTTAAATATATAATTAATTAATAAAATATTAATTAAAAAATTTAAATAATTATAAATAAACAATTACAATTAAATAATTAAAATTATTATTAAATAATAAAAATTTACAACCATATGATTTAATATTGATGACCTGGACATAAACGAGTACCGGTAAAATAATAACGTGACTTAGAGCACGATGACCAAAACTGTAACACCTGATAATTTAATTAATTATTTAATTAAATTATTTTCGAATTATTTGTTGAAATGTGTGAAACGTTGTTAATGTTGCTAAGTTATTATTTGGTGGATCATTTTAGTTGATTAATATTAGCAATAATATTAGAAAGTATAGAATATTAGTTGGACCTATTTTAATAGTTAGAAGTAGTAATAGGTGGGGTGTGTAAGTTGAGCCCATTAGGAATAATAATATTATTATTAGGATTAGTTATAATAATAAGAAATTAGGTTAATTAGAAAGATTAAGAAAGTCTTGGAGCAGCAACGTATGAAGTGGCAGAGAAGAGGAACAAGGAAAAGAGGCAAAGCTAGGTTCGATCAGAAAATTATAGAGCGATCTTCAATCTGGGTAAGGGTGGGGTTCTTACTCTATAATGGGGTTTATGATGAATATTATGTAGGAATTGGATTGGTGTAATATTTTTGTGCGTACGTTGTTGTTGTTGTTGTTTCTGAAATTGGTTGTTATCATGTTGCTATCATGTTGTGGATGTTCCTGAATTGTTTGCAGAATTAACCATTTGTTGTTGGAAATTATAATATTTCTGATATAGTCGTTATGTTATATAGTCGTTTTGTTGTTGTTAATTGCGAAGTTGTAGGTAGTGATGAATTTTGTTGTGTTGCATGTATTGATTGGCTAAAACCAAGTTGTAGGCTATTAACAGTAAAACAATAGCAGAGATAATTCATGGTAGTAGGAGATGATTCATAGTAGTAGGATGTAATTGCAGGAACCTTATCAGAAAACTATTAACAGTATAGTAACATAGTACATAATTAATTAGTAGCACTAGCAGTAGCAATAAAACGATAGTAGATAATTAATTAGTAGCACTAGCAGTAGTAGAAATTATTGATAGCAGTACTAGCTTATATAATAGTTGCAGCAGGTTAATATTAGAGGAACCATCACAGAACGTTTAATAACCGAATATAGACGTACAGCTGAATAATTATGTAATGTTATTGCAATGAGTTTCGATTGTATTTGTGAATTTTACTATGTTGTTGTAATGTCAATATTGTTGACAATGCGAAGTTGCAAGATATACCAATGTTGTTAAAATGCCTCTAATTCTGGGCAGATAAGTTGTAGGCTTGTGTCCAGCGTTGAATTGTTGTTGAGTTGTTGTTGAATTGTTGTTGTTATTGTTATTGTTGTTGAGTTATTGTTGAATGGTTGACGTTGTAGTTGTGGTTGTCTTTCATAATGTTGTCGCATACATAGCATGACAAGTTGGGAGCTCATGCTCTGTAAGTTGGCCTAAAATAACAAGATTTGAAGTTGAAGGCTTATGCCTTGTTGATGCCTCTATTAATTGGCAGATTATTAAGTTGGGATTTTTGCTCCGTTGGTACCACATGCATTTGCGTCGTAACAAGTTGCATTTAAGGTTGCATCTTGAGTTGTTGTGGTGATGAGTTAGTTTTGATATTATGTTGATGACTTGGTTGTAAGGGATGTCGTTTAAAAGCTATGAAGCGGTGATTTTATATGATCTGATTCTAATATATTATTTATCATACATCCGGTTATATTGTTTGATATCTCACCCCTTCTGTTTGAATGTTACCCATATGTTGGTAACGTGCATGTAACCCCAAGTGAAGGTTGTTTACCTTCAGCAGTTCGAGCCGGTGTCATTGCTCTGATATGTAACACTTGGGGGGATGAATGCTTGTTGCTTTATTTTTTATTTCATTTCTGTTGTTGAATTTTAAGTTAGTTTTGTTAAGTACTTGTTGTTTTGAAGTTGTTTTCAGTTGGACAAATATTTTATGTCATTTGAGTTAAAAATTGTGGTTGCGCTGCTTAATTATAAAAGTTGTTTTGCTTTCAAAAACTAATTTATGTTGCTATCGGTTCATCCGAGTTTTAAGTGTTATGTATCTATGTTACATGCAATTAAATGTCGTTGTTATAAGTTGTAAGTGTATCATCCTATTTGTATGTCGAAATTTTGTAACTCTTGTTTTAATAATATTCGTCGGGTAGAAATGGGGTGTTACATTAGTGGTATCAGAGCATGTCAGTCCATCTGACCAAGTTGTTGAGTCAGTAGAGTAGCGTGATAGTGGAATATTCTTGATGTGTTGTTTCTTAGTACGTGACATGTGTGTGATACACTATCAATACTTGTTTGCCTTTCCAATCGATTGTATGCAGGAGGTTGTTTGAAGATAAGTGTGGGAGAATATTTACTTCTCGGATATGTTTCAGTTGTAAGATGTTGGTCTGGTATGGCGACATTGCAAGTATTGTTGAAGTTTTGTTGGTTCCCGAATCCGAAGGTGACATGGATTAAAGATTTTGTTTGTTAATCAAGTTGGGCATCTTGAGGGAGGATGACCAGACATTGTTGATGTTTACTTCTTGAAGGATGAGGAGCAATGTAATAGTTGTTAATATATGAGTAGAGTGTAAATCCCTGATGTTTCTGAAGGTGATTGTTAAGTAACAAGGATAATTTTTAGAAGATAGAATTTAGAAAGTTGCGATGTTTCAGCGCTGCTGGTCAACTATGAAGTTGTCGGTTTGGGTAGTGTAGGTGTTTAGGTATTGGCTTGCATTTTTGGTAAATCCCAAGTGTATGTGTGAATGTCATGACTGATGTCATAACATTCTAGTTCAGTTTGTACTGACTCATTAGGTACCTTTGCAGAAAAATATTGTAATTCAAATACTGATGCTTATAAGTGTGTATCTGAGCATTTTTGCAAAATGATCACATTTTGCTAAATCAGTAGACAGGTTTTCTCAGATGTCATAACAGATGTTATGACATCCTGTTCTGAACTAACAGGATTGCAGGATTGGATAAGTCTGAGTTTTTTCAGGAAATAACTCAGTCCTTTCTGAACAGAATCCTGCGTTTTCTGAGGGGTAACCTAGCTCAACCCTAACCTGGTTAATAAAGTCATGTGACCTGATCTTTAGGTAAAAACGGAATTAACCCTAGGTTTTTGGAAACCCTAACTGAAGTTGCAGCTGCTATATATTCAACAGAGCTGCTGTTTTTCATGGAGGCTTTTATTGATCAGAAGATCATTTGTAATCTGTATAGATTTGTTTATTGTACTCCAAGCAATTATCATTGTGATAAGTGACTTGGAATAGGTTTCCTATTGTAAGGGCTGTGTAGCACTCAAAGCTTTGAAGCAAGAGTGTTTGAATGTTCCTTGACTAAAGCTGTGAAGCAGAGTCAAGTTAGTTGTGTGCATCACTCAAAGCTGTGAAGCAAGAGTGATTGTGTTGCTTGATTAAAAAGCTGTGAAGCTTAATCAAGTGTTTGTTTTTGAAGAGTGTCTTCATCAATTATTGAGTCAAATTAGTTTATGTATCACTGCTGTGATTGAGGGGGAGTGAGTTGGTACTCAGGTTTAAGTTGTACTTAGATTGGAATTGCATTGGGTAGGTCTTAAGTGAAGGAGATAAACTGGTTGGTTTATTCCTGAATTAACATCTCTTATAGTGGATTTCCTCCCTGGCTTGGTAGCCCCCAGAGTAGGTGTTGTTGCACACTGAACTGGGTAAACAATTGACTGTGTTCTTTATTGCTTTTGTATTTACTGTCATATAGTAAGTCAGATACGGTGTCATAACATTGAACGTGACATTGATGATTTCTGCTCTTCAGAGGGAATTAGTCATGAGTTTTCTTCTCCTATAACACCTCAGCAAAATGGAGTTGTGGAAAGAAAAAACAGGACCATACAGGAATCTGCCAGAGCAATGTTACATGCCAAAAGACTTCCTATGTATTTTTGGGATGAAGCTATGAATACAGCCTGCTATGTTCATAACAGGGTCACCTTAAGGAAAGGAACCTCATCCACCATTTATGAACTCTGGAAAGGAAGAAAACCAACTGTGAAGTACTTCCATGTGTTTGGCAGCAAATGCTATATTCTGGCTGATCGTGAACAAAGAAGAAAACTGGACCCTAAAAGTGATGAAGGCATATTTCTAGGATACTCCTCAAACAGCAGAGCTTACAGAGTATTCAACTCCAGAACCAAAACCATGATGGAATCAATAAATGTTATAATTGATGATTATCATGAAGAAATAGATGTTCCTTGTATTGTTGAGACATTCTTTGAGACTTCAACCCAACAGAATGACATGCCCAACCCCACCACAACAGAATCTGAATCAAAGGAAGCTAGCAAGATCCCTTCCATCAGAATTCAGAAGGATCATCCAAAAGAGCTCATCATAGGAGATCCCAATAGTGGAGTCATCACAAGATCTAGAGAATTCATCTCAAACTCTTGTTTTGTGTCCAAAATAGAACCAAGAAATGTCAAGGAAGCTTTAACTGATGAATACTGGATTGTTGCAATGCAAGATGAACTGAACCAATTCAAGCAACATGAAGTTTGGGAACTGGTTCCTAGACCTGAAGGAACTAACATTATTGGGACAAAATGGATATTCAAAAACAAGTCAGATGCTGAAGGAGTTGTCACCAGAAATAAGGCAAGACTTGTTGCTCAAGGATACACCCAAGTTGAAGGGGTGGATTTTGATGAAACCTTTGCACCTGTAGCCAGGCTGGAATCAATCAGACTCCTATTGTCTATTGCGTGTCTTCTGAAGTTCAAATTATTTCAGATGGATGTGAAAAGTGCCTTTCTAAATGGGTACTTAAATGAGGAAGCTTATGTGGAACAACCTAAAGGCTTTGTGGATCCAACCCACCCTGATCATGTCTACAAATTGAGAAAAGCTCTATATGGCCTGAAACAAGCTCCTAGAGCATGGTATGACAGGTTAACAAAGTTTCTCTCAGACAAAGGCTACAGAAAAGGAGGCTTGGACAAAACTCTCTTTGTCAAAACTGAAGGAGGGAAGTTGATGGTTGCCCAAATATATGTTGATGACATAGTGTTTGGAGGAATGTCAGAACATATGGTTAAACACTTTGCTGACCAGATGCAGGCTGAATTCGAAATGAGTCTCATGGGAGAACTAACTTATTTTCTTGGACTGCAAGTCTCACAGATGGAGGACTCAATCTTCTTATCTCAAAGCAAGTATGCTAAGAACATTGTAAAGAAGTTTGGTATGGAGAATGCAAGTCACAAAAGGACTCCTGCTCCTACTCATCTAAAGCTTTCCAAAGATTCAAGTGGGGTTAAGGTGGATCAAAGTCTGTACAGAAGCATGATAGGAAGCTTGTTGTACTTAACTGCCAGCAGACCTGATATTGCCTTTGCAGTTGGAGTTTGTGCAAGATACCAAGTTGATCCCAAAGTCAGTCATATCAATCAAGTGAAGAGAATTTTGAAGTATGTAAGTGGTACTTACAACTATGGATTGATGTATACTCATGGCTGTGAACCAGCTCTGACAGGCTACTGTGATGCTGATTGGGCTGGTAGTGCTGATGATAGAAAAAGCACCTCTGGAGGATGTTTCTTTGGGAAGTAATTTGGTTTCCTGGTTCAGCAAGAAACAGAATTGTGTATCTCTTTCCACTGCTGAAGCTGAATACATTGCAGCTGGTAGTAGCTGCTCTCAAATGATATGGATGAAACAGATGCTCACTGAGTATAATGTCACACAAGATGTTATGACATTGTACTGTGACAATCTGAGTACAATCAACATTTCCAAGAATCCCATTCAGCATAGTAGGACCAAACATATTGACATACGACATCACTTTATCAGAGACCTTGTAGAAGAGAAGACAATCAAATTGGAACATGTTGCCACTGAGCTACAGCTGGCTGACATTTTTACCAAGGCTCTTGATGCAAATCAATTTGAAAACTTGAGGGGTAAGTTGGGTATTTGCCAACATGAGGAACTGTAGCAATTAATTTTGCTTAAAACAAGGGTTAAAGGAGTTGTGTTTGTTCTGATTGGGTTAAAATTATATTTTCCCATTTCCTTCAATTCCTTTAAGAAGTTGAATAGACACTCCTTTTCTTCCTTTCCCTCTCGTCTCCTCATCATAACCCTGTCTCTCAATCAGAATTCTCTCTTCAGTTGCTGCTGGTCCTCTAAGACTGTCAAAATGTCTCAATCACCATCATCATCCAATACGACTATTTCAACCTCTTCATCTGATCAAGATTCTATGACAATCTCTTCCTGTCTGGACTCTGAAGTCCTGGAGATCGCTTCTCGAAGAAAAGTAGGAACTAACCCCACCAAGGTCAAAGAATTGAGAACAAGACATGCAGGAAAGTCCCAAACTTCTGCCTCTGGTAATCCATCTCACTCTTATTCTTCAGTTCCCCCTGAAATTGCAAATAGGGAAGGAACAGCCTATGTTAATCAAGCAATAGCAAAGATTGTTTCAAGAATTTTGAACGAAAAACTCTCAGTTCCTGGCATTTCTGTTCCTCTGAACCAAGAAAGTTCAAATGCTGAAACAAATCCAGATGTCTCTAAGGATGTTGAGACATCAAACAAAGAGAAGAATGCTGACATTGCTCACAAGAAAAGGAAGAAGCCCGAATCCTCTGAGTCTGATGATAGTGCTTGAAGGTTGGTTGCTGTTTGGTGCTGATATCTGGTGGAGTTTGGAGGTGTATTCAGTTGTTTTCTGCTGTTGCTCTTATTATTTTGTTGTGTATTCAGTCCTGTATGATCTTATGAACATGTATCTTTGGCCCATTTGTGGCTAAAGAGGGGGAGAATATTTTGGTACTTACTTAATTAGTACTTGACATTCTATTTTTCTACTGTCACTTATTTCTGCTGCTATCTATCTCTGACTGTTTAGGGTCTTTAGCCAAAAATCTGCCAAAGGGGGAGTTTGTAGGTGTTTAGGTATTGGCTTGCATTTTTGGTAAATCCCAAGTGTATGTGTGAATGTCATGACTGATGTCATAACATTCTAGTTCAGTTTGTACTGACTCATTAGGTACCTTTGCAGAAAAATATTGTAATTCAAATACTGATGCTTATAAGTGTGTATCTGAGCATTTTTGCAAAATGATCACATTTTGCTAAATCAGTAGACAGGTTTTCTCAGATGTCATAACAGATGTTATGACATCCTGTTCTGAACTAACAGGATTGCAGGATTGGATAAGTCTGAGTTTTTTCAGGAAATAACTCAGTCCTTTCTGAACAGAATCCTGCGTTTTCTGAGGGGTAACCTAGCTCAACCCTAACCTGGTTAATAAAGTCCTGTGACCTGATCTTTAGGTAAAAACGGAATTAACCCTAGGTTTTTGGAAACCCTAACTGAAGTTGCAGCTGCTATATATTCAACAGAGCTGCTGTTTTTCATGGAGGCTTTTATTGATCAGAAGATCATTTGTAATCTGTATAGATTTGTTTATTGTACTCCAAGCAATTATCATTGTGATAAGTGACTTGGAATAGGTTTCCTATTGTAAGGGCCGTGTAGCACTCAAAGCTTTGAAGCAAGAGTGTTTGAATGTTCCTTGACTAAAGCTGTGAAGCAGAGTCAAGTTAGTTGTGTGCATCACTCAAAGCTGTGAAGCAAGAGTGATTGTGTTGCTTGATTAAAAAGCTGTGAAGCTTAATCAAGTGTTTGTTTTTGAAGAGTGTCTTCATCAATTATTGAGTCAAATTAGTTTATGTATCACTGCTGTGATTGAGGGGGAGTGAGTTGGTACTCAGGTTTAAGTTGTACTTAGATTGGAATTGCATTGGGTAGGTCTTAAGTGAAGGAGATAAACTGGTTGGTTTATTCCTGAATTAACATCTCTTATAGTGGATTTCCTCCCTGGCTTGGTAGCCCCCAGAGTAGGTGTTGTTGCACACTGAACTGGGTAAACAATTGACTGTGTTCTTTATTGCTTTTGTATTTACTGTCATATAGTAAGTCAGATACGGTGTCATAACATTGAACGTGACATTGAGTATCTGCAGCCAGAATTTCAGGTAGCCCTTGCATAAGATGTCGACGTCTAAACGGTGATAGAGTGACAGATTGTTGTAGACCTTGTCGTGGGAGCCTTGTGATTGATTGTAAAAGTTGTTGAAGTAGTTGGAATATTTTGAATCACTAGTCTGAGTCAGAAATGCGAGGAGATGAGTACGATTTCAAGAATGGTAAGTGTTGTTACTGATACAAAGAAATTTTGTTCTGATGTTATTGTAAGGTATGTAATAGTATGTCACTGCATGACGTCAATGTTCGCATTTTCGGATAACTTCGGAAATTCATATCTTGTGTTTTAAGTATCAGATTGATGTTTCATTTGAACCTATGAGGAGATAGAAATATATTATATCCTATGAAAGTGTTTTTGAATATGGTACATGCATTCCTATATGGAGGGACTCTGAAGTCGGTTACAAAACTAGTGGCTTTTTGGGCATAAATGATTATTATCGTAGTTGTTCGAGACGAGGTCAAGCGTAATATATTGTTGGCGAATAAGTTGAGAAATGAGATGTTCAACATTAAAAAGGATGTGAAAGTATTGGAGAAGCGCATAAAGATGCAGCTTATGATGATTAACAATGATTATAATGAAGATGTCCTTTTAAAGGAAGATGCTTTTAAGAGGAATTATAGTCGTCTTTATGATGCCAAGGTAGTGGCATGTGTAAGAGAAGAATTGGAGAGGTTCTATAACCAAAACAGTGTGGAAAGATATTGTTGAGATTTCAATTGGGACAAAATGACGTGTAATGTACTGGTATAGTAGTAATTATTGAGTTGGAGAATACTTAATCTTCGTGTGAGGTTAAGTGAGTGTAATATGGACTGTGTAATATGTTGGGCGTTGGTGGCTTATCGACAATATCAAATGAGAGGGAAATTGTGGGAGTATTTGTAAACCTCATTGGAGATTATTGGATTATGATGCTTTAGGTGACTTGAGTACAAGTTCTAAAGGAACACTATTATGGTTTGGTAACAATGGTTTATACTCCATTATGGTTGTCGGCTATTTATTGACAAATTGAGGAACTGATCACCCTTAATCTCTTGCTGATAGTAGACGAGATCGTGTTAGATGGTATAGACTTGTCTTGCTGTCTTAATGGTATGTAAAGTGATTGATGTTATATCGTGAGGATAGTCGCTCACCAGTTTGTGTGAAGTAATAGAGGAGTGGCTAGGAAAGAGTTGAGACGTATTGAACAATTCGGAGTAGCAGGCTTATATGCGAGCTAACGTCGCAAAGTAAATGATTAAGAATATCAAGTGAACAACGATTTTATGGTGGATGTTAAAGAAAGTATGAAACTAGATTGAAACTTGTATACCATATAGTTGACAGAAATTTTAATGAGGACAATGACTTAAGGTGGATGATCAGAGTTGCACAGCTGAAGTGTGATACGACGCAGTTGCTATGTGTGTATGACTCGTTAGAAGTGAAAGACTATATTTCAGAAGCCTATGGGAATGATATGTCTTAATCTACATGTTTGATTTGGTGGATTGTTGATATAGAGATGATGTGCCAGGGTACTGTGTTTTCTCGTAAAAATTTGCTAATTTTATAAGAATATTATTGTGGTTGTTGGTCGATGGTGAGTTGTGTGTATATTTGTTGAGTTATACTGTTAAGTTAATGTTATAAAGATTTTTTTTCCGCTGTCATGATGTCGTTGTTGGTTACCGTAAATGATGAATAATAGCCCATAATATGTTGGAGTTGATTATGTTGACTATGTTGATGTCACTATAAGGGCGATACGATGATATGAATAGAGTTGTTGATATTTTGTTGATAATTGACATACATATATATTTATGGGAATGAAATTGTGTATGTGTTTTGGTGTTGAAAATGCTGTTAAGATGATAATATGGTGTTGTATATCCAAGTATAAGTGTGTTATGGTTGTTACTACTTTAAATGTTGATATGTCAAAATATTGTTGAAGTGGTTGATAAGTTATTAACGATTATGTCGCGAAGGTGTTGAATGATTAGCATGTGTATATTTGATTTAAATCGTGTTGAGTTATTATTATGTAGAGAAAATAGTGATCGAAGTGTTTCCAGACACGACTTGGGAATCAAAGAATGAGATGCAAAATTCGCGTTAAGAGTAGTAGTATCGAGTAGATTTTCGAGGACGAAAATATTTTAAGTGGGAGAGAGTTATAACACCCGATAATTTAATTAATTATTTAATTAAATTATTTTCAAATTATTTGTTGAAATGTGTGAAACGTTGTTATATGTTGCTAAGTTGTTATTTGGTTGGTCATTTTAGTTGATTAATATTAGCAATAATATTAGAAAGTTTAGAATATTAGTTAGACCTATTTTGATGGTTAGAAGTAGTAATAAGTGGGATGTGTAAGTTGAGCCCATTAGGAATAATAATATTATTATTAGAATTAGTTATAATAATAAGAAATTAGGTTAATTAGAAAGATTAAGAAAGTCTTGGAGCAGTAACGTAGGAAGTGGCAGAGAAGGGGAACAAGGAAAAGAGGTAAAGTTAGGTTCGATCAGAAAATTATAGAGCGACCTTCAATCCGAAGTAAGGGTGGGGTTATGACTCTATAACGTGGCCTGTGATGAATATTATGTAGGAATTGGGTTGGTGTAATATTGTTGTGCGTATGTTGTTGTTGTTGTTTCTGAAATTGGTTGTTATCATGTTGTGGATGTTCCTGAATTGTTTACATAATTAATTATCTGTTGTTGGAAATTATAATATTGTTGATATAGTCGTTATGTTGTTAGGTTGATGTAATACTGCATTGTATCATGTTGTTGTGAAAATATTGTTAATCGAAGGAAGATTTGGAGAATTATGTGTTTGAATCAGTAAGCCTGTGAAGAAACTGCGTGAGAAACACTTTGTGCCGAGGGTGTAACACCCCTTCTAAAATACCCCGAATAATATTAATTATATCAATGATTAAAGACATATTCCATCAGAGTTAACACGGAACAAGGGATGTCACAATTATGAAATAAATAAAACTTCCAATAAAACAGTAGTCATGCTACACTGAGGGTCATTATTCAAATAATTCAATCAACTTAAGACCGTGTCTTACACAGCGGAAAAATACCATAACCAAAACGGAATAAACCAAAACATGATTATTCCCAATGAAATTCAAAGAAACAATTGAATAATAACTAATTCCTCAACTAAACGTTCCCCATTGTTACAACCTATCAGAGCACGACACTGACATGCGGACTTAAAGTAACATAGCTCTAGAGCCATCCTCACCAACTCCTGAGCTGCTAACTTTAATATGAAATTGTTAAAGTAAGGGTGAGATTTCTCATGATTAACATGCATTATAAGCTTCTCAATCAACATTATATCACAAGCATATTATTTCACCCATTTTAGCATAAATTCAGATTCAACACGCAGTTCCAATCATACAAGTCATTATGCACAAATCAATAATCAACCAAAGAATTGTAACACTGGAAGACATCCTAACATGTTACAATTCCATGCAAACACAAATGCAGACACAATGCATGTGGTACCAAGACGTGACCAAGTCACCCAACACTGATCCATCATCAACCGGATACAACAACCATCGATTCATCCATAAACACCCGAACATAAATCCAGCCTAACCACCCATCATCACCCGGGTATCGGTTAACGGCAATACAAGTCAAATTCCACACAATGGGAATTAACTTCACCAAAACAATGCATATGCACACACATCACTAGCATGCAACATCAAATCAGTCTATGAAATACATCAATTTATCATAACTAAACCAAAACCAAAAACATGATATCTCAACGATCATGCACACCATCATTAACAACATAAACATGCCTTTCATTCACACAATACTAATACATCCATCCATCACAGGTTCACTGCTACATACACACCCATGTGCGTTAGCCAATAATCACTTATTCCGGGATTTGACTCATTTTCAAAATAATTTCATGTTTTAGGAAATCTTTTCATTTTATAAAATAGAGCATTAAATTTAAGAAATAAAATCCAAAACGGCACTCAAAACGGACTTAAGGTTTGAAAGTTATGAATTTTCAAAGTTTAATATTTTTCAAAAGTTACAGCAGAACCCGGTTCCTACATATGCAGGAACCGGTTCCTGCGAAGTTCAAAAATCACGCTTCTGGAAAAATGTATGGGAACCCGGTTCCTACCTATACAGGAACCGGTTCCTACGTGCATTTTTGCCAGTTTTTATAAATTCACACAGTGGAACCCGGTTCCTCCCCACTGGGAACCGGTTCCCATGACCTGGAGAGTCAAATTCTGCACTTTTGACAACATTTATTCGTTCTAAACCAATTCCAAACATACCCATACAAATTGCAACACGAGAAACACCAAAACACGTCCATTTTGCACCATTATAACATCAAACAACACTATTTCATCATTCCTTTTTATCATCTGACACCCTAATGGTTTTCAACCTACAATTCGACGCAATAGGGACAATTCTACGGAACCCTAGAATTCCAAACCGGGATTCCCTAACATACTATGATCCATACTATTGAATATCTAAACCGATAATACGAATTAACTAATCGAAATCACCCCTTACCTTGTGGGTTCTTCGAATTCTGACGCTTCCGGTTTTCTCCTTCTTTTTCCTCTTCTCAAATGCACGTATGATGAATATTCCAAAATAACTCTCTTTCTCTTCTTTTTCCTTTTAATACTCCTTTTATTATTCCAATAAAATAATTAAATTAGTAATTAGTAAGAGTAGAGTATTTTACCCCTCACACCCTCTAATCACTCTTCACACCACCAATACTTCTTTCCTTTAATTAATTAAATTAATTCCAATAATCCAAAAATATCAATAATTAAATTTCCAATTAAATTAATAATTAAAAATTCTAATTATTTAATAATCGGATTATTTGGGGTGTCACAACTCTCCCCAACTAAAAGAGTTTTCGTCCTCGAAAACATACCTTAGACGAACAGTTCGGGATACTAGTCCTTCATCTGACTCTCCAGCTCCCAAGTGTCATTTCCATCTGCTGGTCCTCCCCAAGCCACTCTTACCAACACGATCTCCTTGCCTCGCAACTGTTTCAACTTCCGATCCTCAATTCTCGCAGGTACCGCTTCCACAGTCAAATTCTCTCGTACCTGTATATCGTCTACCCGAATCTCATGAGACGGATCAGCAATGTACTTCCTTAGCTGAGATACATGAAAAACATCATGCAAATTTGCAAGTGACGGCGGCAAATCAATCTGATAAGCAACTTTCCCAACTCTCTTGGTAATCTGAAACGGACCAATAAAACGTGGAGTCAACTTCTTTGACTTCAAAGCTCGACCAATACCAGTCATCGGAGTAACTCGCATAAAAACATATTCTCCTTCGCTAAACTCAAGATCTTTCCTCCTCTTATCGTGATAACTTTTCTGACGACTCTGAGAAGTCCTCA
The DNA here is from genome assembly GCA_948472305.1 of Vicia faba. Classification (NCBI taxonomy): domain Eukaryota; kingdom Viridiplantae; phylum Streptophyta; class Magnoliopsida; order Fabales; family Fabaceae; genus Vicia; species Vicia faba. The sequence goes on from OX451739.1 coordinate 345,340,450, forward strand.
TCTTCTCCTGAATCATCTTAATCTTTTCCGAAGTCTGTTGGACAATTTTCGGTCTAATCACAGCACTCTCTCCAGATTCATACCAACACAACAGTGTCCGACACCTCCTACCATACAATGCCTCAAACGGAGCCATACCAATGCTCGAATGAAAACTATTGTTGTAGGTAAACTCAATCAATGGTAGATAACGATCCCAAGCTCCACCTTTCTCCAACACACAAGCTCTTAACAAATCTTCCAACGACTGAATCGTTCTCTCCGTCTGACCATCTGTCTATGGATGATAAGCGGAACTCAAACGCAACTTAGTACCCAAAGCTTCTTGCAATCCCGTCCAGAATTTAGATGTAAACCTCGGATCTCAATCCGAAAAAATACTAGAAGGAATACCGTGCAAACTCACAATCTTCTCAACATACAATTCTGCCAACCTTTCCATCGGATAATCCATTCTTATCGGAATAAAGTGAGCAGATTTCGTCAACCGATCAACAATAACCCAGATAGAATCACAATTCTTTGATGTCCTTGGCAAACCAGACACAAAATCCATAGAGATTCCATCCCATTTCCATTCCAGAACAAACAGCAGTTCCATCAATCCTGACGGTTTCTGATGCTCAATCTTCGACTTCTGACAAACCAAACAAGCATACACAAACTCAGCAATTTCCTTTTTCATTCCCGGCCACCAAAACAACTTCTTCAAATCATGGTACATTTTAGTAGCACCGGGATGAATACTCAATCCACTACGATGTCCTTCTTCCAAAATACTCTTCCTAATCTCTGCAACATCCGGAACACACACCCTATTACCAAATCTCATAACACCATTCTCATCAATCTGGAACTCGCCTCCTTGACCTTGGTTGATCAATGTCAATTTATCAACTAACCCAACATCGGACTTCTGTCCATTCCGAATTTCTTCCAGAATACCACTAGTCAGTTTCAACATACCCAATTTCACACTATTCGGAGTAGTTTCACATACCAAACTTAAATCTCTGAACTGCTCAACCAAATCTAACTCACGGACCATTAACATCGACATATGCAAGGACTTCCTACTCAAGGCATCCGCAACAACGTTTGCCTTACCAGGATGGTAATTCAAACCGAAATCATAATCCTTTAGAAATTCTAACCATCTCCTCTGCCTCATATTCAACTATTTCTGATCAAAGAGGTACCTCAGACTTTTGTGATCACTGAACACCTCAAACTGAGAACCATATAAATAATGCCTCCACAACTTCAAAACAAACACAACAGCTGCCAACTCCAAATCATGAGTCAGATAATTCCTTTCATGTACTTTCAATTATCTCGAAGCATAAGCCACCACCTGCTTATCTTGCATCAACACACCACCTAATCCCATTAATGATGTGTCACAATACACAACAAAAGACTTAGTCAGATTTGGAAAAATCAAGATCGGAGCACTTGTCAGCCTCCTCTTCAGCTCTTGAAATCCTTTCTCACATTCAACATCCCAAACAAACATTTGACCCTTCCTGGTCAACTTAGTCAACGGTAACGCTAATTTGGAAAATCCTTCTATAAACTTCCTGTAATAACCTGCAAGACCCAGAAAACTACGGATCTCAGAAGCATTCTTCGGTGCTTCCCACTGAGATACTGCTTCTACCTTCGTAGGATCCACAACAATTCCATTCTTGGAAATTACATGGCCAAGAAAACTTACTTCACTTAACCAGAATTCACACTTGGACAACTTCGCATAAAGCTTCTTCTCTTTCAACAATTCCAACACAACTCTGAGATGTTCTGCATGCTCTTCATCGCTCTTCGAATAAATTAGAATATCATCAATGAACACCACCACAAACTTATCAAGATACGGATGAAATATCCTGTTCATATACTCCATGAAAACACCAGGTGCATTAGTAATTCCAAACGGCATAATAGAATACTCGTAATGTCCATACCTCGTTCTAAATGCGGTTTTCTGAATATCTTCCGACTTCACACGAATCTGATGATATCCAGATCTCAGATCAATCTTACTAAATATACAAGCTCCAACTAGTTGATCCATCAAATCATCGATCCTCGACAAAGGATATTGATTCTTGATTGTAACTTTATTCAGCTGTCTGTAATCAACACATAATCTCATTGAACCTTATTTCTTCTTAACCAACAACACCGGAGCACCCCACGGTGAAACACTCGGACGAATAAACTTCTTCTCAAGTAACTCCTCCAACTGTTTCTTTAAATCCGCTAATTCAGATGCCGACATACGGTAAGGCGCCATCGACACCGGACTAGTTCCAGGAATCAAATCTATAGTAAATTCTACCTCCCTCTCAGGTGGAAATTCACTAATGTCTTCCGGAAACACCTCTGGAAATTCATTCACCACTGGCAATCCATCACTCTTTGCTTTTCCCTCCGCTTCTATTGCAGAATACAACATAAATATCACAACACCATCTTTCACAGCTAGGTTCATCTGTTTAACCGACATAGTCACATCTTCGATACCAACCTCTTCAGGAAAAATAACCGTCTTCGCAAAATAGTTGATATGAACCTGGTTGAATTCCAACCAGTTCATTCCAAGGATGATATCAAGTTGTTCTAACGGTAGGCACACTAAATCCATACCGAAACCCCTACCAAAAATCACAATAGGACAATTCCTACAAACATACGAAGTAGTCACTGAACCCGACGCAGGAGTATCAATAACCATACTTCCATCCATATTAGAAATTTCCAAATTCAATCTTTTAGCACAATCCAAAGCAATAAAAGAATGCGTAGCTCCAATATCAATAATCGCAATCAAAGGTATGTCATTAATAAAACATGTACCTTTAATCAACCGATCATCTGGCTTAGTCTCTGACCCAGACAATGCAAACACTTTACCACCAGCTTGCTCCTTCTTGGGTTTTGTACACTGAGGACGAGTATGACCTTCTTCACCACAGTTGTAACAAGTCACCACTCTTACTCTGCAATCATTGGCCACATGGCCGAGTTTCCCACACTTGAAACACTTATTATCATTACTTTTGCAATCCACCATACGATGTCCTGTCTCGCTACACTTGTAGCACTTAATAGAAGAACAAGAATATCCTCCACCAAACTTCTTCCAACCACCGGGTCTCTGATTACTTCTATCATAAGGCTTACCACGATCCATTTGTTGCTTACCCTTCCTATCAACATACCCTCGAGCATTCGACTTAGTGCTAGCAAGATCCTCCTCTAAAATCCTACTACAGTCAACCAGATCAGGAAATCTTCGGATACACTGATACCGAATACCCTGCTTAATCTCATCACGAAGACCATTCTCAAACTTGATACATTTGGAAAATTCTCCATCTGCATCGTTAGTATAATGAGCATAATACTTCGCTAACTCAGTAAACTTCGAAGCATACTCACTGACAGTCTTGTTACCATGCTTGAGTTCCAGAAACTCAATCTCCTTCTTGCCTCTGATGTCCTCAGGAAAGTACCTCCTCAGAAAAGCCCTTCTGAACACAGCCCAAGTCAACGCAATACCATCTTCTTCCATTTCAGTTCTGGTAGCAACCCACCAGTCATCAGCTTCCTCTGCTAACATGTGAGTTCCGTTTCTCACCTTCAGCCCTTCAGCACAGTCAATTACTCTGAAGATCCTCTCGATCTCCTTCAACCACTTCTGAGCACCTTCGGGATCATGTGCACCCTTGAACAACGGAGGATTATTCCTCTGAAAATTCCCCAATTGTCGGTCAGCACCAATCACAACTTCCTGCTGGTTCCCTCCGAGTACTCTAGCCAACATTCCCAATGCTTCAGCAATAGCATCGTCGTTTCTTCAGTTACCTCTTCCGGCCATTGTTCTTGTAACATTACAAAACAACCTCATCAGCACACAAGTATCGACATTGTCATCTTACACTAGTCGCATACAAAAGGGATAACGACACAAGACAAGACCGACTATGCTCTGATACCACTATTGTAACACCCCTTCTAAAATACCCCGAATAATATTAATTATATCAATGATTAAAGACATATTCCATCAGAGTTAACACGGAACAAGGGATGTCACAATTATGAAATAAATAAAACTTCCAATAAAACAGTAGTCATGCTACACTGAGGGTCATTATTCAAATAATTCAATCAACTTAAGACCATGTCTTACACAACGGAAAAATACCATAACCAAAACGGAATAAACCAAAACATAATTATTCCCAATGAAATTCAAAGAAACAATTGAATAATAACTAATTCCTCAACTAAACGTTCCCCAGTGTTACAACCTATCAGAGCACGACACTGACACGCAGACTTAAAGTAACATAGCTCTAGAGCCATCCTCACCAACTCCTGAGCTGCTAACTTTAATCTGAAATTGTTAAAGTAAGGGTGAGATTTCTCATAATTAACATGCATTATAAGCTTCTCAATCAACATTATATCACAAGCATATTATTTCACCCATTTTAGCATAAATTCAGATTCAACACGCAGTTCCAATCATACAAGTCATTATGCACAAATCAATAATCAACCAAAGAATTGTAACACTGGAAGACATCCTAACATGTTACAATTCCATGCAAACACAAATGCAGACACAATGCATGTGGTACCAAGACGTGACCAAGTCACCCAACACTGATCCATCATCAACCGGATACAGCAACCATCGATTCGTCCATAAACACCCGAACACGAATCCAGCCTAACCACCCATCATCACCCAGGTATCGGTTAACGGCAATACAAGTCAAATTCCACACAATGGGAATTAACTTCACCAAAACAATGCATATGCACGCACATCACTAGCATGCAACATCAAATCAGTCTATGAAATACATCAATTTATCATAACTAAACCAAAACCAAAAACATGATATCTCAACGATCATGCACACCACCATTAACAACATAAACATGCCTTTAATTCACACAATACTAATACATCCATCCATCACAGGTTCACTGCTACATACACACCCATGTGCGTTAGCCAATAATCACTTATTCTGGGATTTGACTCATTTTCAAAATAATTTCAGGTTTTAGGAAATCTTTTCATTTTATAAAATAGAGCATTAAATTTAAGAAATAACGTCCAAAACGGCACTCAAAACGGACTTACGGTTTGAAAGTTATGAATTTTCAAAGTTTAATATTTTTCAAAAGTTACAGCAGAACCCGGTTCCTACATATGCAGGAACCGGTTCCTGCGAAGTTCAAAAATCACGCTTCTGGAAAAATGTATGGGAACCCGGTTCCTACCTATACAGGAACCGGTTCCTACGTGCATTTTTGCCAGTTTTTATAAATTCACACAGTGGAACCCAGTTCCTCCCCACTGGGAACCGGTTCCCACGACCTGCAGAGTCAAATTCTGCACTTTTGACAACATTTATTCATTCTAAACCAATTCCAAACATACCCATACGAATTGCAACACGAGAAACACCAAAACACATCCATTTTGCACCATTATAACATCAAACAACATTATTTCATCATTCCTTTTTATCATCTGATACCCTAATGGTTTTCAACCTACAATTCGACGCAATAGGGACAATTCTACGGAACCCTAGAATTCCAAACCGGGATTCCCTAACATACTATGATCCATACTATTGAATATCTAAACCGATAATACGAATTAACTAATCGAAATCACCCCTTACCTTGTGGGTTCTTCGAATTCTGACGCTTCCGGTTTTCTCCTTCTTTTTCCTCTTCTCAAATGCACGTATGATGAATATTCTAAAATAACTCTCTTTCTCTTCTTTTTCCTTTTAATACTCCTTTTATTATTCCAATAAAATAATTAAATTAGTAATTAGTAAGAGTAGAGTATTTTACCCCTCACACCCTCTAATCACTCTTCACACCACCAATACTTCTTTCCTTTAATTAATTAAATTAATTCCAATAATCCAAAAATACCAATAATTAAATTTCCAATTAAATTAATAATTAAAAATTCTAATTATTTAATAATCGAATTATTTCGGGTGTCACAGAGGGGCACCCGAGCGTGTCGACTGACACCATGTATGAAGAGGAGTGTGTCGAGCAGCATAACTCTATGACGAGCGACACGACCTGTTATTGTGCCGAGGGGTACAGTTGGGTGACAAGGGGCACACCCATATATATATATATATATATATATATATATATATATATATATATATATATATATATATATATATATATATATATATATATATATATATATATGGCAGATATTAAATTAACTACAGAATTGTTATGTGGCAGAGTTAGCAAAAATAAATAATAGCAGAGACTATTTGTTAGTTACCGAAGTAAACAAATTGTAGATTAACATATATAGCAAGTAGGATTAATAGATGACAGATTCAAAATGCTTAGCAGGGACAATTATTAATTTGCTGTGATGATGTTGTTGTTAATTGGGAAGTTGTAGGTAATGATGAATCTTGTTGTGTTGCCTGTATTGATTGGCTAAAACCAAGTTGTAGGCTATTAACAGTAAAATAATAGCAGAGATAATTCATGGTAGTAGGAGATGATTCATAGTAGTAGGATGTAATTACAAGAACCCTATCGGAAAACTATTAACAGTATAATAGCATGGTACATGTAGCAGGAATAAGTTGACAGTAGGAGTTAATTGTGAAATAGTGACAGAAAGCTATTAGCAATAAAACGACAGTAGAGAATTAATTAGTAGCACTAGCAGTAGTAGAAACTGTTGATAGTAGTACTAGCTTATATAATAGTTACAGTAGGTTAATATTAGAGGAACCGTCACAAAACGTCTAATAACCGAATATAGACGTATAACTGAATAATTATGTAGTGTTATTGCAATGGGTTTCGATTGTATTTGTGAATTTTACTATGTTGTTGTAATGTTAATATTGTTGATGATGCAAAGTTGCAGGATATACTGATGTTGTTGAAATGCCTCTAATTCTGGGCAGATAAGTTGTAGGCTTGTGGCCAGTGTTGAATTGTTGTTGTTGTTATTGTTGAGTTACTGTTGAATGGTTGATGTTGTAGTTGTTGTTGTGTTTTATAATGTTGTCGCATACATAGCATAATAAGTTGGGAGCTCATGCTCTGTAAGTTGGCCTGGAATGGCAAGATTTGAAGTTGAAGGTTTATGCCTTGTTGATGCCTCTATTAATTGGAAGATTATTAAGTTGAGAGTTTTGCTTCGTTGGTACCACATGCATTTGCACCGTAACAAGTTGCATTTCATATTGCATCTTTAGTTGTTGTGGTGATGAATTAGGTGTGATATTATGTTGATGACTTGGTTGTAATGGATGTCGTTTAAAAGCTATGAAGCGGTGATTTTGTATGATCTGATTATAATATATTATTTATGATACATCTGATTATATTGTTTGATATCTCACTATTGTACCCTAAAAATTTTCCCTCTCATTTTTTCAAGACCATTCCTTACGTAGTTGGTTACAAACACTTGTTTAAGGAAAGTATAAAAATTTGAAGGTATGAGGTGTCTCCAGCTCAGAAGTTCTGACGATGAAATTCTGGTTGCTCTGATAAGGAAAGTTCTGAGCGTCTCAAACTGGAATCCAGAATCATCAACGAGAACAACATTTGAGAGGCTGATTAAAGAAGTTCTGATAGGGAAAACTCTGAACAATTAGAGTCAGAAATCAGAGTCATCAATGAGAACAACGTTTGAGAGGCTGATTGAAGAAGTTCTGATAAGGAAAACTCTGAAAAATTAGAGTCAGAAATCAGAGTCATCAATGAGAACAACGCTTGAGAGGCTAATTGAAGAAGTTCTGGTAAAGAAAACTCTGAGCAATTCAAATTTGTGCGAGGCGCCAACCCTCACTTGTCCAGGTTCACTCAGAATCTCAGAAAGGCATGAAAATTCTCAAAATGGAAATCTTTTAATGTGTCTGATTCTGTTTTCAAAGCTGTGTTTAATGGTCGGTCTTTAAAGCCATGTTTCTTTCCCCATTTTCTTGTCCCCTCCACCACCTATAAATCCAATACGTCAAACACAAATAAAAAAAAGAGAGAGGGAGAGAGAGAAAAAGAGGAGAGAATATACGCTCATGCTGCCACAAAAAAAAACACACCACAATGCTCAAAAATTCAAAAGTGCCCCCATTTGAAACACGCTTTGCAGGCGCTCTAAGGTCCAAATAAGTGTCCACGTTCTGATTCTAAAATCTCCAGGGGTAGCATCAACACCACAAATCCAAGTATTGATCATATGTATATTTTTTAATTTCATCTTTTGAAGCTAGCATTCTGTTTTGTACTAACGTGTTTGCGTAGAATCTGATTATAGACTAGATAGGCCATAAATTCCATGTTGATTCTGAGCCCATCAGAGCATACAACCAGAAGGTTGGCTCTGATGGGCTGACTCCAGCAACCCATGCATAGCATCCTTTTAACTGATTTTGGCATTAGCACGTGCAGTTTTTGATGATCTGGAATCATATATGTTTTTGTCTGTTCATTTGTAATGACAATTGATAAACAGGTCCAGCTAGTAAAAGGGAGCGCATATAATGAAAGGATCTGGTTTCAGTGCCTAGATCTTGCATTTTTCTCTTTCTAATCAGTTTATTGCAGATTCAGGCGTTCACTATCAGATCACGTGTCATCATATCATCATCATCAAATCATCACCATCAGAACATCACAGAGTCAGATCAAGTGCTCTAGATTTGGGTGCTTATGATGGGCCCTCCAGAGGCTAAATGTATTAAGTCTCGTGCTGACTCTGGGTTGGCCAATTTCTGGGCTCAACATTTTTCCAGACCACGCTACCCATGTTCTGATGCCCTTTATTCATCTTATTTTCTTGACTTCTTTTTAACTCTTTTACATTAAAAAAATCAAGTCATAACAAAAAAAATCAAAAAAATAATAAATAGATTTAGGTTCTTTCTAAAATTAAATAATTAATTAATTATTTTAATATTATTTTATCAATTTAAAATTAAATTAGACTTAGGTTCATTTTTAATTTAAGTTATTTTCTTAATAAAAATTACAAAAATATTAGAATTAGGATTTATTTCATTCAACTTTTATTTTCTTAATTAGAAATAAATTTGGAATTAATCATTCTCTTAGCAAAAACCAAAAAAAGATTTTCTTTTATGTTTTCAGACATACTTTCAACTTTTCGCATTGTTTATATTATTGTAATTGATGTATGGGATGTAATAGATGATAAGTAGACTCTTTTTATTGCTTTATTTTCTTTTCTCCATTTGCTTTAGAATGTAAATCCCCCTCCCCGAAGCCATGTAATAGTCTAGATTTATACTTTCCGCATTTTATTTTTCTGTATATATTACTGTTAATAACTAGGCGTGTATGGAAAGACTAATAATCAAACGTTAGCTAACCTAACAAAAAGACAAAAAAAATAATTGAATCTCAACACACTTGCACATGCGCACCTCTAAGGTATCTCCCACTTTGGTTGCCTTTAAATAAAACAGTCATGAGGTAGGAACGCTTTAGTAAAGACCCATAAATCAAAAAGATCATAGTCCCTCGATGACCCTACAATTTCCTTTCGGTAAATGATCTAGTCCCTAAAAGAAAATTGCTAAAGCGTCTCCATAAATTGCCTTCGTGATTGTAAAACGTCCATTCGATTGTCCCTCAACATATGACGATAGGGCTACCTACTCACTAATAGTAGGATAGCACTATCTAAAGGAAGGGAGGAAAATAACATCCTTTTTCGAGTTGGTAGACTGTTCTTAAGTACTTGCTCAAATCTGAATTTTTCACACTTACACACTTTTCAAAACTATTTTCAAAAACGCTTTATCACACTCTTGAGGACTGATACAAGAGTTACCATAAAGCAAACAAAAACTTTCAAAACACACAAACACACAAACAGTTTTCAAAATGAGCAAGTACCTAAGAGCCCGTGGAAAACCATCACAAACACATTTCAAACAAAGCATTTCAAAGTGAGTTAACAACTAAGAGCCTGTAAATAACTACAGATGAAAATAATGTTAACACCTTCCCTTTTCATAACTTACCCCCGAACTCAAGAAAAAAATTCCAAAAGGTCTTTCATGTTCTTTTCACCCTTTACTTTATTAGATAAAAGAAAAGTCGATGACGACTCTTACTATCCACAACAATTGCGATCAAACGTAAAACACACACGTCAATTCTCCCACCGTATTACACTACCTATAATTTATACTAACTAACTTTAATGAATAACAAACTATTTTGAACTAAACTAATAAAAATCTTTAAAAAAATTCAAACTCTAACTTTAAAACCACCTCATCTAAACTAGGTCATTTTAACAACTTTACATGAAATAAGTTAATATTTATCTTATCACAATCACAAATCTAAATTATTTTATATATAGAAAAAATATCATTTAATTTATTTTAATAATAATAAGTTAAGTAAAGAAATTAATAATAAAAAGTTGAATTCCCTATCTAGAAGCTTGAAATCTGTTCCCATTTCACATTTCAGTGTAAATTCAAATTTATGATCGAAGATGTCGAGATTGCGAAGAATGTTCCAAGCATCAATGGATGCTACTAAGAAAGGTATTCACTTTTCAACATTCATTCAATGCATTACTTGAAGATTTTGATTCATTATTTCATCTCTCTCTGAAGCTATATCCGGTAGTTTTGATGATTTGATGCCTCCACCTGAAAAATACATATTCAACTTCAATTCCAAGAAAGAGTTAACCAAATGGCATTTGTATTCCGATTCTGAATTCGGGGGTGCGTTATTTTTTACTAGTTAGCATTTTTTGTTACTAAAGTTTGTAACTTGGGTTGATTTGATTTTAGGGTTTTTTGTTGTTGTTGTTTAGGGTTATCATCTGCATCTCTGCAGATACCTGAATCTGAGAATGGGACTACTACTGGGATTTTCTCTGGGAATCTTTCTCTTGAGGTTACTCAGGGGGCTAAGTGGAATATTAGTAGAGGTGGATTTTGTGGAATGCGCTCCAAAAAGGTTGCTTGTTTTTCTTTCTTTTTGTCAAATAGTTGGTTCAACAACAACCTTTGACATGCCCATGAACTATTTTCAACTTATTTGCGTAAACTCTATGATAGTTTGTGGAAAATGAATATTAGAGAGAGTGTTGGGTAGAAACATGATCCATGTAGGTGACCCCACTTAGTGGGATAAGACTTATTGTTGTTGTATAAGTATTTGTATGATAAACACTTATGCTATAAGCGCACATTTAGTTGTATTGTATATCAATATAAGGCCTAAATTAAGTTGTCTTTCTGCAATAATGTGTTTCTGCAGTTTGATGGCTTCATTGACTTGGATTCATATGATACTATAGCTATGAAACTTAAAGGTGATGGACGATGTTATATATCTACTGTGAGTGCCATCTTCTTTCCCAATGCCAAAATGTTATGTTATCCTTGGAAATTTAGAGGGTTTCAATACTAGTTTGATTTTGGTGCAGATCTACACGGAGAATTGGGTTAATTCACCTGGACAGATGGAGGATAATTCGTGGCAATCATTTATTTATGTGCCTAAAGACAACTGGTATATTGCAAAGGCAAGTCTCATTTCCATCTATCTGTATACAAGATTATAAAATAACGTAATGACCCCCAACTAGACTTTCTGTTTGTATTGTGATAACCTGCAATTTAGTATGAAGTATTCTCAAATGATTTTTGAGTGACTCGTGTACAATGCCCGGATGCTTGTGACTGTTTTTCCTGCCATAATATAAACTACCTTAATAGTTATGCCAAGTTAAATTGCAAAAAGTAATTACTTTGACGGGCTTTAACTCTGTGAATAAGGACTCAATAAGGTGCATTGAAAACACATACGCCTTGCTCTTGTGGCTTTCCATCCATTTTTCTTGGAAGACTTATCCTACCCCTGCAATGTTTGACAACAGGTGGTAGGGTTTGTGATTAGAAATAGCATGCTGGCGTTTTGATTATACAAATTTCTGGAGTATTGCGTATTAACAATTTATACATGGTTGCTATGAACCAACACTCCCAAAACTTTAAAATATTTGGTAAAATCGGGTTAGCTTGCTTACAAATTGTGTGTAAACCTAGGTAGACTCACAAAAGTCAGGAGTTTGAGGACAATTGAATAAGCCTATAATTTAGTGGGTACTTTACATGCCTAGAATGACAGTGATTTTTAAAATGCACAACTGCAACAGCTGAATGATAATGCTTCATAGTACACAAACCCTAATCCTATATTTCTAGCAAGATAGTTAGACTTTGTGAGTATTAGTTACTTAATTAGGAATTAGTTACGCGATTAGTTAGTGCACTTGAGCTCTATAAATTGGACAATTATGTACATAATTCATCATCTTTTTTATCAATCAATATGATTCTTTTTTCATCATCCCATGATTCTTCATAGTGACACTCAGCTTTATAGATGCACTTAACATTCCAACTTGAATTTGTTTAAGGATATGAATGTTCAAGTAAGTCTCAGCTCAACTCTCTACCTCATAGTCCCAAATTGAACCAAGTCGTGAACCAGAAAACATGCAGGAACTCATCGTTGCAAGTTTGCAATGAAACCAAAAGGCCAACTAGGTGAATGTACCCAACTCTGCTGAGTTGATACCTAGCTCTACTGAGTTAAATTCAGTTCCAGCGAGAGGATCCCAATCCAGTCATCCTTCACTCTTTATTAATATCGAACATTGTTATTTGTCAATTTGCCCATTGATTTTAAACTTGCTATTCTTTTTCCTGTGACGAATTGGGAAGTTTTCTTGTGATTTTTGAATTTGTTAATCAAATTTTATTTTTGATGCTAGGTTTGTGTATTTTGCTACATTTTCTTCTATTTTGGTGTGGTCTCCTATGGTTTAAGCCGGCTCTGGCCCAATGTTGTAAAAAAGGAGCGCTATAGCATAGCGGATTTTGATGAATCCGCTGTGAAAATCACAATGCTATACCAGTTTTGATATTACGGAAATAACGGTTGTCCATTCTAGTTTCTACGAGCTGATATAGCGGCAATAGCGGAAAAAGAAGAATTGTATGATAAATGATTTTTAAAGTGATAAAATTGAAGAATCTGCATGTGTACCAAACATGGCCTATTTTAAAAAAAGAAAAATTGAAAAGTTAGTGAGTATTACTCCTATATTCACCGTAACGCGTAAACCTTTCAATGTGGGAGCTAAGTTTTTTCATATTCCCTTTTTTATTCGTTTGCAGCATGTCTTCTTTTTCTATATAATTGACTTATTTAAATTGATATGCGGCTTCCTCTATTTGACCGAGCTGCTATTTGCTATTTCACATAGTTTTGCTGGGCACTGATCTTTACTATTTGAAACTTTTATGAAAGAATAATTTGTGTGCCTTGCTGGCTTTCTATGAATATGAATGCGAAGCGATGGATTTCATAATCATTGGCCCGTATTTAGCAGTGAGCTAGTTACATGATTTTCTATTGTAAATTTCAATATTTTGCATAATCGCCATGTACTTAGTAATTTCATTGAATGACCAGATTCCTCTAGCTCGATACCTACCTACATGGAGAGGGAACGTCATCGATGCAGAAATTGAAATGAATCCATCCCGTGTTCTTGGCATGTCTTTTTCTGTCAATGCTGAGGGCGGTGTCCCAGGTGCTAGATCCGGACCAGGTGATTTCAGACTCGAACTTGATTGGATAAAGGCCATGAGAACACAATGAACTAGTATAGATTTGTTGCAGATAAAAGTCAAGAATTTTGTTCTTCTTCTAGGGTAATTAATTAATTCTGACCCTGTTTTGTAATAATAATGTATCAATTTGTGATTCATAAAGGAAAAATATATTGGTAGTCATTATTCCACATACAAGTTCTTTGCATAAAACAGATTTCATTATTTTCTTCATATTCATAACAGAAGAATCAAGATTCATTGCATTCATCTGGAAAAAAAAAACAATTTTTATATTGTCTGTAAGAAATTATCCAAACAAAAAGACAAATTTTGTCAATATATTTTTGGAAGTTTTTTTTATAAATGTAGAGGAAAGACAAAATTAATTTCTGTTTTGTCACAAGCATCTTGTGATATTGTGATATACACAGAATTTCAAGTCATAGTAACCACAAACATATTAGAGATTCTGTGATTAAGGCATAGGATATTTTTCACCTTTAAATCTACACCACTACTCATACTTTTGAATTGAATGGTAGATAGGTGGGATTATGATTACTAATATGACTTATCTCACGTGTGAAAGTAATTATGCACAATTTCAGTTTCTGTCGTGTACATGGTGTACTACTGTTAGACATGTTTGTGTGTGCATAAGGGGTGTGTGGTGGTGATGCTTGACTTTCGGTTTTGTGAACCTTGTTATTTTTGTTGTGGCATTTCTAGGAACTTCTGATTATAATTGAGCTAGGCAAAACGGCCCAACTTACCCAATTTTAGCATGGGTCGCTATCAACCTGGCCAAAATGGATGGAGCAAACCAACTTACTATGGCCACCTTTAATTTTAATAATAATAATAAGGTGTTGTTTACTATACCGCCGTATAATGATCACATTCTTTATGAAAACTCTAAAATATCCTTCTTAAACTTTGAATTTCAAAATCTTAATGCACTCATTTTATATCTCATTTTTTGATGTTTGTCAAAAAAATTAGTTTGGGCTCCAATCTCTATCTCATAAATCTGAATTCCAATCTTTCGACATTTCCAGCGGGAAAACAAATTTGTTGGAATTTTAGTTAATGTTTATGTATTATATTGCTCATTGTTTTAAATCATCTGAGTTTTTGAGCTGAAATATAAATGTTGCATTCAAATTTTAAATTTTAGATTATGTTGGTATTATGTCCGAAAAGTGAAATCCGTACGGTTCCGTTATAAAATTTGAATTTGCTTATGTTTGATTATAGTTATGGTGTACTGACGCTTCTTCAACACTATTTTACTTGTGGATGTTGAATCGAGTGATGTCTACGTGGATGTTAGAAAATAATTTATAAATAAATAAGAAAGACTCAAAAAGTTTGATTAAGACTATGTACAATAGTTTACATATTCTACACACTTTTTTCTCACTTTTTTTACTCCACATCATCTTCTCTTTCTTCCACATAATAATTCAATACATATTCAATTTTTACTCACTACAATAATTTTGTTTAATAAAATTCAACACCCTATCTCACTATTTTTATTTCATATTTTAATTTTCTTTTACATTTTTCTTTTTATGATTTTATATTAATATCAATTATCGGTTGAAATAAAATTAAAATAATTAAGAGTTAAATAATTTTTTTAATTTAATAACTTTTTTTAAATTTTATATTCTTAATTATTATTTTTTTAATTTTATAAGAATAATCATTATTAAAACAAATAAAAGTGGATAAAATAAAAGAGTTTATTGGAGGTTAAATAAAAAAAATAAAGAAATTTTTCTGTGTGTCCAAACGAAATGAACTAAATTTTTATTTATAGACAAAAAAAATAATAAATTTTGATGAAAATAAAAATAAATAAAAAATTTATTTATTATAAAATAATTGATTTCAAATAATTAAAATAAATTAAAAATTTAAACAATCATATCAACCAATAAGATTTTACAAAGTATTATACGTGACCTCATTTCTTCCTCATTCAATATGTTAAATTTTTAACATCAATTAATCTACTTCACTTCCAACCATTTATTCAACACTTTATTATACCTATTCAATTATTGAATGATTTTTTTAACACCCCTATTATATTCAGCCTTATAATATATTGAGCTTTAAATTTGATCATGTCAGCAAACTAAGGTCTTTCAAAAATAACAAACATCCTATTGTTTGGGAATATGATCATCTCTTCATTTAATTCTTCAATCTTTGTTTTAACTTACTCGAATTGAGCATCGTCTAGAAATTTTACATATTATTTTCTTCAGTATCTAAAGTTTTTTCTCTCTATAATAAAGTTTACTATAACTCTCTCTAATGGTGGATAAGTTGTTTCATTTAGAGTTGTATCTTCAATTATTTCTTCAATTTCATCAAATTGAGCTTTTTCATTTTAAAATTTGTTTCAAAAGAAAAATAATATATATAACGACTCTTAGCTATTTCTTCATTTATTGAGCTATTTCTTCATTTATTTGATTTATGATAATTTTAAAAAGAATATTGTATCATCTCATAAATGTGATTCTGGTAGATTTAGTTGTTGTGTTTCAAATGTGATTAAAGGGTAAATCTTAGAAATAATGATCTTTACTCTTTAGGGTAATGTTTGGTAGATGAGAAAAAGAAGAGAGAGGTTGAAGAGAAGAGTGAAACTTCTCCAGTTTGGTTGGGGTGAGAAAGAGAAGAGAAGGAGTTATAATATATATGGGTCCTATCATTTTTTTCAATCTTCTCATAATTAGAGAGAAATGAGAAATAGTAGTAATTTTTTAATTTTATCCAATTAATATATTTTAAACTTTTATATAATTTTTTAATTTATGGTGTATTAACTTTTTTATCTAAAGGATATTTTTGTCTTTTTAAAAATAATTACACTTCTTTTTATTCTATTTTTCTCATACTTCTCTTACAATAAACAATACATCAAATTTATTCTATTTTTCACTTTTTTTTTCCTCATCTCACACTCTTTCTCACATCTTTCTCTCTTCTCATTTTTATCTTACAACCAATCACACCCTTAAAGAGACATTCAAAAGCAAAGATAATCAAAGATGGTTAAAGAACCATACTTGTGGCATTGTTAGACAACCTAAGCATAAAAAGGTGGTGGGGTTAAGTGCAAGTGGATACAACTAAAAAATCAAGGTTCAAGGATGGTTTGGATTTGATCAAAGTTGTTGAATGATAATTCATCTTAGAGAGAGCAATAAGGTGGTTGACGGTTAAATTGACATCACCGTCAATTTTGAGTCAATGTAGAGATTTATAGGAGTGTGTCTCAAAATATAAAGTAATGAAGAAAAGAAAACATTTTTATAGACTTTCAAAAATCAGAATCGTAAAAAGAACTAGAAAAGTCGATAGAGGATGGAGTCAAAGTTGGGTAGATGGTGGTCTTGGACCATGTCTGTTTCGTTTGTGGATCCATTATGTGATGGATCGTGTTCTAAGTACGTTTAGATATGGATGTCAATGGGGCGGGGCGGGGCCGGGGGGACACTTCCCCATCTTTTTCCCCACCATCAAATTCATTCCCCGTCCCCGTCCCCGATCTCCGTCACGGGGGAATTTCTATCCCCATCCCCGTTCCCCGCGGGGATCCCCATAGATCTTACATTTATTCATTAATATTTTATTTTTTTAAAATGTTTATATTTTCTATAAAAATAAAAAGCACAAAGAATTCACATATTTATTATGTTATTAAAAAATACTAGTATTTACATTTTAGGGTCTAATATTTACATTTCTCTCTTTTAATAAATACATGAATATTTATTTATTTATTTTTATAAATAAACATAAAGGAAATGACTAAAAAACCTAATCTAAAATATATATATTAAATTAACTATATTAAAATAATAGGCGGGGCGGGGTCCCCGCGGGGCGGGGGTGTATTCCCCGTCCCCGTCCCCGAAATGCTCTCGGGGGAATTTTTCTCCCCATCTTTGGGCCTCGAACGGGGCGTTTCCCGCGGGGATCCCCATTAACAGGTCCAAACTGACATCCCTAAGTTTAGATTTGTTAAATTTGAGTAGTTATAAATATTTATCTATATCACTTTTGTTAGTTAAGGGAAAAATATATAGGAAATAAGTGATAATCTTAGTTAAAGAGGAAATGATAGAAATTTCTTGGAAGGAACCTTTAAAGGTATTTAATCGAATTGGAAAACACTTTTAAAAATCTTAAATTTGTATGATTCATATAAAATTTTTTTGAGAGATTGAGAACCACTTAAGATAAAAAATAGAGTTTATTTTAAAAATTTGAGAGAATATTTTTTTAAACTCATTTATAATATTTTATAACAACTTTTGAAAATTTAGTAAATTAGAGCTCTTCTCTCTCTAAAATAAATCATTTTGATTGAATTAGATAAAAAATTTAAGTGTATTCAACTTTTTTCTTCCTCTTGCTTGTTTTGAATTTATTTACATTACTATGTAGATTATTTTATTGATTGAATTAATTTAATTGATTGCCATTATTTTTTGTCACACTTTTCATAATTTTTAATAAAATTAATATTACTGTTAGTTTCACAACGAAAAGATTTTTGTGGAGTTAAACCTTTCAAAATCATAAAAATGATGTTGTTGAATAATATCGGTTGCAATACTTTTTCTTTGAGATTTAATTTGAGATCTTCTTGATTTGTTTGTGTTTTTACGACTTTAGATTTTTTTGTTATTGTAAGTTAAATATTTTGATTTGATTTGATTTGATGATAAAGATTTTAGAAAGTTTATTTTGATGATGATAATAAAAATTGTTGGAAGTTTATTGGACGTGACGGTATAACAAATTGTTGAAAGTTTAATTCGATGATGGTGATGAAAATAATTTTAAATTGTAATTAAAATGATGAAGAAGAAATCAAATCAATAAAAGAGAACTCTTAAATAATGCTAAGTCGGAACAAAATTTGTTATGTAAAACTCATCTAAGAGTAAAGATGTCATGTCAAATTATTAAAACTTAACATTTTATTGTCAAAAACTAACATAAAGGACCATACTGACTAACACATACTATGTATTTAAGAGATCAAAAAGTAATTTTTTAATAAATAAGAAACTAATAAATAATAAAAATCAGTTTAATGAAACACTAATCTAGTTAAACATTTAGTCTTTTTATAAAAAAAGCAATTTATTTTTACTTTAGCCAAGTTGAAAATGTGATTAAATTTAAAGGGCCCACGCATATTCATAGGTCAAGTTTAGGCAGCTAAATTTGAAAAAACCAATGGTTGGCGGTTTGAATGAATTTGACCCACAAATCTTTAGACGATTGTGTTGCTAAAGGAATTTACAAGTTATAACACAAGCAATGGTTTTGTATTAAAAAACGAGCAAGGAAATAAAATAAATTAGGATCTTAATATTATGTGTTTTTCAACATGTAAAGAAATCAAAATATATAAAAACTTATTAAAACAATAATATTTTAAACTTTGAAACAATTGAATACATCTTTTATATGATATTTATATATCCGACTTCACGATAAAAAGAGATTGATAATTAATTTATCAATTTCTTTTTAAGTGTCGGTTTTGTAAATAATTTAATTTTTTTTTAATTGTTATTGTCATTTTTGAAATTCAAAATAGTGATGATTATAGTTTTGTTAAAATTAGCTCTAACTATTTATTATGGAAAAAGAAAAAGTATATTAAAATGATCAAAAGTTAGAGAATATTATAGGATAAAGAAAAATCATAATTTAAAAAGTAACAACAATGACTAGCTTTATTGATATGTGTAAAAAAAAAAAGAGTATCATTTTGATCAAAAGACGTGCAAATTATAATGGCAATGTAAATTCAACCATTTTAATTGTCACTCTTATTAAACTACCCGAACCCTCAGCGACCAATAAGACAAAAATGAGTTAACGAGTCGACAATCACCAATCACTAACAAAAATTAAGAGACTTTTTATAACACAGTCTTTATTCAAGCTTGGCACTTGTCATGAAAGTCAAACATTTTCATTATATAATATATCTATGAACCTTTACTCGATTCATACTAATTTGAGAAGTTATGTTGAAGTTTTGTAAAGTTAGGATGAAGTTTTTAGAGACTGAGATAAGGCGAGAGAAGTTAGAGTTTCACTTACAACATAATTTGTTCTAAAGTGAATTATTATGAACCCTTGTTAAAAGTTAGCTAGAAGTATGTTGCTGTTAGTTCCTAAATTCGACACCCACAGACATTGGTCTTATTGGCTAAAAATAGATTGAAGAAATCTAAAGTTGCCAATATTCCGACCAGAAGAGCCTAAAATACTTAGAGAATTCTCTAAGTTAAAGTTGGTCTTCGACCAAGAAGTGTTTGGCAATCTTCGACCGAGAGGATACTGCGGTCTTCGACTGAAAGATTCTTGTATCAGCAAGCAAGTGGATTTTGAATCTGAAGAAAGGAGGGAAAGGCAATTCACTTGACAGTTGAGGAAAGTAACGTGGCATGAAGATAAAAGTAGAAGCATATGATGAGGACATCCTGGAACGAGGCAACTGCTCGACGATTACTTAGTTTTAGTATAAATATAGGGATTTCATGTAGATTTCCGTGTGTTCAACTTATTAGCACAAGTCACTCAATCATATCCGCGTATCCGCTGTGAGAGAAAAGATATTGAGAATGTACGTTTAAAACACCATCTTTTATTTCAATCAAAGTATTTAGAATTACTTTACATTCCTTGCCATTTACATCCCTGCGCAAACTTTATCATTACTGCAAATTTACTTTATTCTGCCTTTTACTTGCATTTTTTTAGCATTTTTCAACCTTTTTCACTTAAACTCACTTGCTTATTATATAAAAAAAACTCAGCATATGTCCTAGGATCAATCTGATCGATCCTGCAAGTCACCAAAATAACCCTTTTTGGAAGATCAACGATTGTTTATCAATTTCCACGGTAAACAAATTGGTACGCCTGGTGGGACGTTGCTGAAGTTCTTTTATTTTTTATATAAACTTTGGTAAAAATAGTTTTTATCATAAATGCTTCAAGTAATTTATTTTATTTCAAAGATTGTTATATGTTATTAAGAAGTGGAAAAACAACCACAAACAAATACGTACCTAAGAGAAGAAATAGGAAAATGGCTAATCCGTCTAGTAGTGGAGAAATTCCCCCACCAATTTCTGGCATTGGAACCACGGTTACACCAACGATTACTGAGCATATGTCATCAACAGTTGGTTCGACACCAGCGTTGACGGCTACACAAACAGAACCAATACTTTCTTATGTAGGTCATAGGGTCCACCAGGAACACCCTCACCAAAGGGAAATCCAGGAGTTCGACCCTATATCTCCCCAGGATTTTCGACAGCATGGATGGGTCGAGACCAACCCTATGGCATGCCAACTACTCAAATAGCAAGCCTTATGAATGCTGCGCCCATATTTTCAGACCCTTTGGTGAGTGCATCTTCGCCATTGCAAGGATCTGGAACTAGTATGGCAAATTTGGGTAGGAACCAATTCTTAGGAGGAACATCTCATACGATGCCAAGCCTTACAAATGCTTCTACATTAATTTTGAGGTAACAAATGGATAAAAGTAACCATGACATGGTGCAAATGTTGGCACAAACTTTGAGTACAATGCTAAACCCTCTGATACAAAATACCACCCAGTCGAATCAGCAAATGACAACGCAAATGACGCGCATGGCTGAATTTTTTGGGGTTCCCCAACCTATTCGACAACGCCAAAGAGAGCTGATAAGACAAAATCAAGGTGTAGTCTTAGAGGATGACATGACCATTAACCAAAACCCACAGCCAGTGGAAATGAGCCATAGAGTGGAAATCGTACAACCTAGAGTAGAAATACCCAGGGTTTTCCCACAAATCCCTAGAGTTGTCGAACAAGATATAGTAATGGTAAATAGAAACCAAAATGCTGATGAGGTAATACAGCTGGTTCGACACCATAACTATGCGGGAGATAATAACTTGACAGCCATGGTCGAAAGGATCATGGCACAAAATAGAGTGAATATTGGCTTTCATAGGCCAAACTTTACATCTCCGTTATCAGATTATATCTTGAAATTAGAATTACCCCTAGGTGGAAAGTTCCAAAGTTCACCAAGTTTCAGGGGATAGGACAGAGTCCACTATCGAACATGTAGCAAGGTATTTGATAGAAGCTGGGGAAATCTCAAATAATGAGAATCTTAGGATTAAGTATTTCCCAAGTTCCCTAACCAAAAATGCCTTCACTTGGTTTACCACATTTCCAGCCAATTCGATCCATAATTGGAATCAGTTGGAGAAATTGTTCCATGAACAGTTCTATATGGGACAAACCAAAATAAGTTTGAAAGAATTGGCTAGTGTGAAAAGGAGGTTCACTGAGCCAATAGATGAGTATCTGAATAGATTTCGACTGCTCAAAGCCAGATGCTTTACACAAGTTCCGAAACATGAGTTGATCGAAATGGCTGCAGGGGGTCTAGATTATTCCATTAGGAAGAAATTAGATACCCAATACCTGAGAGATATGGCCCAATTGGCCGACAGAGTTCGACAAGTAAAACGTCTTAAGGATGAAAAAGTTAAAGCGAATAAAACTCATCGAAGAGAAAGGGTAGAGTATGTCGAAATGGATGATGATGATCCAAAGACATCTAGTGATCCTATAACTGTCGAAGAGAGTGAGATCGATTTAGAAGAATTAAAGCAAGGACCACCATATTCTTGCAAACTGTTAACACCCTCAAATGGGAAGAATCCTATTGAATCAGAGAAGAATAATGACAGGTTCCCAAAAAAACATATAGTTTCGACGTCATAAAATGTGACGAAATATTTGAATTATTAGTTAAAGATGGTCAGATGATAGTGCCCCCTGGGGTAAACATGCCTCCTTTAGATCAAAGGAAAAAGAGAGGTTTTTGTAAATATCATAATTTTTTGGACCATAAAACCTCACAATGTTTCCTTTTCAGGGATCTCGTTCAAGGCGCAATAAAGGACCGAAGGGTTAAGTTTGCTGACAAACCACCCATGAGGATTGATGCAAACCCATTGCAAGCTGATGCCAACTATGCTGAACCTTCAAGCATCAACATGGTCGAAGTCTCAACAAACTTCATCAACAAACCCGTCTTTGGCAGTTTCACTAAAGATGTTAGTAAAGAAGCTGTCGAGATGATACATAAAAAGGCTACTGAAGGCCTAAACAAAGGGGCCACTGAAGGTTCAAACAAAGGAACAGCTGCAGGTTCCTACTTGGCTACTGTCACAGGTTCGACGGAGGGCCTGGAAGCCAAGATGCAAAAGCTGAATATAACTGGTAAGAGTAATGTGAAAATCAACATGGTTGAAGTATCTGAGCCTAAGGTTTCAGAAGATGCCATCAGACAAGAGGAAATCAACAAAATTGCATTTCCTAAAGAAAATGAAATTCTGGTAGATTTTCTGCAAAGATGCCAGAAGAAGAAGTCAGAAGTCATGTTGTGCCCAAGATGCAACTCTATCTTTGACAAAAAAGCTGTTGAACACATACAAAGTATGCGTGCGGAAAAGAATAAATAGGCCAGCAACATTCAGGCCTCCAACGAATGTCCCTGTGGACACCTGATTAAAAACAGTAAGCAGGAAAAGGCCCAACGAGGAAAAATGGCAGACAATTGATGTGCCAAGGGGATCCTCCTTGGCATATAGAGAGGAACTCCAAACAACAATAGACAAAGCGGCTCATGTTCGAGAAACTACAAGGGAAAGAACCCCATGACACACTCTCAATGAAGGAGATATCAAAGACGGTGAAAAGCCGAAAGAGAGGCTACATAAGAGCCTCAACCAGAAACCAACACTAATGTGCCACAAAGAAAAGGAAAGGGAAAACCAAGAAAGCCTTTGGAAAGAGAGCCAGTTGCCAGAAGATTGATATGGCCTGGACAAAATGAATCAAAAGATGAATGCAATTCTGGGTCTGACGCTACACTAGATATTATGGTCAATATGGTGTCAGTTTTACCCAGGGAGTATGACAGACAAGTCGAAGTCGAAGAGACTGATTGGGAAGTAGACCAAGAGATGGCCAAACATAGGCCAGTATGTTATTACGTTATGAACAACGCCTGTGTCAAAGAGCAGAATACTTTCTTCGAATGCCCCACTGAGGCGATGAAGAATCACCTCAAACCCTTGTTAATAAGAGAAAAAGTAGGGGAAGCAACCATCAACAAGTTCCTGGTTGATTGTGGGGCTACAATTAACACAATCCCTCATAGCATGCTGAAAAAGCTGGGAAAATGGGATGAAGACATCAAGCCCCATAACATGGTTCTATCGAACTATGAAGGTGGAGTTGGGACCACTATAGGGGTAATACAATTGGAACTCAAAGTGGGAACCATAGTTCAACCAACAATGTTTATGGTCATCTCAGTGAAACCCAATTACAACTTGCTCCTAGGCAGGGAATGGATCCATGGGATAGGGGCAGTGCCATCATCAATGCATCAGCGTGTTATAATCTGGCACCCAGATGGCATAGTGGAGAATATTGAAGCTGACCAAAGTTATTATATGGTCGAAGTCAACAATCTTGGTAGAACAATCTTCAACAAAAAATTGGCCCACATAGTTCCATGTAATCCTCCAGATTTCGACTTGGCGTCAGCACCCAACGCCTTATGTTCCCTATACCTGCACTCAGATCATGGGTTTCAATGGGATAGGGAAGATTTGTCCAACATTGATTTTGAAGGAATTTATGACATACGGCCAACAGGCTGGAGAAGTGAATTCAGTGATTATGACTGAGTCACAAGCATTGCAAAAGATTTTGGCATATGTAGCCGAAAACAGAATGATAGCGACCTTAGAGGCTGAAGTGAAGTATATGGATATCAAAGCCAATGAATAAGTGCCATTCCCTGAAGGCCCTGGGAAAGAATTTGACCCAGAGCCACCTGACTTACAAAGGGAGGAAGTGCAAAGCCAGATGCTAGATGCCATCTACGATGATGGGCCTTTGGGTTTTGAAAAGGATTCGTTGGCAAACAATGCTAAAATGCTAGCGCAAGATCCTTTGGAAGAAATAGACCTGGGCGAAGGATTGGTGAAGAGACCAACATACATCAGTGCGAAGATAGATCCAGAGCTCAGGGTCAAAAAAATCCAATTGTTGAAAGAGTTTAAAGACTGCTTTGCATGGAATTATGATGAAATGCCTGGTCTCGACAGCGAATTGGTGGAGCTTCAACTACCAATAAAGCCTGGGAAAAAATGTCAAGCAAACTCCAAGGCGTTTTGCACCAGACATCTTTTCGAAGATCAAGATGAAAGTCGAAAGACTGCTGAAATGCAAGTTCATCCGAACGACCAGGTATGTCGAATGGATTGCAAATATAGTACCCGTTATTAAGAAAAATGGTACCTTAAGGGTGTGCATTGATTTTAGAGATCTAAATGCTGCAACACCCAAAGATGAGTATCTAATGCCTGTGGCGGAAATGCTTATCGATTCTGCCGTTGGCTTCGAATGCATGAGTATGCTTGATGGATACTCTGGGTACAATCAAATTTTCATTGCTGAAGAGGATGTATCGAAAATAGCATTTCGATGCTCTGGGGCTTTAGGCACTTACGAATGGGTAGTGATGCCTTTTGGCCTAAAAAATGCAGGGGCAACATATCAATGAGTAATGAATTATATCTTCCATGATTTTATTGAAACTTTTATGCAGATTTATATTAACGATATTGTTGTCAAATCTGTTTCAGGGAAGAATCACATAGACCACCTTCGACAGTCCTTCGAAAGAATGAGAAACTATGGTCTAAAGATGAATCCTTTAAAGTGCGCTTTTTGCGTAAAGGCCAGAGATTTCTTAGGCTTTGTGGTCCACAAAAATGGAATCGAAATAAACCAGAACAAGACCAAAGCCATTTTGGAAGCGAAAGCGCCAACTAGCAAGAAGGAGTTGCAATCTCTACTTGGCAAGATAAATTTCTTGAGGAGATTTATATCCAACTTAAGTGGGAAAACGCAAGCCTTATCACCTTTACTTCGACTCAACAAAGGAGGATTCGAGTGGGGGCAAGAACAACAAGAGGCCTTCGACAAAATCAAAGGATAACTCACCAAACCTCCTATTCTGATGCCTCCTCGTAGAAATAGGAATATGAGATTGTACATAGCTGCATCTAATAAAACTTTAGGGAGCATGTTAGCCCAAGAGGATGAAAATGGTGTCAGAAGACCCATATACTACCTCAGTAGAGTTTTAAATGATGCAGAAACTAGATATAGCAAAGTTAAAAAACTATGTTTATGTATTTACTTCTCATGTACAAAACTCAAGCAATATATTAAACCAGTTGATGTTTATGTTTCGTCTCATTTTGATGTTTTCAAATATATGTTGTTGAAACCCATATTTCATAGTCGAGTTGGCAAATGGGCACTTGCATTGACTGAGTATTCATTAACCTTTATGCCTCTCAAGGATGTAAAAGGACAAGTGGTAGCAGACTTTATAGTTGACCACTCAATAAATGAAGAATCATTAAATTATTTAGAGATTGAACCCTGGAAGTTATACTTCGATGGTTCCAGTCACAGAGATGGAACTAGAGTGGGAGTTCTAATCATTTCTCCAAATAAAATTCTAAAAACATTCAAGTACAAGATCGAAGGTTCTTATTCGAACAATGAGGCTGAGTATGAAGCTCTAATTGTAGGCCTTGAAATATTGTTGGAATTGGGGGCAAGCTCTAATTGAGGCTTTTGACTGTGCAAATTGGCACTGTGAGTCTTGAAACTTGGCATGTAGGTGCTTGAGAATGTATATAGGCCCATGAGACTTGATTAATCCATTGAGAACCCCAAATTCCTTGAAAGAACCAAAACCCTAATTTTAGCTGTCCTAGGAGGTGTTTGGACTGTACAACCCTTGAGCCATCTTGAGCAATTTGAAAATCTATCTTGACAAATCTTGAGGAATATGGGAGGGAAAATTTTGGGGTACAATAGTTGCCCCTGTTCAATCTTCTTAAACCTGAGGATGTAGATTGGCTTGCGTGCCTTTCGTGATCCGAAGGTGGAAGATGATTGAGCACTAAAGTGCCCAGAAATTTGCACTCGCATGGTGTAGTATCAGCAATGTGATGTCGGGAATGGGCTTACAAATTCCATTTGGAGAGATGATGGATAAGAGGATGGGCTTATAGATGCCACCTGGAGATTGTTGGTAGGTAGTTTTGTCTTCGTCGATAAGTTGTCTTCATTGACGGGTTGTCTTCATTGACGGGTTGTCTTCATTGACGGGTTGTCTTCATTGACGAGTTGTCTTCATTGACGGGTCGTCTCCATTGACAGGTTGTCTCCATTGACAGGTTGTCTCTATTGACTGGCTTGCCTCAGAAAAATCTTTAGCAATCGATTTTTAACTGATTTTGTCTCCATTGATTGGCTTGCCTCAGAAAAATCTTTAGGAATCGATTTAACTGATTTTGTCTCCATTGACGGGTCGTCTCCATTGACAGGTGTTGTCTCTATTGACGGGTGTTGTCTCTATTGGCGGGTTATCATCAGAAAAATCTTTAGGAATCGATTTAACTGGACTTGTCTTCTTTGGATCAGCGTCAGAAAAATCTTTAGGAATCGTTTAGCTGGGTTTGTCTTCTTTGACTGGATTGCTTCAGAAAAATCTTTAGGAATCGATTTAACTGGTCTTGTCTCTTTTGACTGAATTGGTATCAGAAAAATCTTTAGGAATCGATTTAACTGGTTTTGTCTCCATTGACTGGCTTCAGAAAAATCTTTAGGAATCGATTTAACTGGTTGTGTCTCCATTGACCGGCTTCAGAAAAATCTTTAGGAATCGATTTAACTGGTCTTGTCTCTATTGACTAGCTTTGCCTCAGAAAAATCTTTAGGAATTGATTTAACTGATTTTGTCTCCATTGACTGAATTTGTCTCTTTTGACTGGATTTGTCTCCTTTGACTGTATTAGCATCAGAAAAATCTTTAGGAATCGATTTATCTGGTTTTGTCTCCTTTGACATAGTTGAGCATTTAACTGCGTCTTTCCTGAAAGGTAAAGGTCAGTCATATGCAATGCATGATATGGATCAAGCAATGATGTTCTCAACATAAATGAGATCGTATGATATGATGCGTATATGCATGTATCATAATGTATGAAAATGTGATGTTTTAGCTGGGGAAAATAAATCCCGGATAGCTGCTGGAGAATGATGTTGAATTCTTCGCTTCCACTAGGGATGATGAACGAAGATGATTGTGTGAATAAACCTGCAGGAGAAAAGAACTCCGTTGGGGAATAAACTGGTGAAAAGATTATTCTGCGGGGAATTACTCTGTGGGGAGGAGATGCTTTGCTGAGATTTTAACGATAACTCCGCTGGGGATTCCGTTGATAAGCTCTATTAGAGATTTTGATGATGAACTCCGTTGGGGATAGAAAGAACTTTGTTGGGGATGATCTTTCCGTTGCAACTTGCTGAGGATAACCCAGTTAGACTCTTGTGGGGATAACCTCTGTATTGGCTGAGGAGATGCATTTGAACTCCGCAGGGGACAAGCTTCCAGAATCTACTGGGGAAGATGATTCAACTCTGGCGGGGAAGCTTTTTTAGACTGCGGTGGGAAATGGCTCCACTGAGGGTATCTTGTATTCCGCCGGGGAACATTCTTATACTCTGTCGAGGAATATTAAGACTGCCGGGGATGCTTGCTGAGGAATATCTGTATACTCCACTGGGGAATATTAAGATCTACTGGGGATACCCAACTTTTTTAGGGCTGATGGTAGATTAACTCTGCTTGGGGAGAGTATTGCTGATTTGTTCATAGTTGCAAGTCTCAGTGGGAAGAGCTACCATTACTGTCTTACTCTTGGGGAGTGAAGGTATCTTGGTCATATTCTTCAGCTGAACCTACCTTGGTACATTGGTGGACAGAGCAACTAGACCACTCAGACAATTCTTATTGCCCCTACCTCCGATGTCACCCATAATTAGTCCTTTGTTTCGCATGCAAACATTTATGAGTAGCAATTAATGTCAAATGCATATATAAAAAATGAACATTGGACGTTCTTTGCAAAACAAAACAGATAAAGGAAAAAAAAATTTGCAATTTGTCTGGAAAAAAAATGAGCTTGTATTGATTTTGAAGTTTGCCTGTAAATAGGCGTTTTTGTACAAGAGGCTGACGTCCTAGTAAGAGAACGCCGTCGTGCGAATAGGATTTATACAATTTGTAAAAAGAGAACAAAACAACTATGTAAATGATCCCACTGGGTTCCAACTCTGCTATCGCCTTTATATCTTCGAGCATCTCATCACTTTGTTGCTTAGTTGAAGATGAAGCTGATTGACTGGTGCCGTCCGAGCCTGATAGTTGATACTAAAGTCCGGATGCGAGGTGATCCAATGAGACATAGTATTACGCTCATCCCTAACTTTTTCCTGGACCGCCCTTTCGGGTTTTCAGTCCACCGGGATACCCATTTTTGCCCAAGCCGCCTTTTCAGGTTTTCGACTTGCCGGGTGTACAGATTTTTTTATTTTCATCCCTTATTTTTGCCTGAACCCTTTTGGTTCGCTGGGAATCCCTTATTTTTGCCTAGGCCAGTCGACCTAGCGGGTCCTTAATCATGCGTAGTATCTTTTTACTATGTCTGCATTGACGGGGTGAGGAAGGTCGTCACCGTCCATGGTGGTTAGAATCATCGCTCCTCCTGAGAAGATGTTCTTAACCACAAATGGCCCTTCGTACGTAGGGGTCCATTTTCCCCTGGGATCACTTTGAGGTAGAATAATGCGCTTGATTACCAGGTCCCCGACTTGATACTCTTGTCGTCTGACTTTCTTGTTAAATGCCTTGATCATCCGCTTTTGGTACGTCTGACCATGACAAATAACAGTGAGTCTCTTTTCGTCGATTAGGTTTAGTTGATCAAGCCGGGTCTAGATCCAGTCATCTTCACTTAAACCCGCATCCTTCATGATCCGGAGAGAGGGTATCTGAACTTCAATGGGCAGGACTGCCTCCATGCCGTATACCAAGGAGTAGGTTGTTGCCCCTGTTGACGTCCGTGCTGAGGTACGGTACCCATGAAGAGCGAATGGTAACATCTCATTCCAATCTTTGTAGGTCACTGTCATCTTCTGCACGATCTTCTTGATATTCTTATTAGCTGCTTCTACAGCCCCATTCATCTTCGGCTGGTAGGGAGAAGAGTTGTGGTGCTGTATCTTGAATTGCTCGCAGAGCTCAGTGATCATCTTGTTGTTAAGATTGGTACCATTATCCGTAATGATCCTCTCTGGTACACCGTATCGACATATCAAGTTGTGCCGAATGAACCGTGCCACGACGTTCTTGGTTACCGTGGCGAAGGAAGCTGCTTCAACCCACTTCGTAAAGTAATCAATCACTACCAGGATGAAGCGATGCCCGTTGGATGCTGTAGGTCTGATCTCGCCGATTATATCGATGCCCCACATTGCAAAAGGCCAAGGTGCTGTCAAGATGTTCAAAGGAACTAGAGGAATGTGCACCTTATCAGCATAGATCTGGCACTTGTGACATGTCCGGGAATGCTGATAACAGTCGGCTTCCATTGTAGACCAGTAATATCCTGCCCGAAGGATTTTCTTAGTCATGGTATGTCCACTGGAATGCGTTCCAAAGGTACCTTCATGCAGCTCTGCCATGATTCTTTCCGCTTCAGTCTTATCCACACAACGCAGTAAGGTTGAATCGTGGTTTCGTTTGTAAAGAATGTCGTTGCTGAGGAAGAACTTTTCCGCGAATCTTCTCAGAAACTTCTTGTCATTAACAGATGCACCCTCGGGGTATTCTTGAGCTTCAAGGTACCTCTTCACCTCATGATACCAGGGCTTTTCTGTTACCTCTTCGGTCTCAAGATCACAACAATGTGCAGGTTCATCCAATTTCCAAATAAAGATCCGGGGGGCCTCGTTGTCCCATTTGACTTTGAACATAGAAGACATTGTAGCTAGCGCGTCCGCCAACTGATTCTCCTCTCTTGGGAAATGTTCAAAGGTTATCTCCTCGAAGTGGGGAAGCAACGTCAACACATACTCCTTGTAAGGAATAAGATTTGGGTGTTTCGTATCCCACTCGCCTTTGATCTGACTGATCACGAGAGTGAAATCTCCGAAGACACTCAAAAACTTAATCCTTAGGTCAATTGCAGCTCGAAGACCCATAATGCATGCTTCATACTCCGCCATGTTGTTGGTGCAGTTGAAACATAGTCGGGCGGTGAGTGGAGTATGAGAGCCTTTAGGAGATATGATTACAGCGCCAATGCCATTACCCAAAGTGTTTGAGGCTCCGTCAAAGTGCATAGACCATCGGGATCCTTCCTCAGGTCCTTCATCTGGTCCAGGTATCTCACAATCAGTTACTACCATGATATTCTCGTCTGGAAATTCAAAGTTCATAGACTGGTAGTCATCCACTGGCTGATGTGCCAAATGGTCTGCCAATACACTTCCCTTGATTGCTTTTTGAGTCGTATATTGGATGTCATATTCAGTCAAGATCATCTGCCATCTTGCTATTCTTCCGTACAAGGCAGGCTTTTCGAAGATTTACTTGATTGGATCCATTTTTGAAATCAATAGAGTAGTGTGAGTCAACATGTACTGTCTTAGCCGGCGAGCAGCCCATACCAAAGCGCAACAAGTTTTCTCGAGCAGTGAGTATCGGGTCTCACAGTCGGTAAACTTTTTGCTAAGGTAATAAATATCATGCTCTTTTCGTCCAGACTCGTCATGCTGACCTAGCACACACCCCATTGAGTTGTCCAGTACTGTCAAGTATAAGATTAGAGGTCTCCCTCCAACCGGTGGCATAAGAATGGGTGGCTCTTGGAGATACTCTTTGATTCTTTCGAAAGCGGCCTGACATTCATCGTTCCAACGCACTACTTGATCTTTCTTCAGTAGCTTGAAGATTGGTTCACAAGTAGCAGTCAGGTGTGAGATGAATCGTGCAATGTAGTTCAGCCATCCTAGAAAGCCTCTGACTTCTTTCTCTGTCTTGGGAGTTGGCATCTCTTGTATGGCTTTCACTTTGGCAGGGTCCACTTGAATACCTTTGTCGCTTACGACGAAACCTAGTAGTTTTCCAGATCTCACCCTGAAGGTGCACTTGTTCGGGTTCAACCTCAATTTGTACAACTTCAAACGGTCAAACAGCTTCTGTAGATGGTCAAGGTGTTCCTCCTTAGTTTGGGACCTTGCAATCATATCGTCGACGTATACTTCAATCTCATGATGGATCATATCATGAAACAGAGCAACCATGGCACGCTGATACGTTGCCCTGACATTTTTTAACCCAAAAGGTATGACCTTGTAACAAAAGGTACCCCACTGAGTAACAAAGGTGGTCTTCTCCATGTCTTCGGGAGCCATCTTTATCTGATTATAACCGGAGAAACCATCCATGAAAGAGAATACCTTATGCTGAGCAGTGTTGTCAACCAGAACGTCGATGTGAGGCAGAGGGAAGTCATCCTTAGGGCTCGCCCTGTTCAAATCCCTGTAGTCAACACACATTCGGACCTTACCATCTTTCTTCGGTACCGGAACCACATTGGCGACCCACTGAGGGTAAGAAGTTACTGCTAGAAAACCGGCGTCAAATTGTTTCATAACCTCAGCTTTGATTTTCTCAGACATCTCTGGACGCATACGGCGGACCTTCTGTTTTACCAGAGAGCATTCTTCCTTGGTAGGCAGGTGATGAACCATAATGTCGGTATCCAACCCAGGCATATCTTTGTAAGACTAGGAAAAGATTTCCACGTAGTCATGCAGCATCTGAATCAACCGTTGTTTCACACTAGACTCCAGATTGGCACCAATCTTGACTTCCTTCCTGTCTGTCTCAGTACCCAGATTTACCGTTTCCACTGGCTCTTCATGTGGCTGAATGGCCCTCTCTTCCTGAAGTAGCAGTCTTGCAAGCTCACTAGGTACTTCGCAATCATCTTCACCTTCGTCTTCGGCTAAGTTGATCGGATTTTCGAAGTCATAACTAGCAGTAGCAGAGTCGTTACCAGTGAGATCCAGAGTGGATTGGGACCTGTATATGTGAGTGTGTGTAAATAGTTGTTTTGCAATATATAATAAAGAAAGACAAGGAGCGCAAGATTTGAAATGCAAAAAAACATCCAATGCTTTTATTAATGATATATGAAAATGACACACAAAAGCCCTCACAAATGAAGCCACGGTGCCCCGGGTAAGACACCGGGCCATAAAGTTTAACAATATTGTCTGTTACAAATTCAAAACAAAGGAGTTCATTACTGAGTGACAAAAGTAATAGGGATGAAGTCTTTCGCTGTCCAGTTGTTTGGTCCACCATTGGTCGTAGGGTAGATCCAACTGTCGAATTCAGATTCCTCCACGTCATCTTCGATGGCATTTACTCCATGCTTGGGCATGGGGGTTGTTACAACATTAGGCCTCTCGAGCGCCTCGAACTCAACCTCCTTTGCATCGATCAGGTCCTGAACCTTATTCTTCAAGGTCCAGCAATCATCCGTATTATGCCCTGGGCTATCAGAGTGATAAGCGCAGTGGGCGTTAGGATTGTACTTTGGGGATGTAGTATTCGGATTCTTTGGGGCTTCCCTTAGAGTTACCAAATTGGTCTTCAGCAACTGTGGCAATATCTGGGACAAGGTCATGATGAGGCGAGTGAATTGCCTTCGAGGTCTCTCACCCCTTTGTTAGTTGTGATGCTGAGGAGCACCAGCAGGTTTTGAAATGACCACCGCGTTGACAGCTTGGCGGTGTTCAGATCTATTTGGTCTCCTTGAACCATAGACAACACTGGATTCTTTCTTGAACGGTCTCTTCTCAGTGCTCGAGGAGGCACCCTTCTGTATCTTCCCTGCCTTGATACCAGCTTCGATCCTCTCACCAGTCAAGATAAGGTCTGTAAACCCGACTGAAGAATTTCCAATCAAATGGTTAAAGAACGGACCAGACAGGGTCCCCAGAAACATATCAACAAGTTCACGATCAGTCAAAGGTGGTTGCACCCTTCCGGCAAGGTCTCTCCATTTTTGGGCGTACTCTTTAAATCCTTCACCAGTCCCTAGTGACATACCTTGGAGTTGGGTACGCGTAGGAGCGAGGTCAGAATTATATTGATACTGCTTATAGAACGCAGTAGCCAAATCTTCCGAGTTGCGGATACTGGCCCCATCCAGCTGATAGAACCATTCGAGTTGAGTCCCTGAAAGACTATCCTGAAAGAAATGGATCCACAAATTCTTGTCAGCAGTGTAAGGTTGGATCTTCCTTACATACGACCGGAGGTGCAGCTTTGGGCAGGAGGCTCCGTCATATTTGGTAAAAGCAGGTGCCTTAAACTTATGGGGAATCACCACCCCAGAGTGAAATTCTGGCTGCAGATACTCAATGTCACGTTCAATGTTATGACACCGTATCTGACTTTCTATAAGACAGTAAATACAAAAACAGTAAAGAACACAGTCAATTGTTTACCCAGTTCAGTGTGCAACAACACCTACTCTGGGGGCTACCAAGCCAGGGAGGAAATCCACTATAAGAGATATTAATTCAGGAATAAACCAACCAGTTTATCTCCTTCACTTAAGACCTACCCAATGCAACTTCAATCTAAGTACAACTTAAACCTGAGTTCCTACTCACTCCCCCTCAATCACAGCAGTGATACTTAAAACAATTTGACTAATGAATTGATGAAGACACTCTTCAAAACATACACTTGATTATGCTTCACAGCTTTTTAATCAAGCAACACAAACACTCTTGCTTCACAGCTTTGAGTGATACATAAACCTAACTTGACTTTGCTTCAAAGCTTTAGTCAAGAGACACAAAAACACTCTTGCTTCAAAGCTTTGAGTGATACACAACCCTTACAATTAAAACCTATTCCAAGTCACTTATCACAATGATAATTGCTTGGATTACAATAGTTAAAACTATACAGATTCTAAATGATCTTCTGTCAAAAAGGGATTCATTCAAAACAGCAGCCCTATTGAATATATAGCAGCTGCATCTTCAGTTAGGGTTTCCACAAAAAGCTAGGGTTAATTCCGTTTGTCCTTAAGACTAGGTCACAGGACTATATCAACCAGGTTGGGGTTGAGCTAGGTTAACCCAAAGAAAACGCAGGATTCTGTTCTGGAAAGACTGAGTCATTTTCCTGAAAAAACTCAGAATTAACCAAACTGCATACCTGTTAGTTCAGAACAGGATGTCTTAACATTTGTTATGACATCTGAATTCCTGTTTACTGATTTTGGTAAATGTGATCATTTTGCAAAATGCTCAGATACACACTCATAAACATCAGTACCTGTATGACAATATTTTTCTGCAAAGGTACCTAATAAATCTATACCTAATAAACTAGAATGTTATGACATCAGTCATGACATTCATACACCTGGTTTTACCAAAAATGCATGCCAATACCTAAACAACTACAAACTCCCCGTTTGGCAGATTTTTGGCTAAAGCCCCTAAGCAATCAGAGATAGATAGCAGCAGAATAAATATGACTGCAGAAAAATGGAATGTCAAATAAAGTCTACCAAAATCTCCCCCTCTTTAGCCACAAATGGGCCAAAGATACATGTTCTTAAAGATTATACAGTCATCCAAAAAAAGTAATAAGAACAACAGCTAAAAACTGAACACACTTCCAAACTCTACCAGGTACCAGCACCAACTCCACCAATCAGCATCTCCACCAACCTTTAAGCACTGTCATCAGACTCAGAGGAGCTAGTTTCTTCAGTATTGAGATGATCTTCAGCTTCTACACCCTCTTCCCTTCTGTTTCCTTCAGCTTCCTCCTTTTCTAACCTGGCAATTAGGTTTTCTAGGGTCTTTTTCCTAGCTTCCAGTTCTTTGCAGGTCTCTTTTAATACAGCTATAACATCAGATGTTTTGGACTGAGTCTTCACAGACGATGTCTCAGCTGATGTTATGACAATATCAGGAGCATGAGATCCCTGAAACAGTTTGTAGTGCAACCCAAGGGCAGGAGCTCTTTTGCAAGCAGTATCTCTTGCCACCAGGATATCAGGGTATTGTGCAAGGATAATTCCACAAAGGAGGGAGGGAAAGGCAATTGGTCCTTTGACAACATAACTACCAGCATGTTTTAAAGTTTGTTCAAAAATATACCTGCCATAGTCAAAAATAGTCTTGGTTCCCACAGCATAAATAAATCTCCCCAATCCTGTGGAGATAGTTGATTTATGGTTTGTAGGGACCCAGTTGGCTGCACCAATCTTGTGCAGGATGGCAAATTTCATGCTAAGTTTGCTGGCATTCAGCTTGCCTTTCAAGGGCCAGCACTTCACTTGTCTTGCTGTGATGGTTTGACAAACTTCATTGTCAGTGACTTCCAGTTCAGGACAATCCTCATTTGATCTTCCAAGAAATTTGTTAATTTCTGATGGAGAGAAGTTAACCCTTCTTCCTCTAACATAAACACTTTCAAAGTCAGCTGATCTTCCATCAGCACATTCATTAGACAAGTTAACTATGAACTCCTTGACCAGATTTTCATAACACTTGGTAAATTTTACCACTGTCTTCATCAGTCCAGCATTCTTAATCAGGTCCATGATGTCCTTGCACTCCATGGCATCATTGTTGAGTTCTCTTTCTAAGGCTATTCTCTTCAAGCAAACATACTTCCATCTGTTTGCATTGTCAGGATGGTGGAAAGAGATGTTGTCTGTTGGGACTTCAGGAACTCTAGCAATTTTGCTGGAGGGCAGTTTCCTTCTGATAGGAATTTCTTCAGCATCAATCTCAAACTCTGATTCCTCATCAGAATCAGAAGATTCAGGTTCTTTTCTCTTCTTTGTAATTGGTTGTCTACCAGTATACACCTGGGCTTTCACCTTCCCTTTGGTCTAACCAGTTTTCACAGATTCTACCCCAGCCTTGCCTTCAGCCTTGGATTTCTTAACAGCAGGTTTATCTTTGGACATACATTTTGCATCATTCTGATTACCCTTTATTTTCATCATTCTCCTAGCTATGCTAGGGTTTACATTGGCAATCAGATCATTATCTGAGTATTCCTCATCCACATCAATGATAGGTGGATCAGCAGTCTTTTCTGAAGGGTTCTGAATGTTGTCATTTTGTGTCACAACATTCTCAGAGACATCTACATTCTCAGAGACATCCACATTTGGGCTTCCTGATTGATTTAATGGGTCAGAAATCCCCGGTACAGATTGGTTTCCGCTTAGTATACTCATCACAAGCCTAGCAATTGCTTGATGAACTTGAACTGATCCTTCTCTATTTGGTACAGAAGAAGAAGGATGAGAAGGATTACCAGAGGCAGCAGCTTGAGCTCTTCCTGCATGTCTAGTTCTCAGCTTTTTGACTTTGGCGGGGTCAGTTGCCATCTCTCTGAGAGGAGTGATCTCAAGGACTTCAGATTCTATGCATGTGGTGATTGCTCGAGAGTCTTGGTCAGATGATGAAGATGAAGATGTCGCCTTGGTTGAAGATGATGTTTGAGACATTTTGATTGACTTAGAGCACCAGTAGCAATTTGAGAGAAAACTTTGATTGAGAGAAGGGAACAGGTTGCAATGTCGAGAGAGGTAGGAGGCAAAAGAGAGTCTTTTCAACTTCTTAAAGATTTTGAAATAATTGGGAAAACATATGATTAACCCTCTAAAAATAGACTTAACAAAATTAACTCCTTCAACCCTTGTTTTAAGCAAAATTAATTGCTATAATTTCTCATGTTGGCAAATACCCAACCTACCCCTCAAGTTTTCAAGTTTATTTCCAACAAGAGCCTTGGTAGAAGAATCAGCCAGCTGAAGCTTAATGATACCATGTTCCAGTTTAATTGACTTCTTCTCTACAAAGTCAATGCGCTTGGTCCTGCTATGCTGAATAGGGTTCATGGGAATATTGATTGTATTCAGATTGTCACAATACAATGTCACAACATCTTGTGAGACATTATACTCTGAGCATCTGTTTTGTCCAGATGTTTTGAGAACAGTTACTACTAGCTGCAACCATTTCAGCACAGAGTTGGGAAGGCATTCTTTTGACATGAATCATAGTTCTGGTTGATTCTTGAATGATCTTATTTTTCTTTTTGTCAACTCCATTTTGATGGTGAGTTATAGGAGAAGAGACTTCACGACTCATTTCTTCTGGGAAACAGAATTTATTAGACTTGTTGTTTCCAAAATCCTTGTCATGATTACTTCTGGTTCTGACAACACATCCTTCTTCAAGTTTATTCACCACATCATATACATGTTTCTTTTTACCAAGCCTTTCAATTTTAAGTTCACCACAAACCCTTCTTTTATCAATCTGTAGTCTTGGAGTCCTTCTGACTGCTTCCATAGAGATAGCTCTTTTCATTCTTCTTAGATGAAGATGACCAAGCTTATGGTGCCACAGTTTCATCTCTTTTTCTTCTTTGGTAATTGGACACATAGTGGAGTTATTAGTGTTCTCAGGCTGCCACAAGTAACAGTTATCTTTGGATCTGATTCCTTTCATTACAACTTCTAGTTTTTCATTAATTACTAGACATTCAGATTTTGAGAAGTTGACCTTGAATCCTAGATCACACAATTGACTGATACTAATGAGATTAGCAGTCAGCCCTTTTACCAGCAGTACTTCACTCAGACTTGGAACTTCAGGGCAGTCCAAATTACCAACTCCTTTGATTTCACCTTTAGCACCATCTCCAAAGGTCACAAAACTGGTGGTGTGAGGTTTAACATTATTGAGGAGGTTCTTGATTCCAGTCATGTGTCTGGAACACCCACTGTCAAAGTACCAGTCTTCCTTTGCAGAGACTCTCAGGGAAGTGTGGGCTATCAGGGCAGTAGCCTTTTTCTTCCATTTAGGAGCATGTGGTACCTTTTTAGACTTAGGTTTGACACCTGAGTTCTGATTAGGGTATCCATGCAATCTGAAGCAGAAAGGCTTTATGTGGCCATATCTCCCACAATGATGACATCTCCATCTTTGGTACCTTTTCTTCATATGTCTCTGTTCCTGATGTTGAGAGTTGTGTTGAGACATCTGCTTTGACATTTGTTTATCAGGCCTGATCTTCTTATCTGTAGCAGATTTCTTTGCTTCCACAAATCCTAGTCCAGATTTGTTTCCCACATTTTGTCCAACCTGAAGGATCTCTTCCAATTTGTCTGTTCCATTAGTTAGCATCTTGACAGATTTGGTCATTTGATTTAGTTGTGAGTTTAGCAATTGAACTTCTCCTTCTAGATGACTTGTAGTTTCAAGGTTTGCCCTTTTTTCAGCCTCCAGCTTTATGATGAGTTTTAATTGTTTCTCATTCTGCACACAGACTTCAGCACTTCTGATACACAATTTCTTGTAAGTATCAGCCAGTTCTTCAAATGTCACTTCTTCATCACTAGTGTTACTTTCAGAAGTACAAACACCAGTTAGAGCAGTAACTAGTTTGGCAGATTCTTCTTCAGAATTACTTTCTGAATCACAGTCAGACCAAGCAACAGTCATTCCTTTCTTTTGTTTCTTAAGAAAGGTTGGACATTCAGCTCGAATATGCCCATATCCTTCACAACCATGGCATTGAATTCCTCTGCCTTGGTTTCCCTTCTCTTCTGACCTTGGTCTTCTGCTGGAACTGTCAATGTCAGAGGGAATGTTAGGAACATTAGACCTTGACTTTGGATCTATTCTTTTGATGAGTTTGTTGAACTGTCTTCCAAGCATGGCTATAGCTTCTGACATATTTTCTTCTTCATCCTCCTTGTTTTCAACATCAGTGTTGGATACAAGTGCTATGTTCTTGTTCTTCTTGTCACCATTATCAGTGATCCCCATCTCAAAAGTCTGAAGAGACCCAATAAGTTCATCCACTTTCAACTTGCTGATGTCTTGGGCTTCCTCTATGGAAATTACCTTCATTGCAAATCTTTTAGGCAAGGATCTGAGAATCTTTCTCACCAATTTTTCTTCTGACATCTTTTCTCCCAGTGCTCCTGAGGTGTTGGCAATCTCCAAGATGTTCATGTGAAACTCATGAATGGTTTCATCTTCCATCATTTTTAGATTCTCAAACTTGGTAGTCAACATCTGAAGCCTTGACATTTTTACTTTGGAAGTGCCCTCATGAGTAGTTTTGAGAGTGTCCCAAACTTCCTTGGCCAGTTCATATTGATGTACTAGTCTGAAAATGTTTCTATCAATTCCATTGAACAAGGCATTTAAAGCTTTGGAATTTCCCAGGGCTAACTCATCTTCTTCTTTACTCCAATCTTCCTTAGGCTTCAGACTGATTGTCCCATCTTTCTCAGTTATGGTGGGATGGTTCCATCCTTTGTCAGCAGCTCTCCAAGCCTTTTTGTCCAGAGATTTTAAGAAGGCTATCATACGAGGTTTCCAGTAGTCATAATTTGTTCCATCCAGAATGGGTGGTCTATTTCCAAAAACTCCTTCTTTGTCCATAGTGCCAGAAAGTGATATCCCTAGATCTCACCCAGTAATACAGGCAGGGTGCCTGCTCTGATGCCAATTGAAATTCTGGCTGCAGATACTCAATGTCACGTTCAATGTTATGACACCGTATCTGACTTTCTATAAGACAGTAAATACAAAAACAGTAAAGAACACAGTCAATTGTTTACCCAGTTCAGTGTGCAACAACACCTACTCTGGGGGCTACCAAGCCAGGGAGGAAATCCACTATAAGAGATATTAATTCAGGAATAAACCAACCAGTTTATCTCCTTCACTTAAGACCTACCAAATGCAACTTCAATCTAAGTACAACTTAAACTTGAGTTCCTACTCACTCCCCCTCAATCACAGCAGTGATACTTAAAACAATTTGACTA
This sequence comes from Vicia faba, assembly GCA_948472305.1. NCBI lineage: Eukaryota > Viridiplantae > Streptophyta > Magnoliopsida > Fabales > Fabaceae > Vicia > Vicia faba. The sequence continues at coordinate 345,381,177 of OX451739.1, forward strand.
ATGAATTGATGAAGACACTCTTCAAAACATACACTTGATTATGCTTCACAGCTTTTTAATCAAGCAACACAAACACTCTTGCTTCACAGCTTTGAGTGATACATAAACCTAACTTGACTTTGCTTCAAAGCTTTAGTCAAGAGACACAAAAACACTCTTGCTTCAAAGCTTTGAGTGATACACAACCCTTACAATTAAAACCTATTCCAAGTCACTTATCACAATGATAATTGCTTGGATTACAATAGTTAAAACTATACAGCTTCTAAATGATCATCTGTCAAAAAGGGATTCATTCAAAACAGCAGCCCTGTTGAATATATAGCAGCTGCATCTTCAGTTAGGGTTTCCACAAAAAGCTAGGGTTAATTCCATTTGTCCTTAAGACTAGGTCACATGACTATATCAACCAGGTTGGGGTTGAGCTAGGTTAACCCAAAGAAAATGCAGGATTCTGTTCTGGAAAGACTGAGTCATTTTCCTGAAAAAACCCAGAATTAACCAAACTGCATACCTGTTAGTTCAGAACAGGATGTCTTAACATTTGTTATGACATCTGAATTCCTGTTTACTGATTTTGGTAAATGTGATCATTTTGCAAAATGCTCAGATACACACTCATAAACATCAGTACTTGTATGACAATATTTTTCTGCAAAGGTACCTAATAAATCTGTACCTAATAAACTAGAATGTTATGACATCAGTCATGACATTCATACACCTGGTTTTACCAAAAATGCATGCCAATACCTAAACAACTACAAAGAGGATAAGCCTATATCTCCAAAGTCCAGTCCGGGCACATTCTGTATCTCCATGGCGCTCAAGCGGTCCTCCAACTGTTTATACCTATCCTCAGCAGGAGGATACTGTTCTTCATCATAATCCGTCTCGTTGTCGGAGACTACGGGACTAGGAACCCTTCTCTCTTGGGGGTTGTCTTTCCCTACAGATGAGATAGCCAGATCAACCTCATTCTGTAGTCCATTTCCAAATCTGCGTCCAGTATTGAACAAGACGGTCCTCTTCTTCTTCTTTTTCCTCTCTTTCAGAATCAGAGTCTTCAAATCCTGTTGACCCTGGGCTAGGCTCATAACCAACTCTTGGAACTGGGCATTCTGGGCCTGGAGGGCCTTGATAGCTTGTTCAGTGGAAGGTTCAGTAGACATGATGATTGCTGAAATAAACAGCGAAGAAGATAAGTGACCTGTAAAAAGGGTACCTGTTATGCATATGATGAATGATATATGCATGCAATGTTTTCAAGGATCTCGTGGGGTAAACAAAGAAACCTGTTAGAATTTGAATTTTGCGGCTTGATTGAAGGAACTTCATGTTGCTGAGAGTCCTTCTTCAAGAGTCAGGCTCACCATATCGAGTGGGTCATAGCCCCTGACTCAAGTTATCGTGTTTTGATCTCCAAACAACCTTGGCTAGAGGAAAATAAATCCCATTTTCCCCTTGCTAGACATTTGGTTCATCATGATCTGCATCACAAACCCTTGAGATCCTTGAAATGGGTTAGTCCTTATGCAGGATGTATGCAATGTTATGATGTTATGATGTTATGATAAAGGCACACCACAAGTATTCACAAAAGGCAAACATGGTAAAGGCACACAAGTCACACATAAGAGCCCTTAGATTTTAGGCTGGCATGAAGTTTAGGTACTACCCTCTTTCAGTTTCAGTTGGTTAAGACCTGTCCTAAAAATAGTAATCGGGTTCTAGAGGATCTCAATATCACTGACTACCCTCGATCAGTCATAATTCCAGTTTGGCAACCTTTTCTTGCAGCCAGAACCATCGCGAGAGTTTAGCCTTAATGAGTGTAGCATACTGCTACTGTTCTATGGCCAAGTTGGTCGATTTAAGGTTCTAAGGTCAGTTGGTGCTTAATGACTCCTCAGAAGACCCATATTCTCCTCGTTCCAACACAAGGGATATCGGTACAGACCAAGGTGTCACACCAACGTAGCTACTGCTTCACCCGTGTCGGTCTACGCCGAACAGGTCCCTCACAGTTTATTGCTACTTACCTAAAAAGGGTACCCCCAGATCCGGGTTAGGATCTATAGAACTCCGATACAAGCCCACAAAATTAAAGCACACAGAGCATACAATTGAAAACATGGTGATCTAATCCTAAGGTACACCTCACTTATTATAATGTCCCCAGCATAGTCGCCAGTTCTGTGATCGGTGGAAATAGAACTGACTGTTTTGGAATGCTGGTTCGCGTTTGCGTTTCACAAAATGTCGCGGTAAGCAAGAGTCGCCACCGTCTTTTATTTTCTCCAACAAGGAAAGGACAAAAGCACAACAAAATTCCTTTTCGAGATGTTTCTCAGGTTCGGGAGGTAGATTATAGAAAGGGAAGGTGTTAGCACCCTTTCTATCTGTGGTTATCCACGGGCTCTTAGGTACTTGCTCACTATGTTTTCAAAAAGATTTTGCTTTTCTTGTGTTTGTGGGTTTTGAAAAAAGTTTGTTTGAAAACTTCGATTTAACTCTTGTATTTATCCTCAAGAGTGTATGAAGTGTTGTTTGAAAACTTTTGTCAGAAAAGTGTAGGTGCGAAAAGTATTTTTGTTTTGAAAGAGCAAGTACCTGAGAACCTCTACCTACTCAAAAGAAATTAAGCTGTGTAAATGTCCTTTAGACAGTGCTATCCCACTATTGAGAAGTAGGTAGCACCGTCGTTGGAGTTTTCGGGTCAATTCGATTATAGGGACATGTGGTCACTAAAGCAATAGTAGGACGCCTTAGCGGTAACCCTAATGTCTTAGATCATTTTTAATCGAGGCAACCATTTCGAGGCAACTTTGATCTTTAGACAGGAGGGCAACCTCTAAAACACCCTATACTCAATGACCACGTCGAGGCAACTAAGTGAGGCATACCCTAGGAGTGGCATGTACGAGTGTGTCAGGTTTCAGTTATGTTATCTTTGTACATGTTATGGTGAGCTACGATTGATTTTATTTTAAGAGAGATCTTGTCAGGCATAGCCTAGTTAACATACATCTAGCAGTTAATAGTTGCGGAAATCAAAACTAAACTATTACAAGGCGTCGGGTATTTACATCGCCAAAAACAAACCCTTGAAAAGTAAGTTGCGGGAAATTAAATGAAAGCGATAAAAAGAGTCCTAATTAAAGCAATTACATCCTCGGAGCAGATACAATTATATGGATCAAAATATGAATCAAGAATAATCACACGCGCGATAAAAAATTGAATCGGAGAGTTTTTAGGGTTATGACCCTTTTTAAGAGAGAAGGAAGTTTTATTATTTATGAATTAAATTAAATTACACCTAGACTAATTAATTAATAAAAAGAAATATTTTTGGTTCTTTTAATGTCTCAAGGAAATAAATAAAAAATAAAATGATTAAAAGTTATCAAAAACCCTAATTCTATATTAATTTTATTTATTGTGAAAATATTAAAATTAACCTAATTAAAAACTAAATTAATTATGTTAGTATTTATTTACAAAATAACTAATTAAATTTAATAAATAAAAATATTATATTTTTTATGTTTTCTGAATTTATTAAAAAATGTTAATTGTTTTAGTTAGTAGTTAATTAAAAATTAATAAAAACAAATTAAATAAAAAATAAAAAGAGAAGAGGAAATAAACCCAGGGGGTGCTGGCCCAAATCAGGAGGTGTTTTCTGGAATTTTATGGCCCAACAATATTCCAGCCACATTGACTTTTGTGATTATCCATACGCTTGTTGACTGGAGAGTATGGTGATCTTTCACTCATGGCCATTGGATCTGAGTTTGGAGACACATGGCGTGCTGAGATTTGAAGCATATGGTGGTCTTCATACCTGGAAATCTATTGGAATATGCACAAGAAAATAATAATAAGAATTTTGGGGGACCTGGGATTCGAACCCAGGTCCCAGTGTTCACATGCCAACGCCTTTGCCATCCAACCAAACTGCTTCAATTGTTATTAAAATAAGGAGTAATAATTATATATGAAAATAATCAATACACTGTAATAAAACGCGCGCTTTTCAAATAAGCCAACCAAATGCTAACACCTCATCATCTTCTTCGTTCGTCCTGCATAAATAATATCAAATAGCGGGGGTTTTTAACCTCCACTAACTCCTGCAAGGAAAAATAGCGAATAGAAATATAGCAAGCATAAATATTTCGCGAGGTATGGGTTGTGTTCGTCTTGGCCTCACGATTTCAGTCATGTATCTCACTAGTCCCAATTTTCCCTGGATTGGAAAGCCCCATTTAAAAGCTCAAGAACCCTAGAAATTTGATCATGGTATCTTACGATTCAGGGCACTATAGTCCAATTAATTCATTCCATTAGCTTCGTATGGTCTCTAGCAACACAAATCAATCACAAAAACATGTTAAATGTGCATGAATTAAGAAATACGATTTTGAATAAAAGGTGCAAACCGTGAAACTGTATTCAGTGATTTCTTGAGCTTTGATGCTTGAATTTGATTGTAAATCGTTTCTGAGACCTCCTGCAATATGTTTGAATGAATAGAACGCCTTGAATTGGCCTAGATTACAAGAACACGTTTTCACTTTTCTTGAAATTTCTTGAATTTGCTATGGCCGTTTCTGCAGCTTTCAATCGTGTGCTAGGGTATGGTTAGCTTGCATACATATAGGAGAATCAAATTAGGTTAAAGTTTTGGATCCAATCCATGTGCATTGATGTTTAAATCTTTGATTGAAAATCAAATATTCTTGATTTTTCATGATTGAACAATGTTGCCAAAATTGGATTTTTTTTTGTATCTTTGACTTGTGCACGAATTGGTCAGCATATCTTGATCATATTTGCTTCACAAATTGATTTAAAAATCAAATCTTCTATTTTCTTGTGATTTAAATTAATTAAATGGATTAATATTAATTAAAAATTCAATTAATCAATAAAAATAAGAAAATAAATCCAATTAATCTTGATGGGTCGTGCATAGGTCATGGGTGAAGTTTCAAGAAGAGATTTGAGGCCCATTAGCAAAAAGAAGGTGTTTTGGGCAAAGTTGACTTTTGCAAATTCATGAAAATTTCCCAACTTCTCCAATGCACAACTTGCTCAATTTTAATCATATGACCATGTTCTTGGACATTTTGGAAATATCTTGAAGTCCTATAACCAATGCCTTTGGTCCCATGTCATTTGGATTTACCAATCTCAAGTTATGGCCTTTGACTCAAAGTGTACTTTTGTTGACTTTTTGAAATTGACCTATAATGTAAAAATTGGTAACTTTTTGTGAGAGCATTTCTTGAACTTGGAGTGTGAAGATGGATTATAGGAAATTTCATCCTCTTCAAAATGAGCTTTGGATGGAATTTTTCTGATAAACCATGAAAAAGTTATGCCCTTGTCAAAGTACAGTTGACTTTTCTACTGTCCAAAAATAGTAACTTTTGCACCTTGATGATTTTTGAGCTATTCTTGTGGAATCATGATCAAGACTTGATCAAATGATGATTGTGAACTCAAAATGAGATGTTGACCAAAAATTCTGACTTTTCACTGCAAAATGACCATTTTGCCCTTGCAGTTGACTGTAGATCAAATGAGGCTTTTGACTGTGCAAATTGGCACTGTGAGTCTTGAAACTTGGCATGTAGGTGCTTGAGAATGTATATAGGCCCATGAGACTTGATTAAGCCATTGAGAACCCCAAATTCCTTGAAAGAACCAAAACCCTAATTTCATCTGTCCTAGGAGGTGTTTGGACTATACAACCCTTGAGCCATCTTGAGCAATTTGAAAATCTATCTTGACAAATCTTGAGGAATATGGGAGGGAAAATTTTGGGGTACAACAAGTTGGCATAAGACGTTGGACCAAATCTTATGGGCATGTCGAACTTCTCCTAAAGAAGCTACAAGAATGATACCATTTCGATTAACCTATGGTCATAACACAATGTTGCCAGTTGAAATCTGTCTGCAGTCAACAAGGATTCAAAGACATCAAGATATACCTTCTATATCTTATTGGAATATTATGTTAGATGAACTGGCTGATTTAGACGAAGAAAGACTGAGAGCTTTCGATCTCTTAAGGATACAAAAGAAAGTAGTGGAGAAATCTTATAACAAGAGAGTGAAACCCAAGATGTTCCTACCTGAAGATTTGGTGTGGAAAGTAATTCTCCCAATGGATCGAAAGGATAGGAACATGGGAAAATGGTCTCCTAAATGGGAAGGACCTTTCAAGATTATCCAGGTATTTTTTGGTGGTGCCTATGAGATCGAAGAGTTAAATGAAGATAAAAGACTCCTAAGAGTGAATGGTAAATACTTAAAAAAGTATAGACCTACACTTCAAGAGGTCAAAATAGTCGGCGCTTAATCTCAGTCGAAATATACAACCAAAATGGAAGATGCATTAAAATTATCCAAAATGGCTCCAAGTCATTACATAAACATCATTTTACAAACAAGAAGTCTAAATCAAAATGGAAGATTGGCTTTAATTAGGAGATATTTGATCTTCTGGAGTTCCAAGCGCCTTTCACACAGAGCCCTCGACTGATGGAAAGTCTCGATCTTTGCATTAAAGGCTTGAGCTTGTTCAACATATTTCAATCCATTGTTAAGCTCCTCTTGGCTCTCAGAATCGTTGCTGACGGCAAGAAGCTCTTCTTTGCGTTTGTCATTTGAGGCAATCTTGGCCTCCAATTCTTTCATTTGGGATTTCATGCTGGTTATACTTTGGTCAATCTCTTCGACCTCTTTTTTCCTAGCTTCTCGTTCCTTCAATAGCTCATTTAGCTTTGAAGCTGACTCAGTAGCAGCAACCCAGGCAGCACCTACATTACCATTGGCCTCTTCAATTTCACGATTGAGAGTCCTTCAGTGATTGTAATCAGCTGAAGCCTGATCAATGATTAAAGTCAAATCCAAAATGATGTTAGCTATATCGGGAGAGGCAATAATAAGTTCGACATATTTTTGAGTATTCTTCAGAAAGGAAGGGGCAGTAGGTTCTCCCTCTAAGGTCAACATCAAATCTCTCTTAAAAAGTTGAGCCTTAACTTTCTGAAGCGGCTCTTCAAGGGGAGAAGCCGAAGTAGATTTACCAGATGCAATCGAAGAATTATGGATTTGATCAGAGGAACTTTCTTTGCCTTTGAGAATGGAATTCAAATATCCAAGAGGGTTATTTCGTTTAAGTAGCACCAAGTCCTCTTTAGTACGAGATCTTGTCGAAGAAACTCTTTCATTGGTAACACGAGCTACATTTTCTCCGACTGATAGATCCTGTAGCTGGACATGGACATTGTTGTACCCTAAAATTTTCTCTCTCATTTCTCAAGGAATCTCTTATAAGATCTCCATGGATTCAAGACTACACAAGGTTTGATCAACTCAAGACACCTCCTTAAGCATTGACGACTGAAAATTAGGGTTTGAGATTGCACAAGGACAAATGGACTTTTAATGCCCCATATGACTTTCATGGATCATTTTGGACCCTCATGATTGCTCATGTCAAGTTTCAAGTCTTGGATCACATTTTTGCTCAATCAATTGATCATTTGACCTAAAATCAATTGTATTGGGGAAAAAGTCAACTATGGTCAATTTGCAGTAAAAATTCATAATTTTTTATCCATATAAACATCATGAACTCATATATGTCAATTGATCAAGTTTGGATCATAATTCCTCAAGAAATTTGATCAGATCATCAAAAGGGCAAAATGGTCAAAATTAGGGTTTTGACTAGGAAGGTTCAATTTCTGATTTTTGACCTAACAAATGACTTATTGGTTCAAGGAATGATCTCAAGGATTCAAAGTTCATCACTTTGACCTAATGGCATGGCTCAAAACATTTCTCAAGTTCAATTGATTGATAGTTGAATTTCAGTCAACTGATAAAAAGTCAAATGTACACTGAAAAGTTAAACTTTGACTTTTTGATCAAAATCAAGTTTCAAAGATTAAAATTCATCAAGACATGTAAAAATATGAAACTTGTTCATCAAGAAATGTAAAAATATGAAACTTGTTCATCAATAAATCAAAAAGTCAAAATTCATCTTTGAAAAGTCAAATTTCCAAGACTTAGAATTTTTCTAAGTGTTGAAAAATTCACTTTTTTCATAACTTTGAGCCAAATTTCCACCATGATGCAAGATGATTCAAAGGAAACTTCCAACATGAAAGTTGTAGATCTCAATGAGATATAAAACATTATAGGGCATAACTTTTTCTAGAAATGCTTGGATTTCAAGTTATGATTTTGTGAAGACATGCTCATGAAATTTGAAGACTTAGTGAAATTTTGCCCTAGTTTAGCAGGATTTTGACCTAACTTCATGGAAATTTTTCACCAAGTTCCAAATGGAATTTTGAAAAATGTCCAACATGAAGGTTGTAGGGGATGTTACAAGATTTCCAAAATATCCAGGAACTCATTGAGATCATACTTGGGCTAGGAGAATCGAAGCCATGAAGTTAGGGTTTCATTCTTGTATTACAAGTCAATTTTGTGATGAACACTTGGTCCAATCTTCAAGCATGCTGTACAAAACCCACTTTTCAGGCTTCTAAATTGCTTTTAACTCCATAATTAAATGTCTACACATCTGTTAGAACATTTAGTCCAAGTATTCAATGCATTGCCCATGCTTAATACCATTTTAGGAAGAAAGGCAACATTGCCATTTTGGAAAAGTGGCTTTATGCATAAAGTCCACTCTTCTTGAGCCTCTAACTTGTTATTTTGAACACACACAACATGTATGCTTAGAAGAAACATGTTTAAAGCTTCTAAGCCACCCTATAAGCTAGGTAGCATTGGAACCACATTTTTCAAGCTTTCTTCAAAAACAAGCCAAAATCCACAAACATGTGATTCTTGATTTCTGACTTCTCCAAGCATCCAAACTCTTTGCTTATAAGTAGAGACGCTATTTGTGAATTAAGAAAAGAGCTTAAGCACACTTAAACTCTCCCAAACTCCCTCAAATCAGAACTTGCATCAAAACTCCATTTATGTGCACATTTTGACTTTGAAACCTAAACTCATATTTTCCTCGTGCGTTTTCATTCCAAATCAATCACAAAGCTTCTATACATCAAATATAGTCCATCTCCATCCCTGTTGTAACTCCATATTCATCATCTCCCAAACTAAAAAATAGAGCTCTACAACTGGACTTCTCCAGGCCATTCCAGCCATCCATTGCTCAAGCTAATCATTGCATTAGCTTCCTGGGAACTTGAGGAAGCTAACCTGATCATTGCAGCACCTTGAATCAAGCTCATTTGCATTTTCGACCACATATCTCTTTGGGATGACATCGTGCGTAATCATGATTACTTTCTGCGCAACAGTTTCCTATGTCACTTCAATCACTTATCATGATTTCCTTGGTTTTAGGGAGTGGGTTTTTAAACAAACCCCGCTAAGGTTTCCACTTCTTGTATTGATCACGGTTGGATCACTACCATATGTCGATGATCAACGAGTCTAATCTTATTTAAATAGCCTCTTTGGGCCAACATTACTTCTTTTCTCCTTCTATTTTATTACTCACTGACCCTTTCGTTTTTCTGAAACTTCTTACAACAAAACTAAACATTTCCTTACCATTTTGATTTTAATGGCTTCTTTTGGTTCTGCTCCCGTTTCTACTGGTACCAACCCAATGGATTTCTCTCTTACAAATACGTCACTCTGCCAGTTATTCTGCAACCAACATCCACTGATTCTCGCACCATTAAAACCTGGATAAAACAAATGCTTATTCCATTCACTGTTTCTAGGGAACTCTATGCTTTTCATGGTCCATATCCAAACCCGAAAAATGATCCTAAGAAAGTTCAGGAATTCTTTCCCTATTATACTCCTACGAAACCCCTCACGTATACCCAAGATTTTACGCTTGACGTAAAGTTTGTGGATTCCTCTACCAGGCCCTTTCGTTTTAATCCTAATTCTGGAAACTTGGCCTATTTAGCCTGGCTCGAAAGGGTCCAAGCTAAGAAAAAGTCTTTCTTGGAAGCATCAGTCATTTTTGATGCAATTTAGTTGTCGAGAAATGCTCACAAGATTAACCCTTGCATGATTATAGCGTAGATCTTCTTTTGAGAAGGTTCGACCAACACCTTTCAACTTCCTTGTGGGATGTTAACACCCACCCTCTTCTACGTAGCAACAATTACTAGATTGTCTCCCTTCGGCGAATTTTTTTATCCTAATTTGTCAATGGAGCTCAAGTTTCGCATCGATAGAGCCAACCTCTCAAACTATATTAAAGACTATCGTGATACTAAAAGCGCAAATGTTTATGATGGATAAGACATTGCTTTCCTCACTCTTTGGCTCTCCTACTACTTATTTTCCCCTTGGTCTCTACAGGTGGCAAAAGGTTTTATCCCTATGGCCATTCAACTTCATGAGGGTCGGCAGATTTCTTTGGGTAAACTTCTGCTGGCACACCTTTATCATACTCTTGGTGTTGCTTATTCCAGGCTCAAAAATATTTATGATAATCCCAAGGGACCAGCTCTCTCAGGGCCAGTTTGGCTTATGCAACACTAGTTGAATACTACCTTCGACCATCGATTGGCTTCTCCTTTGTCAGAAGCCATTGAACGCTCTTTGGCCTCCAGATCTGTTGAGGGATTGAGGTTGTCGCTGCTTACTCCTCCAGAAGATTCTACCAAGTATTTCTTTATGAATTATGTTAAGTTACTCATAGAGACCTCTTCTTTTGTCGAGGCTATGACTCCATTCGCGAGAATAATTATTTGCCCTACATGGTTTAAGGATCCCTTTCCTAGGGTTAGCCCTAGAGCAGCTGCTAAATCAAACGTTGTATGGAGGGCATTTTTAACCCTTAAGTTTTTGTCTTCTCTAATTAATACTGGGTCCAAAGGCTATGGCTTTGTGACATACAATCCCAATCTTGTCGCTCGATAATTTGGTCTTAGCCAAATGATGTTGAAATCTCTGATCTCCCATTATCATGATATCCTTTGGTTTGGACGACAATTGGATGAGGGAGAATATCTAGAATGTCTCCATTATGTCAGAAACTCTCCGCACCTTGAATTGCCTATGTTCAAATTCAAATCTTTCTTCTTCCATACCAAAGAGTTCGACTATTGGTGGTCTCACTACCAAACATAATATTTTTCTGCTACTGCCTTCTTGCAAAAGTTAACGGATTCTTTTGAGGCCTGGGAAGCCACTTAACCTCTTGTCGAATCCACTCAAGAGGTCCCACCTGCTGACCAGCGGCAAAACCCTGACGTCGTCGTCAGCAAGGCACAAACTACCAAGGTATCCCTGTTTTCTTTCAATTTTTTGACCATATCAATAGGTTCTTTGTGATTTCATTCTATCGTTTTTTAGGGGCAAAAACGGTCTTCGACCTCCAAAAATGTTATCGCTGCACCCTTAAAGAAAGCTAAAGTTTCAACTACCCAGGTACATATACACACCCTTCTCCCACATGTTCTTTCTTACCGTTGTAGATTAGCACCTGAAACCTTTCATACTCCACTAGATTTCTGAAAAGAGGCCACAAACTTCCATTAATCCAGATGGTTCCAACCATAGTAATGGTTCCCATATTTTTTCTTCATTCAAAGCTTCGACTCCTGCAAAGCCCAAAGGGCCTAAGAGACTCAAAAGAATCATCCTAAAAACCACCACCTCCAAACCTACAATTGTTGGCACTGATTATGCGCCTCCTCCCACTCATGATCAAGAGGAAACTTCACCTCCTCACCAACCAACTCCATCAATTCCATTTCAGGAAGAACAAGAATCCAACCCACTGAAAAGGTATTTATTTCTTACATCACTCCCTTTTTACGAAAATGTAATCTTCTTAAACTCTTGTACTGTTTTCAGGAACAAGTTCATGAGGAAGGGGTTAGGACTACTCCATTCGTTGAATTAGCTTCAGCTAGAGACGGTGATGCCTTGGACACTAGGAAAGATCCCTCAATCAAAATCACCCCCACTCGACTCCACCTGGTGGTCTTACTCACAACTCGACTGCACACCCCAATGAGGAAAACACTGAAGCCAATTGAGAGCCTGCTACTGATAACTCTCCTTCTCAATAAAACCTTAACCAACAAGCTCCTATTGGTGATACTTTGGTACACTCTGCTTCTATCAATCCCCAGTTCCAGATCCTTCAAGACATTATCTCTAACAGTTCCTTAAGCCAAGCAAAAATTCTGGCGATGAAACAAAAACATCTGGCTGAGATCTTGCAGAGACTTAAAAAGCTTCTACAAGAACCTTCCTTCTATGTTTCAACAACTTCTTCTATTGTTGGTGTTGACGCTGATGTGACTCTCAAGTTGCAACAGTTAAAAGCATACTTATTCAATGGTGATTTCCTCTCCGTCGTTGTCAACGGGAATGATTTGGTTACTGATGTCTTCAAATTATTCGATGAGATTTCTCAACATACCATCCCTGAGCTTGGGTTCAATACTTTATTGATCTCAAGGAATTCTTCCGCCAGGCTATCAATGACCTCTCTCTAAAGAAACAAATTACCAACCAACTCCAAGCTAACAATACCGATATAGAAGCTGAGTGGAATCTCAGTAAAGCTTGCGAAGAGAAAATGACTGCCTTTAAATCTAAAAGCTAGGCGCGTGCCGACAAATGCTACGCCTTTGATCAGCATATTTCTTTTTACCGAACCCAAATATCTGATCTCCAGAAGAAAATAGCCGACGTCGAACGCAAAAAGGCCCTGTTGGATTCGAATTAGGCGCTACCAAGCTAGAGCGAGATTGACGATGAGATTCAGAAAGGCATTGCTCATGGTGAAAAGGATTTAAATACTAAAGGCAGGATTAGTGATCTGATGACGAAGACAACACGTCTTGACAATAAAATCGTCTTCAAAAAAGCCTGCTTTGAAGATCTTATGTCTCGATTTCCTGCCTAAAATCTTTATTGTTGCCATTTATATTTTGTTGAGATTAACTCTCCCCTTTTGAATCTGTACCCCCTTTGGGAAAATTAATGGTTACCATTTTGGTGTTCTCCATTTTGGCTACCACTACTTTAGCGTTGTATTTATGTTTATCTTTCGCCAATCTGTGTCTAACAAAATATCAATGGCCAAAATTTTCGCAAGTTTTCATAAAATTTAAATTAATTCCAATTTTTGCCATTTTGGGATTTGACAATTTTGTCGAAACCACAAACATTAATATAAACCACAAGCATTAACTGGTTTAAAATACAAATCTTTTAGGCTTAATACAATGGGACATACAAATCTAGGCATGCTATATCATGCTATACCTAGTTTCTACACCTATTAGTAAGTGGCTTTTAATCCCCAAAGGCTTGTATCTTGCCTCTGGCTTTCTGAAGTTGTTGTTTTAGGCCCTGTTGGCCTTTTTTTCCGATTTGGCTTCGACTGCCTATCTTTCATCTCCTAAAGCCGAACATTTACGATACGTTCAACCATAGGCCAAATTCCGAGCTAAACTTCCCATTCAATGGTCATCTTTGTCGACCACAGGCCACCCTGTAGGTGGGATTAGGGGTGTTTGCAGTTTGATTTAGATCAGTTTTAAGGCAAAAACTCATCCGATCCAAATATAAATTTACTTGCGGTTCGGTTCGGTTTTGGATGATACAATAAAAAAATCCAATCTGATTTGATCCAATTTTATGCGGTTTAATTTGGATTGGTTATTGGATATCCAAATTACACATTATATTCTTATTAAGATTATAAAACTAATAATAAATCATAGATTTGATATAATATATAACATATAGTATATTAAAAGTTAATATTACAAAATGAGAGTGGTCGATTATGGTTGAAATAATAAAAATAAATAGATTATACCAAACAAATAAATATTATTAAAAAATTATTATCATCTAATAATAAATTCACGTAACATATCATACTAATAAAAAGTAAATAAGTATAAAAATATATGTATACAGTTCGGTTTGGTTTGAATCGGTTTTGAAAAATTAATCTGAAATTCGATCTGAACCGATCGATTTTCACAAAATGACATCCAAACACATCCAATAAATTTCATTTTTTTGTGGTTTTCGGTTTTTTGGATTGGTTTTTGGTTTTTTATTTGGATTGGTTTGGATTTGAACACCCCTAGGTGGGATCGACTCCTTGGATGTTGTTGTTTCTTCAGAATCCCACCTAAAACCACGATCAGGATCCAAGCTTAGAAAATTGTTTAATTTTTCATTGGAAGTGTAATTATCATTATCACATAGTGCCACATTCGCCAAGTGTTGGTCGAAAGATTTCTTTCCACCTTTAAACTCACTGACCTTATAGTTGCTCTAATCAGCCTCTATATTTTCCAATACGCCATCTTTCTTCCAAATAGAAATCCTCTGATGTAAAGTCGACAGTGTTGTACCCCAAAATTACCCTCCCATTTTATTCAATACATTCTCCTAGGGTTCTCAAATATTCAAGAATTGATCAGAAAATTTTCCCTCCTAAGCAATTGATCTACAACTAGGGTTTTATATTTCTCAAGGAAGATTAGGTTTCTAATGCCTCAAGTGGATTTAATAGTTTCTTATATATCTCCAAGAATGCTCATACCAAGTTTCATGCCTTGCATCACAAGTTTGCTCAGTCAGTTGCTCTAATGACTGAAAATAGACTATATTGGACAAAAAGTCAACTATGGTCAACATACAGTCAAACTTCAAGATTTTTGGTCAACATCAATGTTTTGAAGCTATATTCACTATTTCATCAAGGGATGATCATAAATCATCAAGAAAAACTCTCAATTCATCAAAATTCAAAAGTTACTAAATTAGGGTTTTCTTAAGGAGAAGTCAACTGAACTTTGACCAAACACAAATTTCACATGCTTCATCATATTTTTCTCAACCAAAGCTCATTTTGAAGGAAATTAAATTCTCTACAACTTCGACTATCTAAGCTCAAGTCCAAAAAATGCTTCATTAAAGAGATATGGGCCAATACATTATAGGTAATTTCAAAAGTCAACAAAAAGACACTTTTTGTCAAGGCAACTTACATAAAGATAATGTCTTCAAATGTCAAATTGATAAAAATAAGGATTGTAGAGGACATCTTGAGCTTTCCAAAAATTCCAAGATCACTTTCAAATGAAAAAAATTTAGAGAGTTATGATTGGTGCAAGTTGGGAAATTTTGAGAAAGTGCATGAAACCAAAAATGATCAAATTTGGAATTTTGGACTATTGGGCTGATGTTTCAAGTTCCAAATGTGTTATAAACTCCATAGTGAACCTCAAGACTTGTTCTTACACCCCATTTTGGTTTATTATATTTATTTTTTATTTTTATTATTTTAAAAGTCAAAATAAAAAAGGATAAAACAAAAGCTTCTTACACAAGTCCAAGCCCATGTTCATTTGCCCTAATTTCACCCTTATATATTCCCAGCATATTTATACCTAAAGTACATGCATGCTAGCCTCCTTGAGCAACCCTAAAAATTCACAAATTTTCTAAAACTAGGGCACAGTCAAACCCTTCTTTCCAGCAAGCTTTAATTGATCTTGAGCATTCCGTTGAGCTCCTGAGGTCCTCAGGGAGCCATTCCAACCATCATTGCAACGTGAAGTATCCCAGAACTCTCTCTTACAAACTCACCGGTTTTGGTAGTTTCTTCAACTTCAAACTTTTCACTCACATAATATAAATTAATCTTGTGCATTCATATGTGTTCATGATGTCATGTAGAACAATTTTGATGCATTACATGCAAGCTCTAATGCAGGAATAAGAGAACACCATTATTAGAGCATAGAGCTTCGGCTCTGTTGTATCTCCCATTACAAGCATTTTCAGGCTAAACAGATGCCACCATTGAATTCGCAGACCCCAATTTAGGGGGGGGGGGGGGTAGGCTTAACTTTGTGTTTCAAATTTCATTATTTTGCAGGGTATGATTTTTGAGTAATCAGAGAAGATGGTGGTCAACCACCATGCATGGTGGTTTAACCCTCCCCGGGCTGCGTGGCCTTGTTCTATTCGTCCGTTCAAACAATGGGGTCCCACCGGCACTGATTGGTTTTTTTGAATTAAAAATCAAAGGTGTTTTTATTATATAATAATATATTTGTGTTTCATATACCGGATGTACATCCACCCTAGTGGCAAGACAGTACACGTTAGAGCATTCATGTGCAAGGGCACGGGTTTGATCCCTGCCTCTTGCATTTTTCATATTATTTTATGATTCTTGTAGATCCAATGCAGTGCATACCACACATCAACCACGCACCTCCTCAATCATCACCACTCGATTACGCTCAGATTCAGAGCCAATAGTCCATATCTGATTTCCACACAGCACCCTCAAGGGCCTCCCACACTGGATCAAGCGCTGGAGCTTATTGGGCTTTGGACTCAGGTTGCAATCTGCACCCCCTTGTTTGCTATTTCAGGCTCAACTCTTTTTTTTATTTACTCATTTTTATATTTAATCAAAATGCAACATAATTAATTTTTTTTTCTAAATTTAATTTAGACTCTTAGGTTTTTTCTAATCAACTTTTTTTAATTAAATTGATTTAACTAATTATTTTCTTAATTAAACCTAAGTAGATTCTTAGGGTTTTTTTAAAACTAATTGAATTTTTTTACTAAAATTAATTAGGGTTTTTAAAGTTTTTTTAATTAATCACAAACATTTTTCATAAAAATACCAAAAAAACCTTTTCTTTTCTATTGTTCACATTTTTAGATCGATTGTGCTTTCGCGAACATAATTTATATTTCTCGCATTTTTCTCGATTATGTAACTGCTTCCAGGTTTGTAATAGCTTAGGTTTCTTTTACTTTCCTCTTTTATATTTTTGTATATGCCCCAAGACCATGTAATAGCGTAAGAATCTTTATTTTCCGCACTTTACTGCTTTTCATATTGCTATATTATTTTGCCTAGTAATTAGGGTTTGTATAGAAAGACTAAAAACAAACGATAGCTAACCCTAATTGCAAGATAAACATAACTGAAAACAAATCACTCTAACACTCGCACCTCTAAGGTAACCTCCCTTGTTGCCTCGAAAAACAGTCATATCCCTCGAATGTGGGACGCTTTAGCAAAGTCCATCGAAAACAAATATCATAGTCCCTCGATGACCCTTTCGATGTTGCCTTCGATAAATGATCTAGTCCCTTAATAATAATTGCTAAATCATCCTTACGAGTTGCCTTCGGTGACTGTACGATGACCTGCGCATGTCCCTTCACATCCAACGATAGGGCTTCCTAATAACTAATGGTAGGATAACACTATCTAAAGGAGGAGGAAATTACAAGAAAGACCTTGAGTAGGTAGACCACTGTTAATCGATTGCTCGCAAACATTTCAAAACAAAAACATTTCACACAGACACTTTCAAAATATTTTCAAAACACTTTGTATGCATTCTCGAGGACAAATACGAGAATCATTACAAAGTTACCTCACATTGGCATTTCAAAATATTTTCAAACATACACAACACAAAGAAATTTTCAAAATAAAGTGAGCTAGCGATTAAGAGCCCATAGATAACTACGAATGAAAAGGGTGCTAACAGCTTCCCTTTTCATAACCTACCCCCCGAACTCAAAATCTTCACGGTCTTTCCTATTCTTTTCACCTTTTCCTTATTGGATAAAAGAAAATTCGGTGGTGACTCTTGATATCCGCATATTTGTGATAAAATGCAAAACCAAGTCAGTTCTCCCACTGTATTACAGACATGATTACACCTATTCCATGGATCCATTCACTGCCATGAATAAATTGAAGTTGACTTTGGAATTTATAACCATGAACAAAGTCGACCTGGTTGTTGTTCCGACACCCAATTCGACCTGAATGAACCCCAGTATACTACTGGTTTTTCCTTCGTAGTTTGATAAAACCATGTTGTAAGGTCAAAGATCTGACTCACACTTCCCCATTTTCTTAAACAGAGCATGTGGCATTAAGTTTACAGCTGCCCCACCATCGACAAACACCTTGTTTACCAGCATGACATCTACCTTTGCCCTTATAAATAAAGACTTAAGATGATATAACATCCACGGGCTTGATTTCTCAAACATAATCTTTTGTTCTTCGACCACACGACTATTCATCACATAGTAGCATATAGGATTTTCGTCAGCCGCCTCGTCGAAGGTGAAGTCTTCTTCATTTTCTGATACCTTTGACACACTGTCATATTATGCAGGAAAAATCGCCACAATTCCATAATTAATGATGAAGTCTTCACCATAATCATCATCCACCATATCGTCTTCTGGCAAAGGCTAATAATCAGGCTATTCCTCTTCTTCTCCTTCAGATGTAGTAGTATACTCAAGTGTTGGAGTATATCCAATGCTTTGTGTTACTACCAGCTCTTTGTTACCTAAAGGAGCTACCCTCATAGCCAACCTTTGATTAGCAATGATCTTTTCTTTTTCAGTCAATCCTGGCCAAGTTTTGCAACCTCTGGTGGCTGTGTGCTTTCGACACGCCTAGTATTTTTGGAAGGTTTCGGCTGGGAAATTGAAACCTCCTTTGCAACTTTTTTGTTCCTATGATAACGCCTCCACTGCATCCTTGTCATTGGATTTTTTCCCTTATAATTAGGAGAAACTTAATGACCCTTTGACTCATCCTTCTTTTCTTAGGCATTGGCTTCATGTACAATCACTTTCTACTTTAGCCTTCCCCCCCCCCCCCCCCCTTTTGGCTTACTAGTTCCACCCATTTTTCTTGTGGGGTGTCCGGCGGAGGGTGAAAAGTTTTAGAAGAGGTTGTTGGAACAATCTTCTATACTCTTCGTTGCACCGATGGATTCCTTCTTGGTTGAAAACAAACCTTGGAAATGGAGGCTTCTCTTGCTTAAGAGCCTCTCTTTTGACAGCTTCATATTTCTCAGCTGCTTCTTCATCATACACAACACTGCATCTTGGACATACTTTAGCCTTCGACCCTTTCACTCTACATTTTTCTTGAAAGTCAACCAAACTCTCTTTAGGTTGAGAGTACACTTCCTGCTATCCCTGTTCCATCTTTATGTCGAAGATATCATTAGTTCCAACCATCATTACTTATATGTCACCAATCATTATGACTTCTCTATCAAGGCCCTCAGTAGCTTTAACCATTATGCAATCCAGAGGCCCTGAGTATAAAGCCTCCTCCACCTTCAAAGGATCAGTGTCAACTTCTATCTTTGACTTTTCGCCAAATATAAGCATACCTTCTTTCAAAGCTTTATGCACTAAATCCTTGAAGAGAACACATTGAGAAGTTTTATGACCAAGAAAATTATGAAATTTGCAGAATCTCGTTTTCTTCCTTTGTTTAAGTGAGGGACTCTTCAGGCCCTGAGGGACCACAAGTTGACCATCAGCTGCTAACAAATCAAATATTTCATCATATTTGGTTATGTCAAAAGTATGGGTCTTGATGATGGCTTTGCCATTCTTTTCAGTTTTGACAGGGTTTTTCCCGTTCGAAGGTTTCAACAGCTTACATGCGTAAGGAGGATCAGGCTGGAGTTCAGCCATATTAACCTCAGTCTCTTCTCCTAACTCTTCTTCATCAGAAGAATACTCATTGGTTGCTACGTAAGCAAATTTTCCTTTTTTGTGGTATTTGTTTGGCTTGGTTTTTTCAGCTTTCAAACGTTCGATCAGTCGAACTTTCATAGCTAATTGATCCATGTCTTTCAAGGACTCAGTATCTAGCAATTTCTTTCTAATTAATGGCATACTCTAACCCATTTGCAGCCATTTCGACCAATTCGTGTTCAGGGACTTGTGTAAACCATCGCTCTTTTAGAAGTCTAAACATGTTAAGGTATTGGTCTATTGACTCAATGCTCTTTCGTTTAACACTAGACAATTTTGTTAGGCTTATTTTGGACTTCCCCGTGTGAAACTGTTCATGGAACAATTTCTACAACTGAATCCACGTTTGGACCGACTATGGGGGAAGCGTTGTAAACCAATTAAACACATTCTTTGTGAGGGAATTGGGAAAATACTTCATCCTTACATCTTCATTCACTATTAGGTCACTGTGATCGGTGGATCTGGAACTGACTGTTTAACGCTGGTTCGCGAAATGTCGCGGAAACAAGAGTCGCCACCGTCTTTTATTTTCTCCAAATGGAAAGGACAAAAGCACAGAAAAATTCCTTAAAGAGATTGCTCTCGGTTCGGGAGGTAGATTATAGAAAGGGAAGGTGTTAGCACCCTTTCTATCCATGGTTATCCATGGGCTCTTAGGTACTTGCTCAATGTGTTTTCAAAATTGTTTGTTTGCTTTTCAATTGTGGGTTTAAAAGTTTCTTTGAAAAATTTCAGTTCGACTCGTACGTCAGAGTGTTTGAAAAATTTGCTTCGAAAGCTTTTGAAAATGTTGGTGTGAAAAGATTTCAGTTTGTTTTGAAGAGAGCAAGTATCCATGAGTCGTCTACCTACCCTAAGGAATTCGTCTGTGTAAATGTCCTTTAAAGTAGTGCCATCCCACCATTGAGAAGTAGGTAGCACCACCGTTGGAGGTGTTCGGGTCAATTCGGGTTTGTAGGGACATGGTGATCACCAGAGCAATGGGAAGACACCTTAGAAGCTACCCTCATGTCAGGTTCCCGGATCATGAGGACTTACTAAGACATCCTCTACTCGACGATCACCTTTCGAGGCAAGGCAACAGTGAGGCGTACCCTAGGGGTGGTGTGTGCGATTCGTGTATCGTTTTCATTGATATTTGTCTTGTCATGTTCATTGGTGTTCTACGCTTGATTTTAATTTGATCCATACATTCTTTCATGCTTTTTTAACAGTTAATATTTGCGAAGAAAATAAATCTACAACTATTACAAATGGCGCGGGTCCACATCGCCAAAATTAAACCGGACCCGATTTGACTGAAAAATAAATAAAGCAATAAAAGTGCGAGAAATAAAATTGTTACAAGGCTTTGGGACATATACATAATTATAATAAGCGACAAAGTAAAATGCGCGAAATTAATAATTAAAAGTATGGGCGTTGGACCCTTTCATAAGAAATTAAAGTTAATAAGAATTAATTAATTAGAATTAAATGTTTTTGGTATTTTATGTTTTTTAAGATTTAAAAGAAAAAAGAACTTATTGAAATTAAAAATAAAATGCTAAACCCTAGTTCTAATGTTTTTTTTTTATTGTAAACATATTAAGTTCTAACCTAATCTAAGTTAATTTACATGCAAAAATTTAATTTATAAAAATAAATAAAATAAATATTATTATTAAAAAGGGAAATTGAAATGAATAAAAATTAAACCTAATTCTATTTTTTGGATTTTTTGTTATTAAAAGGATTAAACTTATGACCTAATTAAAACTAAATTTATTTACATGCCAAATTTAATTATAGAAAATAAATAAAATGAATATTATTATTGAAAAAAAAAGAAGGAATTAAAGAATCAAAATTAATTAAACCTATTTCTACATATTTTGGATTTTTATTAAAAAGAATTAATGTTGTAAACTTATTTTACTAAATTCATTTACATGTTAATTATTTACAAGAAAATAAATAAAATAAATATTTTTTATGTTTTTATCCTTTTTCTGATTTTTTGTTGTTTTTCATATTGCAAAAATATTGAATTAAATTAAAACAAGAAAACAAATAAAAATAATAATTAAAAGAGATGAGAAAAAAAATAAAAATATTTGCAAACCAGGGTGGGGTGTAGTCCCAATTTGTGAGGTGTTGATCCAAGAATATTGGCCCATTAAGCCTGAGGTTTGTTGACCTTTTCAGTTCGTGTGTGATGCGTTGACTGGCGCTTATTGTGTTCTTCAATCTGTAACCCTTGATCTGGATGCTTTGGACGCGTGGATGGTGATTTCTGGGCGTGCATGAAGATCTTGCAATGGAAGTGCTGCATAGGAATTAGTATTGAAAAATAGTATGAGATTTACACAGACCTGGGACTCGAACCCAGGTCTTGGACAATGCAAAGGAATACGCCTGCCACTGAAGCACTTGAGTTACTTTTAACATATAATGGTTAATGAATATAATAAAAAGAAAAGAGAGTTAGTGGCCTTCAACGCGCCAATTTTTGAACTGACGAATCACAGCGTGCCATGTACTCATCTTCCTCGCGTGCCTGAAATACAAAACACAGAGGCAACGGTTTCAACGCGTTGTGTTAGGCATGTTTATGAAAAATAGCGACTAGCGCTGTGACATCAATAAATTGATCGCGAGGGTCCATATCTCCTCGTCTTGATGAGCTGGTTTGAATGGCATAAGTCTGGAACCCTAATTTTACTGTATTGTAAAAGCCCTAAATCAAGCTCTGAAAAACCCTAGAATATGAAAATGGTAGAATCGCGTATGGCCAATGAAAACTCAATTGAACATGATGGTTAGTCTCAGAATTTCATAACAAACATTAATCAACAAACAAAAAGTACAAAGGATGCGTGATTTATGCCATGCGATTTCAAAAAATTCTGGATACAGTGAGAGTTCTCTCTACCAATTCTTGGAGCTTTGAAGGGTGTTTGGAATTGGAATGTGATCAGGAGAGCTTGAGGAAGCTATTGGAATCAGTCTTAGGGCTTAAAAAAACCTAGAACCTTGATTTCAGAATTGAGTTATATGGCCAATTTTTCAAGTTTTCAATAAGCTTTTGAGCGCAGCATTTGGTCTGTTATGGTTAGGGTTTGACTTAGCACTTATGAGGCAAGAGAATTAGGTCATTAGTTGGCCTTTATCCATGCCCATGAGAGAATTGGTCTTTGGTCTTTTACCATTAACAAACTTTTCCCTTTTTTAAGCAAAACCAAGACTTGGTGTGCAATTTAACCCTAGCATGAGTTTGTGAGCTGGCCCATGATATATGGAAGTTATCCAAATTCAAATGACACTATTCCATTGGTTTTTGAATTTTATTTGAATTTTTAAATATTTAAAATGAATTAAATTATCAAAAATTAAATAAAATAGAAAAATCAATGTTTGGTCTTGAAATTAATCATGGGACACGTGTGTGGCATGACAAGGCTGAGTCAAGTGGAAAAAAGTGGGCCCTTTTGTCAAAAATTGAAGTTTCAAGGATAGTTGACTTTTGCCATTTCACAAAAATTTCCCAACTTCTACAAGGCATAACTTGCTCAATTTTTAAGCTTTTCTCATGTTCTTGGACATTTTGGAAAGGTCTTTGAGTCCTTTAACCAATGCCTTTGGTCCCATGTCATTTTGATTTTCCAATCTCAAGTTATGGCCTTTGACTTAAAGTCCCTTTTTGTTGACTTTTGAAAATGACCTATAATGTTGAAATTGATAACTTTTTGTGAGAGCATTTCTTGGACTTGAAGTATGAAGATGAGTTGTAGGAAATGTCTTTCTCTTAAAAATGAGCTTTGGATGGGATTTTTCTGATAATCCATGTGAAAGTTATGCTCTGGTCAATTTCAGTTGACTTTTTCAGCTGTCCAAATATAGCAACTTTTGCATCTTTGATGATTTCTGAACCAAATTTTGAGAATCATGATCAAGCATTGATCAAATGATGTTTGTGGCTTCAAAATGATATGTTGACCAAAAATTTGAACTTTTGACTGTCAAATGACCATTTTGCCCCTACAGTTGACTATAATGCAATTTAGGGTTTTGACTGTGCAATTTTGAGCTGAATGCCTTGAAACTTGATATGAGGATGCTTGACCATGTTTGTAAGCATATGAGACTTGATTGGACTTTTGAACACTTCCTTTTCTTGATCAGACTCAAAACCCTAATTTTGACTGTTTAGGAGGCCCTTGCACTGTGCAACCCTTGGGGAATTTTGTGACTTGGCTTGGCAATTTCTTGAAGAATATGGGAGGGCAAATTTTGGGGTACAACAGTTGCCCCTGTTCAATCTTCTTAGACCTGAGGATGCAGATTGGCTGACGTGCCTTTCGTAATCCGAGGGTAGAAGATGATTGGACACTAGAGTGCCCAGAAATTTGCGCTCACATATTGGCAGTGATGGTGGAATGGGCTTATAGATGCCATCTGGATGTTTGATTGCGTAAGAGATTCCTTGGCGAGAACCTGTATACCTGCAAAACAGAAAATGAGTACCTGACACGTTGCAGGAGCTGATTTTTAGATGCCTGGTATAGATGTGTCCTGACTGGTTACATGAGCTGAGTCTGGAGCTTCAAACGGCGATGAAAGAACCAGGGATGGTTACTACCTCAGCATGAATGGTAAGAGAACCTTGGGCGACTTTAACTTCAACAACGCTCGTTGAGAAAAATCTTGGGTGTCTTCTACTGGGATAAAAATCAGGGAGATCTTAGGGTCGATCTGACTGAACCAGAGAGGCCTTTGACTGGGTAAGAATCAGGAAAATCTTAGGGTCGATTTAACTGAACCGGACAAGGTCTTGGAATATCTTCAACTGGATAAGCATCAGGGAGATCTTAGGGTCGATCTGACTG